>SJKF01000005.1:1200000-2400000 GCA_012980535.1 Pleurotus pulmonarius
TCAGATGGAGGTCGAACATCAGATTGCAAAACTTCTGGTACAGCTTTCGAAGAGCCAGGACGATGAGATCGGTGATGGAACTACTGGTGTTGTCGGTACGCCTGCTTCTATACCTTGGCTTATTGAGATTCTTCTTACGCTCGATCAGTACTTGCTGGTGCTCTGCTTGAGCAGAGTGAAGCCCTATTAGATCGTGGTATACATCCAATACGTATTGCAGATGGATTCGATCGTGCATGTGCCGTGGCCATCGAGCATCTCGACCAGATTGCAGATCGCGTCGAATTCTCGAAATCAAACACGGAGAACCTCCTCAAAACATCGATGACCAGTCTGGGTAGCAAAATGTATGCTCAAGCACACCTTATTTCTCTCAATGCATTACTCATTCGTTGGTCTCATCTAAAGTGTCTCCAAGGAGCATAAACAATTTGCGCAGATTGCTGTTGATGCTGTGCTGCAAGTGGCAAACCTCGAGCGCCGAGATGTCTCTTTCGATCTGATCAAAGTAGACGGGAAGGTTGGAGGATCACTTGCTGATACCACCCTCATCAAGGGTGTACTCCTCGACAAAGATATGTCGCATCCACAAATGCCCCACTCCGTGAAAGACGCCCGCCTCGCTATCCTCACATGTCCGTTTGAACCCCCACGCCCGAAGACAAAGCACAAGCTCGATATCACCAGCGTGGAAGAGTATAAGAAACTTCGGGAGTACGAGAAAGAGAAGTTCGCCGATATGATCAAGCTTGTTAAAGATACAGGCGCGAATCTAGTTATATGTCAATGGGGCTTCGACGACGAGGCAAACCATCTTCTCATGCAGAACGAACTTCCTGCCGTCCGTTGGGTTGGTGGACCTGAGATCGAGGTGAGTTATCTGGAGGATTTTGTCGCAAGGGACCAAAACTCAAATACGAGTTAGTTGATAGCAATTGCCACACAAGGCCGTATTGTCCCTCGCTTCGAAGATCTTACACCAGAGAAACTCGGGAAGGCAGGTATCGTTCGCGAAGTATCGTTCGGCACCACCCGCGACAAGATGTTGGTTATTGAGGAGTGTGCAAATACTCGCGCTGTCACTATCTTCGTGCGAGGTAGCAACAAGATGGTAAGTCTCTTAGTTACTATACCTCAATACTGAACGTATCTATTCATCTTGATGGCCAGATCGTTGACGAAGCCAAGCGAGCATTGCACGATGCTATTTGTGCTGTCCGGAATTTGGTCGTTGATAACCGTGTTGTCTATGGCGGTGGTGCAGCTGACATCAGCTGTTCAATCGCTGTGTCCAAGGCTGCCGACGAGGTACAGTTTAATCGACATACCACTTCCCCTTCACTCACTTCATTGGAACGATAGATACCCTCCATCGAGCAATACGCCATGCGCGCCTTCTCATCTGCTCTTGACGCTATCCCCCTTGCCTTGGCCGAGAACAGCGGTCTCTCACCGATAGAAACCCTGACCGACGTGAAGAGTCGTCAGATCAAGGAGAGTGACCCGAAGCTTGGCATAGATTGCAGCGACAGGGGCGAGAATGGCACGTACCAGCTAGTTTTGCGTTCCGTAATGAGGCATACTAACAATTTGTGTTTGGTGTAGATATGAAGAAGCAGTTTGTTTACGACCCATTGATTTCGAAACGACAACAGTACCTCCTGGCGACCCAGGTGAGTATATCCCCTAGCGATTGTGTAGAACTTTACTGAACATTTCGGTTGTAAGCTCGTTCGTGCGGTATTGAAAATAGGTATGTGGTGCGACCAACCTCGTACTATTCTTGCTAACTTTCCCCACTTAGACGATGTCATAACAGCAGGCGAGGCAGACGAGTAGTGTCATGAAGTAAAACCAATAATATTAGCCGATAGTAATCATATACATGATCTGAGACAATCAGAATGCAAATCGAAAGCAAGATATTGTAGATTAAATCTATAGTGATGTGGTCTAGCAAAGGTAGGCGGAGGACGTCTATGCAACAGCTATCGGAGATGCCTCCTCAACCTCTGAAACAGTCGTAGAGACTAAGGTTTTCTCAGCCGTTGAGGTAGAAGACAGACTGTCGCTACCCGTTTTGTAGTCCCACTCCCGTACGCCCACCGTTCCACCTAGTGATCTCCAACGTCCCATCCACCTCTGCTCATTCGCCTTGCACTGTGCAACGAGCGCCGGCCAATACTTCTCGTGCACATACTCAAAGTCAACGTCCCCTCCCCACCACTCCTTCATCAGCATGTCCGGAGTGAATATACCCTCGTCGAGCACTGATGAGTTGAACTTCATCTTCGCGCGCGTTATAGGATCGATAAATGGGGTAATGAGCTTGAAAAACGCGTTGACGAGGAAGGGGATGTTGATGATTATTGCGAGACCGAGGCGTTCGGGGTAATGGTTCTGCAGGATGCTGAGTACGGTGCGAGCGGTGCCTAGACTGGGATTCTTTGCCCTATCGGCGAAGTTGATCATAAGATCTAACGATCTAAACCAAGAACTTAGTGAGTTGGTCTTCCCGTAGATGTGATAAATGTGGCGCACTCTACCCCAGGGCCCATGAGGTCAAATGTTCGCTCCAGCATCCAAACCGCGTACTGTATCTGTCGTTCGGCCTCGGTCGTATTCTGACGGCTTGGAATCATGTAGAACGCGGGTCTGCGGCTCGTGTCGTGGCCGAACAGTATTTCCTTCCCAGTCACCGCCTGTGGGTATCGTCAACGCGAGTTATCGCTCGTGAGCATCACCTATACTGACCTCTGGTTCAACGAGATCGGCGGTGACGAGGTCGTAGAGACCGAATTCCCGCCTCCATTTCAGAGTCTCCTCAAGACGCTCTATCGCTTTCTCTGCAGTTGCCCACTTCACCGCGCGAAGAAACCTACATGCACCACGTGTTGTTGAGACGAGTGCTTCTTCAAATCATAATCAAAGGGGGGGGGCTCACCGAATGATACATTCCCGGGACAGCCAGAACTTTTCTTCCTCCTTGAGTTGCCCTTTCTCCAAGCCTGGAATCGCGTACTCGGGATTGGAAAAGTGCGCTAGGACTTTGCCGTAAAGCTCATCCTCAGTGGCGGTCAATTCTGGTGGCGGCTTGCAATCTACGGGCGCAGAAGGGACTGGGAGCGGAACGAAGGTTTTCTGCGACATGATGGTTGGGGAAATGGTAGAATGGCGCTTGGGCGAAACGTTTTGTGCATGTCCTGATAATTAATTGAGTTGTCAGCCAATCATAGCGCGACTTGCGAGTCCGACAAACCCACACACAGCGCTTAACGAATGAGTAGCGCTGGCCTCGGTAGTTGACCTTCCTAATTTGGGTATAAAGGATCGTGTGCTTGCCAGTCTCATGTTCCGGGTTCGCGTCCGTTACCCGATACAAATCAAACCAAGGTCGCCAGGAAAATCTTACCTCTCGCAACTATTGAAATCACCCATGTATCCAGACATTCAGCCATTCGAGACTGGTACTCTCAAGGTCTCCGATCTGCACACCTTGTAGTAAGTTAGGTGACTGCTCCTCAATCTCCCCCTCACGCAACTTCTACAGCTATGAGGTGAGTGGGAACAAGGAAGGGAACCCAGGTGCGCAGCGTTTGAATGCTTTCAAATTCGAACGGAAACTGAGTTGAGCCCAGTTGTGTTCCTTCACGGCAAGTGATATGATGTCAGCGTCTGGAGTCAGCTGAAGCAACTCGGATAGGTGGACCTGGGGGTGGCGTGGATCCGAAGGATCGCTCGTTCTTTAATCCTGAGAAATACAAGGTGTGTATATGACCAGATCTGCTGAATTATTACCCGTCTCATTAGTGTCCGATAGATCGTTTTGTTCGATCAGAGAGGTTCTGGGAAGTCTACGCCGTAAGTCCGAACTAACAAGTTCTCTGTGAACGAATATATATGGCTGCGTAGGCATGCATGCTTGGAGGAAAACACAACCTGGGACTTGGTGAAAGACATTGAGAAACTCCGGGAATTGCTGAAGGTAGACAAGTGGCATGTTTTCGGTGGATCTTGGGTGAGTACTTCCGGGTTTAGTATTTGACGCTCAGATTAATATGGTTCAAAGGGGTCAACTTTGTCCTTAGCGTATGCAGAGGTAATCGTCGCAGCTTGAACTACACATTGTTACTGAGATTGTGCAGGCACACCCTGATCGCGTTAAGAGCCTGGTGCTCCGGTAAGGACTGTCTGTGCCCTCCCATCGTACATTTATATTTACTCCGATCCAGAGGAATCTTTACACTCAGGAAGAGGTATATACCATCCATGGCGTCTTGCACTCTACGCCTCTGACCCCTTCTAGTGAACTCAAATTCTTCTACCAAGATGGAGCTGGCCATCTCTTCCCCGAAGCATGGTGCGTCTTCCCATTGATGAATCATTCCATCCATCTGAGTGTATGGATGCTCGTAGGGATGACTTCGTCGCACCCATCCCTGAACCGGAGAGGAAAGACATGATGTTGGCGTACCACGCTCAGCTCAACTCCGTCGACGAGCAAACCCAATTAATCGCTGCTCGAGCTTGGTCTAAATGGGAGTAAGTAACGATGCCATTGTTGGCATGCGCCCCCTGATCATGACATTTTTGTAGGATGATGACGTCCAAATTGCACATCGATCTCGCCCAAGTTGCCCGTGGTGAAGACGATAAATTCGCATTGTATGTTGCTTGCGTTGTCTGTTCGTACTAGACTTAAATTAACCAATTGTGAACATTGCAGGGCCTTCGCTCGCATAGAGAACCACTATTTCGTCAACGAGGTGATCCCCTTCAGATAATAGATGAACATTTCATTGATCCCGACTTCAGGGATTCATGCGAGATGGACAATTACTTGAGAAGCAAGAGATCGACAAGATGTATGAATTTGTGACTCTTCACGTCCTCATTTGATTGTTAATATGCATTTTTGCCTTCAGCCGTCATATCCCAACTATCGTCGTTCAAGGAAGATACGACGTTGTCTGCCCAGTAAATGTTTCTATTACCGACGATTCGCGCGATGGCTAACCCTTCCGCGCGCCAGGCCACGACTGCATACGCTTTGAAGAAGGTACACCCATTGTCCTATATTCACCCCCAAGCTGGCTAACGAAGAGGGAAAGGCATTCCCTGAACTTACCCTCCACATTGTGCCCGACGCTGGACATTCAGCTCGAGAAACGGGAACGGCCAAACTACTCGTTGAGGTATTTCCACTTCCATATTCCATGCGACCAAGATACTTAAGGTTTTGTAGGCTACAGATAAATTTGCTGATTTGTAGGTAATCTACACTGACAGCCAGACGGAAAGAGTGTTTATAAAGTCTATTGCATTTCATTTCCCGTTGGAATAAATATTAGCAGCGATACTGACAAATACAAGATTAAGTCGGACAACGATGCGGTGATGATGCGATATCAACTCAAGGAGTGCTGGAGCATGGATGAGAGGATATAATGAGGGTCGGATATAAGTGGCAAAGCACACGATGCATGGCACAAATATGAAAGCAAACGGAATAAAAAGAAGATTAAGAATTAAGGAGAGGGAGAGAAGTCGTGAGTGGTCGTTAAGTTATTATAAAGAAAGAAGTGAATGCTATGACTCGGAAGACTCTGGCAGTCTTGAGTCATATAGTGGAGGCGCTTCGCCTAGGCGGTCACCGTGCACGCGCATGCGGTATATGCATGTGTAGTCGTCCATACCCCAGTTGTTCTTCACCATAAGCACCACGACGCCGAAGTCGATACCCAGTGCCTTAATTTCAGGCAAGACCGGGAAGACTTGGATGTGGTTTCGGGCGCGGACATCGTATGAGAACTTGGCCAGGCGGATGTAGGGTGGATGAGAAGGTAGTGTTGGCGGGTATGGCTCTTGTTCCTGCTGCTCGCCCGTGGTTTCTCTAAGTTGCCTCTGCTCCTCTCTCCATGCCACCAAACGTTTAAGGTTATCCATCCCCTCAACCACTCCCCAAACCTCCATATCCCGCGGTGCGCTTCGCAAATCGAACGCCACATCCGATGGTACATGCTCAATGACAATTTCATTGACGAAAACGGGAGCACCCAAAGCGACGCCAAGCTGTCCGTGTGTTCCAGCAAATGGCCAGCAGTGTCCGTTGTGGGTTTCGGGATGGAGACCGGTGACAGGGGGTCGACCCAAAGCGTATCCTTGACCGGTGAGCATACCGACGACGGATCCTCGGAGGGTGGATGGCTTGATTTCGTAGGTGGGGGAAGTGAGGGAAGGGATGACGCGCGCACCGCCAGAATACAGAGCGTAGTCGGGTTTGCCCAAGATATCCTTCGCGAAGTACCCAATGACGGTGGAGCTGATGAGATCGGAAAGGAGGGAAGAGATGTCCTGGCCGTCGGTCGTCTTGATGACAATCGAGGAGTCGGTCTTCTTGCCCGGTAGGCTTGCCCACCAAGGTTTGGTCTCACCATGGGATTGACGACCAAGGTCCAAGGCCTCATCGACGCTTTTTGCGATAGTATCAATGCGGTCCTCGAGTGTCTGCAAACGCACGCGAGATTCATTCCCGACCTTGTCCTTTTCCTTGTCTTTCTTACTGCGCTCGGTTTCCCACTCTTTACGCAGGCCATCCAGCTTGTCGACAACACTGCTGAAGGCGGCCAGCCGCTCACTGACAGAGCCAATTTCCTTCTTCAGATTAGCTAAGGCACCAGAATCAACACTGACACCGTCCTTGCTACCACCTGCCTCAACACGCCCTTCCAGAGTCGAAATCTGCCCACTCAGTGAACCAATCTGCCGCCCGAGCTTGCTCAAATCGCCCCCTAAACTCCCAATCTGCACACCCAATGTTCCGACGCTGCCGTCCACGGTACCCAGCCGCCCGTCCATCGTGCCGATCTGAGACTTGAGTTTGCCAACCTCAGTATTGACCCTTCCGACGTCGCCAAAGACTTTCTTGATCTCGTCATTGAGGGAGTCGCGTGACTTGATTTCGGAGACCAAATCGACGCGTACTCGATCTTGTGATGTCGAAAGCGCGAAAACCGTTGACTCTATTGCCTGCAGCCGAGCTGAAATCTCTGCGAAGTCTGCGGGGGGTGCCGTCGGAGGAGGTGAAGCAACACTCGAGGAGCCCCATCTCAGAATATACTGTTGTAGGCCGGTTGATGGGGAGCCCAATATGTACCAAACGGCGCACATAGCGAGACCGAGGGAGATATATCTGATGGGACCATTGGTAAGGAAGGCTCTTATGATGAGTCCAAGTAGTTGCCCGCCAATGAAGAATATTGAATATGCGTAGCGAATGAACCGATTTACTGCCCTACCGCAAAGAGCACCGATGGAAAATGTCGCGGATGGACGTGTTTGCCGAGGTTGGGGGGTCTTGGATCGTGATTTTGCTTGGGAGGATTGGGATTGAGGGGATATGGGATCGGTGGAAGGGGATTTCGGGACATCGGTAGAATTTGCTTCCTGAAGGTCGTCATCTTCTTCGTCTTCAGGAATAGATTTAAGCCCTTGCTCGGCATAGTCAACTGAGTCTTCTTCAGCCGCCCGCGGCGGTTGAGACGTGCGATGTGACGTGTTGGATTGCGACTTTGGCAATACTGAACAACAAAAACATGTGAATGAAGAGGAAGTTTGCTCACCGCTTCGTCGTCCATCTCTTCGCCTGCACTACCCTCTTCTTCGCCCTCGGCGCCACCTTTGCCCCCCTTTGACTTTCTTCGCTTCCGTTTGTCGTATTGAGTAACGGGGAGGCTATTTAAGGGACCTCCGTGAGGCCCTCCCTTCTTCGCTTTCTTCCGCCGCTTACGGCCGTCATCCTCGAAATCTGAATCGGACTGTTCTAAATCCGATTGACTAGGCTTGTAAGCCTTGTTATCGACGGAGATATTTCGTCTTCTGTGTGAGTTCAACTTGCGTGTGTTAGTGGGCTGCGACGCCTGAAATTGTTGTTCCTCTTGGTCGTAGCTGTAACTTGCGTCGTCCTGGGGGCCGTTCCCAGAGTGATCGAGGGAGTTCTCTGGTTCGTTGGAGCGAGCGCGCATATAAAAAGAAACCTTCTGGTAGACTCCATTGATAGCGTCTACCATGGGGCTCTTCCCCCGCTGATATGATCGGTTCTCCAGTTGGCTGGGTTCTTCGTCGAGTTGAGAGTCTGGAACGATGTTGGTGTTTATAGAGCCAGATTTGGAGAGGGGTTTCGTGGCACGAGGTGGCAAGGCATTGTTGCGCCTCGGGGGTGCGGCTAGTCGGCGTGCGCTTGTATTCTGAGTCTCTTTCTCATAGTCTACGCTGGTGCTTCTTGGTACGTTTCGGTACGAAGCCGACGCTCCCGACGCCCAAGAATCGTTCGGGTTCATTGCTTCGCTCTGGAGTGCGGCCTGCTGGAAGGCTGATGCGACGTTTACTGTGGTGTTGTGTAACTTTTCTGGGCTGCGAGGTGGAGAGGTGATGATCTTGGGCGCGCTTCTGTGCTGATGTAGATTCTTGCCGAGAAAATTGCTGTGATCTAATCGTCGTCCTTGGCCTAGAGGAGTTGAGGAAAAGGACATTTGTTCATGGAAGTGAAGAAGAGAAAGTGACAAGGCCACGACCAGACGACCACAACAACAACACGCGCCTGCTTGTTGTCACGTGTTTGCATCACATCCTGAAGGACAAACACAAGTCAATAACGCGACAATCGCGACACCACGCGACCTATTATTCAAATTCTGTCAGCCACCATGCCCGTGCCACCTGCCGTGATCAACTGGCTGCGAGCGACCTTTCCGTGTCCCCAGGTTGATCCTGTACTGCAATATTTCTGCTTCACAGCGCCCGCGTCGTTGCTGATACGTTCTTTGGCAGGTTTGGCTCGAAGACTGCTTCGAATGGCTCCAATCAGAGGCACCCCAACCCCTAACGACGCCGGAGGTCATTAATGGCATACGAAATCAACTACTATGCTCCAGCCTCAATGATTCCATGGTCGAACGGACCGGCCTTCCCTCGAACATACGCGAGATGCAGGGAACTCGTCTCCCAGGTCGCCCCATCCTGGTTGAGATAGTTCAGATAGAGGAAATTGGTCTGAGTGCATTGTCCTTGCAGAAGACCCTGGAGTCGCGCCTTGAACGAGCTGCTGCGGGCGAGACCGAGGAAGGGGATCCCCTCGAGGAGGACGGGATAGGGGAGGTCGGTGGGAGGATACCAAAATACAAACGCTCTATGCTCAAGCTCCACTTGTCAGACGGACACATAGTCATCCCTGCCATCGAGTACCGACCACTACCAGAGCTTGAGCTCGGCGTAACCACTCTCGGATACAAGGTTGGAATGATTTCGTTATAGAGGACCTTCACAATCACTAAATCGCTCCCCCTTCAAGTTGCAACTCAAGGATGCCCTTGTGCGAGGGGGGACAGTATTCCTCGAGCCAGCGACTGTGACGCTGTTGGGGCACTCCAATGCTGAGCTCGACGCGATGCGGGACGAAATACTAGCGCAGAGTCTACGATTCAGGCTGGGGTTGGTACACTCCCTTTGTCACAATGTCAATTCTATTTCTTTATTCTACCTTCGGCTGTTTTCTTGCCACCGTGCCACCACCCACCCCTGACCCTCCTTTGTGCTTGCTTTGCCACTCCTCGTATATAAACACTGACTTTCTTTGACCGCCCACAGACAACCTGATCCGCAACCACCAGCACCCCAGCCAGACGACGAAATGGCCAGAGCTGCTAATCCCCCAAATGCTCGACCTATCGTACCCCTCCCCGCGCGAGCTAGTCTCGGCGGTGCTCAGCCCCCTCCCGTGAACCCTCGACCTGCGCTTCGCGACGTTACGAAAGACCTGCCTCCTGCAGCGCGTCCCTCCACGAACCTCAACGATACCAACGACGGTGACCCCCCTCATCGGCGGAAGGTGCCCAGCTCGAGGCAACGCGCTTCCGTCTCGGACACCAGTGGTGGCTCGATATTCCCCAGTGCTAGGCAATCGACCCAAGAGACTCTTGCTCAGCTCACGCAGAGTCAGCCCGCGGACATCCCATCCAAGTCGACGCTCGCTCCTGCTCGTTCTACCCAGTCCTCGTACTTCACCTCTGCGAGTAGTTCTACGGCTGCATCGACGTCAGATGCGAAGGCCATCCAAGCATCCCTGCAGCTCACCCCCACACGCGCAGCGGCCACTTTGGTCAGCGATAGTTTCGAAGGGAACTTGCTAGGCCACACCCTCTGGTCAGCCAGCCTTCGTGACTCTCCTGGAGTTAAAACCTCCAAAAGCAGGAAAGGTAGAACACTTCATCTCTACGATGTCTTTCCAATACTCACGAAGTGCCTCTCAGACAAGGGAAAGGCCCGAGATGTTGTGCACGAAGCTCCTTTTGTCATATATGAGGACAGCAAGGCCGACATGAGTTCTGATTTCGGGGATACTCTGGACCCTATCTATTTGGAGGCCTTCGATGAGGTTGACCGACATGCGAGCCACTCGCTTGCGTCTTCCAGCCAACCGCCTAATGTACGTATCTTCCAAGCCCTCTGTCGCTCACCTGAGAACTGATTGTTCAATAGCAATCAGAAGTCATCACGATCGAGTCTGACGAAGAAGATGAGAAAGAGAATGCCCCGTCGGCGCCTAGACACGTTCGACGCAGGATGGGGACCAGCCCTGTGCGGTCCCAAAGCACTGCTGTCGAACACTTGGGCGTCGTTGAGATCAGTGACTCTGACTGAGGTGGAGATATGTAAGCTCTCGCACTCCGGTTGGTCGAGTTCTAGGATACATCCCATAACCAGTAAATGTTCATATGTACTATTGGTGATACACGAAACCATCTAATAATGTCACCCATTGTACGAGTATATAACAAACTACGAAGACTGTAAAGCAATGACGGGCTTAGCCAAGGAGGGTAACTTTGGTCTTTTTCTTCTTCTTGGTGTTGGAGAAACTGCGCCAACTATCTACACGTTGTTCTCTTGTATCTGGTGCGAAGTTAGCGTTGCGGCTCTATAATAAGCATAGTAGATGCGTACCCTCCCATACTTTGTCGTCCTCTGCTTTCCGCTTCTTAGCCGAAACTTCCTCGTCTTTCTTCCTAGCTTCAAGACCTTCGTTGGCCAGGTTCATCTTGATTGCCCTTCAAGAACAATCACATTTCCGTTCAATCAAATCGAACACAGAACTCACTTTCTTCTTCTAACTTCTTCCTCTATCAGTAGGTCCTTGGACTGCTGCCTAAACTGTGCCTTAAACGGTGGGTCAAGACTAGCGAGACGCGGGTCGTTGGGAGGAGTGTTCGGGGGTAGGTTGTTAGCTTTCAGAACAAGAATACGGGCTTGGTTTATGACTGCATCTAATTCCTCTCGTTTCGCTTTATCCGAAAGTTCTGATTCGGCCTGCAGACAACATGCGTTAGCCAGGGAGCGCTTGTGGAGTCAACCAACTTCCTGACCTTCTTCAAAAGATCGAAAGCTTCCGGTGCACGTTCATGCGGTGTCTTATCCGGATGTATGACTAGTATTTCAGGGAATATCAAGGCCATGAACAATGAGAATTGAAGGAAATGAGCATCTTGGAGCTAGCCTGACCGTACATAATGATAACTGCCTGTATTTCTTCTTGATGTCTTCTGGCGTGGCGGTCTCGCTGAGATCTAGCATTTCATACGGGCTTTTGTAATCCATGAATATGAGATCAACGGGACAAAATGGGCGGGGCCGTCAGCTAGATACGAGCATGCAAGTTACTGGGTTCACTGACTTCAGCTTGAAAGCCTTAAGAATGCGCTCAACTTCGACTTCGCGCTGAAAAGCCGACGCCTCGCGGCTGAGCAGCTTCTCAACTTCATCGATAGAGGGAGCCTTGGAGGACGACGCTTGGGCAGAAGACATGTTCTGACGGTGGAGGAGTTACAGTCACTCTGCGTTACAATGGTCACTGCGAACTGTCACAAGCTGTTTTGAATACCGTTGCCGCCGGCCGGCTACTTAAACCGGCGCTTATGATGAAGTGACTTCTCCGTGACATTCCGAGTCACGCAGGGTGGACATGGCGTTCCTCTCATCCTTTCAATGCACAAGACAGCTACTGGTACGCGTTAGTTATTTAGTGGAAAATTTGTCACTGAAATTACCTTCAGAACATACAATGCCGGCGCTCCGCACAAAATATTCCTCCGTTCACTTCGCAGTGGACTGCTATAAGATGTCGGCGTATATCTTTTCTACCACTGCAGGCCCGATCGACTGGTGCTAAGCCCCCTTTCTTCGCGCATGCGTCACAATGGACTCGGCAGAGCTCTACAAAAAGCCCTCGTATGACGAGGGAAGAGATGTATAAAGCCAAGAACCGCACGCTCGCGATGTATACCTCTGCTGTGGTAAGATTTACGGAATATTATTGACTGGGACTCTAGACTCATCTCCAAGAGTAGATTATCGCAGCAGTTGGCGTAACATATGCCGCTGTACCTCTGTACCGAATGTTCTGCGCAGCGACTGGGTTTGCTGGTACGCCAAAAGTCGGGACAGGACGGTTCGAGTCCTCGCGTCTAGTTCCCGTCGATGGTGCGAAACGGATCAAAGTCCATTTCAATGCGGATAAGTCGGGAGCGCTTCCTTGGACCTTCACTCCTCAACAAAAGTTCGTAAGCGTCCTACCTGGGGAATCGAGTTTGGCGTTTTACAGCGCAAAGAATACGAGCGACCAAGACATCATCGGTATTGCTACATACAACGTGACACCCGATAGAGTGGGTGCTATTCGCTTCTCCAAATATCTCACCGCTGAATACGCGTGCTTTCATAAGGTCGCACCTTATTTCTCCAAAGTAGAATGTTTTTGCTTCGAAGAGCAGAAGCTACTCGCTGGGGAGGAGGTCGACATGCCACTCCTCTTCTTCATAGACAAGGACATTCTCGACGATCCTACATGTCGAAACGTAGACGACGTAGTATTGTCCTACACGTTTTTCCGGTCAGTACTCCTCCCTCTCTGCCGGCACTGATATTCACTGAAAATGGGGCCGCGTCTAGGGCGCGTCGGAACCGTCAAGGGCATCTCGAACCGGATGCTCCTGAAGATGTAGTTCAGCAATCACTGGGCTTTGACAAGTATGAGCATGGGCCTAAACGTGAAGCCACCAACGAGTCTGTAGAAGTAGAAAACAAATAGTTACTTTACATAATTTATTCCGTCGATTCCGTCGAACTTCGTGACTTTGTGTGATCGAAGCGCTGATCAGGGCCGTGAGTAAGAAAAGGTTGAAAGTTACGCCAAACGCTTGCTAGCATGACCATCGCCAATCAGTATGAAGAATTTCCGTCGTGCTAGTCGCGTACTCTCTAACCCTCAAACTACACAAATGCGCACAAAAACCGGTGTCGCATCGTCCGGGCCCTTCAACAATCTGCCACGGCTCCCAGTTCCACCATTACGCAAAACTCTCGACCGGTACTTAAAATCCATAGAACCTTTTCTCCTCGAAGACGAGGCTAAGGGGGGTCAGCCATTCTACGATGCCCTTGCGCTGCGAACCAAATGGGCTGATGAGTTCGAGCGCGGGATAGGGACGGTGTGCCAGGAGCGATTGCTAGGTACGTGACCTCGCTGAGACTTGCTCCTGCCCGTGCTGACCGACTGAAGCGCTGGATAAGGAGTCGCCACATAACTGGCTGGACGATAATTTCTGGCTTGACAAGGCCTATATGGAATGGCGGGCCCCGCTAGTTGTGAACTCCAATTGGTGGTTGGTTTTCGCCCATGACAAGAGCATTCCTCAACCGCCGACCAGTAGTCGCGCCGGTATCACCCCTTGGCAAGTGCGGCGTGCGGCGTGGCTTGTTCACAGGACTCTTCAATACAAAGATACTATTGCGGCGTGAGTCTCTCGTATTTACTCGGTGTCTACCGCGTTCCGACTTCAGCTTGCTAGCACCGCGAGCTCGGATAATACCCGAACAGGTACGCCAAATGTCTCGAAACAATTAAATCATGACTCTCATACTGCAATGCCCTAGGAATATGGCTGCGAGAAAATATCGCTCGCATCTTCAATGTTTGTCGAATTCCCCAGCCCCAGCGCGATGTCTTGGCCCCGGCCCCACCTCCATCTTCCGCTGCAACACGATGTATCGTCGTGACTGTGCATAACTGGTTCTATCTAGTAGAAGCATTCGTCGACCACGAATTGCTGCCTGTCTCAGCCCTAGAGCATAAACTGCGGGCGGTAGTACGAGATGCTGCACAGCGGCTCCAGCGCGGCGAGAAGGCTCCCCGCATTGGCGCGCTAAGTGCCGACGAGAGGGATAAATGGGCCGCCGTTCGTTGATCCTACTTACCACGAACACGGATACTAGCTGACTCCCCTCCTCTAATTATAGAATTTATCTCATTTATTGTCTGTCTCAGAGCAAAATAAAAGAACGCACGAATCAATTGTCCATTCGCTGATAGGCCTCAGCCTCGATGACACTACCCACTCCCTTCATCGTTCTCCTGACGCCCTTCCTCCTTCTCTCAGCTCTGCGTCCTCGTCCTTCGACCCGACCCACCCCAGCCAACTAGAACTAGACGCCCATCTCCATACCATCCGCTCTACTACAGCTAACGTTTCTAACCGCTTCTTCGACAAAGCCTATACTATAATAGTCGACCCATCTGCCCGCGCTGGCGCTACAGGCGAGCACTCGCCTGTCGATGCCCTCGTTCCCAGTATAGTCGGTGAATACTCTGTCGTTCAAGATATAGACCAAGGCGCGTTCAACGATACCCTCTCCTCCGACATTGACAGTGCATGGTTTGACAACGAGACCAATTCCAACGGCTGGTCGCGCTTGAACTGGGATACCGATGCCTACATCGAGAAAGAGTGCGATGAAGCTGTCGCCCGCGCGAAAGCTATAATAGAAGATTCAGACGACAGTGTGCTATGGTTCTGCGACTACGGTACAGATTGGATCAAGACGGTTGGTACGTGCGCAACGAGTGCCACCTTCGTTCTCATCCCCTGATCATCGTTGTCTAGCTCAAATGGCCCCCGACGCCTACATCCAACAGGCCCTACAGCTGGCCTGGTATCGCACGCGGGGCTCGTTTACGGCAACTTATGAAACTACCCTCACTCGAATGTTCAAGCACGGCCGCACTGAAACTATTCGCACGCATACCAACGACAGCCGGGCCTGGGTACTCGCAATGATGGACCCCAGATGCTCCGTACGTGGAATCTTCCCCATATCGACTTCTTACACTCTCAATATATTGTCAACTAGCCTTCCCAATGTGCAGCCTTGCTGCACAGAGCTATAGCAGCCCATACGTCGCTCACGCGCGAGGCTGCGACTGGCCGTGGAATAGATAGACATCTTATGGGTCTACAGCTTCTCCTCAAGCCAGCCAACGGTGAGCGTTCGGAATTATTCTCAGATAATATGTTCCAGCGCTCGTCTACTTGGAAGCTCAGTACAAGTGGCTTAAGTGCTGGTTATCTTTTCCGAGGAACAGGGTGAGTCTGAGTTTCACTGATGGTAGAGTGACACTCATGGTCATCATAAAGCTTTGGTGCTCAGTATGAGGATGGATATGGGATAAATTGTAAGAATATTTGTTCTACTCCATTCAATATCTGAAACTGAACATGTATTTAGATCTTGCAGCAGCTGATCAAATCAAGTTTGGTATTGAATCTAAGCATTCCAGTTCTTTAACTTCTACAGCTCTATTTCAAACTGCAGTTGTGGATTCACTCCATGATATGAAATTGTTGTTTGAGCCCCAGCGACAACTTATTAGTCATTTATAGAAGATTACATTTTATTTTATTTTTTTGGTTTTGTGGGGTTTTAATAATACTAGAAGAATGTACATGGAGATGAAAACAATGATAGCATGGAACAATTCAGAGCAAGAGCAAAAACATACAATAGCAAGAACAAATCATAGCAAAACCTTTTTCAAATATTTCCCAACTCCACATCTTTCTCGGTCAACCAAGCTTCTTCACCCATATGTTCAGCAAGCCTACCAACAAGACAGGAAGCACCTGCTTTCTGAATAAACTCCTTGAGAGTGACAATATACATCTTGCGGCGAAATCGAGTAAGCATGACATTTGTACGTCGAAGGCTTTTAAGAAAGCCTAGCTCACTAGTACGGACTAGTGAGATGATAATATAGTCATCTTCGTTGCCTATGGAATGTTAAAACAAGTTGACAAATAAATTGGAAAAAAAACATACCTTGGAATGAATCAACATTGAAACATTTATCCTCCCATTGCATCTCACTCTCTTGCATTGAAGTCTCTATCAGATTTCTCTGAGACTCATAAGGTGTAACAATCCTATAGCTTAGAGATTTCTCCTGAAGCTGGGAAGCTAGCTTCAAAACCAGCTTCATCTCTGCATCATTCTGCATGTATATGAGAATAGCTGAAAGTGTAAGAGAGATTTTAGCAAATACCTGAAAACTCTTGTTGAAGAAACTCTCCCGTCCATCAGCATGAATAAAGGCACAGCTTGGAGTGTCCCCAGATATTGGATGAAGTGGATTAGACTTCAATAAATTATCATATACAGCAGAAGAGATGAACTCCCCAGCCTGAGGGGGCATTCGGTCTAAGTTCAGATTCATTAATAGGCTCAATGTAGTTTAGACGTGAAAGTCTTACATTGTGTATCCAATAGATATGTCTTCTCACGTAGATGGCTCACTTCAAAGATACTTTGAAGCGAGTCTATCTCTTCTTGACCAAATGGAGGCACTAATTCACAATTAGGCTAGTCATGATGATAGGTATAAATAAGATGACTTACATTGCTTATCATCACCAATAAAGCATACTTTCCGCAATTCAGAAAACTTGGTAAAGGTAGCAATATAGTCCCCAACTTCAATCTGACTTGCTTCATCAACCACAAGTGTCTGAAGTGGTACAAATGATGTAAATCTGCGAATGTGTTTGTTTGAAAGCATGCTAAGGGTGCATAAGATGACTTGAACACCCTTGAGGCGCACTCCCAAGTACTCTGAGAATTCGTCAGACTGTATAACATGCGTCTGAATCTTCTGATAGAGATGCTCATGCCTAAAGTAGAGTAAACAACCAACAGGTGCACCTCTAATAGAACAAACTTACCATTCATATCGGAAGTCCTTAGAAACGAGTAGCCGAAAATTGGTAAACTCATATGAAACAAGCTTCTCTGCAATATTCTTGACTGCAACATTGGACTGGGCAACAAGCCACAACCCACGGTGACCAGAGGTGATAGCAGTCTTCACATAATTGGCGATGACACTTGTCTTTCCTGTGCCAGGTGGCCCCTGGATAATAACAATGTGATCTTGGGATGAAGCCGAAAGCATGGCTTGGATGGCGGTATTTTGTGACATATTCATATTTAGATGGTCCAGGTTACGATGAAATTGGGCTTGCGTGCTCGAAGGAGGATGCCAATCCAGAGGCCAAACCAGCGAGGACCCATTGTAGAAGAAGATATTTTGAATCCACGGGTTGTCATCGATGAGCGCGACTTCGCCCTGGAGAATTCGGAGCAAAGTCTTCGCCCGTTGGCGCTGGGCGGAGGTTGGTCCGTCGCGTCCAAGTGAAATGATGTTCGTGACGTTACGACTATTCAGGGACTCGTCCGTCACCATCTTTGCTGACTGCCCCTCTACACGCGAGGTAGCACCAGTCAACACGTAGTTGGTCCCAGAGCCAGTGGTAATCGTGACTTCAATATCCTGTTCCGAGAGATTAGGTGTTAGCGTAACGATCATAAGGATGAATGTTCGGCTCACTTGTTCGCATCGAAATTTCCCTTTGTAAGTTAGTGCACGAGCGACGTAGTTGCCTTGGCCGTCCTTGGAGTTTTTGAAACGGTGGTTGGTCTGGGAAGGCTTTTGCTGCTCGAGCCTAAGGGCATCCTTCTCTCGTTTCATGAGGAATTGGAGAGTCTGAAGACGAGATATCAGGGTTGGATCCCCTTGTAATGCATGCCAACTCACCGCATCAGGAAATTTAGCCAAATCAACTTTTGGGACCCTGTCGAACGTAGAGGAAGCCGATTCGATATCGACTATCGTCCTAGAGATCCATGCGCGAAGGATAAGGTCGTTGTGCATGTTTTCCGAGTCGTCAGAGACGTCGCTGTCACGGAATACTGATTTAATGTTCTCGTCAAAGACGCGGAATCGACTGTCGACGATATCGTGAACGATCTTAAGTGGGTTGCGATCAAAGATATTGGGGAAAGCGGACTGGATGTCGATGCCGTTGGAAATACGGAGATTATGGTCACCGAACAACGACATCGCGAGAGGCGCGATGTCAAAGGCATAGATATTGCTAATCTGATGCTGAAAGACTTTTTGGAGAAGGGAGTCGTCCTGGTCGTTGGGGGTGACTGGTCGATCGCCTTTGCGCCCTCCTGCGGCGGGAAACTCGACAATCAAGCATCCCCATTTGCCCTTTGCTTCATGCGATCCTTCCAAAATCTTCGTAACGAGTGCGAGCGCGGAGAGATACCCAACTTTCGAGTACGCTGCGGATACTCCGATAGGTTGAGCCGTCATAAAGGGCTTGAGAACCGCAGGCTTCAGCTCCTTGAGTTGGCGCGTCCGGTACAAGATACAACCAGGATCGTCGGGATTGTCGTAGAGATTCTGAAACATTGTTTCGAATTTTGCCGCCATTTCTGCGTTAGCTGCTTAGACCTGAACTGATGGCGAAGGTGTACAACAGAGTGCCAACTCTTGGGAACTTCTGGGGATCTCGAGTGCTCCTACACGTGATCGTCGAGGTAACTCATAGGGGTCCTGGAGTCGCTTGAAGATACGTTACTCATGAAAAAAGATCTGAATCTAGAACAGTTACAGGATGTATAAAGAATCGCAGGGAAAGAATTATATACAACGATTATATGTACCAAGACCTCGGTACTCATCTGAGGCTTACCCAGTTGTTGGGCCCCAGCTGAGCCGCAAGTCGACCAACCAGCGAGGTAGCTGCAGGGCCTTGTATGAAGGCTTTATTCGTGCATAGAATCATACTCTTCTTGCACCGCGTCAGCATCACGTTGACTCGCCTAGCTTCTTGGAGGAAACCAATCTTCTCAGTGCGTACAACAGAAATGATGATGTGCTCTTCTTCATTGCCTAACGTGATCATGAAGCAATATTAGTACCAAGTCCGCAGTATCGATTCAATGCGAGCGAGAAGAAACACATTTACCTTGAAATGAATCGACGTTGAAGCACTTGTCCTCCCAAGGGAGTTTCTCTTGCTTCAGCATTCCCTCAATTTTCGAACGCTGAGCATCGTATGGAGTGATGATACGGTACGGCTTTCCCTGTTTGTGGAAACGACGAGCGATCTTGATAACGGCTCGAATTTCCTGGATATTCTAAAATGATTGGTGAGCGACCGAAGAAAAGCTGATCTGCCGCTACTCAGTACTCACCGTCCAGCTGGTCCCTTGCTGGGTTTCCTTGCCGTTCAATACATCAACAAAGAGGCAGCTTTGTTGCCATTTGACCTGGTGGACAGTCTTTAGTCTCGAACCGTAAACGTTGGTCGAGATGAAGTTCCCGATGACGACTGGCATACGATCTACAAGGGCGTCAAGGTCGGAATCGCGGAGAAATAACCGTAACCTAATCACATTGTGTATCAAGGAAAATACCACGTTCACGTAGGTGTCCCACTTCGAAGATGCTCTGCAGGTCCTTGATATCACCTTGCCCATGGGGTGGGACTATGATAATACGAATGAGACATGGCAATCGTAGAAGGGACGAAATCACTTGCGCTGTTTGTCGTCACCGATAAAGACTAGTTTGCGAAGAGTGTTGTTGAAACGAAAAAACAAGGGAAGGTAACAGCCAACTTCAATTTGGCTAGCTTCGTCGAAGATAACGGTCTCAACTGCTACACATCGGGTGTACACTTTCATCTTGTCGTTCGCAAACATGCTTAATGTGCATAACAACACGTTTGAGTCGAGTAATTGCCGCGACGCTTCCAAGGAAGATTCCGGGAATGTGTCTGAACGTATCACATTAGGGCTGATCTTCTCGTATAAATGCTCGTGCCTGAAGACATTGATTTCGTGTAACATGTAATCTGAATAGAGCGAACGTACCAGTCGAAGTGAAACCCCTCAGAAACCAGGATCTTGAACTTGTCGAAACCCACAGATGCTAGTTTTTCAGCGATGTTCTTAACAGCTACGTTTGACTGAGCAACAAGCCACAGAGGCCGATATGGCGAAGACTGCTCAATGCTTGTGACGGCAGCAGCAATCACCGTCGTCTTTCCCGTCCCAGGCGGGCCATGGATCAACGTAAGATTGTTGCCATAGTCGTCTGCCGCCAAAATAGCAGATACCGCTTGTCGCTGAGAGGCGTTCAACGGCCGTTTGGGGGAGTAGATCGGAGTATCCATCGAGAAGTTGGAATTAGCGATGGGCGTGGCGCGCGCTTCAGATGGTAACCAGAAGCGTTGGGCGAATGGCTGATCAAGAATCGTGGAGGTACGCTGTAACGCCGAAAGCACAACTTCAAAGCGCACTTGTTCGGCGTTGGTAGGTGGTTCTCTGCCCAAGGTCGCGACGGAAAGCACTTTCTTTCCCTGCAGAGGCGTCTTAGGGTCAATAGTCGCCGCTCGCCCTTTGACTCCCTTCAAGCGAGCCGTATTGACCTGTTGTTTCCCATTTTGATCGAGAGTCACAACTCGGAGAGGCTGTAGAATTGAGCGTCAAGCAGGGACTGTGCAGAGAGGGGATGAGACCTACGTTTCCATTTTTCATGAGTCGAGTTTTATAACGGGTTGAATGTAAGATGGCTTCGCCAGATTTATTTTTCGTCACTTCTGAAGAGACGGTGTTTTTGACAACGGTGGGCTTCAGTCTGTAGAGCAGTTCTGCGTCGCGAACAAGTTTCGCCAAAACAGAAAGACGCTGACAGAAGTTAGCAAGGATAACCTGCTAAATCGCCGAATCTAACCTTTGTGGAAAGCTTGCCCGTGTCGATTTCGGTTGTGTGCCGAAGTTTTGATAGTACACGCTCCGAAGACGCTGCCTTACACAATGCCCATGCTCTGAGGATTGGCTGCCGATTTGGGAGTTCTTGATTAAAGAACAAAGCATCGACTTTGTCCACCGACAGGTTCGAGTCCCCGCCTAATACATCATAAACCGCCTGTCGTGAATAACGATTGCCTTTTGCTGCGGAGAGCATATCTATTCCATGATTGATGCGAAGGTCAAGGTCCAGATACAAAGCTGTCGCCAAAACATCCATTTGTAGAGCGTATTTCTTCGACGCCGAGGCCAAGATTGGTTGGAGGCGGAGTCGGTTAGGCGAAAGAATCCGATTTGAACGTTTGGTAGACACCCGTAGATATATTGCATGGGTGAGCGATGAAAATGCGATCGCAGTCAAACAAGCGTTAGCGCCGTATTCTGGTGATATGCCCAGTGGTGCATCGTCCGGACAGCTCTGAAGAAATTTCGTGACCATGTGAAGCTGTAGCTCGTTGATGTGGGTGTCGACTACGTGAATCGTTGAAGCCACTGAAGGCTTGTATATTGCGGGAGCTGATAAGTGCTGTATTTGCGGCATGGGGGATCATCGCTGTCAGTATCTTGCTTCCTATGATTTATACGGCCTCAGGCGCCGGACGCCCACATTGTGCAGCCTTGCGGATGCTATGATCAAGGAAAGAAGGTTAATGCGCAGCATTTGCGAGCATAATGGGAAAGTTCTTTGAGCCTCGCCGAGTCAACGAGTCACAAAAGAGATGCTAACCGGTAACCACAGAATTTGAATGCTTTCACCGACGGCATTAGCCTTGTTATCGTGAAGGCTATGCAGAATGCACGATGATCCCAATCAGAGATGATGCGATGAAGACTAAACGGGCTTACGACTCCTGTCCGTGGCGAGTCACCTTTGATGGCGCCGTTCAAGTGGGCAAGTTGTGGGTCCCAGAATCCAGATTATTTCCCAGATTCCTAGTGACATGCAATCCATGCTCCCGGTGCTGTACCGGAGTCCATTTACCGACAAGGTCTTGGTAGAACCAAGCGGCGATGCAAGTCGTGGGGGCTCAGCGAAGGCCTCGAGGTCAGTGGTTTGTCTTGAGAGTAGCTCAAGCTCATAGTGCTGGCACTTGTAAAGTACAAACATAGACAAATAGTTTCTCGTTCAGGAATCAGCAACCTTCTGTAAACCTTCTGCCGGACCGTTGGCAACTACTTTCTAGTTGCTGTTCGCGTGCTGGCTCGTCCTCTGAATTATTCGAAGCCGCCTGAGCTACTTAATAGAAAGGAAGTAGTGACCTTTTCCTTTGGTATAAATGATCGCAACTGTTTCACCTCCGAGAATCGATGTCTCGATTATAGTATCTGCATAGTATTCGTTCCTGCTGTTGTCATGATGTGGCTACGCTGTATTGAACTTGTACCGCCATAAAGCTGAGCACAGGACGTACCACCGACGCGTCTAGAGACTAGACATTGAAGACAAATTAATCACGGTATCGTGAAGGCACGTGACCGTAGATAACAAAAACTGAGTGTGATGATCAAAGTTCTTTCCTTCCCAATTCACGGACGTCGCCATGACCAAGTACATTGTTGTGAGCGGAGGAGTTGTCAGTGGGATTGGGAAGGGAGTCATTGGTGCGCACAGACCGCTCACTTCTCATCCAGACCAGCCTCCAAGACTATTTTTCCGTCTCGAATAGCCTCGTCTACTGGGTTGCTGCTGAAAACGACTGGTCTCAAGGTCACCTCCATCAAAATCGATCCGTACATGAACATTGATGCGGGAACGATGCGTCCTACTGAGCACGGCGAAGTGTACGTTCTCAACGACGGCGGTGAAGTCGATCTCGATCTGGGCAACTACGAACGATACCTCAACGTCACCCTATCCCGCGACAACAACATCACGACTGGCAAGATATACTCAGAAGTGATCGAAAAAGAGCGAAAAGGCGCGTATTTAGGGAGGACAGTGCAGATTGTCCCGCATGTCACGACTGAGATCCAAGATTGGATCGAACGAGTCGCCAAAGTCCCCGTGGACGAGACGGGATTGCCCCCTGACGTGTGTATCGTCGAACTGGGAGGAACGGTGGGCGACATCGAGAGCGCACCCTTCGTAGAGGCGATGAGGCAGTTTCAATTCAGAGTTGGCCACGACAATTTTGCTTTGATCCACGTCTCACTCGTACCAGACATGCATGGCGAGCAGAAAACGAAGCCTACTCAAACGACCGTTCATTCACTCAGAGGCCTGGGGCTTCTGCCTGATCTTGTGAGTAACATATCGAGAGCTTTTCATGCATTCGATTCAACGGCCTTTGCAGATCGCGTGTCGTCTCCTGGTCCCTCAACCCCTTTCCCCTGCGACCAAGGACAAGATCAGCATGTTCTGTCACGTTACTTCGAAGCAGGTGTTTGGTGTACACGACGTGTCTTCCGTGTATCACGTCCCATTGCTTCTCGAGTCCCAAGGAATTATCGAGTACCTGACACACCGCCTCAAGCTCGATGATATCCACATAACGGACGAGATGCTCGAGAATGGGAGGTGCCTTGGTGTCAGGTGGAAGGAAATGACTTCTGCGTGAGCACACACGCCTCTAATTGCCCAGTTCTTCATGATTCAGATTTCGCGTCGCAACCCTCTAGTCAGGAGCGTCTGTTCGATACTGTTCGAATCGCTCTTGTGGGCAAGTACACTGATTTGAAAGATTCGTATATGAGCGTCATCAAGGCTCTCGAGCACTCTGCGTTCAGAGTGCATCGGAAGTTGACTATCGATGTAAGTCCCTTGGTTCTGTTAAGATACGCGCTCACCCTCTAAAAACCGTGTATAGTGGGTGGAATCTTCCGATTTGGAGCCTGAGACACAAGAAACCAACCCCAAGCAATATCATGACGCGTGGAGAGCAGTCGTTGGTGCTCGGTGGGTGTCTTTATATATCCAATCGTCCTTGACCTCAATCCCTCATCTACGTAGCGGAATCCTGGTTCCGGGTGGCTTCGGCACTCGCGGAACTGAGGGTATGATGCTAGCCATCAAATACGCCCGAGAGCAAAAGATCCCCTTCCTCGGTATCTGCCTGGGTTTCCAACTCGCAGTAGTAGAGTGGGCGAGAAACGTTTTGAACTTACAAGGTCGGCATTATGGCAGCTTCGTCCGCTCTTCGTACTGATTAATCTTGGCGTAGGTGCCACTTCGTCCGAGTTTGTACCAACAGCGGAGCACCCTGTCATCGTTTTCATGCCTGAAATCTCCAAAACGCACATGGGCGGGACGATGCGTTTGGGCCTGCGTCCGACCATCTTCCAAGAGGGCACCGAATACCACGCGCCTCCTGCCCCTTCTACACCTTCGCCCTCATCCTCCACCTCATCTCTCACGTCGCCCCGCTTCTCCACTTCAAAACCACCAGTGCCCTCGATTCCTGTGAAGCCATATTCCAAGACGCGTCGGCTGTACGGTGGAAAGGCAACTATCTGGGAACGCCATCGTCATCGATACGAGGTGAATCCCAAGTATGTCGCCCAACTGGAGAGCCTGCCCAACGGAATCAAGTTCACGGGCAAGGACGAAAAGGGAGAGCGAATGCAAGTTATGGAGTTGTTCGGTGAGTATCTTGAACCTTTCTTGATTCTATGTGCTCATTCCTGATTTTTTTAATTGTAGATCACCCTTACTTCGTCGGTCTTCAAGCACATCCAGAATTTTGCACTCGCCCATTAAACCCATCACCACCTTTCCTCGGATTTATCGCCGCTGCGTGTGGACAGGATGTATTGGAGGCCGAGATGGAACGGCAGGAGACGACCTTCAAACCACCCCACCCCGCACATGCCATGGTGAGCGAGTCTCAGCTCCGAGAAGGATCGAACGAACACGCTGTCGACGGTCGCGGCGAGATGTAAAAAAGGGTTCAGATTTCAGTGCAGAAGAACCTTTATCTAAATCTAGATTCGCTTAGGCGGTCATGTTCTCGCTTGGGCTGGATAGACATCTATCGATTTTGGGGGGAAAACAAGAAGAAATATGTCACATACACAGTGGGCGTTACAGGTCATTAGCAATGCGAACGATGTATCTACAACATAAATGTGCTGGTATACAAAGAGGGTAAACACCCGATGCAAATTAGTTTTCTTTGATACGAAGCCCTCCTCTACGCCCAATTGTCGATAAGTGAGTCCCGCATCTCTCCTATCACTGCGCCAGAATCGTGACCTTGCAGTTCTAGGGAGGAATTATGAGCATGAAGGATGCGAGGAAGGCGGAAGGAGACGTACTGAAGGTAGCTTCAATCACGCTGATCTCAGTCGCAGTCGTCTCCAGACCAGTGAATGCACACCAATCGTTGACTACAAGGCCAGCACCGATAACATCAGATCCACGGTTAACCGTCCCAGCCTTGGATCGCGTTCATTAGGCGACAGTAATTATTTCGATTCATGGTAGACTTACGACCAATGGGATTTGAAGCAAACTGCTCAATTCATCCTGATCTTGAACACTCGTCTTGGGGTGGACCAAACCGCCCTGATTTGTGATCGCACAATAGCTTCCCACCAGGACGTTGTCAGCTACGGTTTGTCGAAAGACCTCGACCTTCAAGACATCGGCGATGATTTCTTCTGTCTCGCGATCGACGTCAGGATGGACGAGGGCAACATGATCGTTGCAAGCGATAACGTTTCCGAGAGCGGATAACCGCTCCTCCACCCGCTGGATCGCAACGGCGTCTGGTAGGGAATTTCGAAGGTGCTGGAGTTCTTGATCGGTCGTTGAAGATGGCACGAGAAGTCCATGGCGGTTCCCTGTTCACACCATCAACACGAATCGCGATTCCCGATTGAGAAAGTACCGACCTGCTGTCAAACGTCCGATTATTCTTGTGCCACCGATGCTCGTGTGTACGATAGGGATGACATCTCCAAGCTCGCTCTCGAAAGCGGAGTAGAAGTTAGTACTGCCTTGGATTGCGGCCAAGCAGTACGAGTTGGTGAGTTTAGCGAATACACCAATGTCGCTGCTGTTTTCGAATTGGAGACCTAAGAAAAGTGAAGATCAGATTCAAGAACGCGCATGCGATAAGAGATTCCTCGTACGGGTGGCCATGATGGAGTAGATAAATTAGAAGTAGTAGTAATAGACTAGAAGAAGGCGAAAGAGTTGGCCGGGAGCAAAATTTGAGGCCTGCGAGAGGCCTGCTGAAGGATCTGCGGCGAGCTGGTAGATAGTTAGGAGAACTCGATCAAAATTTATATCTAAGTTTTTTGGACGGTACCGAATAGGCGCCCATAGTTGCTTCCGTCGCGTCCGACGACGACGTGACTCTTCTTGTATCACCATGATCACGTCCCTCAAACAAGTCGCAACCGTACTGCCAGGATGCCGGAAACGGCTGTTTGGAAAGCAATGGCACTTTATGACTCGGAATCAGAGTTCGTTCTCGCAAACCGGGGCTCCGACGGTGGTGGAAAAGGCGATTTTGGATAGCATCAAGGTACGTGACATGTTCTCTATTCAGGCAGCGTGTCTCTGACATATTCTCTGAAGACCATGGGCCCCCTGCCGTTTGCAACATACATGCAGCAATGCCTTTCGCATCCCACACACGGATATTATATGAACCCGTCTAATCCTGTCTTTGGCGCGAGGGGTGACTTTATTACAAGCCCGGAGATCAGTCAAGTCTTCGGCGAAGTGCGTATTATCTTGCTACTTTGATGGCTACTTGACGACCTATTTAGTTGAATTAGCTTATTGCCATCTGGTTTCTGAGCCAGTGGGTAGCTGCTGGCCAACCGTCGTCTATTCGACTGGTTGAGTTGGGCCCAGGCAGGGGAACGCTCATGGCAGACATACTGCGTGTAATCTCGAAGATTCCGTCGGCCAAGGCTATCCAAAGGAAGTCTGTACAGCTGGTGGAAATTAGTCCAGCAATGCGCCGAGCTCAAGAAAATACACTCCAGAATTTTACAGATGCACGCGACTGGGAGCTACGGTGGCATAACTCTATCGAAGAGATCCCACCAGAAACGGACGAATATACCATTCTTGTCGCACACGAGTTCTTCGACGCGTTGCCCATTCACATAGTGGAAAAGACTCAGAAGGGGTGGCAAGAATTGCTCGTCGCTTCAGCTTCGGACGCCAACTCATCTATTGCTCCTTCACCCCGCCTCAAAGCAGTGCTTTCACCCGAACCTTCCCCCGTCTCTAGCCTTTTAGGGATGTCCTCCCAGCGATTTTTGAAACTGCCCATTGGCACGCGAATTGAAGTCTCCCCTTCATCGTTCAAATTTTCTAGGAGGATCGGCGAACTAATAGCCGGATCTTCTACTGGAGGGAGTGCGCTGGTGATCGACTATGGAGGGGATAAAGTGTTCAACAACTCGTTCCGCGTACGTTTCAACTTTACCATCGCTCATTGTTCACTTTGCGTCATCTTCTACGACAGGCCTTCAAGGACCACAAAATCGTGGATATATTCCATCGCCCAGGCGAATGCGACTTGACTAGCAATGTCGACTTCGCATACCTTAAAGAGTCCTTCTCTGACATTGGCAAGTTGATGTTACCAACTTCAATGTATGAATCGCTATCTTACTTCAGCTACTAGCCGTGCCTCATGGGCCCATATCGCAAGCCAGCTTCCTGAAAGGAATGGGGATCGATATGCGAGTTGACACTCTCGTCAAGGCTGCCTCTACAGAGGAACGGCAAAAGAGCATACGCGATGCTGCACTGCGGCTTGCCGATCCGGTAGGAATGGGGAAAGAGTATCAAGTCATGGGCATCACCAACAAACCCACGTCAGAAAATACAAGCCAAAAAGTGTGGCCGTTCATAGCGAGTCCTCCATAGCTGTCGACGCCTGTCGTTTACATCTGCGTTTGTGGGCTAGAACATCTACTGGTTGTTCGAACAAAGCAACAAATGCTATGCAGAGCTGTTTACTGTGCCCATGGTCAGGGCTGGAAGGCTTGTTCCATTCTTGGATGGTTCTTTGAACTCTGGTAAGCTTTCTGGGTGCTCATATAGTCGCGCCGCCCTCTTCTGTTTCGATCCCCCACCTTCATGAACCCGGCGTTTACTCACCCCCACGTCAATGGCCCCGCGATCTCTTTGACGCACCGCTACTTCGTCACGTCACGATTGAAAACTGCGCTTCCATTCCTCTGGTGACTGTGACTATCAGGCAGCTACTTCTCTCTCATTGTCCTTGCGTGGCTGCCCACAGATTGCTTGGGCCATTCGCCATATATAGATACTTTCAATATGCGTGGTCTCCAAGTCACGATATCGCGTTCCGCGTCGCTACAAAAGAGACGCGTCCATCGTCTCGCGGTCGTCTTTATCTCTATCCTCCATCTCACCATCCATCTACTCAGCCCCCCTTCTGTCCCACCAAAACAGTCCATTTCCCTCGAATTTTCCGCGCAAGACATCCTCAACGAGAGACATTCCGCACGTTCACGTATCATCTCGCACCATGAGCTCACCTCTGTCTTCCCTTTCTTTAGAGATGGCCACATTTGCAAATCAAGCTCAGGCAACGCGTTCTCAAGACACGCTCCCGATGTATACCTCTGATGTTCTGCCTGCGTATAGCCCGCACGCTCCAGATACCCTTCAAGAACAAGGACAGCAAGCTCATAACGAATCCGTGGTCCCGGCTGCGTCAGCTGTTCCCCCCGCCAACAATGATAACGGTGCGTACATCTTCGGGTCACGTCGTCTAGGGCTCACGTACCTCTTCTGCCAGGCCAACCCCCGCTTTCACATCGGGCGACCGTCACGACCTTCCTATTTCGCTCGCGCAAGGAGATTGCGATCACCCTCGTAGTCCTCACCTTTATCGCCGTTGGAATTTACGTCGGCAACAAACAGAAGTCGCAGGCGACTCAAGTCTAATGTCACTTTGCCTCTCAAGGCCTCTTAGATGCCTCTTAGATGACCTTTACGATATATTCCTTTCTCTTTTCTCTTTTATTTTATGACACAATCTGTAACATCATAAATGGGATCGCTATGTCTTTTCCATGGGCTATTTTTATGAATTATATACATTATTATTATTTGAGCAATTGAAGGGATTCGATGCGTGAGTCCGGATGGAAACTTGAGCGTAAGAATCGGGCGCCTATATTCGCTACCTTGCTGGTGGCCGCCCACTGCGGTCTCTCAGAGTCTTAGTGGCGAAGACTTACCACATCACCATGTCCTCGATGAAGGCGTACCTCGCCGAGAAATACATGTCAGGTCCCAAGGCCGACGCTATCTTGGCCCGCACCGGGACCAAGAAGAAGAAGCGCAGCAAAGCTATTACCAGTACCGCGACGGGATCGGGCGCCATTGTTCGAGACGATGATGCGGGGTGGGGGGACGAAGGCGCTAAGGAAGAAGTGGACGATGTAACAGAGGCGGTCGTTGCGTCAGATAGAGGGTTCAAGAAGAGAAAGACTGAGCAGGCTGCAGAGGGCGGAGGTTGGGCAACTATCGAGGGCGGCATGCGCGAGGCCACCCCTCCCCCAGCTGCCGATGAACAGCCCATGGTCGTCGACGAGCCCGCTGCTCCGTTTACCGGAGGCCTTGTATCCGCTAAACAGCTCAAGAAAGCAATGGGCTCGAAGAAGAAGGATACTCAAGCTACGCAGGAAGAAATTGCCGCTGCTCAAGAAACCGTATATCGTGACGCTACCGGTAAGAAGATTGATACAAAAGCGGAACGGGCTGAAGCGGCGAGGCTGAAGCGCGAAAGGGAGGAACGTGAGGCAAAGAAGATGGAGTGGGGCAAAGGTCTCGTGCAGAGGGACGAGCAGGAGAAGCGGAGGAAGGAGCTGGAAAACCAACGGGGCAAGGACTTTGCTCGATATGCGGACGATAAAGATTTAAACGAGGAACTAAAGTCGAAGGAACTATGGAACGATCCCGCTGCCGCCTTCATGACAGTGCGTTCCCTTCGTCTCCCTCTTATTGACCACCACTGATTATTGTATAGAAAAAACGAACCAAGGGTCCACGGAAACCAGAGTATACGGGTCCCCTGCCAGCGCCCAACAGGTTCGGCATCAAACCTGGGTATAGATGGGACGGTGTTGGTGAGTCTCACATGAATGAATTATTGTGCGACGAGTACTAATGTCGTTGTTTAGACCGGAGTAATGGTTTCGAGAAGAAATTCTTCCAGACCCAGAATTCGCGGAAGCGGCAAGGGCAAGAAAGTCATCAATGGAGTGTGGAAGATATGTGATTTTACCTTCCCTGGTATCATGCACGCTGCATCGAGCTCTGGTTTGGACGTTTATCCGCTTCGATCCTCCTAGAGAGATGTCAGTCTAGTCGTCTGGCTCTAGGGTGACGCATATCAACACGGCTCGTACACCCATTCATCTCTACGGCAAACTTCCCAGAGCTCTCCCAGCACCTTGGGATTCCGACGCGCTCTGAAGGGAGAGGAATAGTAGGCTGGGCCATGTGATATGTATGTCAGACGAAAGTAAACCCTCAGTATGATTCGTCTTTCTGGCATTATACTGTGCTAATGGTTGTATCTATAACGCTGTAAACAATCAGACTTTCGATTTCCCTCCGTATCTACCTCCCACAGGCCGACTCTTATCGCGACTTGGTGTACGATAGTTGAACCATCTCACCTTCATGACAATTCCGTTGCGGAATACATCTGATACCGTCATAGCTCTTGGCACGCATGGCACTGGTGTACCTTGCGATTCTCAGTGATATTGGGCAGCAAGCATCAGCGTAGTGCGATCGCCTCTCCGCCTCATCCAACAACTCACGTCTTTTCGCTCCTCGCGGTTTTCCCTATCGTGCCTTGCTTCTCATGCATTCGGCAAATGACAACCCCAGCATTTATCATGACTTTCCTTTTCTCCAGAATGTATTTAATGGGGTGGACACGCTAAGTGGATCGCCGTACCTCACCTTCAAGCATTATGAAGTGGTCCACCTTGTCGATCTTTGTCGCTGCCAGCGTTGTCTCTGCCCAGACCTACAAGAGGCTCGGGACATGCCCCAGCTTGGGATGTATCTTCCCGCCTGATCAGACAGACTTCTATGCCGGAGCGTACTTCGACATCCGTCTGGAGGTTCACTCCCCCGTCAACGGGACCGAAGCTTTCAAGAACGGCGAGATCGACAAGGATTTCACTTTGTGCGTTCAAAAGGGCGATGGTCCTTGTGAGGATGTCACAAAATTCTTCACTGTGGAAGACTCAAAACTTGATACCTGGACTTTCTCGTAAGTCTCATTCTGAAATACTGCAATGGCAGCTGAAGCCATTACGCAGGTATTACGAGGATCTTTTCGCCCGGGATGCGGGCTCTGCCTCTGTTGTGAACGTCGCATCAAAGGGCTACCGCGCTGTACGTTTAGTGTCACCTTTCATGGGCCTTTGTTCTGACATATCTGATTCGGTTTAGCTTGCCCTCGACGAGGTGACACCTCCCTCATCTCCAAACATGGGTAGAACTGATGCTTTTTCCCCCAGCCTGGCATGTACACTGCGCACCTCAAGTACCACCAGACAATGGAGACAGTCGCTCACTGGCTTGTTCGCGAGCCAGCTCCCGAGAGGAAGGCCAAGAACGCCATCATCTTCATTGGTGACGGTGGGTACATATGTCCTCCAAGTTGTAGTTTTGGCTTAATTCCTACCTCATAGGCATGACGCAACCAATGATCACGGCGGCTCGCATGATTGCCCACAAATCTATCAATGGTCGTTATCAATCCCTCATGCAAATGGACCAAATGGAGCACCTCGGACAGTATGCCAAACCTCTCCCATTATCCCAGATCGACGACTAACCAATGTTTGCACAACAGTCAAATGACGCACTCGATTGACTCCTACATCACTGATTCTGCCAACTCGGCTTCTGCTCTCTTTACTGGACACAAGACCACGTCAGGAGCTCTCAATGTTTATGTCGATAGTGTAAGTTACCTCAGGCATTGATGCGTTTCGATGGATTGCTGACTTGCACCACTCTCAGAGCCGCGATTCGTTTGATGACCCCAAGTATGAAACTGTGGCTGAGCTCTTCCGACGCAAGCGCGGTGGCGCCTTTGGGATTGTCACAACTGCTGATGTAGTCGATGCTACCCCTGGTGAGCTGCTCCCTCCTCCATGTATCAACGTCAAACGCTTAGTGCAGGACACTCTGGACAGCTGCTATGTGTGCACATACGCGCGAACGTGAGTTTCCCTCACCATCCTAGCCTTCGAAGGGTGCTAAGCAATGCCGTTGATGCAGGTGGCGAGTCCGCCGGGATTGTTTACACGTTCCTGAACGGTGCATCTGGTGACACGGGCCTCAACTCGACGCTCGCTTGGCCCACGAGCTGCGAGCAGCCCGACGTCCTCTTCGGGTAAGCGCACCGTCATACAAGGATATAGTGCTCCCTTCCTAACAACTTCCCTGTACAGCGGTGGCGCTCAAGCATTCCTCCCTGGCCCCGAGTCCCCCAATGGCACTGATTTCTATCAGGCATTTGCAAAGGAAGGATATAACATCATCCATAACAATACTCAGTTGCAGGGTGTCGACCTCGACAAGAAGACTCTCGGAATCTTCTCTAGTGAGTCAAATTGCCTTCGCGCTACAATCCAGACTGCTGATTTACTGCTTCCAGAGGGCATCATGTACGTTTCAGATGCTGTTGCCGTCCTTGATGTTACTAACCTTTGATATAGGTCTCAATGGCTCGATCGTCACGTAAGTCATCCAGCGTCTGTCCTCAATAAATCTTCAGGCCGAGCCCACCATTTTTGCTAGATCTACCCCGAAAGCTTGAAGGGACGCAAGAACTCCCCACTCGGAGATGATTCTGATGCTCTCGATCAACCCGGACTCAAGGATATGACGCTCAAGGCTATCGATATCCTTCAAAATCGCCAGAAGGACAGCGGAAAGGGATGGCTCATGTTGTACGCCCTTTTATGGTCATCTTTCTCCTCGCCCGGGTTGCTGAGTATTGTCGTAGGTCCGAAGGCGCTAGCATTGATAAGGTAAAGGAGACAGCGATGAAGCTCTCGATGTCTGGTTTGCTGAACAAGTCGTAGATGATGCATGCTCTCGATTACGACCGTGCTTTGGGCGAACTCTTGGAACTTGACGATACAATCCGCGCTACTATTGCTCGTGAGTTACATCACCAAATCTTTTCATACCCAGCCCCTAGACACTGCACACAGATCTGAAGGAAATCGGTGAATTGGACAACACCCTGATTGTCGTAACTGCCGACCACGGCCACGGATTCGTACGTTACCCCCTTCTCCCCTCGCGGCACTTGTACTCACATATTGGCGTAACTAGGATGTCTACGGTAGCGTCGACACCAAGTACATGGCTGCCCAAACTGACCCACGCAAGAAGCGCGACGCCAGTAAGTCTGCCCCTGTCCCTTTGATCTGTCCCCTGATCTTCTCCTAGTTGGGATTTACGGCGAATCTGGATTGAGTGGATACACTGTCGCTAAAGGATCTTCGCCAAACAACAATACCATCGTCGTTGGATCTGGGGGCCCGAACTTCCCAGTGCAGTGGGATCCTCGATATACCTTTGCTGTGAGTTTCCGAATGCCATTATTCATTGATATCGTGCTGACCAAGTTCTAGGGTGGTATGGCTGCTCACCCGGACATGTAAACGACCAATCCTAGCCTACTATGGAAAGATACTGAACCTGGTTTCTTTTAGCCGTGAAGGATGGCAAGTGAACAAAACTGGGATTCGCAAAACTGTAGTGTCTAGCGATGATGGCTACGTCGCCAATCCTAATGATCAACCTGAAGGTACGTAAACCATCCTCACGTTCATATTCTACTTGCTAACGTGATTGATTACAGGCATTGAGATCGGTTAGCACAATTCAATGGGAACCTTGTGGGTATACTGACACCGTGGGTTCCAGATGGCACAATTCCCGACGAAAACTCCTCTGGTGTGCACTCACTGACAGGTTTGTGCTCTAGAGAATTATTCTAGTTGACATATCGCTGATGTTGTATGTTTCCAGATGTTTCTGTCTTCGCGAGCGGTCCAGGAGGCGAGGCTTTCCGTGGTGTTTGTGAGTCCATCTTGTTCACTGATGCCGTGATTGGGGTTGACAACTTGTCTGCAGATAACAGCATTGATGTCTTCTTCAAAGTCGCCGATGCCCTTGGTCTTGGCGCGCCCAGCCCAGAGTCCCAGTAAGATGCCTGGTCGAACCGACTCGTGTATTTGTTCGTATTTGAGCTCTAAGGCATAACGATAGATGATACCCTAAGTAATACCCTCGATACATAGACTGAGGGTTTCAATAAATGCATACGCTGTTTTCCAACCTTTGGATCCAAGACGAAGCCAATCTCCCCCCAATCGACGACAGTTTCCCCGAAAGCTCTGGCGCTTAATTTTCTGCTCCCTTCGTCTACGAGAAACACCAATGCTTCTGGCGACCAACGACCAGGGTGCAATGTGGCGCTCGCCGTACAACAAGCTTGGTAGTACCGATTCCTCAATTACTTGTCGTCTCGCCACTTACGTCCAAATTCTATCATTCGCGAAGCATAGAAGCTTGAGAAAGGGGATATGTACACGTTAATTCAGCTCTTGTGCCACTCTCCGCTGGTAACCATGTGGCCTTGGACGAACGTGCGCTTCACCGACTGCAGTACGTGCAGGACCGCCCGTTGTTGGGGTGGCCGGCGACGAAAATGCCTGATATTTTATCAGTGGAATTTGTCCTGGTTTCAACGACAGGCACCGCGACATACGGTGACATCCAGCCAGGACGAGCAGAAGGTCCACGTTCGTACTGCAGCGACTACATCGTGCCTTGCTTCTAGTGATCCCACATGCATTGATGGGCGTTTGGAGTCAATCACTCATGGGTTCAACTTGAATTTCACCCCGGGAGCTCTAGATTACGCTTCGTGCGGGATTGCCTATAAAGAGACGCGTTTTCTGGAGTGAAAATACCAAGCCCCACCGGTTATCCTTCCCGAAATGAGGGGTCTCTCTCCTGCCTTCGTCGTCGCGGCGGTGCTCCTTCAACTAGCTTCTGCTCAAACATTCCAGCGTCTGGGAGCGTGCCCGACATTGGGTTGCATCTTCCCACCTGATCAAGCAGACTTCTTCCCAGGGGCCTTGTTTGATATCCGGCTCGAGGTTCATGCCCCAGTTAATGGAACTGAGGCCAGTGCCAATGGTGTACCCGACCAAAACTTCACCTTCTGCATCCAGCAAGGCAAGGGAAAGTGTCAGGATGTCACCAGGTTCTTCTCGGTGAAGCAGTCTCCACTCGAGACATGGACTTTCTCGTACGTTTGCTTCTAGTACTATTCTGGCGAACTCGATATTATGCATTTCTGTCTAGGTACTTCGAAGATCTTTTTGCCAAGGATGCGGGGACCCCAGTGATCGTGAATGTCGCTTCAAAAGCCTACCGCGCGGTAAGTCTTCCACCGTTACAGTGATAAGTAGTTACTAAGTCGAAGGCCGATAGCTCTCACTCACAAAGGTTCGTGAATCCTCCATCGTCCAATTCAATCACTGATTGTCCGAAAAGCCCGGAGAATACACTGCTCGTCTCAAATACAACGGGGGAAGCGAAACGGTCGCGCATTGGCGTGTTCGCGACGCATCCAAGCGCAAAAAGGCCAAGAACGCGATCCTCTTCATCGGAGACGGTGCGAACTCTTACAGCTCAACAGGTTCTTCAACTCATCCACTACGATCTATTTCCAGGCATGACGCAAGCCATGATCACCGCTGCCCGACTGATTGCTCACAAATCTATCAATGGTCGGTATCAGACGTTGATGCAGATGGATCAGATGGAAGTTCTTGGACAGTACGTCGATCTATTCTCGTTGTCGTTGTAATATTCTTTGCCTTCCGATATTCCCATTCCCTATCACATCTCCATGCCTATTTAAAGGTGTCATTGATTCGGGACTGACGTGGTCCCCATCCCGTTAATTATAGCCAAATGACACACTCGATCGACTCTTTCATCACCGATTCGGCGAATTCAGCCACCGCTTTATACACCGGGCACAAGAGCTCGGTCAGCGCGTTAAACGTCTATGCCGACAGCGTGAGTATATCGCTGTTCTTACAATAAGTTCGTGCGTTGCTAACTCACTGATAGTCCCGCAATTCCTTCGATGATCCCAAATTCGAGACCATTGCTGAGTTGTTCAGACGCCGAAGAGGAGGAGCAATCGGAATGGTCTCAACTGCTTACATTGCAGACGCGACTCCAGGTCAGTCATTTGTTCGATCAAGATCGGCTCGAGTAACCAGGCTGCATTAATAGCCGCGCTTTGTTCGCACACCCGCGATCGTGAGTCTGATCGGCTTGCAGATGATCACTCAATTACTAACACTCTCGTGCTAGGTGGTCAATCTGCCTCCATCGTTTATGAATATCTTTACGGTCCTGCTAAGCTCAACTCAACATTGCCTTGGCCCACGAGTTGCGGTGGTCCTGATGTTGTATTCGGGTACGCAATCTCGATATGCCTCCATGTTTTGGCCCTTTCTAATGACCCATTACATAGGGGTGGTGCCGAACAGTTTATCGCAGGGCCCGGTTCGCCTAACGGAACTAATTTCTACAAGGTGTTCCAATCCGAGGGTTACAACGTCGTCAACAGCAAATCACAGCTTGACAAAGTTGGCAACAAAAAGAAGACGTTGGGTATCTTCTCCAGTATGATCATTTCTACCCCCTTAATTGGGTCACGCTGACTCAACCTCCCGTACAGAGTCAAACATGTAAGTTCTCGCATGATGCTCTGAGTTAGGATGGTTGACTGACACCAACGCAGGGCAAAATGGTTGGATCGCAATGTCTGTTTACAGCCTTCTTTGGACGTAGTCCTGAACGGCTTGTTCTGATGCTTGTGTTTGTATCAGGTATACCCGGAGAACCTTCGCGGGCTCAAGAACTCCCCCACTGGTGACAACACTGATGCAGTCGACCAGCCCGGTTTGAAGGATATGACACTCAAGGCCATCGACATCCTCCATGCCCGGAATAATGGCAAAGGCTTCTTCATGATGTACGTCACGTCTACCCCCCTCATTACACACTGTATACTCACGTCTACTTCTAGGTCCGAAGCTGCTAGTATCGATAAGATGATGCATGTCCTTGATTATGACCGTGCCCTGGGCGAGCTACTCGAACTCGACGATACTATCCGGGCGACTATCGCTCGTCAGTCCTCCCTCATTATGCTGACTCCACTGATTAACTGTTCGGTGTATCAACAGACCTCGAGAAGATTGGAGAGCTTGAAAATACACTCATTGTCGTGACCGCCGATCACGGCCATGGGTTCGATGTTTTCGGAGGCGCCGACACGAAGTATCTCGCTGCGCAAACTGATGACAGGAAGAAGCGCAATGCAAGTAAGCGAACCTCCTTTTGAACCCTTCGACCATGGCGGTTTAAAACGTTTGCTCTTCCAGTCGGTGTGTATGAAAGCTCTGGACTGAGCGAGTACATGGTTGCCAAGGGCTCCAGCCCAGCAAACGCATCCATTGTCGTCGGTGCTCAAGGCCCTAACTTCCCGGTTCAGTGGGATCCGCGATATACCTATGCGGTAGGCACCTCCTTCCAGGTTTTTAGCAGCACTCAAGTCTTCATACTATTCAGGGTGGATTCGCTGCAAACCCGGACAGGTAAGTTTCTGGATCTCGTGCATTTCACGTTCGCTAAAACCTATTGAATTCAATAGACGGGAAGGCTTCACGGTGAATACCACTGGACCTCGCATCCCCGCTACTTCCTCTCCCGACGGAGTTGTAGGCAATCCTTTAGATCAGCCGCACGGTCCGTTCAATCAACTGCATCCCGTCCCGAAATGTTGCATACTTAGCTGATTTATCATACTTCCCAGGTTTCCATGTTGGTTCGTAATGATGTATCAATGGGGGCCACTAGACCGGAATCCCTGACATTATGCTGTACAGATGGAACTCTCCCTTTGAGCGCATCGGAAGGTGTCCACTCTCTTCAAGGTAAACTCACGCTCTGTTTTTGGGTAATTGTGGAGAAACTAATTATCTACTCCCAGATGTATCGGTGTTTGCCAATGGCCCTGGATCGGAAGCATTCCGTGGTGTCTGTAAGTGCACTCTAACGTTAACCCATCCATTCAAAAAATACTGATGCCACGCTATGTAATAGACAATAGCATTGATATCTTCTTCAAGTTGGCCGACGCGTTGGGGTTAGCCCATTAAAGTACGTGTGGCCTTGTCTAGTATACCATCTAGGAAGATCTAGTTAGTTAGTAGGAACTTGGACCTTCTATAGGCCGAGGAAGTGAACGCGTAAATAACGGTTATAAACCGGTGAAAAACATACCCCACAACACTAGCCAAGACGTACCCGTGTGTTAAAACTGTTGGGAGCCTGCAGCGCATAATACCGCCACGGACCGCCGCATGCTCGTGGCAATGATCCTCAGGTCTGACAGACAATCTCCTCACCTATTGATTCCCGGGCCGCACCAATAGGTGAACGTTCGCTACGGCCTCGCATGGCCAAGACGTATGTCTTGTAGAACGCGTACCTTGGTTACAACAGGGCCGCAATACCGTTGGGCTGCATGTGAACCACTCACTACCCCTCAATCCTGCCACAGTCGGGGCATCGTCGGGTTCAATATTTCATCCGAAGTATGCGCGCTGAGGATTTATAAATTAACGATGCGGACTCGTGTCTGAACATACGAGCTCGTCGCTTTCGGGCTCTGTTTACACCATGCTGCACCTACGCTCCTTAGTAGCTACAGCCGTCCTTGTCTCTACGGTCCTTGGATCGCCTACCGCATCGCCATCTAGCTTGACATGGAGGGATGACCATGATAGCTTCGCGACCGCGAGGCGCAGCCTCCTCACAGGCGACGCCGCCATTTCCAAGCGTCAAATTTCTCCCTCGACGTGGAATCCACCGTCCAACCTTGTCACCCCCCTTCAGCAGGTTTGGGACCACGAGACCCAGACCTACAACATGAACTTCCAAAACTTTGGCTTCGACCAACTCATCGCGGCCAACGGAAACATCAACATCTGTGTCCGGTGGGAGTCGTCCACAGCCGTTACGAGGGCGCAACGCGATGCCGTTGAAGTTGCGTACAGGCGTTCATATCTGAAGTGGATGAACTGGCTTTATGGGTTTGATGGATTCCCGTATTCATCGGTGAACGTCAACGTCGTCGGGTGGGCCGTGACCCAGTCGAGCTTGCTCCAGGGTGATACGTCGAACATTGATGTGTATACCGGCACTGATTCCGAGGGCGCTCCCCAGTGCGCCCCAGCATGTGGTCGTTTCTTCCACCAGGACAATAACTATAATCAATGTCCTGGAGGAGCTGCTCGTCACTATGGTATTTGGCCACGCCATGTCAAGCAATGTCCCGTCCTCTAACGTCTTCGTTGATAGATCATTCGCTTTGGCTGACGGACGGCTTCGGTGGAGGAGCTGGAGGGGATTGGGGGCAGCGTATTGGCCGCGAGTACTTCATGGGTGCAATCAACACCGAGAACATCCATATTCTGCTTCATGAGATGGCGAGTATTGTTCATGATCCATGCAGACAAATACTCACCTAGTTGACACCAGGGCCACACATACGCCCTGGACGGTTCGTGTGCTGGTGTGCTCGGAAGTGCATACACTGACAGAAAGTGGTAGATTTCTATGATTGGACGCCGTCGGGTGTCGGTGGCTTCATCATGCAGGCTGGTAGCGCAACGCAGATCACTGACTTTGACGGATGGGTGCGTTTTGGTCGGTGGTATCGGGATGATGTTAAAGTCAAAGTCACTTACTTAGATGCTACGCGACTGGTGGCGCCATCTTAAGACGCGTTACAATCTTTCATCCCCCCAACCCACAATCACCTCGACCAGCCGGACTTCGACGGTTCAGACATCGACGCGGACTAGTACCACGACGGCCCCGACTGGTACTTCTGGTTCTGGCTCTCCGCTCTACGGTTTGTGTTCCGGATATCCATCGTGCGTGAGGCTAAAGAAAAGATGACAGGCCAATGCGGTGGTATCGGCTGGACAGGCCCTACGACGTGCGCACAGGGTACTTGCCAAGTTTCCAATGAATATTACAGTGAGTCCTTCGTACGACGGTCCGTGGTTGGGATTGCTGAAGCGCGTTCTGAAGGCCAATGTGTGCCCTAAATCGACAAATACTTCATTTCTCGTCTGGGTCATATCACTTCTATGGTACCCCGCAGCATATTTTCCTTTTGGATGTGATTAGTGTTACAACTTACTTGCAAGTTTATCTTGACGTGATGATCACTTCCTGGTTCCCACGTCGCGACGTTGTCTTTGTGTTCTTGACCAAGATGCTGTGCTTGTCCAAAGAATGTCATCGACGGCGAGGGATAGCCTCTCTTTTCAACAAACCACGTATCACCCACTCACCCAAAGGCGACGCCGACGAGTACACTACCTATGGTGAACGTTCCGCGCGACGTCTGGCTACACATTGCCCAGTTCGTAGTTGACGACGACATCCGCGACAAGCTGCTGTCCTTTAACTCTACCTTTTATGACCTCTCTATGAAATTGCGGTATGAGACCGTCGCCATTACGGAGTTCAATGATGAGACCATATGGCGATTGAACAGGCTGAAGTAGGATTTACGAATTCAATAAGGGTTATGTTTACTGACTCATTTTATGATAGAGATCCTGCCGTGTGCTGGCGTGTTCGTACGTTGGTCCTCAGGCCGAATTATCGTATACGTCGCCCTCGGCAAGCCCCCGCTGAGCAACCCAATCCCTTACGCCATATGGTGAATCGAGTCACCAGCTTTGCTCAACGCCATTTTCCCAACCCAGACCCAGAGACGACCGGAATTCAACAAAGCACAGCACTTTTGGTGCAAACATTACCGCTCTTGACGAATGTTGTGGACGTGCAAGTCGATGCTTGGAATTTACCTCCCATGGCCATTGACCTCGGTGGCTTTGCCTCAGCAGCCTGTTCTGCTTTTGGCAAAGACCTGAAGTCCATCACGTTAGCTGGATATCCGAATATCCTGAAGGAAGTAGTGTCCTCGATGCCTAATCTTCCATCCCTCGTCAGCCTTTCCCTGGACTTCACGAATGATATATATTCTCCCGACACCAACAGGGATTGCGACTTGCTAGTTGATTCTATCCTCCCATTCGTCAACCAAGTAGCTCCCCAACTATGCTCGCTCAACATCACCTCATGGACTAACTTGGACCTTTCCGAGCTTTTCGCCCATATAGGCCCTTTCCCCCTACTAGAATCATTCGCCACACGAGCTATTTTCGATCAAGCCCTCGCTACGTCGACTGAAGGGCTCACACGACTGTTAGTCGATTCCTCTTCGACTTTGAAGCACGTTCAGTTAAAGCTCAGGCCTGCAAAGGAGGGTGAACCTCTCTTGGCTGGCTGGCTATGTGATGCGGTGGATAATCATCCAAGGATGTTAACCAACCTCAAGACCTTGCAACTGTACCCAACAACCCTTTCTCACGGTTTCGATGCAGCTAAGCAGCTAGTTCATCGGTCATCCGGCACAATGACGAACTTGACCATTCGGGATCGGTATTTATCGTTTGGGGAGCTTGAAGATATCTTGGGCAGCGAAGCAACTCAGATCAAGATGATTCAGATCTGCGTTCATACATTGAGCGTTCGTCTTTTGGATCTCTTAGCAAATAGATGCCCCGAGCTTCGGAATTTAATCCTGTACGTTGGTCGGCTTGGTAGGTGCAATGGAGACGGGCAAGAGTATTCCGACCCGGTAGGCGTCTTTGACATCGGTCCTGAAATCGCTTTTCACACTTGTCTTAGGATGGATTCGTGGCTGACTTGAATCAGAAAACATGGCCCGGCTGGCCTGTCAGCAAGTTGGATCTCTGGCAAGGGGGCGTTATGCTTGATAAGGACATCTTGGATTTGTTAGAGGAGCGGTTGTGTGAAACGTCGTAATGACTATGACTAATACTTTCTCTGTTTTCGAGACAAATCGCGGGGTTTCCTGCTCATCGTTAGAGCCACTGACAAGAGCATGTGCTTCTCCATGCAGACCGACTGACTCGCTCCGAGTCCGTGACGAATGGGTCGGGGGGTTGTTAGTCATCGGTGCTGACTAGCGCGTCCCTTCGTCAGTCTTTCTAGGTCTTTCCGGTTAGGAGCTTGTCAACCACCCGCTGTTTACTCCTGGTATAAATTCCGCTTGGAGTATAACCCGACATCATCCTACCAACACTACCACCACCACCACCACCACCTCCACCACCACCACCACCTCCGTACCATTACTGCCAAAGATGCCATACGGCTTCCCTAGTCCCAAGTCATCCAAACCATCCTCTCCTATTGACTCCCCCCTTGAGTCACCCGTCGAGTCCCCCAAGTCGCCATCCCCAGTTAGCGCCAAGTCCTTCGTCGACCCCTTCGAGGGCTTCGACAAATCAACTATCGCCGATCTGGTAGCTAAATATGGATCTTCGAGCGCGTCAGCTTGGCTAGAGTTCGATCGCTACAAGATTTGGAGGCCATCACAAGAGATACCAGAATCCTCCTTCCTCCCGGTGCAAGGATACATGCAGCGCGACGCGTACATCTTTGCGTGGGGCAACCCCCTTGTCTCCGACCCCGCAGCCCTAAAGCCCACTGCGCAGGCCTTTGTCGCTTGGGCTACGGAGCAGGGTCTCCGCCCAATCTGGGCCTGTGTGGATCACGATCTCGAACAAGTTCTCGGAGGCCCGCCATTCGAATGGAGCACCGTCAATTGTATACACGAAGACGTTGTCGACCCCGCCCATGTTATTGATATCATCACCGAGGAGGCGCACGGCAAACACGAAGAGGGCGCTGGGCTGCCTTCGCATATCAAAGATCTCCGCAAGAATCTTCGCAGAGCTTCTAAAGCCCATGTACAAATAAAACAAGTTCACCACGAGGAATGGACGGAAAAAGAGCGGTCTGAAATTGAGTATGGAATAGAGGCATGGCGAAAGAATAAGCACGGTCTTCAGCTAGCATCGGTGAGCCCCTTTCCGTACTTCCCTGGTGTATGATCTAATTTTCCCCACAGAGCTCCGCAAAGCCATGGCTCGACGAAGTGCACCGCCGTTACTGGATCGCCATTCATGAAGGACACGTAAGTCATCTTCTCTCTCCCCCTTGCGCACTTCCTCATCTCGATGACAGGTTGTTGGGATCCTCATCCTCACTCCCATAAAAGGCAATGCGTACCAAATTAAGAACTGCGTCTCTTTCCCTTCGGCTCCGAAAGGCACCTCCGAATCTTTGATCGCCTCCGCTTTGCGTGATCTATACACTGAACAACGTTCCCGAGGCGCAGAGGCAGAGCACGAAGATCGCATCACAGTCACCTTCGGTATCACAGCCGCAGATCAAATAAAACCCATCGAGAATCTTTCCGGCTGGAAAGTCAACGCTTTAGCCAAGACATATGGTCAGATTGCGAAGACTGCGGGTTTGCTCCGACGAGGTGACTTCAGAGTGAGTAATCATCCTCGGAGCTCATGAGTATCGTGCTGACTATCTGCTATAGAATAAATTCGAGTCAGAGCATGACCCAATGTATGTATGTTATCCGGAACACGGCTTCGGCTTGCACGGCATAGACGCCTTGCTCAAGCTGTTGAAGAAGTAATTTATTCGGCATTCTCTCTTGATTGTAACACCCTATTGTATTTAATATCCTTTATACCAAATTGTAGGTTACATACTTTATGAGTACTGTATAGTCGTCTCTGGTTATTGATCCACTTAATTCACGACTCATCTTCGCTTCAATATTGCGGCATAAGAAATCATGGTAATTTGCACAACCCCAACGGGCGTCAAATATCTACTCTATGGGAACATATATCGTGAACAATAAGATCGTGCATGTACATTTTTCTATGACAAGAAAGCAAGAGAAGGCTGAGGCGTAACTCTTTATTTCTTCTTTTTCTTCTTCTTCCCTGCTCCGCCTCCGCCTGCAGCAGCAGTATTTGCGCCCGCCTTGCCCTTGGCACCTTTCTTGTTGCCCGCGGGTGTGGCAGCTTCAGCGTCTTCAGCGTTTTCCTCCCCACCCTCATCCCCTGGGGTAACTGGAGTAGTAGGTGATGTTGGGTCATCGGCGCCAGGAACTTGTAGCTTATCCTCTTCCGCCTTCGTTTCTTCCACAGCTGGTGTCGCTTCCGGCTCAGCAGCTGGTGGGTCAACAGTTGGCTCCGCAGGAACTTCGGGGTTCGCTGAGGTCTCGGGTAAAGCGGCAGCTTCTACCTTAGGGCTCGGCTTGGGCGTAGGTTTTGGTGAGGGTTTTGGTGATGCCGGTGTAGAAGACGAAAGCAATTCGGAAGACTCAGCGACTTTGGGAGATTTGGGTGCTGACGGCGACAAATCAATGTTATCTAGTAGGGTAGCGCCGCCCGCACCGAAGGACGTCATTCCAAGATGATTGGTGAAAGTTGCAGAGGGGAGATTATCTGCCGAGCCAGCTGGTGGAGAGACGACATCGAACGTCCATCCGTCGTTTCCAGTGGTGCCCTCTGCTGCGGCAGCTGTGGGCTCCGGTGTGGGCACACGGACAGGTTCCACGACGGGCGTCTTGGGTGGCGGCGGTGCTGGTGCCGTTTCCTCAACTGGAGTAGCAACTTCACTGGCACCACCCTTGCCTTTCTTTTTCTTCTTCTTACCTGTTACCTTCGCTTCGAATCCAGGTTCTTCAGCGGCAGGCGTGATAGGTTCAACTGGGGGAGGTTCTGGTGCTGGTGCTTCGGCGGGAGCAGGAGGCACCTCTGCAGCCGGGGGCTTAGGCGCTGGCGTCTCTTCTACATGAGCGACTGGAGGCTCTACAGGTGCAGGAGGGATTTCCTCTGGTGGTGGTTCAGATGCAGCAACCAATGGAGTGTTGACTTGAGACGGGAGTTTGGATGCAGGCTTGGATGCGGCTCTGGACGCAGCCTTCGATGCAGCTTTTCCTTTCTTCTTCGCCGGTGCACCCCAACTACCCCAACTATCTTCTTCCGCTGCAGGTGCTACCTCTTCCAAGGAAGCCTCAACTTTTGCAGGCGAAGCTTTTGGTGACGGTTGCTTTGGCGCCTCCCCAAATCCGAAGCCAGTCGCTGTGCTACCCCATCCAGTGCCAGATCCACCAGTTGACCCAAATCCTCCGGCGGGTCCAAACCCACTGGTGGAACCGAATCCTGCACCAGCCGACCCGAATCCTGCGCCGGTCGATCCAAATCCTGAAGAACCAAAGCCTCCAGTCGAGCCAAATCCTGCAGATGTACCAAAGCCTGCGGATGTACCAAATCCGGCACCCAGGGAGGACGCAAAGTCTCCTCCAGACGAACCGAACCCAAATGAGAGCGAGCCAAGATCACCGCTAGCGGCTGGCTGTTCAGGGAGGGGCTCAGGCTCTTGTGGTGCAGGCGTAATTGGTTTGGGCGAAACGGCTCTCGACGGCGGCTTCGGCGACATCGCTCTCGACTGGGGTTTAGGCGACGCTGCACGGGACGGCAGTCGTGACGGCGCTCGTGACGCTGCTCTGGACGCGACTCTGGACGCTGTCTTCGAGGGCTGCGTAGCCTCGGGCGCAATGTTTTCTGGCACTTCGGGTGGCGGCTCATGCTGCTCCTCAGGCTGTACCAAGTCCAGTTCTCGAGGTCTAGGCGTCAAGTGCGGGGTAGGTGCCTTAGGCGAGCGCGTGCTGTGGGCGATGCTCTGAGTGTCATCTGGGACAGGGTCAGGCGGTGGTTGCGGTTGGGTTTCCTCGAGCTCCAGCCCACGGGCTCTCGGAGTCAGATGCTGAGGGACTTCCTGCTGCACTTCTGGCACGACAGGCTCGGGTTCAGGCATGCTGCCAGGCATCAAGCTAACAGAGCTGAGAGGGCGCGAGGCTTCAGGATCCATGCCCCGGGATCTGTCCTGGGGCCCAGTATCAAACAAAGCAGACGCGTTGGCGGCAGGCGAATGCCGTGATCTTGTCTCCCTAGGAGTTCTCGCCATGCTCTCTGCAGCAACACTGTCCCTCCGCCCATACATAGAAGGTGCCTTGGAAGCAAGCGGGCTACTAACAGACGGCGCAGACGTGGGTGGTTGTGCTGGCGAAGTCGCAGCCCCCCATACAGACGTGAGCGCATCCCCAATCTTGCCCAGCACCGACGACCGTTCATGCTCCCCATTAATCGACCTCTCCCTGTCCCTCGGCTTGTCCTTCCTACCCCGGTCGCGATCCGCCTCAGACACGTAGCTATCGCGTTCTCTGTCTTTGCCCTTCGACGACCGTTCACTCTTACCCGCATCACTGCGCCAGCTCCCGCTCGCCGCACGCTCGGTTGCAGGAGACGCAGGGTTGGACGTCCGGCCATTGGCTGAGGGCGCGTGGCTGTCCCTCCAATTCGACTTGTCTGTGACGACTGACGGACGGGAGGCTGATGAATGTCGCGTATGTGTACTCGGCGCGAGGCTGCGATCGCGATCGCCTCTGACGACATCGGGGATATCGTGGAAGGACTCTTGTTTGGGCGTGCTGTGTGTTGAAGGTGGCTTGCTGGGGGAGCCGTTGAACCCCGTGCGTGAGGGTGCTCGTGATGCAGCAGCTGAGGGGGCTGTTGAGCCGATTGTGAGCTCGTCTTCAGGGGAATCATCGGGTTCGTCTTCTTCCGCGCGATGACCACTTTCGTTGTAGATAATGGATGCCGGGCCACTGCAGGGGCGTCAAAGCGGGCACGGAGATGATAAAGAGCAGTACTTACTACTTCGTAACGCCCTAAAAACATCAACTGTTTTAGAACGAGATGATATGCAATGGAAATGCCAAACAGACGCACACTATCATTCCATTTAATCCTAGCCTTGAACTCGGTTAGACCAAAGTGAATTTCAACCGAAAATACAATCGTCCAGTATGTCTTCCCGTTTCTCCCCGTCTTGGGCTCAGCGCTGCTGGCCAATGGCGACAGGTTCGCTTGTACAACACAAAGCGTACCGAAGTCCTCTGAAGAAAGAAACGACTTAGCTAAATGTTGAATATCTGTACTTGGAAGCGTACCTGCTTGGCGCATGATCCACTTGGGGACTTCATTACCCCCTCTAAAGCACCAAATCTCGACCTCAAATACAGAAAGCAACGACAAGCTCGTCAACTCCGTGCAATACTTCCTCGTAAACACCGTCGACTCTTTCACTTTTACACTCTAAACCCGGAAGTCAGAATACATTGCACAGGTGCACGGTAAATATCAGAGCACGTACTCGGGATAGAATACAATCAAACGCGTCTGGGAGCAATTTCGGGCCGGAGGGAAGTTCGCAGAGTCTGCTTTTGCGGGCGACGTGGTCGGGGTCGTTGGGGTCGAACTCGCGGAGATACTCCACGCCGTACATATACTTCGACATGCGAGCCGAGACATGGTGGTCGCAGTAGAACCCAATCGCACCGTCAGCAACGGCCTTCGACCTAATCAACAAACACCGGCGCGTTCCCGCGATCCGTTAGTACCAAGAATATGTGTAAAATAAATACTCAAGTATTCAACATACGTTTGGGAATCCGGCCTACTAACGGTGACGGGTGCCAATCTCTCTTGCAGCTGATGGAACAGCCACGGGCTAGCCGCAAAGCCACCAACCAACCAAATAGACTGTGCGTCATCGGTTGTCAACAAGTGAGCATGCAGGGTTGCGCGATAGAAGGCTAAAAGGCAACCCACCTCGATTAACCCATTTGACGCTTCAATTTGTCGTTTAATTGCGGCGACCGCAGCTAATCAACAACCGATGCTGAGCGAGGTGATGCGATGAACGGTAGAAACCACATACCTTCAATAGATGGTTCGAACAAGTCCGCAACCTCCGATCTAGACGCAGCGGTGATTAACACGCGCAGCGCGAACCCACTTTCTTCATCTCACCACCACCACCCTCGCGAGATGAAGAGAGATAGGACAAGAAGATGCTGCGGACTCACCCTGATAGCTTCAGTTGCCCGTTCCGGATACCCACAGACATGTCTTTATCGAGCGGCGAGCCGAACGAGATGAACTGCAGGTCCTTCTTCGCTCGGAATAGCCGCTTCGTGGTCTCGTCGAACCGCTTCGTGATGTGGTCGAGTGAGTCTGCCGAGCCATACTTGGAGCCACGCAGCTTCTCTGGTTAGGAGCGTCCCAAATCAGTGAGTGTGTGGGTTGGGAGTGCCGTACACACCTTCTAGGAACTCGCGGGCACGCCGGCTGACGAACACGGATCCGGCGAACAGGCCTGGGGAAGGGTGCGGTGAGTGGTTGCAGGAGCAGAGCGCGGGAGAACGCACAGTCCGGCGGGGCGATCTCCTCGATTACGAGCGGATGGGTCCCGCGAATCGCATACGAGCTGAGATCCAGCGTCCCCCCGCCCGCGTCAGCGATCAGGAACCCGTGGTTCGACGTGCTCTGCGCGAAAGTGTTAGATAGGCCGCCGTGACAAACGGGAGGGTGTGTGCGCACCGAAAGCACGTCCGCCGCTAGACCGTTCAGGACACAGGCGTGCAGACTCGCCTCGCCCTCTGTGACGAATCGTATCCGCGCCTTGCCTTCGTTCGTGTCCGGGATCACTCCGCCGTAGACCATCGCTCTCCGCATCTTCGTCTGCTGCGCGCCCTCCCACCCGTTCGGATGTGAGAGCACAAATTGGATGTCGTGCTGCACGGCATTCCACAGGGCATGGCCGTTAGCGTGGGTGTCGGTGAAGAAGGTCCTTGTACATCTGAATAGGTATCCGAGAAAGTCGCCAAAGACATCGACTGCAGTTTTGTGCTTTGGAAGAGATGCCAGGCGGAGGCCGTTCATCTTGAGCTTCATTGTACTATGTGAAAGCTTGGTTAATGAGAGGGCTTCGGTCAGGAAATGAAGGGGACATACGAGGGGCGTAGGCGAAGCTTGAAGAGCTCGACCTTTGTCCAGCCCTCGTCCTCTGCCTGGGATGCTATAGACGCATCCTCTGCCTCTGCACCGGCCACGACCATCTTGCCACTTCTGTTGTAATACATGACGGAGGGTATCTTTGAATTACCAGCTACATGTTCTTGTCCGGGAAATCTACCAGGTGGCGGTCAATTCTGGGTTAATTTATGATCAACCACGCCGGGGGGGGACTCACCTTGTTACACCGTGTATCTTGGGGACTTCCCCCGGCTCTAGGATGGCATATGAGACGCCGCTGAAAGTTGTGCCGACGTCGAAAGCTATAACGAGAGAACGCGAAGACCCGCTGTAGGGTTTTCGCATATGGGCTGATTCCATTGGAGAGCGTCGCCTGAGTTCGCGGCAGATAAATGGCTAACCTACACGCGGCAATGCAGCATGGCTGCGGTGGTAAGGAAGAAACAGGCGAAATGAAGAATTGTGCGCACGCCCGCCTCGAGGCCAGAGGCTGCCTTATTACACGGGCATCCACCTGCAAGTGTGGAAATTTTCACCCAAATCTCAGGATTATCTTATCCTAGACTAGGAACATGATGTTGCCTGTCGCCAATCTTCATCTCAAGGACCTCTACGATACCACCGTCGAGTTTTTTGCCCTTCGCAGTCCGTCGTTTCTTTTTGCGGGGCCGTCTGCTACCCCAACCCACGACTCGGAAAACTGCCGTGCCCTGACCCCAGTCCCCGACCCCATCGCTAGACTGACACGAGAGTGCTCATCGTTACGTGAAAGACTCGACGCAGCCGAGAGTCGGCAGCAACACAGTACATGCACTTGTCAGTTTTCGCAACAGAGCCCTCTGCAACCTCTGATGCGCCGCCAACTCGACCTCACGAAGAATGAGCTGTCTACCTCAAAAATCGAGGTTTTGCGCCTCGAGGAGCGCTGCCGCATGTTGGAGAGGCTGCTGAGGGAGACAAAGGACATGCTGAAGGCGAGGGACACTGAGATCGAGAAGCTCAAGCGAGAACGCGAGCAGCAACGCACCCTTGACCACCGTCACCGCAGCGATGCCAGCTTGCGCTATCAGTTCAGATCTCAGAGCCAAAGGGACAAAGAGGAATCCCTCAGCCCCCCAAATTCAATCAGCCCAAGACCAGACTCGACGCTGCTAGCCATCTACGGCCACAACCACTCGCTTGCCAGCTTCCGGAACGGCCACCGAAGGGACGGCTCGGGCACATCATCGATAATATCGATAGCGAGTTCCGAGGAGGAACGCGCTCAAGCCCGTGCGTTTGAGCTTTTCCTCACTCGTACAGACGCATGGTCGGGCGCGCAGATCCTCCAGGCCGTCCACGATCTCAACTCCGAGATCCTGCAGTTCGCAGCGTCCGCGACGGAAACGTGCTCATTCGAGAGGGATGTGCACCATCTGGCGGGGAAGAATTCACAAGCGATACAGGATACTGCTGCCAGGCTTGGTCCCCAGATTACTCGCATCCTCTCCACGAGAGATCACAGCCAGGACCCCATCCTTGTCCAGCTCGCCCTCCAGGGGTGCGTCGTTGCGTGCATTTCACGCGCCTTGTCGTCCTTTTGTATTGGCTGGCCATCCAAAGCAGACTCAGTGATACTACAGGTCTATGCCTACATGTACGCAACTGGTACGTCTCCACCCATCTTCTCTTACACATTTCGTTGATTCCGGAACAAGAACCCCAACCGACATCTTCACGCTGGCGCTCCCTCACGCACAAACACATCCACAAACTCTACCCCACCCTAGAAGACTACGGCAACAACGACCTCGTAGAGACCATCCTCCGCTGGATATCTGACGTCCTCACCGCGGCTGGCTGCACACCGTCGTTATCCACGTCCCACTCGTCACCATCATCCTCGCCGCACATCTCCCAGTCGCTCCCGCACTCGAACTCGCTCTCGCAGCTCCAACTCAACCAAACGTCGTTCACGAAGGAAGCCCTGCGCGTGCGCTTCGGGGACCAGGTGCGGCGCATCGCCAAGTCGGTGACAAAGCTCGCGCAGGTGACCCGCGAGGAGGTCATGTCCACGAACTTCGACCTCGTCGCAGTGGGGTACACAGATACGTTCGACTCGCACCTGATGCAGGACTCGTTCGCGGACTACTCTACGTCGCGGGGGTCGGTGCTGCTCACGTCTGAGTTCGGATTGCGCTGCACCACGAAGAAAGGCGGGGTCGCGGGGATGAGCGTCGTCGCGGACGGAAAGACGGACGACGGTATAGAGAGACGGCTCCTCCTCCGGCCTAGAATCGTACTGGAATCCGTACTGGACGTCCTGGATCCCAAGTAACGACCATCTAACTAATATCTTGCAACATAACTTATCCACTTATGATCTCTCGCTATGCTCTTGCCTTGGATGCTATTTCTTGTTGTACATTAGCCAAAATTCTCCCGTGACACCCTGCTTTTTGCTTTCCATCCTTATTGAGGTACCAGACCTTCTTGTAACGAACACGAAACACGCTTCTGACTCACTGATCAGCTGATGAACGAACAAAGGAAGGCCACTGACGAAGAACAAAGGATCTACGGCGATCATGCTCACATATAAGTATCGTGGTTCTTAGAGCAACTGTTGACCATCTACAAACCATCTACCATGTCGTGCACGATATGCCGCCTCCCGTTCGTATTGGACCCTCGCAGGCCCACAGAGTGCATTGATAGCATATCGTCGCCGATTCCAGAGCATATCCTCCCACAAGGCACCCTCACGAAACACCAGTACGCGTACTTCTCTACTGGCATATATATTGGGTGCGTAGTGCAGATTGCGTGAGTCAAAGAGATACGGTACTCATATCAGCTGTATTGTATTCCAGGACAAGGATCAGAGGTCTCGTGAGGAAGATGGTATTCATCAGTGAGTAGTCTCATTGGACGCCGAGCTGGATATATTCACCTCCTGCAGCGGGTAATTTAGCCACCGGGCACAGGATGGAAACAAAGACAGCTTTTCAGTGGGAGACTTCTGGCGGAACGGTGAGTTCCATCTACGCACATACATAGCCAATACTCACCTCGATATTGTTTTCAATAGTTATTCATGATGCATGTTACCTGCGCCGACTTCCTGCGTCTAGTGTTCGATGCGAAAGATACGAACGCCAAATCACTAGCGCGTGTCTGCCAGATCGAAGAGGTCGTGGGCAAGGTACAAGGCGGGGCGAACGCCGGGTGGCTGCCTCTTGTTCGGTACGAAGCAGTCGGGGAGAAGGTCGACCTCGCACCGTTTTGGAGCCACCAGTCCGATTCGCCGAGTATGGGGAGCAACGTGTTCGATTGGACGCGACTCAAGACCAGTAAATACAAATGGCTGCTCAATCGGCCGGACGCGTGGGTCGACTTCCCCCACTGCCAAACGCGTACTAAAGAGTAGTGTGTGCAGATTCCCAAAGTTCGCCGCTGAGGTAGACGCAAAGCGATTGCCATGGGGCAACGATTTCGAAGTCGGAGAGGGTGATATGCTGTCCCACCGGCCCTTGGAACTTCTGTGTCTTCTCCTTCCTTACCTTCCCCCTCGGTCATACACCATGCTCGCCTCGACATCGCGTCTCTTCCGCTACCACGCACTCACCATCTTCCAGCCGCACGCTCGCGACCTCGTGATCGCGCTCCGCTGGGCAATTCCCACCCAACGCGAATACGAAATCGCGTCCGAGGACGTCCGCAGTATCATGGCGTCCGAAGATGCGAAGCTGTCGCCCGTTGAGGGGGACTGGTTTGGGTACTTGTCCAAGGTGCACAGGTCGAAGGGGATGCGGGTACGGAGGTGGATTTTGAGTGTATGTGAGGAGGTGAAGAGGGTCTATGACGAGCGGCTTCCGGGCTCCCCATACGCGATGACCCCAGGAGGAGGGCGAACGGACATCGCACAAAAGTTGGAGGAGAAAGTGGGTATGATGCTTCGGACGTTGCCTGAGTGATTTGGCTTCGAGATGGACCCTGCATTCCCGCATCATCCTTGGGAGCTTGGACGCGCAGATCTGCGGTTCACCGCTGGTTATCGATCTTCTCAGGCGCGTGATGGTGATAGTTATAGGTTGTGATGACTCGTCAATAGCACAGGGCTGACAATGTGACCTATCTAAGCTTTATGTGAGAGGGCAAGCACAATGGAACCAAGATAGAAGAGTATCAGCGCACTTACAAAAGGACCCAACGCGGACCCACAATTGTTTCCCTGATTCTATAAAGTCCCTCTACGTTGGCGATTGCTGATTCTTGTTGATCAAACCATGTCCTGCCCAGTATGCCGAATGCCCTACGTGCCCCACCCAACGATATCCGCGAATCCGTTGCCTGTACATTTCCCTCCCCAGGGAATGCTCACCAAACAGCAGTATGACTACTTCAACACTGGAATGGGTATCGGGTGAGTCCCCTTCAGAAGTTGAATCCTAAGCCCCGATCTGATGAGACTATGCCAAAGGACGACTATAATGGGTGTCATTCGGAAATTGGTGTACTTCAGTGCGTATCTGCTGGATATTAACAGATCTGAGCGCGATGAGAGGACCATGATCTTATCTAATCTGAAACCTAGGCGGAAACATGTTCGGGGGCCACAAAACGAAAGCGATGGTCATATCTATCGTCTGGGAGTCCTGCGGGATGACAGTAAGATCTAGCAGCACTCTCAAGAACGAGATCCCTGACACTGATGCCCACAGGTATTCATCGCGCACGTCGCGTGTGCTGATCTCCTTCGTCGTGCCTTCAACTGTGAGGAGCTCAACGTAACCAACCTGGTCACGCTCTGCCAGATCACCGAAGTAATTGGCGCGTGTGGGATCGGGCCCAATGCAGGCCGACTTCCGTACGTGAATTATAACAGGGTCGGGGAGAAAATCGACCTAAGCAACTTTTGGCACGATCACGCTCCGGGTGATGAGGGGAATAATTACTTCGATTGGAAAGCGCTTGGGAACAGCAAATACAGCTGGTTGGTCAATAGGCCGGATGTGTGAGTGACACGCGCCTACTCAAGAGAGCAACACACTCACTGTGAACTCATTGAAGATTTCCTAAATTCCCAGCAAAGGTCGACGCGAATCGCGTTCCCAGCGAAGACTTTACGATTGGCGAAAACGACGCGATATGCAACAAGCCCATGGACGTGTTGCACGCCCTCGTCCCCTACCTCCCCGCGCGTTCCTATGTCATGCTCGTCTCGACCTGCCGCCAACTGCGTTACCACGCGCTGACGACGCTCCAACCACACGCGCGCAACATCGTAATTTCCCTTGTCTGGCCCCTCCCTACTCGAAATGAATACAACTCCGCCCCGAAAGACGTTCGCGCTATCATGGTGTCAGAGGATATGGCGGTTTCGCCTGTAGACGCCGACTGGTATATGTATTTGTCGAGGGCGCATCGGACAAAGGGGATGCGGGTGCGCAGGTGGATCTGGAATTCTTGCCAGGAGATCAAGCGAGTCTACGATGAGAGGCTGCCCACGTCGCCGTTTGTGGTCACGAAAGAAGGGGGGAAGAGCAAGCAAAGAAAGGAACTAGAGAAAAAGGTGTCGCAGATGTTCATGATGTACAATGTCTGACTAGAAATGGCCTAGCGGAGAGCCTTATACAAAGAAAACGTCGTCGTTCGACGGGAGGTCGAGAGAGTGCGGAGGTGAGGGAAAATCAAAGGGCGCTCGTGACGGAGTTCGAAGTTGTTACTTAATAAGGATAATTAAGATAGCGGAGTTCGAACAAATCGCCTTTTCGGTAATATGCTCAGGAGTTAGGAACAGGTGACAGTCGATATGCAATTAGTGTCTTAGGCTACTTGATAATCTTCACCTCCCCTTCGTCTCTATCTTCGAAAAATGTCCGCCCCAAAACCCAAAGCCCTCATAACTAAAGCACGCTCGGGGATATGGATGGGAGTCGATAACATAGTTTACTGCCGACATAATGAACCAGCCATACGCTTCATCAGTCGTAAACGGCAGAACAAGTCGGTGTCCTCTCAATCTTTGCTCATATTGATAGTAATTTACCCAATATCAGAGTTTTCTGGAAATGCCAGAGCATGTCCGATTCTTGTCTCGGATGGAGTATGCCATTCAATATACCCCCTAATAGAGGTGACATTGTGCTGACTCGCGTCTACGTAGTCTGGGAGGAAGATCTCCTCGCACCGACGTCTCCCCAATCGGTGGAGCCTGCAAAACAAGAGCTACAATCCCCCACTCAAAGCTGCCCAGACTTCTTCGAATCTGACTCTGAAACTCCAAACTCCCAAGAAACCATGGTCGAGCTTCCTACGACGCCCAAACGAGCTTGTAAGAACGGAGAAAGAAATGGGGAAGCACCTCTTACACCGCCCCCCTCTCAATGCAAACGCAAATGCCACGGGGCCGGCCAAGAAAATGGGAGAAGCACTAAGCGAGCTAGGTCGCAGACCGTCAATTCTGACACCGACGACGCGGAGGTACGTAACTTCCAATGTTCTTATTTATTTCTCTGGCTCACAAACTTGGCTGAAACTCCGAATTAGCCAACCGACAATCAAAGTGCCTCTTCTGAGCTATCTTTGCTACGTACGAATGCCCGGCTCAGCTCGCTCATATGTACACTTGAGGAGGAGGCGCGGCGTGCCGACAAAGCGAAAGACAAGCAGATTGCAGCACTTGTGAAACAGAATAAAAAGTGGGTCTTTTCCGCATGTCTGACGTAACATTTTGACTTTAACGGTCAATTTATTACCATAGGTTGTCTGAGGAAGTTAAATATCTTATCGCACGGGTCACCGAGTTCGAAGAAGATTAAATAGTAGAACTTCCGCCACGGCCCCATCATTATCCATTACTTTACGACTGTAACTGCATTCATATTTATCTTTGCGTACGTACACGTTTCACCTTCAAGTTGGTGAATTCAAATTCTTTTAAAGTCTAGAATTTTTGAGGAGATAGCACTAGTGCCTAGTGTGGCGTGTTGCTTGAATTGAAATTAACCGTTTATAACGCTTGATGTTTGTGGGTCGTCCCCAGGATCCCTCCTTTTCCCCCATCAAGTGCTTCAGCCATGCCAGCCAACAAATATCCTGGGATTTCGGTGCACGGGGGCAGAGTTTACTGTGCTCACGGCGACCTCGCCGCCAAGTGGGAGAGTATGACAGATTATCATCCCAACATGTAAGCATCGGGACACCCTATCGTTGATATGCTTTACAGTGTGCGACGCTACAGGCTCTTCTGGACGTGCGTCGATTGCAACTGCGGGCGTAAGGGCTGGTGCGCTTGTGGATACCGTAAGCTTCATGTGGTCTCAGCCACTGGCTCTACCTCCATCTAACCCCTGCCTCCTGTCGTGTCTGCGCAGTCTGGGACAAGGATCTTGTGCGAGCTCTGAAAGAAGTTCCTCGCGGCGAGGGCAAAGAGCTGGCTTCGTACGTGCAGGCTCTCCCTGCGGGACGACAAGACTCTATCCCATCCAATATCTCCGCCGCGATAGAAGACGTGGACGTAACTCTCATCAGGTGTCGAGACTGGACCCGAGACGAGCAGCACCATAAGGCCATATTGCGGTCCTCGCGACCTACCCAGCCTCTTCCCAGCACCTCGCAAGGAAAACGCAAACGTGATGACGAATCTAGTGGGAGCCAATCACCCCGACGGGTTATCAAGAAACCCAAGGTTGAGAATGAAGTCAAGAAAGTCAAGATCGAGAATGAAGACACCCAGCGCCACAGTCTACTTTCTGTCAAGAACGAAAGTGACGGCGAGGACCCCAAGGTATGTCGCACCTGTATAAGTCTCTATTCTCTGTCTAAACAATTGACATAGGGAACCAGCAAGAAGATGAAACGTCAGGTCTGAAAGGCTCACATATGGGAAAGTCAAAGGTTCCAACGCGACGGGAACATCGTTGATGAGAAGAAACCGGCAGAAGAATAGAGTATTCAGACGTCCCCTCCTCTCTCCTAACTGTAACAGTATTCTCATGTGTATGTACGTTTCATTGGTCTTTTACTAGTGCACCTCCCTCTCCAATTTTTACCCATATGTACGACCCTCAAATTAACCACATAAATATACAGTTATATATAGATCTTTCAATATTGGGCCAACGTTTATAGCTCCTAGACGCTCCTAAAAACCCTTATATGGTCAGGGACGTAGTCCCAGAGGCTCGAGACGTGTTTCGCCCGACGCATTTTTCCAGCGTGCGGATAGACAATTACATCAATAAATTAAAATGTCCGGGATGTAATTACATATGTTGATACAGCGCATGGGTTCAGTCGCTGTACCGCGGTGCAACGAAAATATCTCTATCCCCCTTCCCAGACACTGCCGCATAGCGGGGTTTTGAGCCTTGACCCTTCCCACATCCCCGTGCAAGTGTCAGCGCACCCAGGACAATCAGAAGCAGTAGTACACCAGCGAGCAACCCAAGGGCGATGTAACTGTTCCTTATCAACTCTTTCAAGTCAACGTCGAGCTCTCCGTCTTCTCCGCTGCCAGCAAGATGGACTTTCGCGTCAGTAGGAGCGAGTCCAGAGTCTGCCGTCGCCACTTTACGGCCAGTTGTCTTGAATGGAGAGGTGATGAAGTTGAACCGTTGGCTGTCAGAGCCATCGCAGTTGTTCAGGAAAATTCGATCGCCTTGCGTTCCTGCTGTTGGCCCGGATCCCACTTGAACACATTTTCCGTTAAACTGGGACTTTACCACGCAGCCGTCAGCGACGAAGCCTCCAGGAGCAACCTGGCTTCCACCCGTACACCCAGAAGCACACTCGATTAGGAATTTCTTCCGGCTAGGAATTGTTACTAATGAGGAGCTATTGCGTCGCACATAGAGTCAGGACGTACTCGTTCTCCTCATCAACGGGGAGGAAGTATAGGTTGTCGTTCGTCGCACGAGATGCGATAGCGAGGTTAGTGCCATTCAGAGACCTGAAGTCGATGATTAGCCTTCCTGTTTCCACGCATCATCAACGACAGCGGTGCTTACTTTGCTAGATAGTAGGGGTTGGGTTGACCTGTTTGTTCGAAGCGAATCTCAAGTCGCTTATTGAAGTCCCTTTCAGCGATGAGATCGGTATTGTCTACGAAGGCGGCAGCACCCCAGTTGACGGCACTATTTGCGACCCTCACGCCTTCGAAGTCGAACGTGGGGTTACAGATGCTCGGAGTTGGCTTTGGAACCGAGGAAGGCTTGACTTGACTCGGCTCGAAGTGACCATTCTCGTGCTCCCAAGGAGCTTTGGTGGAAGACGGAGAGCTGGTGATGCTGGTAGGTGTAACGCGTTTGAAAAAGTTGAACCTTTGATTGTCTTCTCGTTTACAAGGAGCCACCACGGTCAATGCTTCGCCGGCACTTCCTCGTTGAGGTCCCTTTCCGATTTGCACACATTGATCAGGCCTGTCCGCAAGTCTCATGAAACAGTTGTCCTCGACAAAGCTTCCGCAATCGCCACAATCGATGATGAAGCGCGTGCTTCTATGTACAATGCACAGTTGATTAAATCGTTAGGCCGGAAGAAAGGATATCACGTACGTCTGGTCTTTGGTCAGATACAGCGAGGAATTTGCGCGAAGACCGACGAAGAGCTTGTCATCTTCGAACGCGCTGTATGTTCGAATAATCATAACCGAATTATGAATAAGTGACCCACAAGAAAAATAATAAAATGGCAACGTACGTTATGGAGAACGAAGGCGGCGACGTTGAAGTAACTTTATGGAACTTGAAAAGGCCACGTTCTCGCGCCTTTATCAATCCGGAACTGTCCTTTACGCCATCAGAGAACCCAACAGGCTCCGAGTTATTCCAGTCAAATGGATCGTCAGAAGAGAATCCAGGCGTGCAACTTGGAATTGATCGCTGCCCCAGGGGTTTTCCAAGCACAATACCCGATAGGAGATACAGAGAGGTGAGGTACAGTACAGTTCGATTCGTGATGGCGGCCATGAGTCGTACAGAAAAATCGAAGGTAAAGGAGAGAAAAAGAAAACGGCGAAAGGTGTGGGATGGGAGTCGCCGTTTGCCACAATATATAGGTCCTGGGGTAATGGGCGGTCGACCCTTGGCTTAACACCTGAGGCGGTTCGCGCTTCATGGGCCCAACGGTCAATAGTGTTTCATGTTCAGAATCATTGCATCGATGCAGGCGCGCCCCTGGCCAAGGAAAACATTGGTGGCACTGCCAAAAGTATAACAGGCAAATGGATATCCAAGTTAGGAAGGAAGTGATTACGACACTACCCGAGTTCGAACACGCGCTTCTGCGATTGCTATGATTGAAACACACAGAGAGTCGGTGAAAGTACTGCATAGGGGACGAGAGGCGCATCACACCGGATTTAGTCACTGGCGAATTCGCCAAGTGCGTTTCGGAAGGCTGAATATGCGGACGTAAGGATATAGAGATCAGATATATTGTGACAAATGCGTGATGATGCTAAACAAGTACAAGGAGAAAAAGAGAGATGCGAGCTAGAGCTACGGCAACTTCAATCGTGAAGGTAACCTGTTGAGCTCTTGCGACTGCAGTCTGGACGGTGGCGGGAGAGAAGATCCTTGCTTGAACAGCTTGGTGCAAAACTTCGATGCACCAGTCCTGGCAGTTCCATCGCCCGTCGGGAACTCGAACCTGGGTCGTATTCGCGATCGCCTCGAGTCTAAGACGCGTGTCCTTGTCCAAGGTCGCCAGAGGCACTCGGACGAGCCTCTTCAACTCGTGATCTTCAACAGCGTTGGTGAGCACTCCCCAGTTGGTCAGGTGCGGGACCCCAGGATCTTGTCGCAGATGGCAGCGTCGGTGAGCCTCATGGCCAGACAGGGTAGTCCCCACATGCCAGGCCAACATCCAGTGAGAGTCCTTGGGGGTCTTTGCAACTCCGGAGCGGGAGCGGCGAGCGGCGGGATCGACCATCAGGAAGACTTGAAGCGCCTGCGCTGGGTCTTTAACAGTCCAATCGCCAGTGGGCGCATAGGCACCTTGGGGACGGCCGAAGGATGGTAGATAGGCTGCCATGGACTGCGTATCATGAGCACTATGATGGGATGAACAGGACTTGTCGGACTCACGTTGAAATTGAACGGTTGAACTTGCTTTCGATGCGTCGAGGAGCTGAATTCTGCATTTCCTGGATGTCCTCGCAGGGATTATATACACCTCGGGCTGGTGTGGCCAGCGAGGGACGCAAGGCGTGGCCTGCGAAACGAACAACCCACACACCCACATCCCACTCAGAACAATGGATGGCCGGAAGCGCAATTGCCAGGTTTGGCAAATATCGCAGTGGCTAAATGACATCGTCCACGACGAATAGACTATCCATCAGGGATGGGGGCGACGGGCATGCCGCCTATTCTTCGACTAATTCCCTGGCGATCAAAAAAGGCAACTAAAGTATGGCATCGATTAGATGGTAGGTACAAAGACCGATTCGAAGGCATCGAAACGACTTACGGCACGAGAAAAGGTAACACCATTGATAAATCTCTACCGGCACCGATGTCCGTCGTGTATAGATGGGGATCCTCCCGCCCTATGAAATCGCCTTGTACCCCATTTCCCATGCCGAACTATTGCCGCAACGAAGGACCTGGGAAGTAGTCGACATTTGCAGACCTCGTGGGTATACTCGCAGCCGAGACTCGTGGGACGAGTCTGGGATGGGATCTGTATCACTGATAGGACCACGACCAGCTGTCCTTCAAATACAACCTTATTACCTGAGGGACATGGAAGCCATCGCGAAACTTGGAGACAGAGAGATTCAGAAAGTCCTCTTTCCCAGTGAGCGACCGCGACACACCTGTAACAGATCACTAACAGATCCCCCTTATAGCCCTCGGCGCCTTTCTGCCACTGCTCGCACAAAACAAGGATGCAATTACAGGTGTTCCAGTAAAGACTTTCACGTACGGAGACACGCCGAGGCACCAGGTCTGTGCTTTCTAACAACAGTGCCCACGAATGTCGTCCCTCACGGGTCTCCGCACACCAGCTCGACGTCTACTACCCTCCCACTCCCGCAAGTGCGCCGAGCCCCGTGCTATTCTTCATATACGGGGGTGGATTCACGAGTGGCGAACGCACATTGCCTGCCCCAGCAAACCTGGGGTACGCGAACCTCGGGGCGTACTTCGTCCAGAAAGGGTTCATCGTTGTTGTGCCCGATTACCGACTCGTACCGCACGTCAAGTTCCCCGGGCCCGCTGAGGACATTCGCGACGCCGTTACATGGGTCGTAGACAACCTGAACAAGTCGAGCGATGCAGGTCTTCCCCAGGCTGAGACGAGCTCGATCTTCATCATGGGTCATTCCGCGGGTGCAGCCCACACATGCACGACTGCTTTCTACCCTGGTCTGGCCCCGGCTGAACTAAAGCAACGCATCAAAGGCCTCGTCCTGATGTCTGGCGCATATCACAACTTCCCCGCTGGAACTAAGGGTGATTTCGAGGATCTCAAGGATGTATATTGGTCAGGGGAAGAGCACATGAAGAAGAACGAGCCGCTGCAGTTGCTTCAGGGTGTTCCGGACTCGGAAGTAGCGAAGATACCTAGTCTGTTGCTGGTGGAAGGGGAACGGGAACCTGAATGGCTGCAGATTGTCGGGGAGGATTTCTATAAAGAAGCGTCGAAGAGAGGCGTTCATGCAGAGAAGTTAATCGCGAAGGGGCACAACCACATCAGTCTCTCCATTGCGCTGTCGTCGGGACAAGGAGAGGAGTGGGCTGATTCGGCGGCGGAATGGATGCTGGCGAGACTCAGTTCGTAATTGAGCATGCAATGTTGCCTGAATGGTTTGAATGGCCTCTGTACGAATTACAATAACGATGATATACAACGAAGTGCGAAGATTGAGCCAGCAAGTTATGTCCAAGGCGCATCACGCCACTCGACGCCTCTTCGTCGGCCGCGCATCCGAGTCGTCAATTGGTAACGTGCAGTAGCCTTCATCGTCAGCGCTCTCATCATCATCCACGCGGTTTAGCGGTGCCCACGTTCTCGGGCTAGCTCGATGCCGTAATGACTGCATGGCCAGGCTAACGAACGAGTTCGCTGCGTGCAGCTCCTGCGACTTGGCTTGCGCAATGGTAGGGGCGCAATATCTCCGCTTCTTGCGCAGCACGACCAACTGAGTGACGCCGTTGACTGTCGAGGCGCCGAACGCGAAGTAATGCGAGGAAGCAGACGAGCCGTCCGCTTCGAGTTGAGGCGGCTGCTGGAGGATGGGGATGATCCGCATAGTCGATCTGCGAAGGGGTGGGGGGAGTGAGCCCACTCTGACTCGTTGTTGTCCCGACGGTATATCAACGTCCTCGAGCATGAGACAAGCGGAACTACAAAAAGAAAACAATCAGAGCCGTCGCCATACAATAGAAACGAGAGCGCCTACCTCTGACTGCGCGTGACGGAACTGGTCTTTATTGTCTCCATCGCTGACATCGTGTTGTGAACGGGTCGATTGTTACTTGGGTGTTACTGGGGAGGTGTTACTGGGTAGGAGAATGCTTCTGTAGGGTTCGTGTGCTGCCTTATGTACAACGCGAGGTGAGGTGCTTTGGCAGTGCCAAAGTGAGGATAGCCACGATGCTGTCACTCATTGTTGCTTTGGCTCAAGCGCAGTCCCAGGGTGAGACACGGACGGTACATGGGATTGTCTGGGATCTGATAGCTGGCGAGCACGTCGTAGCATATGGGCTGGTAGATTATCAGAGTGCCATCGTGTCGTTGCACATTTTGTCAAACCGAATCATATTGTTCAATGATTGTCCCCACAGGCGGATTCATGGCAAGCGCTTTGTCCACAGTTGCGGAAGCGATAGCAACATCCTGCAACCCAACCCCGACCGACTTGAACATCGTAACGCCCCCCGAAGTGGCTGCTCTCGGGTACTTCTCGCCTGCTCCAATCACCTCCCCCATCTCGATAATCGCATCAGGACCGATCCCCGCGTCGATGAGCTCGCCCGCTTCTTTGGCACATGCTTCCTTGGAATCGACCAGCAGAATTCCACCTCGGCTTCTATCGCATGCCCGCAGGACAAGCGGCGTGTCAACTTCGTGCATCTGAGGAGTGTAGCTACCGATCAAGATGATATGGGTTCCGTCGCGGACCCAGTGGGAAGGGAATAAAGGGCTCTCCGACGATGTAGCGCAGATTACCACCGATGCAAGGCCGACGAAGGACTCGATTTCGTCGTCTGCCGTCTCTTCCCTCGCTATGCATCTGAACGTGACATGGGGGTGTCTTGAAAGCAAGTACTGCTGAAGGGAGGATAGTCGTGCGTTGTGAGATCTGTTGACGATCGTGCATTCTCGGATAGATGGATAGGCGCGAATGTGGAGGTCGAGATGGGTCTCTATCTGCTTCCCTGCTCCGAACGCGACAATTGTTGTTGGCTCCTTTGGTCCAACAAAGCGCGTAGAAAGCAACGATCCTGAGAGCGTTGTAGAAGTAGAACTCGGGGACATTTAGACAAAACGCGCACCGGCAGCATTCCGCAACGCTGTCAAGCTTCTGGCATTTACAACGGCTCTTACAGCGCCAGTCGTCTCGTCCATTACGAGTGTCGTTGCCGGTAACCCGTTAGCGCCCCCTCCAGTAGGTACCGAGACCACCTTAATTGCAGTTCCCACTTGCTGCATTCTCGACGGCATGAAGAGAACTTTGTGCTGTTTGGTGGGGATGATTGTTCTTGGCGGAGAAAGATTGGCTGGTGTCGAAGAGTCTGAGATTGTCGTGAAAACTTTCGACATCAAGGACTCGAGGTGTTCAACATCTAGCGCGTCAACGACCTTCGCTACATCTGCGGCGGTCAGGACGAGGAGGGACATCGCCGTCAGTAACAAAGGAGCGGGGCGGAACGCGGAGCGGCGCCGCATTCTCTGCTCCCGAGAATACACGTGATCCCCCTAGTACTATGAGTCTCCCAGCTTCCACGAACATTAGTGCAGCTGCGATTGAACCGGAGATATAGCCATAAGATTTTGGTTTGAAAGTACCTACGGACAGTATATCAAGCTGGGATGAAGGGCCGGCGAACAACGGTGAACGTACATACTCATAGGGATACTGTTATAGTTGGAAAAGAGGTTAATGTATGTTAGGCTGTAGAGAAAGGAGAGGGGCGCTAGATCAAATACAAATTGCCGCAGAGTAAACCACTATTATTCGGCTTATTTGTGCTCCGCGAGCGAGGCAGCCGTCGCGGTGAAATATTCGACTTCCCAACTCCATCGACGAAGTCTCAAACTTCAAATTTCAGATCTCACGGCTGTTACGTGTCATCTTCCTGCTAGTTCCTTAGGGTAGTCAGTTAGGAGGAGTATAAACACATGGAATGATTTGACCTACCTCCGCATCGTTGTCCTCGTCACTTCCGTTCTTGATAGAAAGATAACGCCAAATGCCTTCACCATCAATCTTCACTTTCTTCGATACCGGTCGGGGTGATTGGTTCCCGCTAGATTCATAATCGCGTCTGCGCTTTCCATTAGAGGCGCTTGAGGGCGGTGGTGGAGTACGAGCACGGGGCGAGTATCGTATGGTAGCTATGTGGTGTTGCTCCTCTCGTGTCCAGTCTGGACAGGCGACGAAGGTTACATCCATGTCCTCTACCGCAGTCAACTGGGATGGATCGTAGGACGGCCATCCTTCGGGGACGCTATTTAGAACGGCTACCAGCTTGAAGCCCTTGCGGCCGGGAACCTCCTCTAGCGCCTGGATAAGATCCTTGTTCCAGACTGAGAAGGTGAAGGTGAGTCGATTTATTTATTTCAAGAGTATGCGAGGCTTACTGAATCCACAAGAGCACCAGCCTTTACGTCCACACTTGCAATGGACGCACGTCCAGAAAAGCCTGTAATATGCTGATTGTAAAGTGTATCAACGAGAGTAACAAGTCTCCGCGCTCACATGTTGGGATGGTCGTTTGTCAGACTCCGCCGCTTGGCAGCGAGGCCGTCGTGGATACAGTAGACTTTGCCTGCCCGCACCGAAATCCCGGAGACTTCGCTGGGTCGCATGATCTGAATGAGAATTTGGCGTAGTTGAGATGGGAGGTAGGAGGTTCTAGTACAGGCAAACTTCAGTTAGTCCATGAATCAATCATTGAAGTAGCATTATAAACAATGATCGCTAGTTTCGTCTCAGGTAATTAGAATCTTCTCAAAAGTTCTGGAACTTTCTCAAATCCGTTAACATATCTCTGGTGACCCGTGCGGTAACCTTTGGAGACAAACTGCAAGAGTAGATCAATTGTCAAAACAGCTGATTGACACGCAATCCCTACATTGTTGTTCTGTTAGCCGCGAGGACTGTAGTCTTGTCTTTTGCTCTGTTGACACGCCGCACCTCTTCCTCCTGTGCCGAGCCTTCGTACATAACAAGGAGTTTGCTCTTCGGTTAGCTAATTCGGGGTTGAGACGGCTTCGCGGGCTGGAGAAATAAGAATTATGTCCGTGGGGTCGAATGGCCTGGTGACTTACCTCTCTCGCTGCTTACTGGGTCCTCGAGTTTGCGTTTGCGGCGGTGTAGAGGAAAGTTTTGCCTCGTTATTTTCCAAGTTCCTTCGGACGTTCTTGGGATTCTCAGCGAGCTCGGGCGATTCCTTTGGAGCTCGAACCTTCGCATTCAGATTATGGGATTGTGAGCCGGCGTGCTCTACGGTTGTCCAGCGTCGCGCTATGTTTTGTAGACCCTATGACCTAGGAAGGCTGCTCTTTGAGTGGCATGAAGGTCCTCACAGTGGTCGGTCAGTACGTCACGGACACGCTCCTGCACGACGTGGGCTTCGTCGCGAACAGACAACGCGTCATCAACACATTGCAGCGGGGACTGACGGTGGAAATTCTCATGGACGCCATGAAAAACGATGCGGCGTACGAGATAGGAAATAATATCTCTGCCAGATAACACGCTTCACTGCACAACAGGTATCGACATCGGCGATTCTATCAGTCCCAGAAAGCCCTAGCCTGAGATCAACTTTCATTGTACATTTACGGCGAAGGATAAAATTCCGACTTACTTATCATCGGAGCCCAGCATCACTTGTGAGCCCTAGTTCTTTGTGTTGGCAATGGGGTATATTGTTTGTAGAAAGTAGACTCTCTACAATTACAGGGCTTGGGGTATCGTCGGGTAGAGTGATCCGAGATTTGGAAATCTCACAACTCCAATGCCCCTTGCATCGAAAGCGTGTTTCCATGTACTTCTCGCAACAGATGAACATACGCTACATCTGCATAGTGAAGCGAGTCCAAATTTAGAAGCCGACGAACCACGTACGCCAGCCGGGGACCTTCCAATCAAGCGCCCAAAAAAGTTATTTATAACCAAAACCTCTCATGGCCAGCTGTCGTTGACTCGTTGCTATCGAACTTCGCGATTTGATGAGTCATTGATGCTTACAAGTTCAATAATTATATATAGGATGGACAGAGACACGCTCTGTCCTCTTCGCAGCCATGTCGACGTCCCGGGAAAACACGACTCAGAACAGCGCAACCCCACCAGAAGACCATGCGCCGTACAGCGTGTATTCGCTTCGCGAAAAATGGTTTCTGGTGGCCATCATCTCATTCGCTGGTTTGTTTAGGTGCGTGAAATGGTTATATTGTTGAGATATCAAGCAGACACCGTATAGGCGCTCGCCTATGACCCTGACACATCGGTTATCCAACGTGTATTTTCATCGTCGCATCTCAGTATTCTACCGTATACTGAGATGTGAGTACTTATGTCTACCCTTATATGCATTCATTTACTAATCATGTATTAGCTATTGGTTAGGTATAGCTACAATACACAGTATTCTACCGTATACTGAGATCTATTGGTTAGATCTCGTCCGTCCTCGATTCACTCGGTCCAACAGGTTATGGGCCCTGCTCCAAAGGATTCAGAAACAATGTCGTCATCATCTGCTCTCAAGGTCTCCGCGCTGCCGAAGATCAAAGAAGACGGGTCGAACTGGTACTTCGTTCGCGAGCGTGCTCTGGTTCGCCTTGCCTCGAAAGGGCTGAAGCAACACATTCTGGGTCTGGCGCGGTATCCCGAATCACCAGTGATTGGGGAGGATGGACAATGGTTCGATCCTGAGAATCCTAGCGTCAAGATGACTCGTGCACAGATCAAGGATTACCAGGCGGATTTTGATGATTATGATCAAAAGGAGGCAGAAGCGAAAGACATCATCTTCGATATCGTGAGCAAATCAACGTTCATGAACCTTCAAATCGACGATACTACCACGGCTGCGCAAGCCTGGCAACGGCTTCTCGATATCTATCAAAAGAAGACTCCCATGGTTCGCACGGACTTACGGACCAAACTGGCTTCGATGAAATGTCTCGAAGGGGGAAATATGCGTTCCCACATCTCCGATATGCGGGAATTACGCGAAACGTTAGCGGGAATGGGTGCGTCTATTGATGATGAAGATTTCAACACGCATCTGCGCCTATCTGTCCCTCCTTCGTATGACAACATATTGGTTTCGCTCGACATGATGTCAGAAGCTTCCAGTGAACCCGTTACCTCCGAATCCATGATACGACACCTCCTTAATCACTTTGATCATATGTCAATCCGAAAGACCACAGATACCCGTACGTCGGACAACGTCGCCGCTGTTGCGAGTTCGAACAACAAGGGGAAGAAGAAGTCCAACAAGACTTGCGAAAACTGTAAGAAGAAGGGGCACGAGAAGTCAGATTGTTGGGCGAAAGGCGGTGGAGCGGAAGGTCAAGCACCTAAACGCTTCTCGGAGAAGAAGGAGAAGAAGTCGAAAGGAAAAGAGAAGGAGGAGACGTCCGCAAATGCTGCTGAGACGAAATCCGAAGAATCCTATGCACTCGTTGCAGCTATTACAGCTAACCAGGCATCTCTTGAATCCATCGACTATGCCCTAGCTCTCGCCAATCGTCCAGAATATCGCGGCATGATCATCGACTGCGGCGCTACTCGTCACTTCACTCCGAACCGTAACAGGCTTATCGACTACGTTGAAACCGAGCCAGAGACCGTCACTACAGCAGACGGCAACTCCGTCACTATCATTGGAAAGGGAAAGCTCAAATGCTACTTACCGATGGGGCAAAACGAAAAGCCAACCCTCGTAACGCTTTCAAATGTTTGGTACTCTCCCGAGATGGCGTATACCCTCATTTCCGTCCAGACCATAGCGAAAACGGGACATCGAGCTCATTTCGAAGGTAACCTTTGCACGATTATCGGCCCTACAAACTCTCGAGTTATTGGACGGATACCGCTCATTAATGGACTCTACCGTGTCACTGAAGAAGGACCTCAAGGGCCAGTTGCTGCAGTTACGTCGAAACCGATAACTATCTCGGAGCTACATCGACGTCTAGGCCATGTCAATTACGATGATCTACGGCGCATGATTCAGAAGGGTACCATCACAGGCATAAATCTTGACCTCACCTCGAAACCCGAGTTCTGTGACGTTTGCATGAAATCAAAAGCAACTCGCCTACCTTTTCCAAAGGCCTCTGAGCGAAAGGGAATCACCGCCTATGGGAACAAGGTCGTCTCGGATGTATGGGGACCGGCTAAAGTCCAAACTCTCGGTGGGAAGAAGTATTATGTTCTTTTCAAGGATGTATATTCATGCGAAGAGCGACTCTACCTGCTACGAACAAAGGACGAGGTACTGAACCACTACAAGAAGTACCACATGTGGGTACAGGTCCAGCGCGAATCCCGTATCAAAATCTTTGGTTCCGATCGAGGCGGAGAATTCCTTTCGGGCGCGTTCAGCGAGTTCCTCGATAGCGTAGGCACCGTTCGACACCTCACCACTCACGACTCTCCGCAATCCAATGGGAGTGCAGAACGGGGTAATCGTACCCATATAGCCGATGTACGAGCCATGCTGATGGCAGCGCGACTCCCGGTTATGTTGTGGGGCGAAGCCTTGCAGTATTCTGTGTGGATACGCAACCGAACGCCAACCAGTGCTCTTCCTGACGCGAAAACACCATATGAAATGGCTACGGGGGAGCGACCCGACTTGGGAAAGGCCATGGAGTGGGGGAGGAAGGTTTTCGTTCGCATTTTGGATGCTGGAAAGCTGCAACCAAGGGCAGAGGAAGCCCGTTTCGTCGGTTTTGACTGGGAATCCAAAGGAATTCGAATCTTCTGGCCAAAGAAACGATCAGTAAGCATTGAACGAGACGTCTACATCAACAAGGACGAAGCCCTAGTCCCAGGGAATGATCAGAACGAGGAGGAGATGGCAATTTTCGACGAAATTCGCGAAAATAGGCATGTTCAGACCATCCCAGAGGCCCCAAACGTCGAAGCGATCGCTCCTAAGGTTAACGAACCCAAGGAAGACGATGGCGCTGCCAAAACGACGCTAAACGAGCCCAAAACCACGAAGAACGAACCTGTTTTGCCCAAAATACCCCCAAAACTCGAAATCACCCCTTCTACACCTCCCACAAAGCCAGAACCCATCCCAGAACCAGGGGAAGATGCTCCGAACGAGCCAGCGCGTCCAGTACGTCGAAATCGAGCCCCCAACGATGGCCTAGGAGAGCCTGAAGCGAACACAGGAAGAGGTTTTAGAGAGAGGAAGCCAGCAGGTTTCTACAAGGAGACTGCTACAAGGGGGAGCAAGAAGGCTGAGGCAGCTGTTGCAGCAGTCTTAGATGGGTTAGAAAGCCTTGAGACAGGTGGAGCTGAGGCGGACTTGGAGGAAACCAGGTGGTTCTCTGGAGTTAGAGATTTCGCAATGTTGGCTGGAGATGATGAACCAACAAGCGCTGACGAAGCTTTTACCGGGCCGGATGGAGACGCATGGCTAGCCGGACTTGAGACCGAAATCAGTCAAGCAGAACGGCTTAAAGCTTGGAGAATCGTCGTCGCGCCGCCAAATGCAAATGTGAACGGATCGAGACTTGTATTTCGATTGAAGCGTGACTCAGCTGGAAAGGTTGTCCGTTATCGAACTCGTGTCGTCGCTAAGGGATTCACACAAATTCACGGCATCGACTACATCGACACCTTCGCTCCGGTTGTCAAACTCCCAACGTTACGTGCGCTTCTCGCCTTTGCAGCTCATCGCAAAGCTACCATTCATCAAGCTGATGTCAAGAATGCGTACCTCAACTCCAACGAGCTCAAAGTTCCGATCTACATGGATTTACCTCCCGGTTACACCAAAATCCGTCAACTTCCACCAGATCTCGCAAAAGCTAAAGCGGCTGGACGACGTGTCGTCTGCGAACTGCTCAAACCACTTTATGGTACGAAGCAAGGTGCCCATGATTGGTACCAAACCTTGAAGGAAGTATTCCTTTCGCTCGGTTACTCCGTTTGCGCCGCCGACCAAGCTGTTTTCTATCTGATTAAATCGGATAACGACTTCACCATTGTCGCTTGCGCTACGGACGACTTCACCATTATCGCCAACTCGGTGTCAGCCGCCGAACTAATCAAGAAACTACTCGCTAAACGTTTTGAGCTCGTTGATCTTGGTCCAGCCAAATGGCTTCTTGGGATCAAGATAGAGCAAGATATTGTGAAGGGTACGATTTCTCTCAGTCAAGAATCCTACGCCAAGCACATTGTGAAGCTCATGGGACTTAATGACGCCAATCCAACGGTTACGCCACTTGAACCTGGAATCGACCTTGATCCAGACGCTGAAGGTACCTCGAAAACCATCCTCGATAACCGCGGCATCTCCGAATATCGTCAAGCGATTGGGTTACTCATGTACCTCGCATTGGGAACACGCCCAGATATCATGTACGCCGTATCCACCCTGGCTCAATTCATGGCAGCACCAAGGAAGACTCACCTTATCGCCGCTAAGCGAGTATTCCGTTACATCAAGGGGACACTCACCCTCGCTCTTACCCTTGGTGGAGACACTCTTGTCGGCTACTCAGATGCAGACTTTGCGTCACATATGGATCGACACTCAATCTCAGGATTCTGCTTCTTTATTGGAAGTGGGGTTATATCTTGGAGTTCAAAGAAGCAACCCCTTGTTACCCTCTCTAGCGTGGAATCAGAATACGTCGCTCTCACGCACGCTGCGAAGGAACTCATCTGGCTACGACGTCTCATTCAGGAACTCTTCGTAAAACTCGACTTACCTACTATCCTCTATTGCGACAATCAAGGTGCAATCACAATTTCGAAGGATTCCACATTCCACATGCGTACAAAACACATCGATACACGATTCCATTTCATTAGGCAAACGGTCAACAACGACCAAGCCCAAATCATCTACTGCCCCACCGACAAGATGATCGCCGATATCTTCACCAAGTCGCTCGGTCGAGTTAAACTCGAACAATTCCGCAGACTCTTGGGTTTAGAGAATGCGACGTCAGCTTGAGGGGAAGTGTTGAGATATCAAGCAGACACCGTATAGGCGCTCGCCTATGACCCTGACACATCGGTTATCCAACGTGTATTTTCATCGTCGCATCTCAGTATTCTACCGTATACTGAGATGTGAGTACTTATGTCTACCCTTATATGCATTCATTTACTAATCATGTATTAGCTATTGGTTAGGTATAGCTACAATACACAGTATTCTACCGTATACTGAGATCTATTGGTTAGATCTCGTCCGTCCTCGATTCACTCGGTCCAACATATATTGCATCCCTCTGTGCTTAAATATCATGAAGCCCTTTGACAGCGAATATATACCTGCCTGCGATACCTGTCATCGTCAACGCCTTTCACAAATCGACAGAACTAATTAATTTAACAGTGACCATGTACTTGGTACTCCAGGGTGTCGGTGAGCCCTGCGAGCACCTTGATACTATTTGAACCTAACATGCCTGTACGTAGCTCCCATGTTTTGGGGACCGATAGCAGATAGCTATGGAAGGCGTCCAGTCTTCTTAGCATGTCTTACGGTCCTTTGTGGATCGTGCATCGGCCTGGCTTTGGTGCCCACGTCTGCGTACTGGCTCCTGATGTTGCTGCGCTGCCTTCAAGCTGCAGGTTCTGCTAGCACCACGACCACAGGCGCAGGGGTTATAGGAGATATAGCCATACCAGCCGAGCGGGGTGGCTTCTTCGGAATATACAGTCTGGGACCTCTGGTAATCCACGTCGCCTTGGTCCAGCGAGGTCGTCGCTCAACCGGAATTGAACGTATAGGTTGGTCCCTCTATAGGTCCAGTCATTGGCGGAGCTCTAGCAGACGGGCTTGGATGGCGGTATGTAGCAGAATGTGCACATGTCCTCAATGCACCCAGCTAACGTCTGCTCAAGAGCCATATTCTGGTTCCTTTGTATCGCCTCTGCCGGCTGTTTTCTCTTCCTGTTGCTGTAGGTCCGTGTTCTTGTTAGTGAAGTGAGAGATCTCACATCTGCCTCGAAGATTCCTACCAGAGACACTCAGAGCCATGGTCGGAAACGGTAGTATAAGGCCACCCAAAATATATCGACCACTTGTACCTATCTTCGCGGCCCAAAGATCGGGACAACCCACTAGCGGCGAGGACTCAAAGATTATCTTCAAGTTCAAGAATCCCCTACGTATACTAACATATCCCGACGTTTTGGTTCGTCCTCGCCTTCTGGTAACTTAATCATCAGGGGTTAATATTTTCTAGACCCTGCTACTATTCAACGGAATCCTCTATGCCGTATTCACCGTCGTAACAGCGTCCCTTTCGTCGCTATTCACGGATATATATCCATTTCTTGACCAGACCCGCATCGGTTTATGTTTTCTTTCTATTGGGGGTGGGTGCGCCGTTGGGGCTATCGCAACAGGGCGGATTCTCGATAGGGAATATCAAGCAATCAAAAGAGAACTCATCAAGAAAGCGATGATCAAACAAGCAGAGGAAGAGAAACAACCACAGCCGGGAACAGCGGCGGATCACGAAGCGGCGGTGGAGAGTAAAAAGAAAAACATAATCATGGAAGTCACCAAGGACGAGAACTTTCCCATTGAGCGTGCTCGACTTCGCACCGTCCCGTACTTGCTCGTTTTGTATGCAGGCTGTGTTACAGGCTACGGCTGGTGTTTACAACGGAGGGTCTCCCTCGCCGGTCCGTTGATACTGCAGTTCCTCAGTGAGTGACGAGTTTCTTCCGACAATCTTGACTCACTCGCTTCTCACGTAGTTGGCCTCATTGGCATTATGATAATGAACACAACGCAAACTCTATTCATTGACCTCCTCCCCGGCCAGAGTTCATCTGTGACCGCTTGCGTGCGTCCTTAATATCCCCAGACGCCGTAAGTACATCCCTGACCAGTTCCCTATTCCAGAATAATCTCGTTCGATGTTCCCTTGGTGCTGCGTTGGTCGGCGTTGTTGATATCATCCTGAGAGCACTTACACCAGGATGGACGTATGTTTTGTTCGGCGGCCTTTGCTTGGTCATGATGCCGTTGGTGTATATAGTGCAATGGATTGGGCCCAAATGTCGTGCAAAGCGGAGAGCTAGGGCAGGCTCCTCGTAGTCGATATCCGAACGTAAATGTCCCGACCTTTCCTCCGTATACCCCTTCGATTTCTTCATACCATTTGACAATGTTCGAAACATTTCTATCGCAGATGGAGAGAGAACGTGATCCGACCTGTTCTAAGTGACGAGCTTCAGAGGGGCAGACGGACGCAGACACCAAAACAACTCACAAATCGAGTCGATCGATGAACTCATCCCAAGTGCATGCCTCATTCAGAAAAGGAGAATTACTGATGATACTTTCCCCGTATACCAGCGACGTGCCCGTCACTGGTGCTCAGGCCGATCCCCGTAACCTAGTCCAGCATGGACAGTTTCTTAACAAAAACGTGAGGCACTGAAGGTATCTGGAGTGTGTTGCATTGCGACTGTATCAACGAAAATCTGTATGTGGGTTAATATATACACAGGAAACTTTTGCCTGGATCGAGGGAGCCGTGGAATTATACGATGGCCGTGGAATTATACGATGTTTACCAGATACCCAGTCAACCAACGAGAGGGAAATCGGGAATCCAATAAACCAATTCTATTTGCTGCAGCCAACCACTCAACCGATTGGCGAGGCGCACGCGACAGCAAAAAGAGAAGGCCAAAGGAATCCCCTGACAACACAAGCCGATAGTGCAGTAGCAAGGTCATCACAGCCCCCGTGTTGCAAGCAGAGCACAGGGACTAGGGGCGGCAAAAATAAGATAACCAATGAATGGGGGCGGTGCCCCCATAATAGTGGTTAAACTATTAAGAACAGATACTACACTTGATCTAAGCCAAAAGGCCAGAGTGGTAAGGATTCTAGATGTCCCACCGTCGTATTTAAAGGAACCACAAACCAGCACAGACCACCACTGGGATTTCCGGTACGAGGAGGAGCAATGGGAAGAATAGGAGTTAGGCGCCGATCGTTCAACGCACCCCTATTTGAGAGTTCAACGTTCAACGTTCGTCCCTTGAAAGACAGAGTATCCTTGGTAGCTGTAATACGGATGTCCATAACCTGCGACTAAAGAGAGGTCAAGAGTCATCCAGACTAGGCATAGCTTTTATACATCATTGGGAGGAAGGTTTCCAGAAGCGTCTGAAATGCTGAGGCAAGTTGAATGACTCCGGAGAACTTAGACTTATTAGCTTCACGATAATGGAGGAGGTGCTCAGCAAGGAGCTACTCTACGTTGGGGATAACTCAGGGAGCAGGTAATTCAGACGCCAGACGAAAGTATATTGTGTCGAGAAATATGTGCGCGAGTACAAGAAAGGAAAGAGAGACTGGAGCTGAGGCTACCGCGATTGTCAAGGGTGATTAATCGTGAAGAGGGACCTGTTGAGCTCTTGCGACTGCACCCTGGACGGCGGCGGCAGAGAAGATCCTTGCTTGAACGGCTTGGTTCAAAACTTCGATGCACCAGTCCTGGCAGTTCCATCGCCCGTCGGGGACTCGAACCTGGGTCGTATTCGCGATCGCCTCCAGCCTGAGACGCGTGTCCTTGTCCAAGGTCGCCAGAGGCACTCGGACGAGCCTCTTCAACTCGTGGTCTTCCACAGCGTTCGTGAGCACTCCCCAGTTGGTCAGATGCGGAACCCCAGGATCTTGTCGCAGATGGCAGCGTCGGTGAGCCTCATGGCCAGACAGGGTAGTCCCCACATGCCAGGCCAACATCCAGTGAGAGTCCTTGGGGGTCTTTGCAACTCCGGAGCGGGAGCGGCGAGCGGCGGGATCGACCATCAGGAAGACTTGAAGCGCCTGCGCTGGGTCTTTAACAGTCCAATCGCCAGTGGGCGCATAGGCACCTTGGGGACGGCCGAAGGATGGTAGATAGGCTGCCATGGACTGCGTATCATGAGCACTATGATGGGATGAACAGGACTTATCGAACTCACGTTGAAAGTGAACGGTTGAACTTGCTTTCGATGCGTCGAGGAGCTGAATTCTGCATTTCCTGGATGTCCTCGCAGGGATTATATACACCTCGGGCTGGTGTGGCCAGCGAGGGACGCAAGGCGTGGCCTGCGAAACGAACAACCCACACACCCACATCCCACTCAGAACAATGGATGGCCGGAAGCGCAATTGCCAGGTTTGGCAAATATCGCAGTGGCTAAATGACATCGTCCACGACGAATAGACTATCCATCAGGGATGGGGGCGACGGGCATGCCGCCTATTCTTCGACAAATCCAATGGCGACCGCAACTAGAACATGGATAGTGAAGCCTCCCTCCAAAGACGTTGAAACGACTTACAAACAACGTGTTGGTAGCAACAGCTACTGGGGTTGGATGTCCTCCAATGAATTAGTGGCACGTCAACGTCTATACTCAACCATCTTCAAAAACAATTCATGAGGTATCCCCGCCAATGCGCCATTGACATACTGGGAAGTACAACGGTGGGCAGGAAGTGCACTCGCCAGTTCTGAGAGCGGCCAAAACATGATGATGTTCGGGATAAGGCCTTTCGAGAAATCCGATATTGATCAATTAAGGCAACTACAGTAAAAGAACATCGACTAAATAACAATCGGTCAATACGAAGACTTACTCGAGGTGTATGTATGACCTACCGGTAGATGTAGGTAATGGCATCAATAACCGTTGTCATTAGTACCCATATGTGCCCTTGCTTCATGTACGGGCAGCGACCCTTCCCGCCTCATGTCAACACCAGCATTTGGTGGTGGGATTGGTAGGATGAACTTGTCAGCTTCTGGGCTATGGCAGAAAGCTGTCATTGGCACAATGACAAGATTTAAAACAAGCAAGGAAATTATCCTTACCCTCCAAGCGCTCTCAGCACATCATCTACCAGCCTCTCTTTATCCTCAGTCATTCTACTCATCTCCATCTCGGCTTTTGCTAGCTCTGCCACCAATTCCTCCTGTTGATCGCGCGCGTATTTGTACTTCGCTTTGGTTAACAGATACAATACCTGATACGGTGTACGTCCCATGATGGTGCCCGTCGTATCATCAAATTGCTCTTTAAGATGCTTAGGTAGGAGATCAAAGGCGGAGGGAGGGGAAGACGGGCGAAGGTCGGATTGGGCGGTGGAGAAAGAGGGAGGGGGAGAATTACGCGTGAACATCGAACCATGTTTTGGTTGTGGTTGGGCTAAAGATGTGCCATTGGTTGTACGACCGTTCCCTTTTGGCCCGAAGTAACTCCCCGATTCTCCGCCTTCCTGCATCGCTGCCCCATCCAATTCAGACGGTGTATGTGGTTCGACCTTGAACTGACTGAAACCAGAAGCTGGGTCGGGTGGTTGGTGTCGAGACCACCGTTGGTTGCCTTCATGGTTGGGCGTATCCGACGGTCGGGTCGAATCATTCGCGTCCTCCCCGCCATTTCGCTTGCGCTTGCGCGATGCTCCCCGCCCCGGGGCTGGAGGTGAGATATTGTGCTGTAGACGCATGTGCTTGGCTAGAGCATCGGATCGAGTGAAGGATTTATCGCATTCTAAGAAATGGAAAAAGGTCGTCGGATACACTGCCGCTGGCGCGCTCAAATAAACTCAACGTTACCTGGTAAACTGCAGATGAAAGGTTTCTCTCCGGTGTGCGACCGAATATGTGAAATGAGGGCAAACCGGGAGGTCTGCGCTAATCCCCGCCGCGTACAGGTCGCCCATTCGCAAGAGTAGCTTGATTTGTGGACTCCGATGTGGTCTAACACGAAGATTAGTAAGGATGGTGGTAGGCAATCTGGGACACCGTGACACCGCGCGATTCAGCATGGTGAGAGACCTTACCGTTGTGGATATGGTCGATGAGTGTTGGCAGATGCGTGTATACCTTACCACAGCCATCCCACTCGCATGTAACGCTGTCCTCTACGATGGGTGGCTCTTCCCCTGGATGCGACGAGCCGGGCGAGTTTGGACGAGAGATGGATGGTAGAGGGCCATTTGTCTGCCCAACATACGATGGCGAGTCATAATCTGAATCTGAGAGTGGGGAGGGCGTTGCGGGGGAGGAACCTCGTTCGCTCATCGTCGTCGTTCGTGTTATGTTAGAGTTGTGGGCGCTTGTCAGTGGTCCCGGTCAGTGCTCAGGCTCAACCTCAAGTTCTAGCTTCTAGGCATCAAGGGGTAACAAAACATCGAGCATTGGGTTATAATATTCTACACCGTGAAGTAACCGAAATAAAACTATGCTATGTACTACATTTTGGACACCCAGACCATATATGTTAAGGTGATAATTTGGATACAAGCCGAAATACAATTATGTAGAATATGATATCCCTGATATGAAGTCGTGAGGGTCGTAAGATTCATCATGCTGGACAACAGATTAAACTGCTTGTCCTAGGATTGGTCCAAGAGGCTCCTCGTCCTTGGGTGGAACCTCGGGAGCACCCTCATCCCCTCTCGCTAACGCGATCTGGGGATTGGCGTCGGGCATTGAAGTCTCCGCCTCGCGGGAAGGTTCGCATTCCCTAGCCTCCTCTGACTCCACTTGTGTCCCAGTTTGGATCATCTCAGCACGGTTGGTAGGACATTCCTCCTGTTCAACCTCGACAGAAGGTTCTCCTTCTATAGACTCCAATCTAGCGTCCCCGTTAGCGTCCGCCTCAGGCTGGGCATCCGCTACTTCAAGTTCGACGGCAGTTCGCGGGTCGTTAGGAAGATTCTTGTCCTTGAGTTGTTCTAGGGCTTCCCCAATGACAACGGCATCGTGCCATTCATCTCGCTTGATATCAATAACCGGAGATTCTAGCGTGCTTTGATACACAGCTGCACCGCACGGTCCAGCGTCATGGAAGACAACGACCTGGCTGATGCTTTCAACGGGACGAGGAGGGAGCGACCGTCTGTTGATGGAATGCGAGAAGGATGATGACATAGACGGTCTGCTGACTGTGGCAGTCGATGGACGAACGTCCATGCTCGCGCGAGCCAAAGCAATCTCTTTGGGGCTCCCAAGACACGACGTGGGTGCTACGTCCAGTTCAGGGATATAAGTTTCCTGGGAGGGAACATTAACTCCCAGGGTCTCCAGTATGTTGACGACTGGGACGTGTCCTCGGGTGGATTGCATCCGGTGCGCGTACGTGCATGTGTTCCTGTGGAGAATAAGCAAGTGCGCAGTTGTGAGCAATGCGCGAGGACTAGAAGAGTGAATATGACTGACCCTGGCCCTAAGACGAATTCGCCTCCCAGGCGATTGGTATCCCCGCCCTTCTCCCAGAGGGGCAGCCCAACCTTCAGCGCCCTGAACACAACAGCCGCGAACCCGCCCACAGCACCCCTCTTCGCATACTCTGTAGGCTCGCCCCTCTTTCTCTCCCTCTTCGCCCCCTTCTCTACAACGCCCATACGCAACGCGTCGTACACCTTCGAGCTCGGATCAGAGAATACCTCGAACGAATTCGAGATATTCAGCATTTGCTTGTACTTCGCAATCATACTTGGCGCGCCGTTTCCGATGATCACCAAACGCATACCAGATATCGCGAGGAGATCTGGGTCGACTGAGCGATTTAGTTGCGAGATGTAGTCCTGGCAATTAGGACACCAGAAATGGCGTATAAATATGACTATGGTTCGCTGCGCAGCGAAGATTGAAGAGAAGGGGATGCGCACACCGCTTTGCGCGACGACACTGAGGGCGCCAGCGCGTTCAAGCTGGGCTGCCGAGGGTAAAGCCCACTCGGCGGCATTCCCATGTCTCTCCGACATAGAAACAGGGGAATCAGAAGCAAGAGGCACAGAGTAACCGGACGTCGATGAAGAGGGTGGGTCGTAGGAAGTCGAAGAAGACTCCGAGGGGGAGGATACGTGGACATAAGATGAGGAAGTGGAAGGAGGCACAATAACGTTCACAAGGGGTGAGAACGAAGTTCTGCGCTTGTTCTCGCGAACAGAAGACGGGTTTGGTTTATAGAAGAAATCAGCCTCAGAGCTTGCTGAAGATTCGGCCGTCCGCGGTCGCCGTTTGGAGGAGAACAGAAGCGTGGAATTCGCTTTAAGTTGGCGCTTGGTCGGAGAAGGAGGTTGATTCAGCGGTGAAAGGCTTGGAACTTTGGTTAGTCCCGTAGGAGCAGTGTCGGCCGTCCGTGGCCTGTCTGTTTGCCGCCGCGGCGCTATGAATTGCGAGATACGACCGCGATAGTGTACAGGAAGATACTCGAGTTCGCTCTCAGTACCACTGCTGTCGTCTTGGACGAGACTAGGGGGCTGAGGCGTCGCAGGAAGGATATCCGGCTCGAGGATGAAGGATTGCTGATGCCAGAAATTATATGGTGAAGAAGACGTCGTGTGAAACGCGGTGACTGATTGTGAACGTGTACGGTAATGACCTTCGCGTGCTGGCGCCGCGTTCGATGGCCTGGCACCGAAATGCTCTGCTGTCGCGTATATGCCGAGCACTGGTGGGTGAAAGCTCTCCTGACTGTTGCACTGCAACGGAGTCCCAGAGCTTTTACTTCTGAGTACTGAGAGGGGTGCAAAGGGATCACATGGATCTGGAGCAGGATACCGTTCGTTCAAGTCGATTGACGGGGCCGGCTTTCGTTTAATGCGAGGTTGGCGGGGTGTCGAGTGAGCTGAAGACATGGTGGGGGTTGGGGTCCAAGGGGACAGCTGGCTCACCAGGCTGGTTCCAGTACTTGAGTATGTTTCGAGACACGACCCTTCACGCGGGGGGTTTATCAAGCACGTACCATGCGTTCTCCAGTCTGTCCTTATGAATGTGGCATACGAAGCAAAGTTTGGCCGGTGCACGTGTGCATCGTGGTTGCCAGTTGCGTCCTAGTGATTTTGGGTAAACCGAAGCTAGAGTCAGTGCTAGTGCCTGGTAGTTCGACCGCCGTTACGGAAGATCCACGTAGAGCGAGGAGCCGATCCATCGATGTCGCCCGGCGCTGGGCACTGAAGCGAATTGAAGGTGGCAGATAACCTGTGGCTTCGATTGCAGAGTTGTTCTGAACGGGAACATTGTTTATCAGGATGGTAGCATGCGGTCAAGGATCAATTTAAGGATGAACTGTGATTTCCAGAGGTTGTGTGACTGACATGAAGAACTCAGTCACGGGCGCTTCTTTGGCTCTAAGGCAACAAGACAGTCCGTTTCAACACCATCCCTCGTGTCACATCTGGACAAGACCTTCGCAAGATACCTCGTATTGCCGAAAACTCGGCGTATCGTCGTTGAGTAGTTATGTTTAACATCCAGCACGGTTGGAAGACTTGGATACAGCTAGTTGTGAATACCACTGGAATTGGGGAAGCGTGATTGGGGTCCAGGCAAAAGTGGTATTGTGTCAGCCCGTAGTCAACACCACGCTGGCTGTCACCAGCTTGCCTCAAACCGCAGCGAAATGACGGAAACGAGGATGGGAGAGTAGTTCCATATGAGGGGGGAAGAAGGCTGTCTGCGGGGTCGATACACATATTCATCACATATAATCATCTGAGGGACGGCAGAACTGTCAAGGATATGTACCCACCTTGGTTCAATACTCTGAACACCTCTTGGCTCAGGTGCTCTCCCGCTCCAGCGAGCTTACTATGCGAATAGCTTGGTCGATTTAGCATGCTAACCAATGCCGTGAGTAGTAGTTAGCACCCGAAACGATACGCAATGAGGTTGATACTTGCACCCGCCAATCCCATTATCCATAAACATGCCTTTTTCTGATCAGGATTTTGGGGTCCCGTTAAGCAAGCTTTCCATACAAGAAGCCTGACGGGTAAATGGTAATTTGTGAGTTGTTATACGGCACTGCGTACATACTGAAGCTTGCAACTTAAGTAATTGACGTACCTGAGACAAGTCTATTCGAAGGCATCTTGAATCCGTCAAAGTTATATGAGTATCAGACACGGTATAAAGGCCGGTCACTGCACTACATAACACGAATCGCGTACGCATGAAGAACTTATCGTGAAAAACCATTACTTAGTAGAGAAGACTCACTGGGGAGATATACTGCCAAGGAACCCATTTCGTGATAGCCATCCTGTTGTATATTCAATTGACTTGAGAGATTGATGTCGGCAAAACAGACGAAATAAGGTGATAGTGGAGGTGGATGATGCTCATCAATACAGCGAATGCGACGAGCGCTTACCTGTTTTTCAATTACTGTCCCCTATCGGGAAATGGGTCGGAGCTAGAAACGGGTCAGTCAACAAAATTTTGTTGCTGGAAAGCGTAGTAGACTAGTAATGAGTATATAAACAGTACCTAGAGGTAGCCATACATTATAGCTATCATACAAATGTGATTATGTATATGAATAATCTTGCTGTAGAACTCAATGTGTCCTTCCGCTCCGAAGGGTACTTTAAAGTCCGACAGCAAGCAGGTACAAATAATACTTCGTTGGCCCCATCTAACAAGAAATGCTATTTCATTGCGGTAAAGTCACTGTAGAAGATGAACTAGGTATACAGCTTCATATCTAAATGGCTTAGTACTCGCTTGTGAGCATATAGCCCCCACATATAGACATAGGGATTCTGGGAAAAGCCAGTTGATGACTTGCTTTAGATGTTACATATGTAATTAATTACATGGAGTCCCTGTTCCCAAAATGTGGTCATAGAGAGTCTTGATGATGCTAATTATTGTGCAGATGAGCTACTAATTTTACGATTTTTTCTGCTGTTGATATTAACATATTATTCCGATGCATTTGGAGACAGGGGTCGCACAGGGGGGGCAGGTTCTGCGATGATTCTGGTTTCCTCCGGGGTCAGAAACCTCATGGTAGTGGTTGCAGATGTTTACAAAGGTACATGTTGACCATATCTCGGCTACTTTGACACTTGTCCCATATTTGGAATAGGTATATAAGCTGTACATGTACCCCTTCTGTCAGTATTACCAGTGCGCACCATGGAACCTAGGAAATCTTTGATACCATCAGAGAAGGCCCCCCGGCGATCCTCCCGCATAGTATCATCACTATCCCCGCTACTAGACAATCCTGCACGATTGCCTGGCCCCCACATCTCTACTCAACCTAGTATCAAATTGTCCGACAATGCCAGTGATCAGAGCACCACTACCGATGACTTGGACATGGAGGAATCACCGGAATCCCACCTTCCTTATAAGCGATGCTCAGCTGATGAGAAAGAGCGCCGTTACCGTCAAGCAATTAACTCAATCCATCAATCTGGCTGCAACAAGAATGGAAAGCCTAACTACTCTGTTCGTCAGGCTGCGAGGGACTTTGATGTTCCAAATTCCACACTACAAGGACGCTTCGCTGGCCGCCTTGCCAAGAAGGACGCCCATGAAGGGCAGAAGCATTTCTCTAAGTCACAAGAACTCACTATCATTGATTGGATCAGCACCTGTGGAAAGCGTGGCATTCCAATCACGCAACCTGCACTCCAGGCCTTTGCATCTGACTTCCTTGGGCATCCTGTTGGCGAGAATTGGCCCCGTAGATTCATCAGGCGTCACCCAGAGCTCAAGGTAGGTGATTGCATCATGTTCTATGATTTATATTGATGTAGCTTTATTTAGACTAAGCTTACGCAGCCATTGGAGGCATGCCGTGCTAATGCTCTTAATCGAGCTAGTGTTGACCGCTATTTTGACACCCTTGAGGAGGTAATCCAAGAATACAAGGTACGACACGAGAATATCTACAACATGGACGAGAAGGGACTTGTCCTTGGCGCCACCTCACGTTCTCTCGCAATCATTGATCGTGATCAAAGCACTGTGTATGAGATTGGCGATGGGAGTCGGGAGTTAGTTACGGCGATTGAGTGTATCTCAGCTGCCGGAATTGCTTTACGTCCTACCATCATCTTCAAGGCGCAGAAACGCAACTTGGAGTGGGGACGAAACAATCCAGGTGGCGCTAGGTGAGTTATAATTATGAATTTGGTTCTACATGATTCACAGAGTAATTATGACTTGATAGTGTTGCCATTTCCCCTAACGGTTGGACCGATCAAGAACTGGGAGCAGAGTGGCTTGAGAACGACTTTGAGCCGCAAACCGCTGCCTTCCTTGAGAACAAGGATGAGTACCGTCTTCTCATTCTTGATGGGCACAATTCCCATTGCACCTTCCGGTTCTGCCGCTTTGCCCGTGATCATAAGATCATTGTCATTTGTCTTCCCCCTCATACGACTCATGCTCTGCAGCCCTGCGATGTCGTCGTTTTTGCTGCTCTCCAGCGTGCGTGGAAAGCACAAGTTAAAATAGCCAAGAAAGTACACAAATCAAATTTCCTCCAGACGTACCATGCCGCACGCACTGCAGCGATGAAGGTATCTACAATCATCTCTGCATTCTATGCCACTGGTATCTACCCGCTTAACCGCCGTATTATTCCCGAAGCGAAGTTTGCTCCAGCACTCAACACTACTACTCAGTCAGCCCCTTTGTTCCCCTCGCCTCCTGATATCATCCCTATTCCAAACTCCGACACACCACCTGATCAATTTCCCATCGGTAACAACGAAGTTGAACCACTTCCTCTTCCCCGCCACTCTCATCAATCTGTTCAAACGGATATCTCGGTACTCAACGACAACACTATGTACATCGGCCCCCCCCTCAAGCTCCCTCACGATGTGTCGAAAGAACAATTCATCCGCCAGAACGACGAGTTTCGCCGCGTCAACAAGGCACTTTATGACCAAGTACAGGTCGATCGCATTCAACTCCACCTCTCGAACCTTGAGAATGACCGCCTCCGACAACTCCTATTCAAACCCCAGCCCAAACGCACCAACGACACCTCCGATGCACGCCATCTCACTTCAGATCAACAACTCGAGCGTCTCGCTGAAATTGAGAAAGAAGTCGAGGATAAGGAACGCGAAAAGGTAGAACGGCAGCAGGAAAGGGAGAAGAAGCAGCAGGAGAAGAAGAAGAGGGATGCTGACAAGGCAGCAGAGAAACTGGTGAAGGAGCAGCGGCGCCAGGCGGCAGCGGAACGGAAGGAATTAGACACACTTTTGGGTGCTGTCATGATGTCCTTGGTTGCGGAGGAGAAGCGGCTACTACCACCCCCTCGCCAGCCACGGAAGCGAAAGGTTATACAGCCAGGTGCGTAGCCATGGATTCTATCTCTTTTCTCACTAACACATCCCATAGACAGTTCAGATGGAGAGGAATTCCACCTCACAGATGCGGACGACGAAGCTACCCCTGTACCTGCTCCCTCAAGCCCTCCTGCGGCCCCTCGCTCTCGTCCTCGCCCTCGCCCACTCGCACGCCCACTCGCCCCACAACTGCCCCCGGATGAGCTACAAGATGCCATTGAAACTCACACCCATCCCACGCACATCCCACTCGAGAATCCCATTGAAGATCAGCCTCTACACGCAACAGAAGCCTCTCCCCGGCCTGCGCCTAAGCGGCGCAGGTATATACGCTCCAACCATGCCCTCACACCCTCTGATAGAGCCTCACTCACTGTTACCCCCCCTGCACACACTCAACCCGGCTTTTCAGGTGCCGGAATCACAGCAGAGCCCTCGCAAGCACTCAACAAAGAGCCTGGACTGGCCAGCATCGTGCCCCCACCCATTCCGACGCCTTCCGAGCCTGCACGTCGTGTATTTTCTTCGCTGATCACTTTATACCGCGACCACAATATTCAAGCATTCGCTTGTTTTTGCGAAGCCCCCATGATTCGTTGACTGATATTTACGAAGGTACGAAGGGGACGGCGACTGCGGCGCGCTCAATTGATTCTGCCAGCGAGAAGCGGCGACGCCGTGAACGCCATGCCTGACTGGGCGGTTCAATTTCTGTCAGAAACTCTGTCTCCTTTATTGTGCATTGCGAGGCATGCTCGTTCATATCAGCGCACAGGACCAATGAATACCGGCAGTTCACATTCAGGTGCGACAGTTCCAGCGCAATGTAATCGTTCAATGCAGTGTTAACTCAATTGTTTGATCCCCCTTCGATTCATCTTGGATCGCTTCAGGATCGCCTTCAAGCCTATGCGCTCACCGATGAGCGGTTCCGACCCCATTCACGGTCTTCAGCGGTGCCAAGGTTTGCGCTCACAAGATCTAACACCGGATTGACCGGCTGCTATCCCCATTCCGCCTCTGAACTTCCTAATGCGTATTCTGTTGGACATTGCCTTCTCAACGTTGCACCTTGGCAGTAGGGTGGCGTGAAACCGTCGAAACGCCTTGGATCTCGGGCAAATACCTCTTATAAATGCTGGTCTCCGAAGACTCTTCACTACACCAATCTCATTTCTCGTTTCTTCTTTTTTCCTTCTTTCTCTCGACAATGTTGTCTGTGTCGGCTGTACTCTATTTGACATCCATATTCTCCGGGGTCACACTAGCCACACCCTCAGCAAGTCGTCGAGACTCCCATGAAATATGCACACCAAACTTTGAGGCGGATGCTCCGTACGATTGGAATAACTCGGAAGCAGTTGGACTTCTAAATGGCGTGGCCGTGGGCTCAGCCCTAGTCAAGAGATCTCCCGCTGCATTCTTCAAGTTCACGAAGATCTCGTCAACGCCTCCCTCATTCACCGTTCAGTAAGTGCTACCTCCCATCGGATTAACATTTCATACTTATTCGACTCCTAGTGCATTTGATAATTCGGAATTGGCTGTCGGATTAAGCAGTAATAAGTCCCTCACCCTGACGTCTAGTCATGGCGACGAGTATGCGTAAGTCCATTTGCGCGCGCTCAACTGACGGACATCGTTACTGATAAGCCAACCCAGTGATACCAAGTTCCTCATCGAATGTACTTTCTGCGGTAGTGCGGTCCAAGACAACTGCTTCATGAAGCTCGCCGAGTATCCAGATCAGTGCGTTCAAGTGGGTAACGCAAAGGACGCGGCGGGAAACCCAACAAGAGGCGCTGCTGGAGATCCATTGTTTGTCACTTCGCCTTGTAGGAAGGACGACAGCCAGCGGTTCAACTACTTCAAGAAAGACCTTCCTCCATCCCCACCACCTACGCTGGAGACGCCCACCACACCACCTACCGGACAGGTCGTTTGCAACCCTAACTTCGAGTTCGAGGGTGTACGCGTGGCGAATAGCGCCGTCAACTGGGGGGCTCCTGCTTTCGTTGACAACACTGATCTTTTGGCGGAAAGCGACTTCAACAAGCGTCTAGAGATTCGATTCGAACAAACTGGGCAACCCAACCCATACTATATCGCCAAGTGAGCTGAACCCGAGTCGCACCTGTTACCAAGGGTGGAAATTAATCGTCTGTTCGTAGGTCCTTGAATGGAAGCAACCTTGTCATCGCCACCCGTGCTGTAAACGATAACCTGTACTTCATTCCCGCCGATGAGCAGAACGAGTACGTTACCTTGTCCGTTTCATCATTGGCTTCTCATGACTCTCTTGTTAGCCGCACGAAGTTCCTTATTGAATGTGTCTCCGGATGCCAAGGCGCCAGCCAGGTTCCTCCAGGAAGCCTTGCCGCAGATGGTTGCACAATCAAATCCCAGTTCAACGGGAAGTGCGTCCAAATCGGCAGCGGCCCACAAGCAGGTTCCAACGGTGACCGCATCTTCCTCAACAACTGTGACGGGACCGACAGCCAGCGCTTCAACTTCCTCACCTCACCCTTCAAGAAAACCGGCATCGACGTGAACTTCAACTCCGACGTTGCGCCTTCTAGTGGTGTCAAAGTGCACCTCGCTGGCGATGAAAGCGATGAATTCGATGTCGACTTGAAGGAGTTGATTAGGAACAGCTACATTGCGCTCGGGTTGCTTGCAGGTGTCTTAGTCGGGATGATCGTGTTTGGTGTGATGATGCTCGCACGGGGGTGCATGAAAGGCCGCGACTCGAAGCCCAGATACACTGTGGTGGCGGCCGGCAAGAACGATGTCGAGGCATTCACGGCGCCTTCTGGTCGCTATAGCGATTGAAAGCATATCACGACGGGTACTGTCTCTTAATTTCCATGGACAATTTCATACTGTTTGTTCTTCATTAAGTTTTAGTGATATTTATGATATACCATTGGTGGCAACCAAGGCATGGTTCAATGTTCACGCGTAGTTCTCTCCGCCGCCCAATCCGACCTTCGCCCGTCTTCCCCTCCCTCCGTCTTTGATCTCCTCCCTAAGCATCTTAGAGACCAATTTGATGATGCGACGGGTACCATCATGGGACGTACACCGTATCAGGTATTATATCTGTTAACCAAAGCGAAGTACAAATACGCGCGCGATCAACAGGAGGAATTGGTGGCAGAGCTGGCGAAAGCCAAGATGGAGATGAGTAGAATGACTGAGGACAAAGAGAGGCTGGTAGACGATGTGCTGAGAGCGCTTGGAGGGTAAGGATAATTTCCTTGCTTGTTTCAAATCCTGTCTTTGTGCCAATGACAGGTTTCTGCTATAGTCCAGAAGCTGACAAGTTCATCCTACCCATCCCACCGCCAGATGCTGGTGTTGACACGAGGCGGGAAGGGTCGCTATACATGAAGCAAGGGCACATATGGCTATGGGTACTAATGGCAACGGCTTTTGATGCTATTACCTACATCTGGCGGTAGGTCATACATACTCCTCGAGCAAGTCTTCGTATTGACTGATCGTTATGTAGTCAATGTTCTTCTACTGTAGTTGCCTTAATTGAGCAATACTGGATTTCTCGAAAAGCCGTGTCCCTGGAGTCAACCAATCATGCACACTTATGTTTTGGCCAGGCCCGAGTACACTTTCTGCCCACCGTTGTACTTACCAGTATGTCAACGGCGCATTGGCGAGGATATCTCATGAATTGTTTCTGAAGATGGTTGAGTGCAGACGTTGACGTGCCGTCCAACCGTGGTGCCATTAGCTGTCGCTACCTACACGTTATATGTAAGTCGTTTCAACTTCTTTAGAGGGAGGCTTCACTATTGAATTCGTCAAAGAATAGGCGGCATGCCCGTCGTCCCCATCCCTGATGGATGGCCTATTCGTCGTGGACGATGTCGTTTGGCCACTGCGATATTTGCCAAACCTGGCAATTGCGCTTCCGGCCATCCATCGTTCTGAGTGGGATGTGGGTGTGTGGGTTGTTAGTTTCGCAGGCCACCCTCGCCGGCCACACCAACCCAAGGTCTATATAATCCCTGCTGGGGCGTCCAGGAAATGCAGAATTCAGCTCCTCGACACAAGTTCAACTGTTCAATTTCAACGTGAGTCCGACAGCTTCTGTTCATCCCTTCATAGTGCTCATGATAGTACACAGTCTATGGCAGCCTATCTACCATCCTTCGGCCGTCCCCAAGGTGCCTATGCGCCCACTGGCGATTGGACTGTCAAAGACCCAGCGCAGGCGCTTCAAGTCTTCCTGATGGTCGATCCCGCCGCTCGCCGCTCCCGCTCTGGAGTTGCAAAGACCCCCAAGGACTCTCACTGGATGTTGGCCTGGCATGTGGGGACTACCCTATCTGGTCATGAGGCTCACCGACGCTGCCATCTGCGACAAGATCCTGGTGTTCCGCATCTGACTAACTGGGGAGTGCTCACGAACGCTGTGGAAGACCACGAGTTGAAGAGGCTCGTCCGAGTGCCTCTGGCGACCTTGGACAAGGACACGCGTCTTAGACTCGAGGCGATCGCGAATACGACCCAGGTTCGAGTCCCCGACGGGCGATGGAACTGCCAGGACTGGTGCATCGAAGTTTTGAACCAAGCCGTTCAAGCAAGGATCTTCTCTGCCGCCGCCGTCCAGGGTGCAGTCGCAAGAGCTCAACAGGTCCCTCTTCACGATTAATCACCCTTGACAATCGCGGTAGCCTCAGCTCCAGTCTCTCTTTCCTTTCTTGTACTCGCGCACATATTTCTCGACACAATATACTTTCGTCTGGCGTCTGAATTACCTGCTCCCTGAGTTATCCCCAACGTAGAGTAGCTCCTTGCTGAGCACCTCCTCCATTATCGTGAAGCTAATAAGTCTAAGTTCTCCGGAGTCATTCAACTTGCCTCAGCATTTCAGACGCTTCTGGAAACCTTCCTCCCAATGATGTATAAAAGCTATGCCTAGTCTGGATGACTCTTGACCTCTCTTTAGTCGCAGGTTATGGACATCCGTATTACAGCTACCAAGGATACTCTGTCTTTCAAGGGACGAACGTTGAACGTTGAACTCTCAAATAGGGGTGCGTTGAACGATCGGCGCCTAACTCCTATTCTTCCCATTGCTCCTCCTCGTACCGGAAATCCCAGTGGTGGTCTGTGCTGGTTTGTGGTTCCTTTAAATACGACGGTGGGACATCTAGAATCCTTACCACTCTGGCCTTTTGGCTTAGATCAAGTGTAGTATCTGTTCTTAATAGTTTAACCACTATTATGGGGGCACCGCCCCCATTCATTGGTTATCTTATTTTTGCCGCCCCTAGTCCCTGTGCTCTGCTTGCAACACGGGGGCTGTGATGACCTTGCTACTGCACTATCGGCTTGTGTTGTCAGGGGATTCCTTTGGCCTTCTCTTTTTGCTGTCGCGTGCGCCTCGCCAATCGGTTGAGTGGTTGGCTGCAGCAAATAGAATTGGTTTATTTGTCTTGCTTGCGTGTATTCTGCTATCCTTCTTACGTTTGTCTTTGTCTTCATATGTACCGTAATGGATCTTATTTTTTCGTAATTGCTGCGCGGATGCCACTTATGTTATTCTGTTTTCTGTGTCAGACCACTGTGAGTTGTTGCACTACGTAACAAGAAGATCGACGAGTAGGCGTTAGGTACGCTTGTGGAACGCATATGCTACGTTCGAAGATGGTAATTTACACTTCATTATCATTGCATGAAGGTTTTTGTCAATGAACAGGCACATATTGTAGTTTCCGTAAGTATACCCAAATCAACGAGCGAGCGCAACAGGGTGGGATATACGGTAATGAGAAAGTGTCCCAGTAATATAATCAAGAAAGTCAGCGTCTTTTAGGGGAGGGAGAAACGTTAACCAACAATAATCAAGACAATATGGAAGATGTACGTATATTGTAGTGGAATAAATATGTAATCAAGGTGTGGGGGACGTCGATGAATGGAAGGCATCGGGTAGAATCTCGTAAAGATACTGTGAGATATTGGGAGAAGCAGAGAATCGTGTGCTACGACGGCAAAGATGGATGGGGCCATACTGCCGGCGGTGAAAGGCAGAAGAATAGGGTGAGAGAGCAACACGAAAATCCGTATCACGCATAAATAGCCATCTGACCGTTGTCCGTGGGATCCAGATTGTCCGAGTATGAATTTAACAGCCTATGCAGGACGAATCACAGAACAATGTGAGATTCGAAGGAGGTAACGGGCGCAGGGTGACCCATCCGAGCGTCGAAATACGGCATGTGTCCAAAGTGAGAATGTCATTTATCAATGCATCATGAATGATTTGACAGACAAAGCATCATCATGGGAAAGCAACAGATATTAAATGGGGAGAAGGGAGGTTAAGAAAGAGATCATTGAGCAAACTGCCGAAAAAGAGGGTTAAATGAACGCTCACTTGAACCATAATCGACCACCCCCACTTTTCTCTCTCACCAGCTCCAATTCCTTCTTAACTACACCAGAGGCCCACCGATCGAAGCACTGCAACAATGCCTGCCTTCCCTCCCTTGTTCCCTCCCCCTCTAATATCCATTCTCCCGTCCATCCTTCCCCTATAGTATCGTCCTCCTCGTAGCCTGTCGATGGGTGCTTAACTACTCGGGCGATCCACATGTGCTTCTTCACCACGGCGTAGCCATTCGGAGAATGCGGACTCTTCACTCGTGTCGATGAATGTAGCAAAGCCATCTGAGGTCCTTCATTAAACATCGGGAGCCTATCGACGATAAAGGGCGGATTGGCCAACGCGGGCATGATATGCGTGTAATAGAATGGCGAAGGGAGCGTCAGTACGTCCAAGACAGGGGGAGGATGAGGAGGTAAGTAGGCCACAAGATCTTCTCCGTCGTAAAGTAACCATTTCTGTTGACTTTGCAGCTCAGCGTCGTCAAACTCCGGTCCTTGCACGTTCGAATCTTCGGAGGCTTGCGCCCGTGGGCCACCAGGAACGTACCCTAGATTGCAAACGATATCCCCTGCGGAGAGATGATCCCAGAGCCTAGATCCGATGAGTTGTTCCTTACACTTGCCAATAGTGTTCGAGCCGCCCGTGGCTAGTTCCGTGCAAGGGACGAATACGCGTAGAATGGGCGCGCGAGCCCTCCACTTCGCCATATTTAAGTCGTGGGGTGGTGGCGCGAGCGAATTGCACGAGGCATAAGTCGAAGCTGAGGGTGACAGAGCAGCCGGGGATGACGAGGGCGTGTCGACGATAGAACTCCGCGACAGATGGGATTGCGACGGACTAGAGCCAAGCGACGAATCACTGGAAGTATTCGCAGAGGCGAATCTTCGGCTCGGGCGTTTGAGAGGGATTGTGCCATAACCATTTGGTATTACCATGGTGGTTCTCCTGCTGCTAAACGTTGCACTGCCTCCTTCGTCATCTGATTGCGTGGCTGCAATGGGAAACCTGGACGCCCGTCTCCATCCGTCTGAATAGACTTTGAGGGCTCGAGGCATGGCCGCTGGAGGGGGAGGGGGAGCAGCTTGGGCATTGACCAGTTTAGAAAGTCTCTTCCTGGCTTTGGAGGCAACCGAAGGAGTGGAGGTGGCTGGTGCTTTTGGTATCGTCCGGCGCTGGTGGAGACCGGGAGCTACATCAGCGACAGTGTGACCTCGCACATGTTTGCTATTTAATGGGGATCTCGACGCAAGCTCATCGCGTACCGGTTGATCGGAGAGTTGATAAGATAGAGGAGCAGGGAAAGTGAGTTCACGAAGAACGGGGCGCTGTAAGTTCCGGAGACTAGCTTTCGCGTCATCTCGGGGCTCGGGCGGGATGGGGTAAGATGAACTATGTACGACAGATTGGAGGAGAAGGACAGCCCGAGAATGGGCCTGGGTTAACGCAAGCCTGTGCGTCCGTTCCTCTTGATCCAGGGTCGTCACAAACGCAGAGAGGCAGGACAAGGCGTGCATAGGGTACTGATGGAGGGGCGTTGTCTCTGACAAGACTACATGGAGAAATTAGACGCGAAAACTGGACAATGAATGTGGTGCGTACTCAGCAAGTTCAAGTCATGTAATGACATCGAGACGTCACGGAATCTTCGCAGATCGCGGCCACGCAGAGCATCGCTGTACCCAGGAATGAAGCGAGAAAGCACGACGTCCTTAGTGTCAAGAGGGCCCAGCAAATTCATAAAGTCTCTGCACGTCCCCGCGAACGATAGAAAATCTGTCCAAGACATAAATCGCAACAAGCGAGCTAGTACGCGAGGATTCTGTCTGAGCATGGTGGGGAAAGCGACCCGTCGCGAGTATGAAGGCAGAAAGGACGACAGATGGCGCGATTTCACGACCGAGGGCGACTTACTTCGCATTCTGGGCCTAACCGCGGTGAATGACCTTGCGTCGCCGTCGTGCTGGGGGATCGGAGGTAACTGCCTGTCGCGAAATGAAGGCACCCTTTTGGCAACGATGGTGCTCCCACTGTCCATTCTGCTTCTAACGGACGTAGATGGTCCCGGGAGATATTCGTCGACCGGCAAAGGATGTGGAGGCAAAGCGACGGCCATTGATGAGCTAAGAGCCCCAAGTTGAAGTACTGAATGGTCGAAAATGTGGAGCTTTGGACTCACCAGCACTTGCCCGTTGACGGTCGATGAGATGATGGTGGTACGGGTCAGAGATGTTTTCAGCCTCAGTGGAGTTGATTAGTTCGCAGCATTTTGTAGTTTGGTCGCCGTCGACTACAAGGCGGTGTGATAACGGTACAAATAAATATTTTCTCCCAAAATGTGTCAGTTACGGACCGCTGTCATCCGTTTCCGAATACTGGTCAATTTCCCAATTATAGGTAATCCTCCGGTGTCTTCGGAAAATTAATTCGATATTCCGAATCGCATTCCGAGTCTCCTAAGTCCTTCCAAATTACTGCTATGTCAGATTTCAAATCGTCAAGATCTCGTCGAACACAGCTAGAGTGCGCGACCTCCGACATCCACATTTACGGCCACTGGTGTAGTATGCAACTACCACCGTGATGTGGGTTGTGCCTTCCCACATGCACACCAAACGCTATCATAGACTGTCATTCGTTCAACAATCAAATCAAACTGCGTGTAGTTGTTGGGCGCTCTCCCCTGATACACGTGAGCCCAGATGAATCGGCGCCCTATTGGCAGCAAACCAAGTACTGGCACGCTGCGCACTACGCGCAGTCCCGTACCAGCGCCCATTTCCTTCTGCGATTCGCTTGTTAGTGCTCTCGACGAGCATGGGATTCCCATACTGATAAGTACGAAGGATATGGTCATAGGTTTCAGCACGTTGCCGTCTGCTCCAAAACACGTCTTTGCGGGAAGTGCTGCCCGTAGCACTGAACGTCGGTATACATAGATAGACCCTGTCATCGTGGAGCCTCCAGCTTGTGGCATACGAGAACACACGTAAAGACCACGGCGCGTGTTTGACGCGTGTATCATCCCAGACATATTGATCATGCCACGGGCGCTAAATCCTGTATGTAGACTTTGCGGCTGGGTTCGAGTTCCTGCAGTATGGGGAGCACGAAGGGCGTGCAAAAGTGTTTCTATGACGGCATCACGTTCCGCAATACCTAAGAACAGCCTACGCGATGAAGCTAAACTTGGGACTGGGTCGCGGGAATGCTGTAGCAATGCCGCAGAAATGCTTGCAATATTCACAATTGGTATGCGGCTGGAGGTGAATTTATATCAGTTTCTATTTCTGCGCACGAGAGGGGTCCAATTTGATCGTGGTGATGATGGTGGTGGTACGAGGAAGTGGCAGGTCCCCGATTTGGTGAATCCGGGATTTGCCAAATTAGGCGTCCTCTCCTTGTGTGCAACATTCTCATTACTTTATAGCGTCACCCGCCCCATTTGACCCTATTTACATTGGCACAGCGGTCAGTTAACATGGCAGTGTGGACGAGAGACAAGGAATGGGCGTTCTCCTTAGTAAGTCAGCACTGGTCTCGTGTATGTTATGTATACTATCCTCAGAGCAGTCCGTATATACCAATGCCAGTATTTCATCTTTTGTAAGTATAGGTACATTTTTGGTTGATCAAGAAAGTTTCAAAGCCACATCGCGTAAGTAGCATCCTCGTCCGGTGGCTTGGGTTCTATTTATTGGCTTTTTTGGGATCAGGAGGCGGCGGAGGCGGGGGCCCTCCACGGCCACGTCCTTGTCCTTGGCGTCGCTCCTCTATTGTGAGTTTTGATTTATCTGTTCCCCTGGCGACTCCATGGTTAAGCTGGCCTCGAATGCGCCACCTGGATAATTAGATGCTTCAACAGTTAGTCTAGTGTTGACGCGATAATGCCACATACTTAGGTATAGGTGGTCTATTGCCGATTTTCTGGGTTCAGCTAGCTGAAATAGCCCACTGCAGAATCACTTACCCCTCCTCGGGTTCTTCCTCGGGTTCTTCTTCCTCTTCCGCGTCGTCGTCATCGGCGCCGCGATGGGACTCTGGGGGCTGCCTTGTGACAGCGTCTATGTGGACGTCTCTATACAGGCAAGAAAATATTAGACTTGGGGGACGTGAGATCTAAGTGGTGTGATTTACTGCGCCGTCGGTGGATCTTTCGCTGCTCCTTGTGGGTCCTCTGCCTGCGGGACCTCGGCATTACCACTTTCGCTGACAATTTCGATGTCCTTCGGACTGGGCTTGTCACTAGGAGCGGAAATACTGGTCATCAGTTCGGGCGACAGAAGACATAGAAGACAATTACAAGGAATGTTGCTACCTGACTCGGTCCGTGGTTGTAGTAGTGGGTTGGGTCTCCTTTGAAGTCATAACGTTCCTGGACTCTTCGTGGTGGACGTCTCAGCCTTATAATGTCCCATGGCGTTTAATCATCACGGCATTCCCTCATCGATAGACGCGAGCCACTTTTATCTTGTTATCAGGCGCCGAAGAACCACGAAGAGGACGGACATGAAGCGAAGAATTGACCTGCAATAGAACACTGACACTACCTTGGGAAGCTCTGGCTAACTCTGGCTAAATAGGGGGTTCAAACGTTCCCATTCGCTTGATGGTGATGAATTGCGAACTTCCGAAGGATCCCATATATAAAGATTATGCGGTGGCGTAACTGCCTCATGATGGGTGATGATGAATTGGTACACGGTGTAATTTTAGAATGCGGGCTGTGACATTCATGTCGGGATTGGCTTGGGTTTTGGTGTTTCGTTCGCGTTAATTGTAAACGTGTTTTCTACGTTTGAAAAAGAGTGAGTTCGCGTCCTATGCATCGCGCAAGAGGCGGGGAAGGTCTCACTGTCGTCGACGTCTTCTTCCTGATCACTGTCCTCCCCGCCTTCCTCACCTTGCCCTTTCCCTCGAGGTTTGTGGCTAGACCGGGATTAGGCGAGTGTTCAGCAAGGTCCTTGCATATCGTAACGAGGAATGAGGGTTCGATCTTTCCGCAGGCGGAATGCTATTCTCACACTCGGCTCGATTATTATCCGACATAGATCTACAGCTAAGGCAGAATGTATCGTACAGGTCAGAAATCGGGAATGGCTCATGTCAACGGTGTCAGCCTACTGAGATTGATCCACTGCGTCGGTGTTCGTGTCCAGGACAGCCATACTACTTTCTGTATCTGACTTGAGCTTGATACATTGATGAACGGAACTTGAAGAAGCTTGTGACGACCAGGAGGGACACGGCCCACTACTACAGCCTTATAAGAGTTCGAATGTGAGAACCGCAATACCGCCTGCAAGACCACAGCAATACAATGCTATTTGGCCCGTATCGTCAACTATTGAACCTAATACATAGTTCACGAGCACCGCCTGCGTGTTGATCGAACATGGAAGCGGAAGAATAAAAGGCAATCGAATAGACGCTCACCGAAACTGGCGATTCTTGGGCGATTCTTCACACTTCTATCTAACTCAATTTACTAACAGCCAGTGTGGATTTAACGACACTTGGGCAAGTTCATGTGTGAACACTTTCCTTATGGCTAGGGCCGAATTGAGGCTGTTCTGCCTTTATCATCATGATTCATTGGACAGTGTCGCACAGCTTACCACTGAACCAACCACCTAGGAACCAACATACCGGCCCAAGGATACTGAGACGGCGATGTCAATGCAGTATTGTGCTATATAAACTAAGTCTCATTCACTGTTTCCAGTAGTTGACACTTCATCTCCAATGGCCCACACCCTGGAACAGAAACAAGACTCAGGATAGTACATGACCTACTCGACTGGCCATGGGACTCTCCGGCGGATCACCTCAGTTGCCACTGAACGGTACAACAAAAAGTCTAGCGTCGAATTATCCAACCTCATTATCCAGGCCGGCTTCGGACGTTTAGATCGTGAAGTAACGTATGTCGACCTTCTTGAACTCTATGTCAGGCGCTGACATGACTTCGCAGGCCGACTTACCTCCCTGAGAGCTGGGGTTCTTATGTTCACCCCGAGGGGCAGCTTTACTTCTGCCGGCACAGCACCCCGGTCATTGTGACCGAAGCTGTCCTCTATAATTCCGAGAACATGAGGAAGCTGTCTTTCTGGTTAACAATGATCGAGGCGCTTTGCGAGGAGCGCCAGATCGTGATCCACTCGGGTGTCGAACTATTCATACAACTCGAAGAGTCCGGATGCGCCTACTACTTCGTGGACCACTTCTCCAGGACGGAGTTCTGGCTAGACGAATCTGATACTAATGAAATAGGCTTGCCTCAAGTTGCCTCTGAGGAGCATCTGAGTGAGTCGAGCACCTCCATGGATAAAGCAGATCGGCTGACGCGTTGCAGAATTGACCTTGAATGAGCATTATTGGTCTCACGTGGAATACTTCCCTGCGCACTTCGGTAGCCTGGGGGAATCCACAGTGGACGACTTGATTTCCATCTTCTCCCATGCAACCATAGGTCCGTGCCTTTACCGCGGTCCGCTGAAATCGAGGCTCTACTCATCTGCCATCCTTAGACCGTATGACTTCCGCTGTATGCACTTTCCCATACACCCCCAAGGATTGTAGAAAATTCATAGACTTGCTCAAAACTGCTCGAGGTCGGTGACACTATTTTTCTCATTTGAAGAGGTATCTCAAGTGGCCTTCAATCGCAGAGGATACCCAGGACATGTATAACATCTGCGTGGTTGCACGTTTGTGGGTCTTAATCACAAACCACCGGTTCACCACCCACCACGGTCAAGAGTTTAGCCGTCTCTCTAGAACCCAAAGCATATTAGCACCTGGCAAGATTCATAACCCCAACTTCGCCTCCCGAGCGATAACCTACTTGACCTTGGGGCTATCGGAGGTATATACCAGCAAACTTGAAGGTGTCTTCATCGATGATCTTGTATACATTGAACAATGGCGTGAAATGATGCAAGCAAATACCAAAGACTGGAAGACATCCCTTCAAATTGTACGCGGCTTTCATTTCTCGTTCAATCCCCTTCGTTTGACGATGATTTTCTAGTCCATTGTACTGTTGATTGCGCACGGCATCCTCTGCACCATGCCAGGTGTCCCGTCGCTAGGCCTGGCCTCCGCTATCATTCTCTTTACAAGTGTTTTATCAGCTTCTCTCCTCATCATCCAACACAGGCATCTGCTCAACACAACGGCACTTCACGCAGCAGACCACCTCTTGGCTATCCGATCAAAGAAATATGGCTTCAAAATTGCTGGAATGTTGTTCGCGCTTCCCGCCGTACTCAACATCTACGGAGCCGCCACGTTCATCGCACGCAGCCTGGCACTCATTGCCTTTCATCTCCACTATGGTGCAGCCGCTGGCATCGCCACAATCCTCTTCCTCTTCGCTTGGTGCACCCACAAAATGCTGGCACCTAGGAAATTCCCAGAGACCACTGAGAAATGCGAAGTGTAAAACTCTTACTAATGTTTGTACACGCTGAGATTTTATAAGTATGCCAATATGCCACAGAAAAGTAAAGCTCGTAGTCGACATCAAAGTTGTGTAGAGATACAAAGGTAAATTCGACGTAAGGATTCAGATGGTGCCCTCATATGCTAGTCGTAGTAAGACGAGCGCTGTAATCCAGCGACTCAAACCGTCTGGTCCGCGACAACCTCTTGTTGGTGGCCACCAACAACGACCCGGAAGTAAGTTTCACAGGTAGCTTTCAATGTCCGACTGGCGGAGTGGTCCGAAAGCGGACACTTCCAATTCAGGGTGGTCCCTCGTCCATGTCAGATATCGAAAACGTTCAGCTGCGCAGCGCAGTCTGCATCAGCGCCCGGAATGCCTCTGCGATTCGCCTACTATTGCTCCGGACACGGTATGGTTGCTGTCAGTACTCCGAACATCACTGACGATTGGATCCCACAGGGTACGGCCATGCGACCAGGGTGTCAGCCTTCGCTTGTCATCTCCTCAGCGTTCCAAGCGAACAGGAGGGCGATACCTCTACCATATACATCGTGTCGTCTGCTCCAAAACACGTTTTTGCGGACAGCGTTGCCCGCGGCGCTGAATATCGGTATGCAGAGATCGATCCTGTCATCGTGCAGCCTCTAGCGTGAGTTTGTTTACGCGTAAAGACTCGCGACGCGTTTCTGACGCGTGTATCGTGTAGATATCGTGTTGATCGACAGAAGAGTGTCCAGGCGCTGAAGCGATTCCTCGATTCCAAGAACACCCTGCTCGAAACGGAGAAAACGTGGCTAAGGGAGACGCAGATTGACTGTGTGTTGAGCGATGCAGCGTTCCTCGGATGGTGAGCACGCACCAATTCTTTCTATATCATCATTTCTTGACTCTCTGAGTAGCCTGGCTGCAAAGACGGCCGGGATCCCCTCTATCCTGATTACCAACTTCACCTTTGACTCGGTATACAGCTACCTCTCCACCTCGTTTATCGACGGCGTGGCTTCCCCCGAGCCGGCCACTGCTAGTCATCTCCGACCACCACACCGTCAGCAGCACCCACAGAAAAGCAGCGCGGCACAGCATCACCGTCATACGTCGAGCTTTGATGCACTCATTCCTGACAATCCCATACCGCTAGCGCAGCTCGCGCCTCTAGTGGAGCAAATTCACCATGGGTACCGCTGTGCTGACCTTCTCCTACTCCTCCCCGGCGCTATACCCATCCCCTCATTCGCCGTCGACCCTCGACTCCCGTCACCCGATTGGGTGGATATTAATTGCAATAGATTTCGTCCGGAAATTATAGAACATCTGATCGAATCACCAACATCTTATACCCTACACCCACCCATCCAATCGCCTTCACCACTCAATATACCACGTTCAGTAATTAAGGCGCCATTACTCGTCCGTCCTCCCAGTTCCTCCATATATACCCAAAATGGCCGGTCCAAATTGTTGTCTTCAATAGGTGTACCACTACACTACCACACTGCATCAAACACACGCATCCTCATAGTTTCTTTTGGTGGACAGGTCTTCCGCAGGCCGAGCAGAACGCCCAGTCGATCGACTACACCTACCAACGGTAGTAGGAGCACGTCCCCGGAGCGTAAGGGCAAGATCCTTTCTCCACCCACCTCCCCAAAACGCCCTGTCCTCAACGACAGTTCGGTAACGAACACCAATGGACTAGGGATTAGCGAAGTCCCTTCGTTAAACGTGGCCATGCCGATGCCAGGTTCTCCCCCTACCCTCTCTGCACCCTCTCGCATTGCCACACCCTCACACATCTGGATACCGGGTGCCCCGCCGGCCTCGAAACCCCCACACATGTGCACGCCTCCCGTGCCATGCTCCGAACTCCCCGTCGTATCCACGATCCCGCCCACGCCCAACGTCACACCCAACGAGAACGCGTCCCTCGAAGATCCCCTAGATTCCGAGTATGCCGACGAAGAGGTGCGGCTGCTCCCTGACTTATCGTGGATCGCGATCGTTTGCGGTGTGTCGAAGGAGCAGTGGAATGCGACGCAGAAGGACGGTAGCTCGGAACTCCCCGATGGGTTTTATGTCGCTCCGCGAGATGTGTACATGCCAGATTTAACAACCGTAGGAGATGTTCTCTTAGGCAAATTGGTGGGTTTCAACGTCTATTCTCCGGTTATCGGTTTACCATCAACTATTTTCTCTTGAAGGGTTATGGCACCGTATCAGAATGCGTCGATGCATGCACACCCTTCGTATATGGTACGACCATCTCCATGTGCCGTATGTGCCCGCTATCTAAACTACTTGAACTCTAGTCTCGCGCCCACTATTTATTGAAGAGCATGGCCTGCGACTGCTGCTCGAACAGGAAGGCGTTGGCGTCGAGCTGTCCCGGCAGTCCTACGAAGCAGGCGACTGGGCTAGTGCCGTCGAGGAGGCTTTCGCGAAAGGGAAGGAGATGAAGGAAAAGAAGAGGAAGCTTGGGGATCCGGCGTGGAGATGTTTTGAGGATGGTCATGATGGTCATGCTGGTGTTTGTGGAGGCACTGGGGGTGAAAGAGGTGGGACAAAAGATAGGCAGGTCGAAGGAAGGGAGATGGCTGTGCAGGTTATGGATTGGATCAAGAAATGGACATGAACATTTGGGCGTGTGGTTGCTGGAATACACACGACGTAAATATCAGGATTTTGGACTCAAGTCGACCATTCATTAATTTGTTTCGGCCTACGATTAGAATTAGGTGACTCTTGGGTTTCTATCTCTCCACATGCTCAGCCCCAAACAGGTCGGGCACTGATATGCGGGGGCAACGGTGAGAGTCACGGTAATGTTCTTGTTGGGGTCGGTAGGATTCCCATGCGAGGAGGCATGCCTTGAGGGCGGCCAGAGTTGGGCAAGTACGACATGTCGACTAGTTCTGAGGATTAATCTAGTTTCAGAGTGGATTCATGGAAAGTGGAAGATGCCGGCGAAGATGCACGTACCAGAAGATTCGAAAGGTAGATGAGATACTGCATTTCTTCGCAGTGAATGCTAGATTTAAATAGCTTCAACATTGTATATGGCCACTGAGGCCAATTTCCACGTTGTGTGGGATGTTGAGACCACCAAGCAATAAGTGGCTTTACAAAAGTGGGGCGAATACTAATTGCCTAATTAGGAAGAGGCTCGATTGAACACCCTCACAGTAACGAGCACGCTCGACCTCAATAAAGCCTACTAGTAGAACCTGAAGCTGAGAACTACTGCACAGAGTCCTATTCGCACCTGGTCATCTTGTCAATCTTGTCCGCAGAATGTTAATAAATGTTCTGTAAGAAACTAAAGTCTGGGCCAGAGTTGAGCACATGAAAGACATGTCTAAACACTAGAAGTTGATCCTGAAGGCTTTGATACCACTTCGTACAATACGCTGGTCGACGGTGGGGTAGCCGTAGACTTAATAACTCGCGTCCGGAACGCCCAGACGCGTAATATATCCTGGAGATGTGACGTAAATGACTGAGTTCGCTTATTGGATAAATGACAGACACTTTGAATTCCAAAAATCAACGCGGCCCAAATAGGATCTACCAAAGGTGCGTCAACTCCGAGGGCACATCAAGAAGAGAAACGGACACTTGAACTTACAAGTGGCGATCGCTACAGCAAGAGGGCCGTCACCACGACCGTCGAACGCTGGCACGCTAAGCACTCTGGGATTTTGGATCTGTCAGTCACTTCTCCAGGAAGTTAACGCTTGAAACAAGCACTTACGATAGTATAACAGCGGGGATTGGCAATAGGCATACCAGGCCAAAGCGCACAATCATTTGTACAGGCACACGGTCATCCGTGTCGAAACGGAGGTGTCTGGACGCCTTCCATTTCCTCGACACCCCGTAGATAGTGACTCCTACGAAAGTCTTCTCTGTCAATATATTCAAGTCCATATAAGAAGAGAGCTCACCGAATACAGGCAGTAGAAGTGCCATGATGACGGTGACAACGATATTCGTAATGAGAGACCTAGGGAAATAGTCAACTCCATACAGGCCATCATTGCAACAGTGAACCAACGCTGTAGGTATAGTGAGATGACAGTACATCCCAATCGATTTGCGACGGACTATGTCATGGCGGGTCAGGGCGAACTGAAGAGATTTCATTTTCAGTGACGTAACAAACGAGGAGAGCTGACTGGTATTACCGTTAGAACCTCCATGCAAATGAGGAGGGGGACAATGTAGGGTATTAGTATGATCTACGAGTGGTCATTTGCGTGAGAGAGGTTCTCAGGTAACTCCTGGACGCGACCTACCGAGAGCCTCCATTGAATTGACAATCGTGTTTGCGTGGCAGCGCGAGATACACAGAAGAAAAGCTTGTAGAACTGCATCAGGAACTTTGGATACGAGACCTACGACGTCGAACATACTTCAAGGGCAAAGCAGAGACATGCACAAGCATTCCTGGCAAACGTCAGCTGAATGAAGACAGCAACAGATCTCACGTACATGACAGGTGCCGCATAAACGAATAGACATTGAACCAAACACAGTACAAACGGAGGCTCCGGGCCGTACTGCTTGCCCACGATGAGGAGAAAGGAAACAGCGTAAAATATGAATGAGAGAATGAGGTTGTACCACGCTATCGAGCGATTGATGGTCGAGGATAACCGAGCAGTCAGGATAATCGCGACAAGAAGGACTAGTCCAGTGATTTGAAGAGCATTGTAAGCATTAACGAGGGCGTGATCTGGAGAACCGGGTGCTTCAGAGGCCTCTATGTACTTTCAGAATCCGACCAGATGGAGGAACGGCGATAGGGACACTTACCACGAGGAATCATAAGGTAGGGCACCATCTCGGGTTGCGCCAAAGGGGGGTAAACCTTGGGGTACGGGGGAGGCAAGCACCCTTGTACCCTTCGCCCCCTGCTTAAGACAGAAAAGCGAGGGAAACATCAAAGACACTTCACGGCCTGATTTACAAGTGGTTACGAATAGATACATGACAAGTGGCAGCCCTAATGCGCGATGTAACCTGTAAAATTGATGCACTTGGTCAGTCACTTCACACCAATGTGCAACTGGCTCCACTCACCTTGGTCCTTTCCGATGCAGCACAATATTTCGCGGAATGCCCCAAGGCGTTCAACGCTCAGCACTGTGGCGTGTCTCCTAGCACTAAACATCGGGGTCGTGGTTGCAAAACTAAGCCCTTGGCTTGTTATCACCTTCTCATGTCAGCTCGGCCAATGTTTGATCTCCCGCCTGCGAAACCATCACGAAGTGGCTCATTCTTAAAGTTCTTAGAACTCTGCTATCCAGTATTGATTTCAATGGCCATCAAAACAAATTACCGTAAGGCTGTAGGGCTGAGAGGGCCCATGGCGACCCATTCGTGGTGATGATTAGTATTGGAGTTGAAATTTGTAGTAGCGCCCACGCCAAAATAAGAACCGGAGTCGCCGGCTCTCATGGATGCAACATGGTCGCGAAGCTCACGGTTCCCTGAGTCATTCAGCTTATCCGAAGACCATATAAATGCACGGGGACACGCTGCTCCTTCGACGACGCGGCCATGTCGCGGGATAACCAACCTGATCACGCACCATACAGCGTGTATTCACATCGCGAGAAATGGTTCCTGGTAGCCATCATCTCGTTTGCTGGATTGTTCAGGTGCGTGCTTGAATACTAGTCTCTTTTGCGCACCTTCTCATATTTATCCGTAAAGCCCTTTAACCGCGAACATATACTTTCCAGCAATCCCTGTTATCGCCAATGCCTTTCACAAATCCACCGAACTCATCAATCTGACGGTGACCGTGTACCTGGTGATCCAGGGTGTCTGTACGTGGACCAGATGCTGTGTGCATCGCGTCGTCTAATATATACGCTTATCAGCACCGATGTTCTGGGGACCTATGGCAGATAGCTACGGGAGGCGTCCCATATTTTTGGCCTGCCTTGTGGTGCTCTGCGGGGCATGCATTGGCCTGGCTTTGGTCCCTACTTCGGCGTACTGGCTTCTGATGTTGTTGCGGTGTATACAAGCCGCGGGGTCTGCTAGCACCATCGCACTCGGCGCGGGGGTCGTAGGGGATATCGCTGTGCCGTCTGAACGCGGAGGCTTCTTTGGTATATACAGCCTGGGACCTCTGGTATTTTATCTTCTACTATCTGCAAGAACGATAGTCATGCTTTTGATGTAGGTGGGTCCGGCTATAGGGCCAGTTATCGGTGGTGCTCTGTCAGATGGCCTTGGATGGCGGTAGGTGTCGTACTAGATAATTGAATCGCCCTAACACCTCTACGACAGGTCGATATTTTGGTTCCTCTGCATAGGGGCTGCCTGCTGCTTCGTATTTCTACTACTGTACGTTCTCCCACACATTCTTGACAATCAACGAAACATAATACACGCAAAGCTTCCTTCCGGAGACCCTGAGGACCATCGTAGGGAACGGCAGCATAACGCCACCGAAGCTGTACCGACCGCTAGTGCCAATCTTCGCTCCCCAGAAGTCAGGCCGACGTTCAGCAGATGATCCCAAGATCACCTTCACATTCCGCAATCCCATGCGCATACTCACGTATGTGGATGTGCTGGTTAGCCTGCGTTCTCTGCTAGGCTTGCTTTGAATTGACCGAATGCTTGCAGACTCTGCTAGTATTCAACGGGGTCGTCTACGCTGTTTTCTACGGCGTCACGGCTTCGCTTTCTTCGCTGTTCACCGAAATCTACCCGTTCTTGAATCAAACCAAGATTGGACTCTGTTTTCTCGCTGTCGGAGGTGGTGCCTCCTGCGGAACGGTTTCGTCGGGATGGCTTCTCGACAAGGAATACCAGGCCGTCAAAAGGGATCTCGTGAAGAAGGCAATGATCCAACGGGCCGAAGCCGAAAAGCTTGCTACCCCTCCCTCGTCAAAGGCGAACGACACGGAACACAGCACGGAGAATACGAGGAAGAACATAATCATGGAAGTTACGAAGGAGGAGAACTTCCCGATCGAACGTGCTCGTCTTCGCACTGTCCCATTCCTGCTTATCGTGTACGCTGCGTGTGTCATAGCCTACGGTTGGTGTCTACAACGAAGGGTGGCACTTGCCGGACCGTTGGTGCTGCAGTTCTTTAGTGAGCTGAATCTACATGCCGTCTGTACTGACTTCCTCATAACAAATCTAGTTGGGTTCATCGCCATCGCCGTTATGAATACGACTCAAACACTCATAATAGACCTGCTTCCTGCCCAGAGTTCTTCCGTAACAGCCTGCGTTCGTATCTTCTTGTAATTCAACATGCTCTGAGATCTAACTGACAATCCATCCATTGATTGCAGAATAATTTCGTTCGATGTTCTCTGGGAGCCGTACTCGTCGCTGTGGTTGATATCATTCTTAGAGCACTCACGCTTGGGTGGACGTATGTGCTGTTTGCTGGCCTCTGCTTGCTGATGATGCCGTTGATATTTGTGGTCCGCCGGATTGGACCTAGGTGCCGTGCTAAGAGGAGGGCAAGGACAAGTCTGTAGATCTTACACCTAGTTTGTATTGATAGATTAGCTAGACGTTTCCGGCCCCACCGATGTGCAGCAATTCAAAGGCGCGGTAGAACAAGGAACTTGTGAGTCATGGTGCGGGGACAAGCTATAGCTCCCGAAAATGCTTCCGTTTTCGGGCGGGCGGGGCGGCCTGGCACGGCGCTTAACACCCCCTCCTCGCTCTCTACCCTACCATGAGCACCCCCTCAAAGCCGGTGAATATACGCAGTCCCAGACTCGGGCCTGTCGACAGTGACGAGGCCAACGCTCAGGCGACACCGTTAGGTACTCCGGATCTCCGTGTCCTGCGAGCTCAGTATGCTGGAACACCCCCACCCCCGAACATCCCGCCGCGTGGTACCCCGGTCCCAAGGAATGGGTCCCCTGCGCTAGGTGCGGTGCAATTGCCACAGACTGGCGTCTCAGTCTCGCCTTCGCCGAGATTGTTCGCAATACCGCCGTCGAGGCGGTCTGAGACCCCCGTACCACAGCCGGGTGTGTCGTTTGGCGCTACAGAAGCCATACCACCGTTCAACCTGGACGAGTTCCCCGATGAAGAGAAAGCGCGGGTGCTGAGGAGACATCTGGTGTCCAAGGAGGAGAGGCAGGGCGGACCAGGAGTAGGTGCTGCTGAAAGCTCAAAGGCTGGAGGATCGTCGACGCCCATTTCTCAACGCTCGTCACAACACGGAGTGCAGAGAGAGGATACAGAACCGTTTCCTATACCGTATCATGCGCCTGGCGCTGATGTCACGTACGTTCAAGTTCGATACAATGAGTGCCTTTGCTAATGTTATAATAGCCATGATATATATAAGTGGCACTCAGGGCAGCAACGCCGCCCCCGTGCTGCTTCATTCGCAGGTTCTAGCAATGCTCCGCAAGATCCAGCGTTCGAGCATATCCATCAGCCAGGTGGTTTCCGCCGCAATTACCTCTTATTGCGCGCGAATGAACAAGGCGCGGACGAACCCCGCATGCTCAACTCGTTCATTGATTTCTTGTTCATCTTCGGGCACTATGTGAGTCTGTCCGTAATGCCATTTCTCTTTCAACGTAACTCATCTGCTACAGGCTGGTGAAGACTTAGAAGATGATGAGGACGAAGATAAGGAGGATGACGAAGAGCTCGGCGAGGGGCGCGAGGTAGATGAATTGCCGTCTGCGGGACTGAGTGAACGCACACCGCTAGTGGGTGGTACTACGCGATCCCGCTCTCGATCGAGGAGGCGCCGCATGTCAGTAGACGGGCACGGAAATGCAACGGTCACACAAGCTGTTCTGATGGTGAGTATCCCGGAACCCGCGGTCAAGAAATAGCTTCATCCTTTATCCTAGCTCCTGAAATCCTTCGTTGGCACTGGCGTTCTATTTCTTGGCAAAGCGTAAGTTTGATGACCTTTGTTCAACTGCACACTGTCTGACGCCTCGCAGGTTCTACAACGGCGGGATGCTTTTCTCGATCATCACCTTCGTCTTCATCGCTCTTATCTCGCTGTACTCGTTCCTATTATTAGTCGACACTAAATTTGTAGTCTCTGGGAGTTTCGGAGGTGCGTGTGTCGATCATCTGACTGTCTATCATATTCTAAATTTGGGCTCAGATATCGGTGGGACGTTGTACGGCCCTTGGATGCGGTATGCCATTCTGGGGTCCATCGTCGTATCGCAGCTCGGTTTCGTCGGTGCCTACATCATCTTCGTCGCGGAGAACCTTCAGGCGTTCGTGATGGGCATCACCCACTGCGCGAAGCTACTACCGGTGCAGTACTTCATCCTCATGCAGCTCGTCATCTTCCTGCCCCTGAGTCTCGTCCGGGACATAGCAAAGTTGAGTACGACTGCGCTCGTCGCGGACGCGTTCATACTGGCGGGGCTCTGTTATATCTTCGGGAGCGAGATCTCTATTGTTTCGACACAGGGCATCGCAGATATCAAGTGGTTCAACCCGAGAGATTTCCCTCTTTTCATTGGGTAAGTCTGCGTTATATTCCATGTCCTGCCCATCTTGACTGACGACGCGTCTAGGACTGCTGTGTTTTCGTTTGAGGGGATTGGATTGGTAAGGACCTTTCCCTCAAGCTGAAGTTTGCGATGCTCAATAGGAGTTTGTCAGATCATCCCTATTACCGACGCGATGCGGGAACCGCACAAGTTCCCCAAGGTCCTTACTGGGGTTATGATTGGGTTGATTTGTCAGTATATGTCTCCTATCACTCTTGAACTGTGTTTTAATGTTCGCATTCTTGCAGTCCTGTTCGGCGGTGCTGGTGTCTTGGCTTATATGACGTTTGGCTCTGAGATTCAGACCGTCGTTTTGGTCAACCTCGACGCCGACAGCAAGATGGTTCAATCTGTACGCCCAACCTCTATCTCTCATTCATCCCTTGACTCACCTTATCATCTTTTTGGTAACTAGGTGCAATTTTTGTACTCTCTAGCCATAATGCTCTCGGTACCGCTCCAGTTGTTCCCTGCTGTCCGCATTTTGGAGAATGGGATGTTCACGAGGAGCGGGAAAGCCGACCCGCGCGTCAAGTGGTTGAAGAATGTGTTTAGGTTCGCGATGGTGATGGTGTGCACCGCGATCAGCTGGTTTGGAGCGTCGGATCTGGATAAGTTCGTGGCCTTTGTTGGGTGTTTTGCGTGGTACGTGTGCCCTTTGACCTAAGCTTGGGGTGTTGGCACGGTCTGATGTTTGTGGTGCTTTGCAGCGTTCCGTTGTGCTATGTGTACCCGGCTTTACTCCACTACAAGGCTGTTGCGCGTACTCGCTCTGAGAAGTGGAAGGATATCGCGATGATCGTCTTTGGTATGATTGCTGCTGCGTACACGACCGTCCAGACAATCAAGGTTCGTCCCTTCGCTACCGATTTAGCCTCACTTTCCTTGTAACTGATAACACACTCTTTTTTGCTGTGTAGCTTATGGTATCCCCCGACGCAGGAGGCTCGCCCAAGTTTGGCAATTGCGAGATTCCATCAAATTAAGATTCGGAGATGAGATGAGTAGATTTATCGCACACATTTATAATTCGTCTGCATCTTCACACATATGTTTTCATCACCGAACCATGGAGTATAGAGTCATAGCTCATACATCATACATCATTCATTGGTACTTCGTTAATCCATGCATGTCTTGCAACAGATAACACATATTTATCTACGAGAGGGAAACTCTAACTTCAACAACCTTCGGCGTAAACATTGACATTGAGTGTCTCAAGTCAAGGTGACGACTGTCTCATTGACGAAGTCGACCGCGTCGAATCCTGCTTCGGGAGCAACGATCACTCCCGCTTTCTCCAGTGTACTGAGAACAGATTCAGTCATGGCAGAGGAAATTGAAGCGGTAAATTGTCTCACCTTATCGTATCCTGAATCACCTTCCTTGGGATCTCACTGCAGGACTGTGGATAGCCAACCGTGACGAGCCAGGCCTATCATCGTCAACGCTCCGTGAGTTCCAACTCGGGCGTCCGCACAGTGGTAAATATCTGACCTTGATATCATCTTCGGCATACCCGAAGTGCGTCTTGATGAATTCGATGTCCTCTTTCGAACGTTTCTTAGCGGAATCGAAGCTGCGTACGTAGGTGCTTAGTTTGTCGAGTAATTGGGAGAGTTGGAGGGCTGGGGCCCGCTCGGGGTGTGCAGCAATCAGCCAGGATGGCCAGGGTGTGGGTACTGACCCGATCTGAACGAAGGGGAGGGTCAGGTCGATCTGGCCGGGACAGCGATGCATCCGAGGAGACCTACGAATCGGGCTTCACCGCGGTCTACCCAGGGCTTTGTGGTGAACCACTCCCACATGAAAGCACTCGTCGTCCCGTCGTTGACTGACTCAATAAGACCGTGAATATCATTGTTCACTATAAACTCGGTAAATCCTTGCGTGATACGCTAGACATCGGTCGACAGACCTTTGAAATTAATGTCGTCGGTGGCCCAGCCCTGTTGGAGGGCCATGACATAGGCCATTGTCTGGCTACCGCTAAACGACGGTCGTAAGCACGTCGTGTGTATGGTGTTCTGAGAAATTGAGCGCACTGACCTACCAGGCCGGGAGATACCTAGAGTCGTCCCTTTTAAATCGGCAATACTGGCATACTTTGTGTCTTTGCCAGTGATGACAGCCCTGCAGTCAATTCTTTGAGTGAATGTCAATATTTACGGGCGAGTTTTCGCCTACCAATTCAAGGGCGTCGAGACATAGCTTCCCACCAACTTGTAAGCCTTGTTACCCTTTGCGATCCCAGAGATTAGCGGATCCGTGAGGGCACTATCATCGCGCGGGTGAGTACACACGAAAGGATTCGATGAGTAGCACAAACATCGCGATATCTATCTCATCATTGGTTAATCGACTAATTAGCTGACCAGTACCACCTAGACGAGTCATATCTGAGCTATTAGAACAATTATAGAACCCATCTATCTTACTGGGACATTCGACTAGGATGAAAGTGGACCCTTGATCATCGGCGGCAAACTGCAGTAAAGGTGACGAGAAATGTTCGCGCACTAAGGAGGAGGATGTCTGTCAAGAACTTCACCGGATATGGCCTGGATTAATTTCCCTACCGTATCCTACTCGCAACGGAGCCATATCTGTGTGCAGAATTGAGGTCGATGGAATCAGAAGGATCAAGACAATCGATGCCCCTGTTGAACTCCTATTCATCCCTATCAGGGTTCGGAAGTGTGCGGAAGAACATAACGCGTGTGACAGCAAATATACCGCTGTCACGCCCGCCGTTAACCGCAACCACTCTTACAACCATGTTTACGACCGCTGTCCGCGCTGTCCGCCCCGTCGCGAGTGCTGCTCGTCTCCAGACCTTCAAGGTCACCAGGCTGCCTGCCCTGCGCTCTCTCTCGACCACTTCTCGCGCATCTTCAGACCATGGTCCCCCACCACCCCAGCTTTATGGTACCGGAGGAAAGCCCGGGACCGTTCCCAGTGATTTAGACCAGGCGACTGGTTTGGAGCGATTGCAGTTGCTCGGCGACTTGGAGGGTGCGCCTGCTTTTGATGACAAGCCCTTGGACGCGAGCAGGATTGGCACCAAAGCCGACCCTATCAAGGTCCTATCATATGTGCGTAGCTTTTCTCTGTCAAATTCGCGAACTTATTGTTTCTGAACCATGTTGCGCACTTGTGCATGTAGGACACCGAGCGTATTGTTGGCTGCACGGGCTCGCCTGCCGATTCGCATGACATTCTATGGTTTAACCTGAAAAAGGACAAGTTGGGCCGCTGCACTGAATGTGGTTCAGGTAATCCGCTAGTTTCTTCAGCACTGACCTCTTGCTGACATTATGTTCGATCAGTCTACACCCTTGACTTCCAAGGCGAAGAAGACCACGGCCACCATTAGAGATACACTGGTGGACGAATGGTCGGATGCACGAAAACTGTACTCGGTTTCGTAGACACAAACAATTCTCATTTATTTCCCTCTCGCGCCCCGCTGTGCAACATCGCCCTCAGTGGGTTGTTGAAGAGGGAACGTCGTCCGCAATGCCCCGTCAATGATCTGGGCTGAGGCTAGATCTAGTTCTGGCTGCATTTGTTGACATAACCGTCGACCCTTCCGATCAGAGCGGTCCTCAGGGACTCAGCGCTGCCTGTTTCTCAACCTCCACTCGCTGTCAGCGTCAGTGTCCCCTCTTTCCCTACTTGAAACTTTTGTGCTAGGCGGAAGGTCACGTGACAATCCCGAGCTATGTTCAGAACAGAAGCACGGCAGGCCTAAATCAGTGGCATGGCATCTGACCAGTGAGGGGAAAACAGGGATGCTTCTTTAGGGAAGTGAAGGGAGTGCATCGTGGTGTGAATCCATTGATTACCTGGCACTCAGCCCCAACCTAGGCACAGCAGCGGAATCGACGAACTTACCATGGACGAGTTCAATGGTTTCTCAGTTCTACCCATCCCGCGACTTCCGGTGGACGTTGTTCGTCTACTTGTAGAAGTTACTAGCGCGATGAACAATACGAGCGCATTGGCCCTGGCCCTATCTTGCAGACGGTTTGCATGCTGGTAAGGATATCTCGCTCCTTCCGCTCTACTGTGAATAAGTTGCTCACTAGTCCTGCACTGTCTGTAGGGTTACCCCCGTAATATATCGATCAGTCAATCTCAAGACAATTCGTTCTGTCGACAGTTTCCTGTACGCCCTAGAGCACTCTAGCCAGGACGTACGGCTCATGGTCCAAGTCCTGACGATCGACACGATGGCAGGCGCCTACTACTCTCAGACGAGTCTTGCGACCACAAAGATAATATCCCTTTGCACCAACGCTGTCACCATCGCACTCTGGTCGCTGAAGGACAAGGATTCGTTGCTAGACTTGTCGAAGCACAAGTATCTTCGAAGAGTGTCCATACACATGGAGTACTTCATGTCCGACAAGGCATCTGTCTTGAGCAGCCTTCCGGACAGTATCCCCAACTTTATGTTCAACATTACGCACCTGGATCTGTACGAGTTCAAGGAGAGGGTTTACCAAAGAGCGGCGATCCTTCAGTATCTCCATCGACTCACCCACCTCTTCATGGTCTCTGCGAGCGATGAAGCCTCAACATTGGCATCACATTTCACACCGTTCCTGCCCTCTTCGACGAAGGTCTGGATAATCCACTTCCGGTACTATCAAGTGAGCGATATGAAAGTCATCGACGGCTTAGCTGGAGGGCAAGCAGACCCTCGTCTGGTAGTATCCATGAAGACAACAAAGAACTCCCCAGAAATGTCGAACGCCAAATATATCATCCATCGCGTTCTTGCGCAGACTGCGGAGACAAAGACCATATGGCGCGAGTGGGGCGATCCGTTTTTGCAAGAACCTGACTTCTGGGAGGAAGCCGAAATGATCATTGCACAGCGGAAGGCCTCTAAAAAGTATGTTAACCTTTCTGGATGAGTGGCGAGTTGGGAAGCTTGACTCATTTCAGTTCCACAGCGTGCAGGTCACATCAAGAAACAGCGCACGATGATTGGGGGGAGTTGCATTGGTGATATCTGCTCGTATATATGAACGGGATCATTGGTCCGCCTACGTGCATTCAACTAGCCATCTAGCCAGCCAGTTCTGGCCATTTCTTCAGCAAGTCCGCTCCAAGACCTTCTTCTTGCCTTTCTTCCTGCCAGTTCTGTAGCGAATCTAGTCCAATGTATGAATGAATATTTGGCTGTGTTATGGATGTATTTGACCACAGACCTTAAACACTCGTCAAGCCGCCATTTCCCTCGCTCAGCGTCAGGTGAAGGACTCTCTGGATTTGATCTACTGGATGAGGGTGTATACGGGGCGCCGGGAACAATGCGCCTGCTCAACGCGTATATCATACCCGCTACGAAGGCATCCTGAGCTCCCACTTCATCGACAACGCCATCGTCGACCTCCTCTTCGGCAGGCATCTCGGTACCCTGCGAGTCGTTGTCATCGTCTTCCTCCGCGTTGTATCTCCCAGGGCTCTTTGCATTATTCCGTGATCTTGAACGAGGTTGCGGCGAGGCGAATGGGTTCGGTGAGGATGGTGTAGCGTCGGAAAGATAGTTCGATGCAGTGAATGCGCTTGAGGACGGCGTTCGACTGCGCGTGCCCGCCCAGAAATCGCTTCCACTCCGTACCGACTGTATTTCAACGGATTGATTTGGTCGCTCGCGTCCCCGGCGTTCCTTGTGAGCATCCCGTCGCGCTTGCGGCGGAGGCTGGGGACGTTGTTCTACCCATCCCGAGCTTTGGAAATACTCTTTGGTAGGCACGGATAAAGCAGCAGCACCTTCAGAGCCCCAGTAAGCTACCAGAAGAGCGTGGGGTGCAGCTAGTGACGTTATAGAGAGAAGGAAGGCACGGGGTGTCGTTGCGTAATGAGGCGAATGGGTTTGCGCGTAATGTTTGTTGAGGAATAAAATATCGGCTTGGGGTATCAACTGCGGATCGACGGCATTAACAAGGGATTATGAATTTAAATCACTGATATCGCACCGCTTCAACACCTTGCCTTCCTTTGCGTCCCACGTCCACGCTGAAGACACAGTGGCTTCTCCATTTTCGCTCGCGAGCAAGGCCATCAAGCCCTGTGATATTACTTAGAGTCGTCTTGACTGACCGTCCCTCGAAATGCAGCCAATCGAACGGCGCGGGACTATTGGGATTCAGGAAGATGAGAGGATGCGGGCTACTCTGGGATGGTCGTGGCGAAGGCATCGTGGGTGACGGTGAAGTCGATGAAGCGGAGGCGGGGATGGCAGGCGTAGGCGGCGAGACTGCAGACGATTGAACGAAGGCATAATTTTCTGGAGCCACCAGAGGTCCCAGCAGCGACACGAACTCTTCGTGAGTGATATCGGGAAGCGGGTTGTGGTTCACGACCGTCCGGGTATCGTCCTCGGCTGCAAAGATCCAGAATCAGTCCATCGCCGCAGCCCCGTTCGTCCAAGCGCACCAGAATGCATGACCCAAGCCGTCGGTACACCAGAGTGCTCCCAGATTTTGCAGTAACGAGTAACCACGCCCTCTGCTTCCAAATCCTGCAGAACCATTGTTCCTTCATCATTGCCCCCTAACGATGCAACCAAGACGGCCTCGACAGCGGGGAATTGCGCCAGGAGTGATAGCACAGTGCTCGCAGAGCCTCCACGCGTCTTTGCAACGGAATGCGCGCGTGTTACAGTCGACGGCGCCGGGTACGAAGGGATCGAGAGTGTATACGTCTGAAACAGCGTCCCGGACGCAACGACACGTAAAGGGCGCGAACTGGAGCCCGGAAACTGGATATCTGGTATGTCGCGTCGCAGCTTGGCCATGGTGAACTTGCTGAAATCTTGCCACACCCGGAATACTTGATCAACTAGCACCGGCTCTGGGAGGGTCTCTGTTCAAGAACGGCAGGTAAAAGGTTTTGTAGTGGGGAAAAGAACCGACGGTTGGTTCGGTGAATTTTGGTTATGCACTATCACAATTGAATGATATGTCGAACTTACCCCTAGATTTTCCCTTCCACATTGGATGTGAAGCTGTTGGTCTCATTATTGGAATTCAGCACTGAGGACGCTGAAATATTCCAATGGGTTTAGGTAACAGACATTTGTCTTCACATGCTTCTATAGTACTTTTTGTGGATGACTGAGGCGAAATGAAAGGTACCAAGCCAAACAATAAAGGCTTCTAAGCCATCTCAACATCCTCGTCTTCGCTGTCAACGTCTTCCCATTCGACGCCCTCTTCGGGGTCTTCTTCTTCTACCGGCGAAGGTTGAATCCCCAGGGCTTCGAGTTTGGATATTAATTCCTTCGCGTGATCGAGTAACGGTTCATCAGGATGCTCCTGATTCGTATGTAGCTGGAGGACGCAAACACGTTGAAATTATTCTTCGCGCATGGTCGATTATGAGGGGACTCACGACTACACATGTATCCAAACAATCTCTCGAGTCTTTCGCTAGTTCTTCCCAAGTCATTTCGTCGAGGGAGCCCCCATTCTCTTTGGCTTGCTCGGACATGAGATAGAAACACCAGCCCTCCAGGTACCACGCTTCGACGTCTTGATCGTCGTTGTCCATAATCCCCTTCAGTACGAGGAGCGCAGACGTATACAACGCTAACTCGAGGAATAGCTTGACCATCGACAGACGAGAAGAAAGCGGGGGAAGGCGTGGATCGTCTAAAGTACCTGCATAAGCGCATAAACTGCAGATGATCGTCCAAAGGACGTTTACCTGGATCCAGGTCCTTCCAAGTAGACCACGCTGCTTCTAAGCAGGCATTTGCATCGTCCGGGCGTTCTTGAGACATGCGCACCGAAGCGAGAGCTTGGAGAGCCTCAGAATTCCCGGGGTCTACTTGCAGAGCATTGTTGAGGAGTCCCTCGCATGTCTTCTCTGCATCTGGCTCGAAACTAAGATGATTGATGTCTAGTATCGCTTTTCACAGAAAGTATGACTAACCATAGATCATACGAGGGGTCCATCCATATTTCCACCATCGCAATGAGTGCTCGGACAATATTGCCTTTGATCTCAGAGTCATCCGCCGCTCCGTCTCCGGTGGTTGCCCGTTCCTTCCCCTTGAGTTGCACGCTGAATATGTCGATCGCGCTCTGATAGTACGACAATGAAGACTTTGGGTCATCATCGCTTAGCTGGGCCAAGTAGAGGTATGCAGATGGTGGGGGAGGTGAAGGGGCATCGGGATTCGGTGGGATTAGCGTCAAAAATGTCTATTCATCGCGAAATTACACTTTGCAGTATGATAGAGGTCGGGATTTACTTGCCTCCTTTGCCTCTATGAGATCCCCCGTCTCCAGCAAGGCAACTCCAAGCATTTCTCTTGCTGTGGCATTTTTTGGCTCCTGGTCCAGTATTCGCTTGATGAATCGCAGGGCTAGATCATAGTCGCACTGCTCGATAAGAGATTCGGATTTTTCTAGTAAAGCCTGCACCGATGGTGGGTTCTTTGAGCTTGATTCTGTGGCTTTATTGTTAGCCTTCTTCTTCGTCCGAGTGCGACCCATTGAACCTCCGTGCTAAATTATTCGTGAAGTTCAGAAATGAGCCTTGTTTACGTAAGTATTTATATCCGACGCGACGCCAACGCGACGCGCCACAATTGCTCTTTCTGCAACTCCTCCCTTATACTGAATGCAGGAGCTGGAATACTTGGGCCCACCAGATGAACTATTTGTGGAGAGATTAGAGGCGTTTATGCAGAAATGCCTTCTGGACGTGCGGGCATTCTCAGAAAGAGAGCATCGTTCCTATGAAGAGGTTTGTCTCATTAACTTTTCTGTTTCCCAGTGCAGGGCCTTGCGTATTCACTTCTTGCAGACGGTGCGACGGGTTGCAGAATGGCACACGAGTTACCTCCTGGAACGATCGCACAGGAACTTGGTGTCAGATACCCCGCTTGTCCGAGGTACTTCGCAGGTAGATCACTTGAACGAGCCATTTGTTTAATCGCACTTTTGGGTGGTGATCTTTACAGTGCGCCCGGTACTACTGGAGGTCTCCCGGACCTTGGAATCCTTGCACAGATTGACGGGCGTGCACTCGTTCTTCCTTGCCATCAATCCGGCCGATAGTTTGGACCAGGGCTTCTTGGGAGGCACGCCTGTTGGGCGCGACTTTTGGCGTAGACTCAGAGGTGGTGGCGACGCTGGCGCCATCAATTTCAAAACACACTGTCTGAAAGCAGGCCCCAACGCCGAGCCCACATACCCACCTACAGCACCCCAAGCTCCTCCCCCAGTAGTGGCTGGGCCAAGTACGACGCCAAAAGCAAAAGGTTCACCTGCTCATGCTTTGAAGAACGAACTTTACAATGCTGTGCGGTCCTGTTTAAGGTATGTGCATGGTATAGCACCTACGTACACAGGTAACTGAACGTTCTCCCCATAGAGCGACGAGTGGTGTTCGAAATGCTGAGATGAAGTGGTCGAACCACGAGCGATTGAGTGCGTACGGGGTTCGTATGGTCGGTTGGCCCGAGGACATACCTAGGAAGAACCCGTCGGCTTTGAACTCCACTCAGAACCAACACCTTTTGGAACTTTTCAAAGCAGGTGTTCTGGGATTCTCTCGCCTTGACGGCCGATCCGTTGGTTCCTCTATGGGCGATGTCCTATGGAACGACCCTCCCAATGATGTGAGCGGTGCTCGGAGCGCTGAGAAATTCTGGACAAACCACGAACGGCGGTTGGGCGCGTACGGTACGCTCACAGTTAGTTGGCCTGACGACATTCCTGAGAAGCCATCTGCATTGAATTCCGTGGAGATAGATGATGACTTGTCTGTTGCTTCCTCAATGCACGATGCAGACAAGACTTCCGAGGAGGACACAGAAACGTTGGATTTCATGAATGAGTACATATGCTCGGACGGAGACTACGCGGCTGGTTCTCAGGCTGATTCCACGATATCCGTGCGTACTCCGGATTCTTTCATCACTGATGGTATTGATGGAATGCAGCGGTATTCAATGTCGTCCCGCTCTCCTGACGACAGCGGCGATGGCGGTATGACTTCTGCTGCGGAGGGTGATGGTGATTTAGGCCCCAGAAAGCGTCCGCGATATGGGGGATAGTTTACACCGCAATATACCCAGCTTTGATTCCAGCGTGTGCCGTCTTTGGATTACTGCGCTCGTGCATGTCGCGTAGTATTGTTGCGGTATTCTGTGTAATAGGAAATGCGTAAAACGCGCCTGTGCCTCGCGAGATCGACCCTCGAACAGGGATATAAATAAGCGCACGAGGAGCCTAGGGTACACCACTTGTCTTCTAACCCCCACCCACCGACCACAACCATGTTCTCATCGTTCTTGTGAGTCGCGATGAGATTTACTATCTACGGATCGCTGAGCGTATACAAAGTACCGCTGTCGACCCTACCGCTCAAAATCTCTTCCCTGTCTCCTCACGATATGAACCTAAGGATCTCGCGGGTGAATTAGAACTCAAAGATCAGGCATGGGCTTGCGATGGCGGATTTGCGACAGAGACACAGGTCTTCTATACTCTCGCCGACGATGGTACGGCACTGATGTGCCAAATAATTCATTCTGCAGTCGGGTGAGTAATGTAAATCATTGCGGCACATGCGATAGACTGAAAATTTGCTTTGCATTCAAGCGTTTGGTATCCCACTGTCCAGTTCACATGCAGGATCTTCAATCCAAAGACGGACACAAATGTCTGGAAATCGATTAACGTTGCCAATTTTATTGCTGGCCCGCCTGGCCTCGACAAGAGATCAAGCAAATCAGATCAATTCTCCGTCACATATAAATCCAATCCCGGCTCCGACTATCCAGAGTCATATGTGATCTCTGCCAACCTTGGTCCTGATTTGCAGATCTCCTTAGACGTTCAGCGTCCAGCGGCGATCCCAGGATGGAAAGTCGGCAAGGGGCCCAAAGGAGGGTTTACATACTTTGGGCCCGATATCGAGAAGCCGGAGGGTTATGTGGTGCATCGCTTCTGGCCACGATACAAGGCGACGGGACATATAATCCGCAACGGCCAAGCTAGCGCGGTGGAGGGGCCCGGGATGTTTGTGCATGCCATTCAAGGGATGCGCCCAGACGTCATCGCGCAGTCTTGGAACTTTGCACACTTCCAAAGCGACGAGCACGGCGGATGCTCGGCCATTCAGATGGAGCTTACGACTCAGAAGTCACACGGAAAGAAGGGAGATGGTTCGGGCGGGGTTACAGTGAACGTTGGATCGCTGGTCATTGGCGGGAAGCTTGTCAGCGTGACTGCTGAGACCCATTGGCCTGGAGAGTCCTCTCAAGGCAACATTGTGTCTCGGGCGACGCACCTCAATCCGACGCACGATGCGGATACCGGGTACGGCATACCAAGTGAAATCCTATTCGAGTGGGCTGCTCCTTCAATCATCCCCGGCACTGATGACCTCGTTAAAGCCTCAGTTAAAGCCGATATCGGAGACGTGAAACAACCCAAAGGCTTGATCGAGAAGGTTGACGTTCTCGCTGAGATACCATACGCTATCAAGATGGTGGTCAACTATGTTGCTGGCACGAAGCCTTACGTCTACCAGGTAAGACATCATGCCATGAACATATGATTTGATGGGCTGAGTAAGATTCCCCACTAGTGGCTGAACCCTGCGACACTATCAGTCAGTGGTCCTGAGTCTGTGTGTCCTGGCTCGAGCCTCGAGATTGCAGGCCAACTGTACAACGAGGCAACTTTCATATCGTAAACGAATCACGATTCCTATTCCATTGACCTGTAGAATACACATTCGCCGCCTTCCGTATCTCACGATAATTTGATGATTGTTTCGTTTCGAGAATTCTCTGAATTGATGGTGTCAAAAGTGCACGTGTCTCGGCGCTGCGGCTCCCCACACGACTCAGAAGTTGCAGATCAATTACTTTATATTCGACAGGAGTCAGACCGTACAATGTGCAATGTGGTCGTCGATTCGGTCCACTTCCTCGACATACGCGACGATCTCAATCTCAACTTGTAGACGGTACGCCGCAGCGTCGGTGGGCAGGCCCCGACGTCCGGCTCTGCGCACTTCGCCCTTTGTGCCGCCAGATTCTTGGCATTCGCAGTGCCCAGGCAGGCTGCAGAGGGTAGCTGCTTTCCACTCAACACCGCGAAGAAGCGGACTACCGGCTTTTGGGCCTGTGTTGCTCGCTATCTTCAAGGTAAGTAGACTGCTGAATCCTCGAACCCCTCAATTTCGTACTAAGAGACCAGTCTATTAGAGTTCAGCGGCGCTGGAGATTGCGCGTACCGCTGGTCGCATTGCATTGACGTTCGTGCCCGTCATACTTATAAAGAATCGGAAATCCCTCTACTGGCTGAAGAAAGCAGAGATCCATGGTATCCCGACGACAGAGGAGAAAAAGGCGCAGCTCCTCAAATACATACGGAAGCGAACAGTGCTTCTGCATTTACTTTTCTTCGTGCCCGTCTTCACATTCTGGTTGACTATCGTGGCCAGTTTGGAGCGAACCCCTTTGACTGGACGGTGCGTATTGTGAGCCAATGTGTGTTTACAAGCCCCTTGACAATGATATTGTAGCTGGAGATTAATCATCTTATCGCCAGAGGAAGAAGACGAAATCGCATCCCAATTGGCAGGCTCTGGGTGGTATAAGGCTGTTCACGAAATTCTTTTAGAGGGGGGACCGTTCTCCCTTATCCCAACAACAGATTGGCGATACGTGTGGATCCGAGACACCCTGCGTAATCTGGAAGCTTATATTCCCGTCCTCGAACGAGAAGGCGAAATTGACTACGCTTGGATACAAAGAGGACCAGACGACGACCCCCTGCCGCCCCCAGCAGAATACCCACTGAAGCCTCGCCCCAGGGGCTCAGAATTGCTATGGCGGTTTTGCGAGCGTCTCTGCGAGCGCGAGGTCCCACTGCCGCCACACACATCAACGGGACCTCCTTATTCCCTTCTATTCGTCGATAAACCAGAAGCATCGAATGCATTCTCATATGGCTTCGGGCCTAATGGCGGAGGAGGGATAGTCGTGTATTCTGGGTTCTTGGACGAAATCTTATCAAGTCCCCCAGCTGACGGTGCTGTCGCTACGGCTTTGCCCGAGGAAAAATCATGGTGGTCCAGCATTGTTGACAGTCTATTAGGCCGTCGCCCACCACCCAGTCACCCTATCCCGACCCCCGAACAAACGGCAGATCTCGCTGTTCTTCTTGCCCATGAACTAGCGCATCTAGTCCTCTCGCATCACCTAGAAACATTGTCCTCCGGCACCATCATCATCCCGACTCTTATCTCTATTATTACAGACGTTGTCAGAACCGTCCTATTTCCCATTACGATGCTGTTTGGACCTTTCGTGAATGATGCGGTGGCGCAACTAGGCAAAGTTGGCTCTGGGGAGTTGGTCAAAATGGGAGATTATTGTACGAGCATGTCTCAGGAGGTGGAAGCGGACGTCGTTTCTGCAAGGTACAGTGTCCTCCTCGTTCTTTTGCCTTGGTTTAGAATATTCTGACACCTTTCTGCCTAGACTTCTCGCTCATGCGGGCTTTGATGCTCGGCATGCAGTCCGATTCTGGGAAAAGCGCTCGGAATTCGGAAAATCAGAATGTGGGCATGCTGATAAAGACGAACTTGCTAGCACGGGCCCCAGGATGCTTCCTCGACAGATTATGGGGTCTAGCCACCCTATGAATCAGGTGAGGGTGGAAAGACTTAGAAGCGAGCTCGATAGGTGGGAGGCGGAAAGACGTGCCGCGCTGCAGAATATGGGCACCGTTGAGACATAATCAACACGAAACAAGAAATAATACGGACTGTTGTCAATCTTTGCTTTCGTTATCGCATGTAAGTAGGTATAAGTACACATATATTATCTCTATGGTCTCATTTAGCTTCGTCGCCCTATCGATATGCATACCCTAGAGCCGCTAGATTGCTCACTGCGCGTAGAAACAACCCGATCAATGTCTATGCTTGCGTCGTAGTCTAGCTCAGCTGATCTTGGATGATTGCCATTGAAATGTGGTAATGTACAATGATACGGGTCAACGGCGAATGGTAGTACATGTAGAATTACTTTTCAATTTGCAGCTGCTCTGCAGCGATTTCCCTGAGTCCCACAATTGGCGACCGTGAAATCACCCTGATTTCCGGAAGCGTTGGCAGCGTTGGAACAGTCGTTAACTTGTAAATCGCTACAGGATGCGAAAGGGAGCAAATTAGGACCAAGTGGCATAGCGTGAAGCCGTGGTGCATACCAAGATCGTGTCAACGCGTCTCGTAGGTTGTTGAAGGTGTTCCCTTGAACTTGGAATCGTCCATTGCCAGCATCAGTCACGGGAGGTGCTTCTACACCTCCCAGCGCTCCTGAGAAAGTTTGGAGGTTGCCATCATCATCGTTGTTATTGTTGTTGTTGCCGCCTCCGTTATTATTAGCTGACGGTGTCGGTGTAGCAGAAGTCTGTCCGGGATAATCAATACGCGAAATACTTAAAAAGGAAGGATGAATACGCACCCGAGTTGAGGACGGTGTTGACGAGGTAGCCGAACGAGTAGTAGAGGTACTCCGCTCCGTCGTGGTAGGGGTATTTCCACTACCTAAAGGCTGACCTTGGGTATCGAGGGCCTGGACGAGAACGAAGTTGGTTGAAAGACCGAATACAGCGTTGAACGCGTCGGCTTGGGCACCCGTTCTACTTGGAGCGGCGCTGGCGGCAGCACGGGCGGCAGCACAAGTAGCAAATGCAACTTGATCGGCGCCGCATGCGTTGATTAATTGGTTGCATAACGTCCGTGTGACGGTGTCTACATCAGTTGCAGAACTCTGAGGATATGACGCTGAAAACATGCAAGTGTTAAGCAAACAGCACTCTGCAAATGAAATTGAATTCTCACTTCTGTCGACAGGACGGAAGGACGTTTCCCGCCTGTTATCGAAGCCTGCACCGAATTCAATTTGCGGAACGGTACAGCTTCCAAAGTCACCGAGGCCATCAGAATTAGAACTGCTTGGTGTGGTTGCGGTGGAAGCAGAAGCAGAGGTGGCTGTTGAAGCCGGCAAAGATATTGAGCTTGACGAGCCAGTTACAGAACCAGTCCCAGGAATTGGGGTGCCTGAGGTATCGCGTGCAGGTATATCGACGAACCCAGTAGGAACACCGAAAGCGTCATTAAACGCATCTGCCTGGGCTCCTGTGTCTTTCGGGGCAGCCGAGGCAGCAGCTCGGGCTGTAACACAAGTGGATTGGGCCCTCTGGTCTGCTTCACACAAATTGCTAAGTGCATCACAGATGAACTGAATGATTACGTCGATGTTTTGATCGGATTCGTGGTTGAATGAAACTGTATAGATTTCCTCGTTAAATATGATGATCAGTAGAAGGGTGAAGCTACTTACCTTTGTCTACCGGCCGATAGCTAGTTTCATTCCGTCCATCGAACCCTGCACCAAACTCGATCTGGGGAGTTGTACAAGTACCAAAGTTTCCAACGTCGCCGTTAGGTGTTGGCGTTGGTGTAGCAGTGGGCGAAGCAGACATGTCTCCATAGGTCACAGTGACAGCAGGTCCAATAGGTTGTATGTCAGAACCACCGCCGACATAGACAGTGATTCGAGTCTGATGGGGATGAGATATTGAGATCGTGTCAATGTAATTAGACGTACCGCACAAGCAGTCGCCGTCTCTGCAGTAGCTTCATCGTTCACGACAAAAACGTCCGAGAAGTCGTCGAAGCTCGGTTCAGTCGGTGCCGCAGGGGAGGGGGGAGAGCTATAATCAAGATAGGATCTTAAGCTTCGATAACTTGTGCTGTTCGACATACACGTCTGTCTGGCCGAAAGGGAAAGTGTTGAGCTGTTCGCCTTTACGCACAGTAGACTGGGTTGCTGGGTCAAAAAAGAGATCGGGGTCATTGTTGGGATCTTGGGTTTGCACCAGACCATTTAACTGAGGGTTCTTTGGGGCTTTCATGCAGAAGACCGAGTTTCTCAGAGTAGGCGGGTCAGTAGAGAAGTCCTAAGTCGTATCCGTCCATCAGGTCTATGATGGGATAGAATCAACAAGTGAAACGTACTGGGGGAGTATTCTTCTCCGCTTGTCGGTATTCGATAGCGATAGCGATCATATTGGCCTGAACGGTAGCGTCGAACTGGTTGCTTGCATCTGAGATGCAGAATCCATCATTAGTGGGAGCAGTAACAATGACGAAAATAGGACGCACCAATAATAGCATCCGCCGTATCTTGTTGCGAGCATTCTGGCTGGGCGGCGAGGAGAGAGGTGACGGCTTGAGCAGTTAAATTTCCACACACTTCCCCTGGGCACGCTCCCAAAAGCTTGGTGAGCACGCTGTCTTGTTCCTCAACTTCGTGGCGCACAGATTAAGTCCTCGTTGTCCAACAGGTATAGCTGTTTACTCACTATACCGACGGGGGTAGAGGAAGATGGGTCGGTTATCTCTCTCAAGCCACCTTTCACGGCCCAAGACCAGATCCGACAATGAAATCGCCAAAACGGCGATCCAAAGGTTTGCAAGCTTTACCAACATCAGGCAGACGGGGCTGAGATTTCAAAAGAGGGACTGTAGTTAATTTGGATGTAATGAACGAATGTCGGATTCCTGGCCTAGCAAAAGGCGAAAGGGCCGCTCAGCGACTTGAAGGGGGGATATCGAGGAAGAAAAGGGAAAGGGAGGAGGAGGACCGCTGGACAGTGAGTGGGCCAGCGCGAGAAATCTCCGTCGTATTTTATCTTCAGCGGCCTGCGAACATACGCCGGTTGCTAACCGTTTGCAACTAACACTTCCAGAGAGAGTGCCCAGTTATTCAGGGATATACTAGGCCATATTATGACCGAAGCCGTGGGGGTGAGAGGAAGGGCCTAGGAACAATAGTGGTAACCAGGAACAGTCAGAATAGCGTTGGGCTCCGACGATTGACCGTGGTGGAACTCAAGAGAACTCACTACTCAGCTCGTCAGATGGAAACGATTTAATTGTCTTGAGAAATTTGGCTTTCGGAATTGATCCCAAGGATCCGTCGGGATCGTTATTCATTGTAGCCGGTGGTGAGTATGACCAGGTACGACCAGGGAGGGTGAGAGGACCTGCACCATGTGACTTGCCAAGTACATCCAAACAACGCGATCGCGTCTGTGGCGCACATTCAGCTTGGCTTCTTCCAATTTCCATAATGTCGGAAACCGTTCCTTCTGCGCCAGGACCATCGACACCTCTAACGCACTCATATACGTATCACTCACCGAAGCCTACCGCCGATGGTCCGTACATCCTCGGCGTCGACGAAGCCGGTCGTGGACCCGTTCTCGGACCCTTGGTGTACGGCGTCGCCTATTGTCCAGCGTCGTATCAAGAGGATTTGGAGGAACTCGGATTTGCTGGTGAGTCAGGTGCTGCAGGAATATGTACAAGAACTCACTATCTGCACCTCAGACTCAAAGGTTTTGACTGCCGACACAAGAAGAACGCTCCTTGATAGCTTGTCTTCAGACCCGAAGAACTTGGCTTGGGCGGTTCGAGTGATTGCGTGCGTGACTTCTCTATATTAATGAGGTACAATATCATCTAAATTAATATCATAGGCCTCAAGCGATATCAAGCGGCATGCTGCGCAAGCCTTCCACTAATTTAAACAAGCAGTCCGAAGAAGCAACGATTCTCCTTATACGTGAAGTCCTGGATAAGGGGATAGAGCTTTCGGAAGTCAGTCTACAAGCTCGCTAACATGCTCCTGTTGAACTCATTTCCCACATAGGTCTATGTCGACGCGCTGGGTAACACCACAACCTACGAAGCCTATCTGAGCAGGACCTTTCCTGGTATAAACTTCACCGTGACAGCCAAAGCCGACTCCAAGTTCAAGATTGTCAGCGCGGCTAGCGTGGCAGCGAAAGTCACTCGAGACGCGTGTATAGAAGGGTGGGTATTCGAGGAAGATCCTCAAAGCAAGGAGTCACTATGGGAAAGTGAACTAGGGAGCGGTTACCCATCGGGTTAGCATTCGCATTCGCAGTACGCAAGACATTCCATTGACCTCGGACCTTCGCAGATCCCAAAACCCAAGCTTGGTTAAAGAAGACCCTCGATCCAACCTTCGGTTTCCCCAAGCTAGTCAGGTTCTCGTGGGGCACAGTCAAAGTGCTCCTCGAAAAACATGGGTACCCGTGTCAATGGTTTGTCTTCCTCTCGTGCGCGTGCTATTTAGCATTTACGCTCGACCCTTAGGATTGACGAGGGACAAGCATCCCTCATCAAGGCCTTTGAGATAGGCAAAGGGCGGGACAAAGACCGATGTGCTATAGCGAAAGACCTGTGCATTCGCAGTGTCGATACACTCTAGGCGTGCAGCGCAGATCCAAATGAAAGATATTACAATGTGAATTCATTTCTAATTAATGTACGAGTACAGCTATGATATGGTTACAGTGAGAGTAAGTACGAAAAGACAAAGAACGTTAATTACGAGTCATGGTAAACGAGCGTGGGTAAACGGCGGCCTGCATCGCGGCCAACGGTTAGAATATAACGGCGAAGGAGTGAGTAGGCGAATACTCACTGTTGCCGTTGGGTAGGATAGTTCACATAATTGGCGTTGATGTTATGGTGCGAGCGAACGGTCCGAGGAGCTGGCGGCGACAACCTTCCGGGATCATGGGCGGGAGGTCTAGCCGAAGCACTTTGATGATGGTGCTGGTGCGAGTGGTGCTGGACGATGTCGGGCGTGCTCTTCACCTTATCGTACTGATGTGGTTGACGAGCTTGCTGCGTCACTTTGACCGGGATATTGTGCTGATAATACTCTCGGACTCCAGGGATCGCACATTCTTGAGAGGGGTTTCTCCGCTGAGCAATCCTTCTGTGAAGACTGGCATTTGCCTCGACAGTTGGTTCTGACGCGACGCGGTGACGGAGCGAAACGGGGCTCAATGGATTCTTCTTGCGGTGCTCCGCCGGCATCGGCAGCTGAGCAGCAGTTTCAGAAGCAACGCGTTGACGCCTAGCCGGATCTTCATAACGCGCATTGAGGTTCATCACAAGCTTCACCTTAGGGTGGTCATCGTGGTGGCAGTAGTGCGCCTGCTTGTAATGCTCCTCCTCGTATCGTCGTTTCTCCATCAGTCGCTGACGGCGTTTATTCGTCGACTCGATGCGGAACTCTTCTTTGAAGTAACGCTCAGCCGATTCGGCCATCGCGGATGAGACGCGGTAGGTGCCGTCGCAGTAGAAGCCGCCTGGGACGCCTTGGCAGTCGTACACGCCCTTCGCTACCTGAGGAGGGTTTGGAAATGTGCAACCGGGCACGGAACACTTGTTGTGAAGGGGGGAGGGCCAGTTTGGTGGCAGCGGAATTTCAGCACCCTTTTTGGGAGCTATCGAAGCCATAAGCGATGAGAATGAGCAACAGTGGCACGGCGATAAAATAAGGATTGATACTCACTAAAAACAGAACGTAGAAAAGTCATTGCGAATCCGGATGGTTTAATTGGAGAAATAAAGATGAAGACAGGACCAGCTGCAAGAAGGTATGAAAAGGTGGACGTTGAGCGCATAGCGTTAGTCGCCTCCCCATTTATACCCCCTCGCAGTGGCACTTCCACGCAGCAATATGCCACCGCGCACATAATAAGTGTGGCCTGTGGCCTTGCCTCCGAACAAAGGCAAGTGGTGAATTGTGACACAAAGGTCTTTGCACTCATGTTCAGGAGGTTCTCCTAAATTCAAAGGGGGATGCAAGGGGTCGTAGGATGGTACCAGGGGGGCGTAGCGAAGTCTGTACAAGTTCCATCGTAGACGTCCTGTATTTTTGCGTTGGCTGCGTCTGCATGAGGACGCCTCCATCGCACAAACTGAGAGTCAGGTCTCATGGTTGAGTTGCGGCGACTGTGGCGCCAAATTCGGGGTTGTCTTCCGCCATCATGTCGAAAAGGAACCTCGACGAAACGGATGAGGTTCGAGTCGAGGAACGGGATAGGAAGCGACTGAAGTCACCCCATCCAGGATTCTTAGCGGCGTCGGCGACATCGACATCGCCATCACAGGCTATTCAGCCCGTGCTCGAGCTGTCCTATGCAGCAAAGGATGCCAAGCGAGCAGCCAGTGCCGTGCCCTTCCAGCTCCCCACGCAGCTGATATCGTTTTCGTATACACCTGATCGGGTTCTGGAGTTCAACGACTCGTCGCTGCGATACTTTGTTGATCCGCCTCGGGGTGCGCAATTGAGCTATGGATACGATCGTTGGGTGAGGCGGCCAGAGGAGCGGGGGAGGTTAGACAGTCTGTTGAAGGCTTGGCAGAAGTTTTGGACAGAACATCCCGGCGTACTGGGAGAGGTCGGTGTGGTCTCATGGAGAGGGGTCATGACAAAGTGAGTTCCAGTTATCTCACGATTGAGCGGGGATAGCTAACCTACGCAGAGGATTCTTACCGCCCCGTACGAAGAGCGGGATGACTGGGAGCTGAATGTCATGCTGGTCGGTGGGACGATGTACTTTGAGGAGCATCTTTCGGAAGAGAAACTTCAAAGCAAGTATGTCACGCTCTCTTTTCTTAAGTTCTCTCTGTGAGGGCTCAATTTGACGCACACCGCAGGAACGACGTAGAACCGCGACATCGCATTCAGATGTATTATGGCTACTCGTTCGAATCTTGGTGCACTTCAGAGTCACCTTCCCCAGCGTCGCATTCCGGAAATCCAAGCCAACCCACGTCGGATGGACATCCTCCAGGCTGGGGCGGGGACGTGAACACGAACGTTCAATGGTGCAGTGTCGTCAAAACGAAACTAGGTAATACAAGGATGGTCATCGGCGGTGAAGTGGATTGTGTTCGAGGCAGGTACACCGGCAAGACTGACAATTTCGTCGAGTTGAAAACCTCTTTGACCATCCGCGGTGCTTCTGATGAAGCCAAATTTGAGAAGTAAGTATGCTCATCCAGTCAAGACGTGCTGATTTTACCCATCTGACAATCCCCCAGGAAACTTATTAAATTCTACTTCCAGTCCTTTCTTCTCGGTGTACCCGTACGTTCGCCTCTTTCTTTCATTTACGTCCCTCATCGCCGCCAGGAAATTACGGTCGGTTTCCGTACGCCTTCCGGTGTCCTTTCAACCGTCCAAAGTTTCCGAACGATCGAAATCCCTCGGCTCGTCCGGGGGAAGCCTGACGCTTGGGATCCAACCCTCTGTCTTGAATGGGGGGATAGGTTCATCAGAGAACTGCGTGACGCCATAGACATCCATTCTCCTCCTGACAAACGAAACGACGGAAACCTATCCGATCTCCCGGTTTGGCGCGTCTCATTCTCACCAAAGGTCGGGATCACGGTAAAGCAGCTCGACGACGCTGGCATCATGGACGTCGAAGCTGGCGATGATGAACAAAGGATTGGGTTCCTACCGAAGTGGTATGTCGAGTATGCATTGGGTTAGCTTGTTGCATCCTGGGATCTCCGAAAATTCTCCTAAGCATTGTCTGCCGGCGTACTGCACTAGATTAACCTCCGTCGGGTCCCGGAGCCTGCAAATAGTGGGATTTTTGGGCACCTGGGGGTCCAGAAGGCTTTCAGATTTTCTAGGCTGTAACATGTAACATCTAAGGTGTCAGATCGGAGTTCGTCGAATCTCGATCGCACCAGAACGCGATCGAACAATCGGGCTCCCCCACGTCCCTACTCATCCTAAAGTCTGTACAACGCCTCTGCCATAGTTGAAGTGCATCAGAAATTGAATGGTTTATCTCTCATCGCGATTTCAAGATATCGGAACGGCAAATACAGGCGATGTAGTAAACCAGGCGAATCGAGTCGTATTTATTACAGGAGATGACCACAATAGACAATAGAAGCACACCCAACACGAAATAGATGATAGATGATGGAGATGCAAGATGAGGAAGATGAGGAAGAGTCGAGTCGGAGAAGGAAAATAGATGGGGGAGACCGAAGGACCAGTGACTAAACTAGTAATTACTGTCCCGCAAGGCATCATTGAGAAAGCAACAGAGACTAAAGTGAGAGGAATGAGGAAACGGGGGAGTAGAAATGAAATAACACAGCTTTGGAGTACCATGGAGAGTCCGTTATAGATATAACCGTTTATAAACAAGGTTCCGAGGTGCGTGAAAGAAACGTTGCTTTCGTATTTAGATGTCTTGCATTGATATTTGCACTGATGCTGGCACTGATACAGGCGGATGATAAATAGGTACTTGAGGTGTCGTTGACAGACTTCGTGTCCCGCAGCGGGATCCACTTGATTGTTGGGGAGGTCATACATTAAGAGTACTGGGAGGGGATAGGTGGGCAATACGGCTGGGTCACGGACACGGAGTGTTGCAGAGTTCGTTGTTGCGGAGAAAGAAGGAAAGAAGTGAATGAGATTGTGTTGTCTATTGTAGTCGAGAGTTGAAGCTTGAGCTTCTTGAAGTTACATTTCCAAGAGTCGGATCAGAGATTGGGGGCATAAGGATAGGCTTGTTCGAGCATCGTGTTCTTCGGTCAGCTGTTGAGGTCGATGCTTGCGCCAAGTGGGGCACCGATGGTTTCTTGACTCAGTCCTTTACGGAGTCCTCCTCCTAACCTCATTTGCTCCTCCTCGAATAATTTGCGACCAACGTCAGCCCTTAGACTCATATTGGGCTTCGGGGCACCGCTGGGGTCAAAAGGGCTGGCGGCAGTTTTACTTGTTCTCGGGGAGGGTGAGGCATTGATGAATTCATTGATATTGAAATCCGCGGAGGACGTGGCGGTAGGATACGGATTCTGAGATTGCGCCGCACGTGGAGCGCCTTGAGGCTGCGAAGCCGTAGGCTCGGCGCTGCGAGGGGCAGGTAAGGATGGTGGTGGTAATAGCTGGGAGGGGGAGGGGTTGAGAGCAGGGCGATCTGATCGTGGGGTTGGATTGGCTATCCGTGAGGAGCTAGTGTCCACACCCATATAGCTGCCAATGCTAGACACGCTAGAGGTAAAGCTAGCGTCGCCCGTGCTCCCTCTAGCTAGGGGCTTCGCGCTGCCAACAGACGATTTCGACACATCTTCTAGGATAGCACCTGGAGGAACAGCAGTAGGAAACAAAATTCGGCCTCTTGGTTTGTCTGTGCCACTGCCCAACGCCCTGAAGGCGGCCAAGTCTCGAGTGTTCCTGTCTTTGGTTGTAGTAGGTCGGGCAGGAGATGGCGATGTGGCCAAAAATAGCATCAAATCAGCAGCTTCATTGTCTGAGGGGTCGGGACGCGGGGTTGTGGAAACTCTCGGTTCGCTAGAAGCGCCTCCCACAGGCGTGTGAGGTCGAAAGTGCACGCCTTCAGCTGAAGCCTGAGAGACGTCGGTGATGGGTCGGGCCGAGCTCTGCACGAAGTGAACAAACGATGTCGCCGATCCCGCCTCAGATGCTGCTCCATCAATGCTAGACCGAGGTGAAGAGGCGCTGCCAGCACCAGCAGACATCGACGCGCTACCACGATGATTGTGCAGCAATAACGACGTCAGCGCGGCTGCTGCCTTCATATCGACGTCGCCATCGCCATCGACCGAATCGGTATCATTAGTCGTGCCGGAGGTCCGACGGTCAGCCCGCTTCTGCTTGCCCTTCGGGCTCCGTTTGGACTTGGGCGTAGCTTGTTTGATATCCCCGCTCCGACCTTTCGTGTGTGCGCGCGTGCCTTCTGCGATGCTTTTGACAGAAGCATTTTGACGCGTGCCGGTGTCTCGGGGTCGAGAGCGCGGAGAGTTAAGTGCCATTGATGGAGCAGCCATGGGTGGATCACTAGGGTTGTGTATCGTGCGTGCATACTTCGCCGGTGGTGGAGCAAGTAAAGACGTGTATAAGCTTTGCCCCTGGGGTGAAGCACTTGCAGGAGAAGCAGGATATGCATACGGTCTGCTCGTAGTGGCGATATTCGCAGAAGCAGATGATCCGGAACCGTTTACAGTGGGGTAATAGTTTCCCCTCTGCGTAGAGGAACCGAGGCCCGAGGTTGATTTACGAAGCCCACCTGATTGGGGGGAAGAATTGGCGTAGTGATTAGTTGGCACGCCAGTAGTGGTTACACCGGCTTTACGTTTCGCGGAGATGGTGCGGGAAGCCGGAGGGGCCTCTGGTAGATTAGACTGCTCTTCGAGGTCGCGCAATGAGAAGCGGGAGATGTTGTGTGTGGCTTTGAATGAAGCGTATGCAAGGCGCGCACGAAGGGCGCGGGTTACCTGAAATGCGTGGGAGGAAGCGTCAGTATGGGAAATGGAGAAGGGTGACTAAGGGCGACGCTGGGGAACGTGGCGTGGAGCTCGAGCGCCCGCACAACGTTGTATCTGTTCTCTGGAGCACGACGCCGCACGCCGCCGCCCGACGCGTCGGGGAGATGGGACGAAACATACCGACGACATTTCAGCCCTTGCCTTGAACTTCTGTACAGCCTTCTTCCTGTCATCTCTTTCTTGGGCAACGCCGACTTCCTTGATGCTATGGGACAGGAGTGGCGCTTGGGTGAGGTAGGCCATGGGGGGCGACGGGGACGTGGCAGACGAATCAGGAGTAGCCATGTGAGTGCGATAACTGGGCCGCTAGTATACAACAACGAATGTACAACGCGTAAATGCGGCGGGGACGAGGAGGCGGGGAATGCGGCGGCCACTGGGCGTGGATTGCTTGCCGCTGTCTGGCGCGATGAGCAGGAGGGATAGGAGAATGCGGTGGGCGATGAGTAAGGTGTGGTGGACGAGGTGGATGTAACGCGTCGAGCGGAGTCGCGCTTCGGAACTTGCCGCGGCCCTTCTCGCTGTCACTCGGCGAATTAACTCGTCCTTTCGGCCCGAAACGAGAAATTCCGTGCTCATCTGCATTCCATGTGGGCCACCGCCGTCCACCCATGCACAGCATGCTCATCTTCACCAGCGCCCGCGTTGACCACGACGACCAGCAACCCACAAATTGCAGTAACCAGGCCACCCTTTTCATTATACCGGCTATGCAACAGCTACCACATCCATCAGTTTCGTCAGGTTTCGTCCTGATTCCTGATCAAATGACCATGACGCAACCCTTCCAAATCAGCCCAGAATCCAAATCTGGGCGGTGCAGTTGTAGGTCCTGAATTCATCCAAAGGAGCTGTGATAAGCAATCACGCACAAGGGCTTGGCTGGTATTTACCCATCTGATGTCCAAATGGCAGACCTCGGAATCGTTGGGAAAACAGAATGCTCAATCGGAAGGACCAGACACCCTCGGCTATCCAAGGCTACTTACCCAGTCCTCCGCATGAGAGTCGTTACTCGGGTGCGATTGTCTTGGGAAAATGACATGTATTGTTCATTCTAGATGTATTCTTCCGTGTAATTACCGACGCGACGCGTTGATTGCTGCAAATTGGCGTATCGCATAGCGACAGAGTTGTTATCTTATCTTATCAACGCGCCTTGCTGATGGACTTGGTCGCGAGGGAAATAAGCTATTGAGCACACGAATAACCATACGATCAAGCAAGACCGCTCACCTAGCTTTCACCGTTCTGGGTGTGGATGGGATCGACGTCGTGACGACACTCAGATGGGTTGTTGATCCTCCTCCGAGTTCTCTGAATGGACGAACATCAAGACCACCCCTAGGACTCGAAGTAATGAACCAAGAGCCCACTACGAATGACCGTCGGGTTGGCGATGCTCTCCGCAAACCCTTACCGAAGATTCTCGGTGGCGATACCGCTGTTGTCCGCGCAATTGACGGACTGCAGTTTGGTACAAGAGACGCATTGTATGTTTACATCGATTCTCATGTCAGCCGCTGTTGTTTATGGTGTTTTATCAGGCTGGCGTATCGAGCAGGTGTCACCTCCACAGTCAGTGCACCTCTTGGATCAGGCTTCTTCTCTGGCCTGGGTACAACCTTTTCGCTGTCAGCGAAGCACAAGTTATAGCAAGGGTCCATCGTCAAAGAGGCAACGGGCTTCCACACTGCTGTCGGGCATAGCTCCATTTCGTTCATAGATCTTGGGCACCATCACTAACCTACGTCTTGAAGGTTTCAAAAGATATCCGAGTCCAGTTAAAGTGTGCAATAAACTTCCCTGAATATGTGTTTCTATAATTCGCTTGGGGATGTGGGATCCCAATGTGCAGTTGACCACGAAGGAAATGGCTGTGAGCGGGAGTACGGAAGTGACCCCCGCGAACACCACGAGCTTCACCGTTCGCAAAAGTCAGAATCAGAATCTGTCAGATAGTGTAGAGCAGAGTCGGCCTAGGAGGATACTTCCTAGGATCAAATTATCAAGGCACATTGATGACATATGTTAGGCGATGAAATAGGCTGACTTACGAGGTCAGCTGCATTGGTTGGGAATGCTCTGCCTATCATAGGGCACAGTGATAGCCCACGTTGCTATACCTGCGACCCACCTGCAAATATGATACCATGGTTCAAGTCGGTGGTGCTGAGCGCACACTGACCTAAGTCCGGCTAGCATCAAAGCCTTCCTATACGCCGGTGTACTGATGCTTAGACTCCCTTGTCCTTGCACCCGAGATGATAGTGTTATGATTAGATTGAGTATGATATGAAGGAATCAATCACGAACATGGAGAACAATCTTAGTTGACTGACAGGAACAGTAACTAATGTTGTTGGGCGGATTCAAGTTTCACCGTTGCTCGTGCGAGAATGAGATCGTGGTGAGCGTACGAAGCAATCTCATGAAATGAGGACACATACCCGAGATGTCATTGAAAATACTGGTGATCAACAACGGAGGCACCAACCATCAGTACGTCCTTCCAGCCACATGTCAGTGAACATGAAGATCCAAGCACACATCGGGTGAAAAACATACCCTCATACACATTAACTCCACCAGTGTATGCCGTTAGCGCTGCAGCCGCCTATCGGGCGCTCTTCCAAGTCGGATAGCTAATCCGTCAATGATATTGGATTATGTTCATGGCTTCATCTGGACCTCTGCAAAGGTGCACGCGTCGACTAAGCAGGATATATGCATGGTTTTTCGTTTCCTTCCCTACCTGTGTTGACGGTACTGGTCACAGTGTCACCACAGGATGGTGCTTGGTTTGCCAGTGCTACGTCCTGCTGTGGGAACAGTGACTCGTGCTGTTAGGCAGATTCAGGTTTCACCGTCGCTCGTGGTTAGTGGACAAAACGATCTCACTGGAGGAGGAGACGTACCCAAGATGTCATTGAAAATACTGGTGACCAACAATGGAGGCACCAATCATCGTCGGTAGGTCCTTCCAGCCATATTTCAGTGAACGTGAAGATCCAAGCACACATTGGGTGAAAAACATACCCTCGTACACATTAACTGCACCAGCGTACGCCCTTAGCGCTGCAACCGCCCATCGGGTTCTCTGCCAAGTTGAATAGACCATCTGTTAATGGTGTTGCATTATGTTCGTGTGTTCATCTGTACCTCTGTCAAGGTGCACGGGTCGATTAAAGTCTAAGCAGGATATATGCGCGGTTTCTCCTTTCCTTCCCTACCTTCGTTGACGGCACTGGTCACAGCGTCACCGGGGGGTGGTGCTTGGCTTGCCAGTGCTACGGCCTGCTGTGTAGGGATCGTGCACCAGGTCCAGGCTTTGACTTCCTGACACCAGGTATGCGTGCTGGATAATAAGGACACCCTCGTATGTCGTTCGCTCTGCTGTGACCTCTACCTCTGATGGAATTGCCTTGATTCCTTTCGTCTGATACCCACCTCTGCTGTGTCGCTCGTGTTCGTGCATGCTATGTTTAGGTCATCGTGATCACACCTTGGAGTACTTAGACTAACCTCAAAGTCTCAAGGAGCTATCATAGAAGAGCAGCTAAAATGTATGACATTAGCACAAGCACTAAAAGGTTTTGTGCACCCACCAATATTGTCTAGGACGACGCGCCTTGAGAGTTCAAGTTCACTGCACAGATCGCGGTCGCGTCGTCCCTGGCAGTAAGTCACGTGGAAACATTCCTGGAAATCCAAAAATTCGCCGCAACCTCGCGCAAAGTCCATCGTCTGTAGCTAAGCCTTGACCGTATGCACAAGGCTGCTGGACATGCTCATTTGGACAAGGCTTCTTCTTTCTTCGAAACACAACGACCATGGCGCCGTCACTGTTGGCGCGAATGCAGGGAAGGGATGTTGAGGGGCAAGGAAGGACATCGGACACGCAGGCAGACACGCAGTGTGCTGTATCTGAAGAAGTGGATGAATTCCTACGGTCGATCGTGCTTGATATGGGCAATGGATCAGAAGAGCCATCACCGGCAGGCGAGATAGCTGTAGAAGAGGGTGGTTTAACAGCAACCAGCACCATGAACGGTGCGATTTCACACCAGATGCCTGCGGACACCACTGAACTCATTGAAGAAGGCGAGATCTTTGACCCGCCCGTCCTTGCTCTCTACCCAGCCCACCTCGTCCCGCTCGTGCAAGAGAATTTAGCGCGCCGCGATGGTGGATCATCCATACCGCCAGAGGTGCTTCACCAGAAGATCGCCGAGCTTTTCACGGACGATGTGTGCAGAACTCTGGCGGGGCTGAACAAAGATTTCACTGCTCAATTCGAGATCAAGTTGGGCGAAGTTCAGGCCGCGTTGAGGGTGAAGACGAGTGACCCTGTGAGTTTACATATTTCGTGTTGGGTTCGGGATGGCGGATTGATCATGATCAGGCTGAGCATGGGGGGCTGGCGCATAGCCCTGATCGTCCAGCCATCCGTACAAATGCGTCAGACATGCCCTTGTCCGACTCAGGCACTCATTCGCTGGGTAAACCAGGAGTCCAAAGCAAGACCTGGGTTCCTGAGAACAAGGACGATGACAAGGATACGGCCATGGAGCAGGACAATGACTGGGACAGGGCCAAGAATAACACGAGTCCCAAAGTTACTCTCCCCGATCGGCCCAAACCTTACCAGCCCCGACGTCGACGTAACTCAATGAATAGCTCGCCGGTAGCCCCGGAGATGGATGTCTTATACGTCCCTCGTAGATACTCTGCCTCATTCTCTTCTCCTTCCACTGCGACGCACAACCCCAGATCCCCACCATCGCGCTATCGCGACCCAGACCGCCCAGGTCCGTTGTCTCGCAAGGACGAGCGAATTCTGTCCGCACACCAGATGAGTCAGGTCCTGCCCCACGACAGCTCCTCCGGCGCTTACAAAATGAAGCGCAAACGAGATCGCGAGGATTATCTGCCGTATGACTCTCCTGCCCCTTCATCCTCCTCTTCGAGGTCGCGGTCACGTTCTGATTCCCCTGCGCGGTATGTTCACCGGCTACCGAAACGGAGGGAGGAGCTGGCGGCGTACATCCCTGGGCACCAACGATCTGCCCACGAAAAGCATACCTCGGATACACGCAGCCCTCCCTCGATGCCTAGTGCGTTGAGGCCGCCTGACGTGCGCACGAAGCGAAGAAGAGTGACGGAGGAGCGATCGGACGCGCCACGACGTGAGTCAGAAAAGGTAAAGAGGTTGACTCAGAGTGAGGCTGTAACTTCGCCACCTACGTCGGCTGTGACGCCGCCTCCACTAACACCTGCGTCGATGGCCGTCGAGACTACCGAAGAGATCCCTCCCCAAGTCCCCGACGGCCCCGAAACTGATATGGTCTCTCCTCCCTCCAACATTCCATCCCTGAACTCGTCCTACCCATTGCCGATGCTATGGGATGTCAAAGATGGGCTTCCCTCACCCGGCATCCTATCAATCGACTTCAACATCGACCCACAAACTTCCGCACAACTGCGCATACCTAAAGCGTAAGCTACAGCATCTCTTCCTCTCTGCGTTGACTCTGACCACATTCTTATACATTATACAGTGGCTCAGATGCCACCGTCCCTGTGTCACAGCTGCCCTTCCGACTGCAATTACTGTGTACGCTAGAAGAGGGGTGGAACGACTTGACGTTCGATCCCAGCTCTGTTACGCCGATGCAAATGGCGGAGGAAGTGCTGAAGATGGAGTCCCAGTGGCCCCGGCAAGGCGACCTGATCGTGCAGGTCAATGAAGGTACCCCATGGTGTCGCACTTTCATGCCTAAAGACCTGGTAAATTCCCCTCTGTAGTACGACGAGCTACCTGCGTTCTAACAACCTTGCCTTGCGTTTGCTTTGTAGGGACCTTCCAGCCCGCCGTTGGATCTCACAGCCTCTGTCAGAGAGGGTCAAAATACTATCCGCCTAATACAACTCTCCGATATGTCTCCCCATATTTTCGTCCTGCACGCTTCATCTCGCGACGAGACCCCCGAATCTACCACCCCGTCACCCGACTTCTACAAGCTGTTGATGCAACCCAGTCCCTTCGCTACCTCTCTCGCCGCACATTGATATACTCGATCTCGTGCCTCGTCGTCGCATTCCTATCTGTTGTCTCTTCTTGCACTTGCTGTCGTTGTAGAGTATTTTCAAGTAATTACTCGCATTATTTATTATATATTGTTTATATCGCTTTCGTTGAATGATCATAGTGTCTAGGAACTTCTACGGAAAACTAGGATGATATGCAGGTGCAGAAGTCTACGTCGACGGCTCTGGAATAAGGAACCCTACGAGACAAGCATCCAGCATGAAGTCGGCGTTAACCCAAGCATGCGTAGAGGCTACCGAAGTTCAAGATAATCTCTACAAATACGATGGCAGGCGACTCACCGAACAACTTCGTCCCATCACGTCCCGCAACTCGCATCAACTCCTTCTCACCGCCGGGATGGAAGGGCAGGTACGCTGTCATGTTGTACACCTTGCCGCTGATCGCCGTCCACGCATCGTCGCGCTTGTTGTGCTGCTTCAGCACAGACGGGGGGATGCGCATCAAGGTATCGACGCCCTGATGATCCCTCATTCAGAACGTATACGGCAGCGCGACAAGGCAAACTGGCACATCACCCTCAGATCCTCCCCGGATGCCTTGAGATTCGCCCAGTCCAGAGGGCTGTGCCCCGGCGCAAGAGCCACCTTGCCTTTCTTCTTCGTATTGAGTTTCGCGGGGGGCTTCGTGGTGGTGAATGGTACAGCCAGCGTCGACGGCGCCGACAGTGAGCTTGAGGTCGAGGATACGCCGGGGGTGCGCGATGCTAGCTGGGGCGGAGGAGGTGGGGGCATTAATTGGGTATCGGTGAGGATCCTTGGTACGCCCGACGAAGCTCGCTGCGCACTGTATGGACTGGGAAAGAGAGGAGGAGAGTTGTCTTCTGTTTCTGTAGCTTCGCCGTCGTCCTCATCGTCGGGCAGCGGCGGCGATGATCTAGATATTACGGGAATTTCGTCCTGTGTCGATTGCGCAGCTGGTATTCCAGTACCGAGCCAACTTCGAAGATACGAGGTCATGGTGAAAGCAAGAACAGATCGGCGCAGCACGCAGCACAAGTCTGACTCAGTCACTCTAGATGGACAAGCGCCCGTACCCCTAAAGATATCCCTGGAAAGAAGCCCGAGCCAGCCATCAGCCTCGCGTTCTTGCTTTCTTCCACCATCACTTCCATGAATAAAGGCAAGAAGATGGCAGGCGACTGCGCACCACAGTTCTATAACCTTGATTTCTACCACATAAACCATCCTGGAGCCACTGAACTACTAGTATCCCCCCGCTCACCACTGGCACCCCATCTTCATCGACATGAACGTCGAAAGCAACCCTTTAGACCAGAGTGATTCTGGCTCATCTGATTTTGAGGTGAGTGGCCCTGAGGTTGATTGAGCAATAAATAACACGGTGGGCCGTGTTCGCTGTTTAGGAACCTAAGAACGTCGTTCACGATTGGGAAGAATTGTCTAAACCATACTATGCAATCCCTGGCCTCTCTCCAGCTGAGGGTGGTCCCCATGCAGCCGGTACAATTGGCGACAGTGACTCGATCGAGGACAAGCCTTTGCTCGACTCTCACCAGAATCCCACGGCGCTCGACTATGCTAAGCCTATGTCGCCCTTATCCTGGCTTTACAGCTACCTCCCTACAATCGACATCGACAAGAACTCTTGGTCCGAATTCATGTCCAGCATGGCACGCAACTGGTTCGCGTACTTGTCCGAAATCGTGGACCGCGTCGCCCAGATGATGAAGGGCCCGATCACGTACCTCGTCTTCTGGTGGATGTTGATCGTGGTCACCAAGAAAGCGACGCCCATCCTATTGCAGGCTTTACCCCCTGTGTGCTCCTTACCGGGGACGTCGATATTCCAAACCTGCCGCTCTGAGCCTCTGGGTACAGAGAGTACCCTTTCGAAAGGCCTGCGTAGCATGGACTTCCCCAAGATCTTCGATATTCAGAAGAAGACCTTCGATCACCTCGCAGACCAATCGGCCTCTTTGGGAGGTAGCGGCCTTTCTCTAGACCTCAAGAGGGTCGAGATGGCTAGCAAAGACCTTGTCACCTTGATCAAGGTCAGCGACATGAAGAGCAGAGACGACATCGCTCGGACGATGAATACATTTGTACGCAATGCACAAGTTACGGGACGGGGCCTCAGCAAATTCAACGCGAAGATAGGCGGGGCGATGGACAGGCACGCCTCGTTGCTTACAACCAGTTTTACTTATACTAATGTCTTCTCTTTCTATTAGTATTGAAGCAATCAGCAACCATGCTCTTCGCACCATTGAAGAAGCACATACCATCTCTGCGTCGGCGTCGGTCTTTTCTCTGATGCCTTGGTCAACGAAGCGAGACACGCAAGCAATGATTGCGACAGCATTCACGCAAACCATGGATGTTCTCTCCAATAACCTTCGACAACTCATCTTAGAAGCGGAGACCTGCCACTCGAATCTAGAGATGCTCGAACAGAATCTTTCCGTCCTGCACGAAATCGTCATGAGGGAAGATTCCTCCATCAACTCAGCCAAAGCAGAGCTCCTATCGGATTTGTGGACAAAGTTGCGCTTTCGGAATAGACAACAAGTCCGACAGCATGACGAGAATCTCGCGTTGCTGACTGACGTCGCTAAGTACTGTAAGGGTTGCACCCTTCCGGTGCGTGTATCCGAAGCACTCCTATCCCCTATCCACCCCTTTCCGGCACTTCGGACTCGAACGCACATGATCCCGGACCTACGGAACGGTTGCGGACACACGTGATAACGGATCATCACTTCGGAACGACATATACCTTATCTCTTTTTCTTCTACCTTAATACTTTGATTTCCATATCCCCATCCTCTTTAGTTACCTCCGTTTTGCGTTTCGGACCATATTTACATATTTACATATGATTATCTTCGTACCTACAAAACACTCGTGTACTCGTAGCTACAAGAACAGATTTGATTCCCCCCTCACTTGCAGTCAGAAGCCTAAGTCCGTCCGAATCCGTCTTCCCTCCGTTGTCAGAGCTTTCCGCCTTCCGAGATCTAGTTGAAACTACGCCGTTGTCTTTCTCCTGCCGTCCTTATCATTCTCCTGCCTTCCTCGTCGTACCTCGTCGTTCCGAAGCACGCGTATCTGATCCGAGCGTTCCGGAGTTGTTCCGATTGCACATTCGCACGTTTCTCACACCGGAAGCACACTCTCTCACATTACACGTCTTAGGTGTCACATGGACTTGTCCTGCCGGAGGCGGACCCTCGCATTGCACATAGTCTGATCTACTTACAGGTCTATACATATATTCACTACTACATTCTGGAGCCCACCGCGAGGGTTTAAAGTTCAAGACACCCCCCTTACACCCACGTTTCCTCAACATTCCCCACCATTGAATTCGCTTCCGCAGTCGATCCGCTTCACGACATCTTTCCGGACGGTCCGAGTCAACAGGCCGTTAACTTCCTCTTCGAGCAGACTTCCGACTACTTTCCCTTCAAAATTGTCCGTTCGTGGGTTCCCGATCCTAACACCGTCGTCTGGCAGTTTGCCCTCACTTCCCGACCAGAGTCCGAGCACCCAGAAGTTCTAGCCCGGCGGCAACCCCCCAGTCTCCGACACAGTCTCTTCTATAATCCAGCGGCTACTTCCTACGTTCCCCCGTACAACCCACCTACAAACTCTTCTTCATCTTCGTCCGGAACTCCCTCGTCCCCTACACGCACATCCGACAGCCAGTCCCAACACCTCCCGCATACAAACTCTTCTTCATCTTCGTCCGGAACTCCCTCGTCCCCTACGCGCACATCCGACAGCCAGTCCCAACCTCCCGACACAATGGCCACAATGACTACCACTATGCCTGTCCGCGGTCACCACACCGCACCAAAATTCAACGGAAAGCCGGAAGGACTCCACCGCTTCTTCTCGGAGGTCGAATACCTCGCGAACAGGGCGGCAGTCGAAGGTCGCGACCTTATCCGGGCAACGATCGGCTACCTCGACGACTCCGATTGGGAGATCTGGCGCAGCAGCGGGGATGCAGCTGACGGAAACGATTGGGAAGCGTTCAAAACCTGCATCGGGAAGCTCTATCCCGGATCGGACAACGAACGAAGATGGCGTCCGTCTGATCTCACTAGGATCGCTATGCTGCAGTCCCAGACACCGATGCTTACCAAGGACGATCTCGGAGTCTATCATCGGAAATTCCTCGTTCCGGCTAACTGGCTCTTAGCCAAGAACAGCGTTTCCAATCAGGACGTCGGACGTGACTATCTCTCGGGCTTCGATCCGGTTACGCGCCAGAAAATCAAAGATCGGTTGGCTATGGTCCATATGCAACATCATCCCGACGATCCTTACACTATCACCGAGATCTACACGGAAGCTAGCTTCATCTTGGGTTCTGCGACACCAGCCAGCTTGACTGGGGCTACAGCGCCGGCGTCCGCGTCTCCGACGGCCCCGGAACCCGTCAAGACAGAGTCCGCTGACATCCGAGCGCTTCAGTCCATGATGCAGCAGCTCATGACCCTGCAGCAGGCGCAGCCGCAATATCCTCCTCCTCCGCCGCAGTATCCCTACAATCCCACCTCCTACTATCCCTTTCCGACTGCGCCTACAGCCCAAGCATACGCGTATCAGCCGGCTCCGCCTACCCAGCCTAACTACCCCTATCCGGCACCGTTCCAGCCAGGCCCGACGCCACAGCCTCCTCAGTCTCAGCAGCCGCGAGCAATTCCCCCTCCCCAAAGCAGCGAACAGCGACCTCCGCGCAAGTGCTACTTCTGCAACTCGCTTTACCACACGATGGGCACGTGTCCCGACGCTGTCCGGTACGAGCGGAACGGTTGGATAGGCCGGAACGAGGAGGGAAAATGGATAGTTCTTCCGAGCAGGGACACGATCAATCGGTCGTTCCCCGGAGACTCATTCAAGGAGCAGGTCGACAACTGGATGAGAGCCAATAACCGGTCGCAGGAACGGGATGCGCCACCTCATCAGACGGTTCCGCCAGTCACCGCCCCCAGCGGGGTTGCGTCCACCAACATGGTTGAGATCAGCACCTTCCACTACGCCGAGGCCGACGAGTCCGAGAACAGGGCTTTCATCGAGGAGCTTCCAAGTCCGTTTGATCTCGAGGAAGAAGAAAAAGAGGAGATCTTCTTACAGGTGCTCATGCAGAAGATGCCTGAGGTGGCCAAGAAGTATGTCACTTCGCAAAAGAAAAAGGATGTCCGTTTTACGGATCCAGTCGTTACGACTCCGAGCACTCCGGCGAGGACTCCGACAGAGCCCGTACTCCCTCCGCCGACTTCCGTCCCCTTCCCATCGACATCCTCCCGTTCCCAGCTCGCAGAAGCCATCGAGACCGGCCGGACCACTTATCGTCCAAACTATCGTGTCCAGTCTAATATCGAGAACCCGAAGGCCGCGTCCGATGTCTTGGAACGTGCACTTGACGCTACCCTCACGATCACTCAGCGGGAACTCCTCGCTATCTCGTACGATGCGCGGAAAGGACTCCGGGATCTCATTTCATCCAAGCGCGTGTCCGCGGAAACCAGCTTCGCCTCCGTCAACATGACATCCTGCTACGGAGACGATGACGAGGTAGTCGAAGTTCTTCTGTCTACGGCCCGGGATCCCAAGAAAGAATGTGTCGTTGCGTCCCCCACCCAGTCCCTCCGCATCATCCGTCCCATCTTCAACGATCAATACGAGGTGGAATGCATTCTGGATACCGGGTCCCAGATCATCGCAATGCGCCGGGACGTCTTCGACAGCCTCGGACTCATGATCGACATCGACAAGTTCATCACCATGGAATCCGCCAACCTTTCGTCAAACCAGACTATCGGCCTCGCGCATAACGTCAAAATCACCCTCGGACCGATCGACCTCTACTTGCAGGTTCAGATCGTCAACGATGCACCATACGAAGTCCTCATGGGACGCCCCTTCTTTTGCCTTACCTCCGCCGTTACGCGTGATTACCCCGACGGGCGCCAAGACCTGACCATACACGATCCGAACTCTGGCCGGCGTTTCCTCATCCCTACCTTCAAAAGGATCCATCGTCCCCGTGACGTTCCGGAGCATTTTTAGATACCGTCGAGGAACCCGAGTGGCGAGACGATTATCATATACCCCCGCTTTCCTCATTTATGATCTCTATTCCTGATTCCGTTTCACCTGTTCCGTCTCCGTCTCCACTTATCAGAAATCCTACATACAAGTTTTCACTCTTACTTCCATCTCCCCAATCCGCTTCCCCTCTTCACCTTCTGTCTGCCCCCCCTTCCCCGAACCGAAAAAGTACTATTAATCCGAACGTTCCAGTGTTTACTTGTAATTCCGGGACCGTTCCGAATACGACTCCCTCTTGCGCGTATGACGATTTGCCTGATGACCAACGGATCTCCACAGGTCTTGTTGATATCATCGAAGATGGCATTATTCGGAGCGCTTCTTATTTTGATATCAAACTTTCCACCCCTACTACATACGAGTCGTTTACCACTTGGTTCACCCCTACAGAACCCGCCGCTCCTCCGGACCATTCCGATCCATCCGCTCCCGCTTCCGTCGCAGAAGTCTTCGCAGTCACCCCCCGCATGCCGACCTACGGAAAGAAACCCTACCGGAAGGTTGCCAACCGCACAGTTCCCGTCTCCACCACCCTTCCCGAAGAATATCGCATTGTCCGCAGAGAACCTCCCAACATACTAGACGACCTTCTCCCCCTTCCTACTCAACCCCCCGACTTCACTCCAGGCATCCGATACACCCAAGAACGAGCTGACAAGCAGGCCGTCGATCCGGACAACTGGCTCACACCCGAGGAAATCAAGCTCGCGCACTGGTTTATCCGCGCTAACGAGATGGCGTTTGCGTGGTCCGAGGATGAACGAGGCAAGTTCTCTGATGAATGGTTTGACCCCGTAGTGATGCCGACAATCGAGCACGTTCCGTGGGCGCTCCGGAACATTCCCATTCCTCCCGGGATCTACGACGAGGTCGTCAAGGTCATCCGCGACAAAATCAAGTCTGGCGTCTACGAAGAGTCTAGCTCATCCTACCGCTCTCGCTGGTTCTGCGTCTTAAAGAAGGACGGGAAGTCACTCCGGTTGGTTCACGATCTGCAGCCTCTCAATGCCGCCACTATCAAGGACGCCTCTATTCCCCCGAGGGTCGAGACTTATGCTGAGAATTTCGGAGGTCGCTCCTGCTATGGCATCTACGATCTCTTCGTCGGCTTCGATCAGCGCAAACTCTCGGAACGGTCGCGGGATCTTACCACTTTCCAGACACCTCTCGGAGCGAAGCGCCTCACTGTCATTCCTATGGGATTCACCAACTCCGTTCAAATTCAGCACGGCGATCTCACCTTCATCATGCGCGACGAGATTCCGCATGTTACCGATCCCTACATCGATGACTGTCCCGTCAAGGGTCCCCGCACTCGCTATGAACTACCCGACGGTTCCTACGAGACTCTCCCTGATAATCCTAACATCCGACGCTTCGTCTTTGAGCACATCACGAACATGCACCGGATCGCACATCGGATGAAGAAGTTTGGCGGTACCTTCTCCGGTGTAAAGCTGCGTATCTGCGTTCCCCGCGCCTCCATTGTTGGGCATATGTGCACTTACGAAGGTAGAGAACCCGACGATGACAGGCTTCAAAAGATCCGCGATTGGCCCGTTCCGCAGGATGTCACGGATGTCCGAGGCTTCCTGGGTACCATCGGAGTCATGCGTATTTTCATTAAAGATTTCGCAAAGCATGCTAAGCCGCTTGTACAGTTGACCAAGAAGGACGTCGACTTTGCCATTGGTCCGGATGAACTTGCTGCTATTGCCACGCTCAAGGATCTTGCCATTAATTCCCCTGCCCTCCGCGCCATCGACCATTCATCCGAACGCGAAGTCATCCTTTCCGTCGACTCCTCCAACGTTGCGGTCGGTTTCATCCTTTCCCAGATGGGCGAAGACAACAAACGCTATCCTTCCCGTTTCGGATCCATCACCTGGAACGACAGGGAATCCCGCTACTCTCAGTCCAAGCTCGAGCTCTACGGACTCTTCCGCGCACTCCAGGCGACCAAGCTTTGGCTCATCGGAGCACGCAACCTTACCGTGGAAGTCGACGCGAAGTACATCAAAGGCATGATCAACAACCCCGATATCGTTCCGAACGCCGCCATGAATCGCTGGATCGCCGCCATTTTGACCTTCTCCTTCAAACTCAAGCACGTTGCGGCACGCGAGCACACTCCCGCGGACGGTCTATCGCGACGGAGACGGGCTGATGAAGATCCCGATGTCGAAGAAGATGTGGAAGGTTGGATAGATGAAGCTTGCGGGTTTACTTTGCAGGTCCGGAGCGATCTGCTTACCTTTCCGAGGGTCGAGCTGAATCGACATCGCGCTCACATGGGTTCCCTGACCCATGCCTTCATTTACGACGAGGACTCCGCCGGCTTCCCCGACTCCGAGGACGCAGTGGTCATTCCGCGCTCTGCCCGGGCCGCCAAGAGAGACGTCCGGATGTTGGAGATCGAGGCTTTCCTACGGACTGGCGAGGCACCCACCCTTTCCGACGCCGATATGCGCAACTTCGTACGTCAAGCCCTGAATTTCTTCTTCCGGGATGGAAAACTCTGGCGGAAGGACAGCGACGGGAAACATAAGGTCTTCATTACCCCGGAACGCCGGCTGTCTCTCATCCGCGCAGCGCACGACTCTCTCGGGCACAAGGGTATCTTCGTAATCCGTACTCGGCTACTGGAACGCTTTTGGTGGCCTATGATTGATCAGGACATCCGTTGGTTCGTGAAGACTTGCCACCAATGTCAGATTCGCACAAACGTCAAGATCCACATTCCCCCTTCTCCGACGATTCCGCTCAATCTGTTCCGCCGAGTCCACATCGATTGTATGGTCATGCCGGCTGCGAACAAGTTCAACAAGATCGTACACGCCCGCTGCGCCCTGACGTCTTACCCGGAGTGGCGCGCACTTCGCCGGGAGACCGCGGAAACCCTCGGAATGTTCGTGTTTCAAGAGATTCTCTGTCGCTGGGGCGCCATCGAAGAAATTGTGACGGATAACGGTACCCCGTTTGTGAAGGCAATCGAGTATCTCGCGGAGAAGTACGGCATACACCACATCCGCATCTCACCATACAACTCCCCAGCGAACGGACTCGTCGAGCGCAGACACCGGGATGTTCGGGGTTCCCTCCTGAAAACCGCGGAAGGAAACGAGAAGAAGTGGGTTGAAGTTGCACCCGCCGTGTTCTGGGCGGAACGCGTCACCATCTCCAAGACGTCCGGGATGTCCCCGTACTACATGGTCCACGGTATCGAACCACTTTTTCCTTTCGATCTCCACGAAGCCACCTATCTTGCCGCTCCTCCCGACGCCAGCCTCACCACCGAAGATCTCATCGCGATGCGCGCCCGGCAACTCCAGAAGCGTCCCGAGGATATCGAACGAATGCGCGAGAAAGTTGTTCGAAGCCGGATTGCATCTCTTCAAGAATTCGAACGACGCTTTGCGAAAACGATCAAGGACTTCAACTTTCAGCCCGGCCAGCTCGTTCTCGTCCGCGACAAGAAGATAGAAGGCGACCACTCCCTCAAACATATGCCTCGTTACATGGGCCCCATGATCGTTGTCCGCCGTACTCAAGGTGGCTCATACATCCTTTCCGAGCTCGATGGTTCTGTGTCCATCCTACGATACGCAGCGTTCCGCGTCATTCCCTACTACGCCCGACATCGCCATCTACTTCCCGTTCCCACTTCCGACGTTCCCGACTCGGACTCTGACTCCGAAGACACCTCCGATCATCAGCCCGCTGCGAATTTCGCCGGACTACAAAATATGACGAAAGACCGTGTTGTCCTGCCTTCGCGGCTGTATAACCGTCGAGTACTCTGAATTTTTTCCACCCGCACCAGGGTTCGTCCCTGCGTCGATATCCATGACTCCGGTCACGTTCCATTCTTTCCGTCTCATTCCCACCTTTCCGTACCACTTACATCTGTCATTCCTTAATTCCAGCCTGTGTTCCGACCGTATCCGTGCCCAGCAAGCGTTCAAGCCTTTTACCCTGCGTTCTTTCTTTTTCTGTTTCTCTCTTACTTACTATTCTTTGATTCTCCAAGAACGAACCAAAAGTTTTATTACAAAATTTCAAAATTCTATCTACTGCCCATCCCATTCCGCTCCGTCCTCGTCCATCTCCTCTTCTCCCTCGTCCGCGCCATCGTTGTCCCCCATTTCCGCCAGGTCCGCCGCCTCCGCCCACTCCTGCTCCCGCCGCAGGATGGCGGCTCCGAGGTTGGCAAGCGTTGCCGTCCGTGCCCTGTTGAGTTCGAGTTGGGCAGCATTTAGAGCGGCCGCCCGCGACTCCAGGTTGGCGAGGGTCTGGTACAGATCCCTCAGCTCCCGGTCGACGTGACTGGGCCGGAGGATTGGCAGCGCCGTCGCTACCGTGCTTGCTCGAGTGGCCCGCGGTGTCTCCCTCGCAGCGGTGCCCTGCGTCCGTCGTCCACGTCCCCTGACTCCCGTCGCGACTTCTCTGGACCCAGCTCCGCCGCTCCCCGACGCTTCTACTCCTGCCGCCTTCCGTCTGCGCGACTTCACGAAAGAGCAGGTGCTCTTCCGACTTCGGCACGCTGCGCACGCCCGGCATCCGCTCCCTACGCAATCCGAGTTGGCGGACTGACAGTGGAGGCATCGTCGAGCCCCCGTGAACCGCACCTCCGGATGGGGGCACGGCTTGTTCTTCGCGGCGTCGGCACCGCATCCCCACTCTAGCGAACGCGGGTGGTTGGCAGGGTCGGCCGGGTTGTACTCACCGTAGACGTCGACGTCCGTGGGCAGGCCAGGTTCCGCCACTGACTCTGACCTCTCCCCCGCGTTTCCCTCCGCGTCCGGAGTCTCCGCCATCGATCTGGTGTTGCCGCGCTTGCGCAGCCGGCGTCTCGGTGTGACGGGCGACCCGGGTTCCTCGTCCTCGATCTCCTCCGCCTTGCGTTTTCCCTTGGTGTCCCGCCTCTTCCCGATCCGTCGCGCCGTGTCCTCTTCCTCCCCCTCCGTGTTGAGCTCTATTGTGTCCTCGGGGGCGGCGACTGCCGACTTCAAGGGCGACGTTGACGTGCGGGAGCTCCCTCCCGCCGCGTTTCCTTTGTTCTGAGCAGCTCGGCGTCGTGCCTCTGCCGCTTGCGCCTCCAGCTTCCGCATCGCCCGTGCCTGGGCCGCCTTGCGTTCCGCTGCTGCCTCCTCCTCCCGCGCCTCCTCCTCCCGTCGAGCATCCTCCGCCCGCCACTCCCCGATCTTTTCTTGGGCGTCACGTAGCTGCACGAGAGCTTTCGTCACGCTCGTCTTAGTCTCCTCCTCGACGCCGCCCTGGAGATTCCGCTCCGAAAGGACGCCTTCCGCGTCCCTCAGCCACTCCTACGAGATGTTAGTGCCAGTGGGGGCCGGGATGAGTGGTTACTCACCACTTGCCGCTCCATGTCCGCTACGGCTATCTCCACGTCCTCCCGGTGCTCGTCGTCCAGATCCGGCAGGAACTTGCCCATGTCGACAAGGTACATCGCCTCCGTCTCGTAGGCTGCGACGGCCTCCTTCTTCTTGAGGTCTTTGAGGGCGTCGATGGAGTGCGCGGGAGTGTGTGAGGCCATTGGGATTAACGAGGGTTGATGGTGATGGTGGTAGAGAGAGAAGGAAGGACTTAGGAAAATTCTGGACTTCGACGCGAGTCAGCTTCAACATGGTCACATGACCGCGCTTCCATTTCGTCCCACGCCACATTCCTTCACCCACCCGCCATCCCGCTCCGCATTTCTTGCTGCGCCGTGTACGTTGCCCCGGAGGGTCAACACATAAACTCCCCGGGGGATGTAAGGGTTGCACCCTTCCGGTGCGTGTATCCGAAGCACTCCTATCCCCTATCCACCCCTTTCCGGCACTTCGGACTCGAACGCACATGATCCCGGACCTACGGAACGGTTGCGGACACACGTGATAACGGATCATCACTTCGGAACGACATATACCTTATCTCTTTTTCTTCTACCTTAATACTTTGATTTCCATATCCCCATCCTCTTTAGTTACCTCCGTTTTGCGTTTCGGACCATATTTACATATTTACATATGATTATCTTCGTACCTACAAAACACTCGTGTACTCGTAGCTACAAGAACAGATTTGATTCCCCCCTCACTTGCAGTCAGAAGCCTAAGTCCGTCCGAATCCGTCTTCCCTCCGTTGTCAGAGCTTTCCGCCTTCCGAGATCTAGTTGAAACTACGCCGTTGTCTTTCTCCTGCCGTCCTTATCATTCTCCTGCCTTCCTCGTCGTACCTCGTCGTTCCGAAGCACGCGTATCTGATCCGAGCGTTCCGGAGTTGTTCCGATTGCACATTCGCACGTTTCTCACACCGGAAGCACACTCTCTCACATTACACGTCTTAGGTGTCACACGGACTTGTCCTGCCGGAGGCGGACCCTCGCATTGCACATAGTCTGATCTACTTACAGGTCTATACATATATTCACTACTACAGTACAGAAAGAAGGCATTGGCGTTAGTGGTGTCGTCACTGTACACGCTTCGCGAGCTCAGCGAGGACATTGAGAATTTGAGAGAGAGGGTAGCTGAGCCAGACCTCATTGGGTCTCAGGTCCCTGTCGTGGTACACATCGAGAGTATCAAAGCGGGATTAGGCCGTCTCCAGCAAGGTCGAGCCAAATCCAAGGAGAGAGGAGATTATGTTGTGAAGAGGATTATGTCGGAAGCTTGATAGAACCCTGTAGGCCTGTCGCAACTCGTGTGCAAATTATGATTTCTGTTTGATGAAGTTCCAACAAATGGTCCCCCTACTGTTTATTTATTTCACGTGTGAATAGGTAGGCTCCCGGCCACGTGCCCAATGGAGTGACCCTTCCCCAGAAATGAACAAGTGAGTGCAGGTGTAACTTGAGCTGGGCGCGAACTTATGTGCTATCACCTTGCTCTCACCCAGGTAGGGTAGTAACAATGTAGTAATAGATACTTGTGAGCGGACTCGTACAATGTATCAATAAATACGGTCCGCGCGGAATGCAGCGGAGATAACCAAATTGAGAAGTTAACGATAGAGTGAATTTTGAGGGAGCGGGGAGTAGTTTAGGTATGGGGGAGTGGTGGGACAGCGCCTGGAGCGGGCACGGAGGCGACAATGAGACGTCGGCGCGCGCGTCGGTCGCCGATCGCCCATATTCGGCAGGTGAGAGGCGGCGCGAGAATATTATCACTTTCCAAGTCACCCTCAACAGCTTTCAACCAAAAACAAAACTACAACTCACCAGAAGACAGAATCCAATGGGACAAAGGTGGAGCAGGATGGTAGGGGCAGGAGGAGACCTGGAGATGGGTGAAATGGGTACAGGTGAGTGCAGAATACAGATGGAGTTTGAATGATAAAGCTGATGCAGTATGGGGCATGGCTAGATGAAAACCGGGGTAGCCGGCCCCTTGAGCGAGGGCCGACGCGTCTAGGCGACCAGGAGCGCTGCAGAAGCGACGGAACGCGGTCGCTCGCTCCCAATCGCCCCCATGCGCGCGCAGGGCCGTCTGGCTCTGAAGGCGCTATCCCGGGGTCAAACGGGGACGAAACCGGAGGCGATCGCGTCCCGATTCGCGAGCCGACGCCAGGCGACCTCCAGGAGTGCCCCAGCGTCGCCCGCGCGTCGTCGCTCGCTGGCGATCGCGTCCAAACGCGCCCAGACGCTCCTGCAGCACCAGGAACGTCGTCTGCGCGGTCTGCGCACGACGACGGACGCGATCGCGCGAGCGTCGATGGGCCGAGGGTCCCACACACCCAGGGATGCCCCAGCGTCGCCCGCGCGTCGTCGTTCGCTAGCGATCCCGTTGAAAACGGTCCAGACGCGCCTGCACCACCAGGAACGTCGTCTGCGCGGTCTGCGCACGAAAACAGACGCGATCGCGCGAGCGTCGATGGGCCGAGGGTCCCACACACCCGGGGACACCCCAGCGTCGCCCACGCGTCGTCGCTCGCTGGCGATCACGGCCAAAGAAGTCCAGACGCGCCTGCACACGCAGGGTCGTCTCGAGGTCGGTTTGCGCGCCAACATGGGCGCGGTGGCTCGCGTGTCAACTGGGCGACAGCGCGAGGTACCCCACCCAGCGTCGTCCACACCAGTCGGCTGGTAGAAATGCCGGCCGTGGTGACAACGCAAATGGAACCAACCGCTCCATTACCAAGTCGGCCCACAGAGCAAGTTGCCGCTGGGGATCGGCCACAGCGGCAGCCCTTCATTTCTTGTCATATCGAGTGCTGTGCCTTGTAGTAGATTCTTTGTAAATGATTGTAACAATACATGTAATTTTTGGATGATCTCAATCATCTTCGTAAACGATGATCGCGTAGCCGATGATGAGCCGTCTATGTGACGGTTGGCTTTGGTAACCAACTGTCGGCGACCCACAAGCACTTAAGTCACATAGTTTTACTGACGGTACTAACCCACGATGTATATTGTCACAACTTTTTGTTTTTTACACCGACAAGGTCGTCTGTTCGAATCTCGTCCGATGCATCCTTACCTGCTCTCGCCTGAGCGTCGGCTCCACTCGCTTGGTCATCGGGAGCTCAACAGGAGCTCCGATGATGAGGCGACGGTGAGCGATATTCACCCAAAAACTTCACGCTGTAGTAGATGCAGTTGTATGTGAATGCTAATGTTGTGCGTCAATAATGATCGCGTGGCCGATGATGAGCCGTCTATGTGACGGTTGGCTTTGGTAACCAACTGTCGGCGACCCACAAGCACTTAAATCACATAGTTTTACCGATGGGACTAACCCACGATGTATATTGTCACAACTTTTTGTTTTTTACACCGACAAGGTCGTCTGTTCGAATCTCGTCAGACGCATCTTTATATGGTCTCGCCTGAGGTCGGCTGTACTCGCTCCGTCATCGGTGGCTAAACGGCGATGCCGATGATGAGGCGATGGTGAGCGATATTCACCCAAAAACTTCACGCTGTAGTAGATGCAGTTGTATCTGAATGCTAATGTTGTGCGTCAATAATGATCGCGTAGCCGATGAAGAGCCGTCTATGTGACGGTTGGCTTTGGTAACCAACTGTCGGCGACCCACAAGCACTTAATTGACATAGTTTTGCTGAGGGGATTAGCCCACGATGCATATTACCACAACTTTTTGTTTTTCACACCGACAAAGCCGTCTGTTCAAATCTCGTCAGACCCATCTTTATATGGTCTCGCCTGAGGTCGGCCGTACTCGCTCAGTCATCGGTGGCTAAACGGCGATGCCGATGATGAGGCGACGGTGAGCGATATTCACCCAAAAACTTCACACTGCAGTAGATGCAGTTGTATGTGAATGCTCATGTTGGGCGTCGATAATAATCGCGTAGCCGATGATGAGCCGTCTATGTGACGGTGGGCTTTGGTAACCAATTGTCGGCGCCCCACAACTACTTAAATGACATGGTTTTACTGCTTTGTTCGGAGGGTATCCCACAATCTTGTGGTATATTGCCACACCTTTTTGTTTTTCACACTGACAAGGTCGTCTGTTCGAATCTCGTCAGATGTCGTGCCTTCAATCGCTCCTCTGCTCGCTCATTTTCGGCTGCCAATCGGCCCTCAATGTGTCCATTTCTTATACATTATAAGTTCATTTGGGAGTTCGCATCTAAGTCGGCCTCGCGCTCGCTTCGTCGCTCATCGTCGGCTGCCTGAACAAAACAAATGAAATACAGGCTACTATGCAGTCTCATCTACTTCGACGACCTGTGCTCCAATTGCGTCAAGAGACTCCGTATTCGGGATGCTATCGCGCTCAACCGCCCTACTTCGTCTACTCCGGCCTGCACCGTCGCCATTTTCGCCATGAATAGTCGATGGGCGGCGTCTTTGTACGACAAGCCCCACCGTTCTTGTGCGGCGACAATGGAGGCGTGGATGTTGGCAACCTGCTCCCTTGTCAGTGCCTGTACCAGGTCAGTAGGGTGTTTCGAGAGTCGGCCCTAGGCGTACATACCGGGTTTGCCGGTGTCGTGACCATGCCTTCGGCGATGAGAGTTGACGAGGCTGCATACGCGGGTAGCTACATGAGTGTGAGCACACTGTTTGACTGTCTTGGACCTTGCTTAATTTACCTCGGTCTCGTTCGTCACCTCGCCGAACGACGCCTTTATCTCGTCCTTCTTGAGCTTGTAGCGAATGAGCTCGGAGAGTGCAGCGGGCACTGCCAATGTCTCTGGTGATGTGTCATCCCTGATGAAGAGGGTTGACTTTGATTTCGCTCGGCCACTGGTTTCAGGCGGGTGCATGTCGGTGACTGGTGGTTGTCGATGAAGAGGCGATAACAGAAGCGATGGGATCGATGATCAACAAAGTCACGGGTTCGTGAGTGTCGGCGTTGTGACAATGTGACATGTGCATCACTCATTTATCACAATCAACAACTTTCCTTCGCACCACCAGCACGCCCAGCCGACATCTCCCTCCCCTTTCCCCAGCGCCATGCCATCATCATCGTTCGACGCAACTTCACAGGAGGCGGTGACTCGCACCTTCACCCGCCTCCAAGCCGAGCTTCTCTCCCATGTCGCTGCTGGGACGGGGTTGGCGTGGTTCAGTCAGAACCGAGTGGCGATGGTGAGTCATCCCTTCTGACCAATGGGCCGTATTCATATAGGTGCGCCTGTAGTACGCGTTCGCGAAGACCGCGTCGAACGAGGGTTTCAAAAGGGAGATAGACGAGAAGTGGCTCATCACGCGGGTGCTCAAGGCGCTGCTGAAGAAGACAGACGACGTCGTCATGGAATTTTTTGAAAAGCCTCAATCGTCTCTTGCCCGATTGGTGGCCGAGACGGCGCACAAAGAGGCGGTGCAGAGGGAGAAATCGAAGCAGAAAGTGAAAGATGGGAAGCACGGTGCAGAAGGAAAGCCACGAAAGGAGGATCGGCCAAAAGGAAGGCCGGGGCAGGACGACGCAATGCAAGTGGATGGCGCGGAGGGACCGGGAGAAGTGCCGGTGGGGGAGAAACGACATCGGGTGAACGAGGCGAAGATGAAGGTAGTGAAGAAGGAGGAGGTGGAGCAGATCTTGAGAGCAAAACACGGTGAGGCCGAAGCCATGGGGAGGCGAGTGGACAAGGGAAAGGCACGGGCGATGGACGTCGGCGAGGAGCCGAGGGGCGCGACGGGGGAGATCACGGCGCACAAGCGGAGTGCGACGAAGAAACGGGAGGTGAAGTCGAAGGCTACCGTCGGCTCCGACACGGATGAGGGGAGGTCGCCCACGGTGGACGAGCAGGCGATGAAGGTCGTGAAACAGGAGGAGTTTGAGGAGATGATGGGAGCCCGCGACACCGGCAGGGAGGGCGCCAAGAGACGGACGGACAAGGGAAAGGGAAGAGCGATGGAGATTGACGAGGAGCGGGTGTTAGCGAAGGAGATCACCGTCCGCAAGAAGCGAGTTGTGGAGTCGGGTGCCGATGGGGAGGCGTCGCGTGAAGGCGTCGCAGGCCCGAGCAAGGTAGGGAGAGTCAACGGTACTACACGAGTGAATGCTGAAATGATAACAGATAAAGCCTGAGCAAGCAAGCGATGACGACGGTGAATCGGAGATGTCGACGCCGAGCGAAGAGGAGGACGATGACGAGGAGTCGGACGATGCTGGGAAAAGGAGAAACCCGCGTCGCCGCGCTCAGCCGAAGAAGGGCACATTGGTGCTACCCAAAGTGGAGAATGCGCGGAGCCCAGCCCGTGGCGCGACGCGGCGGGTGTCGCTTGGGCCGAAAGATGGGTACTTCCACCCGGAGTGCGTTCGCTGTGTTCGGGCGAATGTCCCATGTGAGCGACTGGCCCGGAATCCAGTGGGGTCGTGCCATCGGTGCCGACACATGAAGATCCGATGTGTGCGCCTGCGTGGTCTAGAGGACCCAAACAGCATCGTGTCGAAAATCCGCAGGCAGATGGACGAAGAACCGCCTGCACCACAAGGTTGGCAGACCTTCGTAGAGCAGACAAACCGACGGATGGACGACATGGGCCGACGCCTGGACGAGATGACGGCGCGATTGCAGGGGAGCAGCACACAGTTGCAGGGGCTCGAGCGAGGCATGCAGTTGGTGCTCAACATGCTCGCTCGCAACGGCATGGGCGACGCAGAGGGCTCTGTCTTCGAACAACGGAGTGACCCCGGAGGGCGGTCCACTGCGCGACAGCGCGAGAAATCACATCGGACACGTGAATGGGCAAGAGGGCAGGTGCCCAGTGGTGAGCAGCGGACCGTGATTGTCCGTGAGGCGCTGCCCGATGCTGAGCAGCAACCCGTGATTCCAACGGAGCCGCGAGTAGCCCCGCCGCCTATACCGACTGCCACCCCCCCCGCAGCGACGCTAACATTGCCTCCGCAGCAGGTGCCAGTGACGCCCCCACCTCGACGAGGTCCATTGCCCCCCTCTCCTTCACAAGCACCACCATCACCATCGTCTCCGCCTCCTCGCTCCCCGTCGCCAACACATTCGCCTTCCATCGCTCGCGAGGTCGCTCGCGATGTCGCCCCCCCAGCAGCCCCACCACCACCACCCGCCCCCCCGATGGGAGCACTCATTTCATACCATTCTCAAACGCCCGCCCCGAGTGAAGATGTCGACATGGACATCGGATCGTCTCCCAGCCCGGCTGGTCCGACCGTCGTGCTCCAGGAGCCGACACCCAAACCTCGTCCAACTTTGGACAATCTTCAAGCCGCGCTGGATCGCCTCCAGCAGCCTCCTCCTCGCATGACTAGATTGCGAGCACAAACTCCCGACGTACCGCTGCGTCGCTCGACGCGATCAAAATCGCGCAGTGCCGAACCCGAAGGGACAAAGGGCAGCAAGCGAAAGGCGGTCAGCGACAACTCGCCGAAGGGCAAGCGGGCGAAGAAGTAGTATTGTACTTATATATCATTATCTTGTACATATTTTGTCTTTATACTACTTATCAATACATTGTTCTATTGCTGATGACAAGTGAGATTAAGTTAAAGGTTGAGTGCTCGTCGCGTCTTCCGTGATTTTCGCTTGCTTCCATCGGCCGCGCCGAAGCGTTCGGCTTCTTGTGCCAATCTATCTTCTTCTGTCAATCTCTTTTTGGCTGTAGTTAATTGTGGATTTGGAGGTGTCTCTGGAACGTCGCTAGGAGTCGCGCATGTATCGGTGCCCCGACGCGGAGATGAATCGGTGGGAGCTGGGCTGAAGGAAGGATCGGCCTGTGATGGTGTCATAAGGGCCTCCGTCTGGGCGCCACTCGCAGAGGCAGTATGAGTATTCGGCATTGGGTCGGGGGGATCGTCGGACACTCCGGTAGGCGGAGGCTCGTCTATTGCAGGTTCGCCCTCCTGGCGGACAATATGAGCGACTTGCTGAGGCCGTTTCAGTGGCCGCGGGCGTGGTCGCGTTGGCTTGCTGACTTGGGGACTTGAGACGGCCAGCATCGGCACCGATTGCTGACCTCGCTTCCGTTTGCTTGACTTCGATGGCTTCTTACTCTTCTTCTTAATTGCCCTCGGTGGCATTTCAGTGTCTTCGCTTGCGATCGAGGTAGTCGGCCGAGGCGACGCCGCACGTCGGTCATCATCGCCTTGCACCGACCTCGTGTGTCTGCGTGATGGGGTATCTGTGCGCTCACTGTCACTGTCAATAACTCGACGTGATAATCGGGACCGCCTCGGTGGAATAACGGGGAGCGTATCGCTGGCGACGCTTGCACCGCGCGGTGAGCGAGTATCCGTCGACTGTTCTAAAGGAGAACTGTTGACGACTGTTCTGGACTCTGCGGAGTCGATGGTAGTTACCGCTTTCACCTTCCAACGAATTGGTGCAGGTGTCGCCACCGGTCGGCTGCGCGGGGTAGGGCCGGCGTGGTACCTCGCGGCCAGGATTTGCTTGCTCCTCGTGTCGTAATACCCTTTAAATTTGAAAGGCTGCCCCGCCTCTTGACGTCGGAGCAGTACATCATACCAGTCAATGACCATCTTCACTACCATGTTATGCGGTTGACCGAACTTGAATGTCGGTGTGGTCGGTATGTATTCGGCATCTATCGTGTCTTTATAATGGTCCATGAGTGTTTTCCAAGGCACCTGTTGGTCTTGCCGACCGGAGGCGAGAACTGGTACCGAGGTCTCAGTACATGTACAAATTTGTCAAACGGACGCACTTACAATAGTGAGCATTGAGATAAAGCCGCAGTGTCATTTTGACCACCTTTGAGTTGACGGGTGTATTGCCGACAATGCGCGGTGGCAAAATCGGTGTTCCGTCGGCATTCTTCGCCAGCTGCACTTGGTTGCCCAACATGTCGATCGGCACATCATCGTCTGGAGCGGTCGGATCCGCGCTCGTGGTCGAAAATCGTTTCTTGTTGAGTGCGATGACCTGCTCGGTGAAGTGATTGCGAAATCTTGCCTCGAGTGATTTGTCTTTGATCAACTCCGACTTGTAAAGGAGATATCCAGAGTCCGTACTGAAGCGAGGTCAGACGATACAACGCTCATTGAAGTGAAGCACGTACTATGCAAACTTCGGCTTGCCATCGGTGTCGAGATATATCCCGACACTGTATGTCAGCATGCCATACTTCCTGAACAATGACCGACAGTTCGCGTCAAGCGCCTTCAACGCCCCGCCGTTAGCATATCTAGAGCCGCGAATTGCCGATCAGTGTCCGACGTACTGGCGAAGTCACTTACTGTCGGCGCACAGGCTCACTATCTCTCTCGGCATATACCTGGGCTATTCGTTCCTTCACTTCATCGCGCTCCAGAGGCTCCATGCTGATATAAATCGCTCGCATCGCGCGACTTCGGTAGCCGAGTGTGTTGTTCTTCGCTGCAGCTCGACGGATGTCCTCCTCAACTTTTGTCCAATCTCGTGCCACATCGTTTCCGTATACTGCAACGTCGTCTTCGCCTGTGGATATGTCTGCTTCGGCCCCCGATCGTCCCTCTGCGTATGCCGCCTTCTCCTTTTCCAGTTCCTCACGCACTGCCACTTCAAGATACTGTTCTGCTAGCTCAGTGATGCGAGCTTTCCACCTGTCCATCCTTGGTAGGACTGTGCGATAGCCGACCCGCTCGAGGCGATCGGCACCGTCGGCTACCTTTCTGCGCCGTCGTTTGCCACGCCAGTTGTTGCGCACCCAAGCAAGAAGGTCCTACACGGAGAAGAATAACTTCACACTGCCATATGATCTATTTCCAAATGGCACTCACTTTCTCTCTTTTCTCTTTCTCTTCCGGCGTAAAGCCCTTCTCCTTCTCTGCAGCCGTCTTCATTTCGCTGACCCAGTAATTAAATAACTGGGCTGCAGCCGCAGCGAAGACTTGCTTGCGATCTGGAGTTGTCTTTGCCGCGATGTATGGTTCCTTCCAAATATTCAATATGCCTTTCTCGCCACTGTCGTACTTTGGTGCTTGCACGAACATGACAATTGTGAAAGTGGGGGAGCGTGTGCGTACAATAATATTCACAGTACAATTTATACGGGTGTTCGCCATGAGGCATATCTTGAGACCACATGTTCACTGTCAGGTATCTCACCGTGCATCAAGCTGTCGCTTATTACACACGTGTAGACACCATATACACGCGTTCCTCACACCCCAACTTTCGCGATGGCTTCAAGAAAGCGCAAGCGTGTGCTTGACATTGACGATCCTCAGCTCGCTGAGGTTGTTTGGGCGACAACTCGCTTTCAAACTCCCACTACGGATGGTAGTGAACATGAATACACTGCTTACGAGCCTGCTCCTCCAAAAGATAGAGGGATTAGGTTCGCCACCTACGCACCGACCGATATCCCTGAAGGCACGACCCCAGTGGAGTTTCACAACCCACACGCAGAACATGAGGATGACATTCAGGACCTTGTCGTGTCGAAAACAAAGGTGATTCGTCGTGTGGCTTCCGGGGCAGGTACTGAGACAAATGCATTAGAGCCAAAGAGATTATCTGGAGGAATTCATCAAATACGCCGGCGTGGTGATGAACGCTTTAATGGATCATGAGGCCATTCCTAGTAGGCGTTGTGGATGCGATGGAGGACATGCAAATTGGCAATGCAGGGAATGTCATCAGGGAACGATGTTTTGCCGTGCATGCATGCGGAGCACGCACCTGGAGATGCCATTTCATCGCATACAGCGATGGACTGGGCAATATTTTCGTCCCGCAAGCCTGTGGGAGGTCGGCGTGTGCGTCATTGTTGATCACGGGAAGGCCGACCGGAGGTGCGAGTGGTTGCGCCAAAAGGAAGAAGAGTATCTGGCTTGGCAAATAGCGTTGGACGGGATGGAAGAGGATGAAAACACATCATCTGGACGGGCAGACATGGGAGGCAGCGAGTCGGGGGAAAGAGCGGGCGTTAGCGATGAAGGCGACGTACACCGAGCAGCGCACGATATCAATACTGACAATGCTGGTAATGCAGCTAAGGAGTTTGACATGGATGATATGATGAACGCATTACTTGAAGAGGAAGCAAGGAGGGCACACGGAGGGGACGAAGAGCTTGACGGAGCCGATGACGGCTCCGATGATGTTCACGGATTGCCCGCTGAGCCGATTGATCATCCAACGCCCCCCATGAGTGATGGAAATGGTAATGTATATGTACTGATTGTGCACACAAATGGTCTCCATTCGTTGCCCTACATACAATGTGGATGTGGTGGGCCACAAGAACGGATTTCTGGCGCGATCGGCAAGCGACTTATGCCCGCAAGCTTCAAAGTGTTCAAGACATTCTTCACTTTCGACGTGCTCGACGACTTTCGCCTGGCAAATCTGGAGTGCAAGACTTCAGCGTATCAATACTATCAGTTACTACGGCGAAAAACGGAGCCGCTCGCCCCACATTCGGTCCCCGAGCGATACGCGGAATTGCGTCGATTGTCACGGTGCTGGCGTTGGCTTAAGAAGCTAAAGTGGGGAGGTCATTTTACGGCGCGGGATAGGGATGGGGAGCGTATGGATGATGTTCGGACGGCCGAGTTGTCCGTTTTTTGCCCGAGTTGTCCCCAGCCGGGTGTGAATCTGCCAGACAACTGGAAGGATGATTCTAATCGGTAGGAAACACTTTGAAAACAATGCCACAGCTGTTCACCATTGCCTGGTAGGTGGGTCTATCGCCGAACGCTTATGGCCGATGGCAATTTCAAGGCCGACCACATCCGTCAGTCTACTGGGGACAAGGACATATGGCTATCGGCTGGCTCAAGTATGCTTCCCCATCGCGAAGAGTATGGAGACTTCCTCCAGCGTGCCGAAAATATCAAAACGGTGAGTATCGGTCAAGGCGATCGCTCCCCGACTCAGTTCCTTCGCAGAAAGCGCCGTGCGAGAATAGCTTTCGGGCCATTGAAAACACCCTGATGTTTTCAAAGACATGCGACATTAATGGAATTGTCGCCATCGCTTGCCCTCGGCATGGTTGCTTCGCGCCCGGCAGCGTGGCCGACCTGTACCGAGGGGAACAGCAAAAGAATGTTGATTGGGTTCTCCTACAGGCATTAAAGTATTCAAACATTGACCCCGAGCAGGGCCTTTTGTTTTTCTATGACATTGCTTGTCAGTACAGTGTTCATTTCCAGAAGCGCATTGGCCGTGAACTGCCGATCGGTCTCGACGTGGATTTCGGCATCGGACAGTTCCACGTCCATGGACACAAGGAAGATTGTCTATTTCGCTTTTCATCAATGTTCATTCCTAAGTCGGGCGTGGTTGTTGGCGAGATTCTGGAGTCTCTCTGGGCAAATCTAAACGCAGTAACACCGGCAATGCGGACGGCGACGCTCGCCCACCGGGCCGAGCTACTAGATGACCACATCTGCGATTCAAACCACAAGAAAGCACTAACAATAGGTGAGGCAGCTACTCGGCGTATCATTCGGCCACACTCATTGCTATTCAACTCAGTGAGGGCATTATGCAAACGGTACTCGCTTGCCGAGAAGCGAGCGGCGGAAGCAGAGGAAACACGGCTTGCGATTGCGGAGCGTGTTGGGCCGACAAATATCGCCGAGTGGACCAGTCAGGTTGAGGCTGCCGAGGGCATTCGGTGCACGGATCTGACCGCTATGGATATCTACGGGATGAATGCAAGCTACGAAGACCACATGGCGGTGGATGCCGATGACATACCGATTGAGCCCGAGTTCCAGTGGATACGGGAAGCAATCAGTGTCGAGGAGCTGCAGTGAGTACAGTATACGCGTCCCAATATCTTAGTGACGCATGGCGTCCCTTCAAAGATGCAACGTGCGATGTCGGGCCAAGCGCGCGGCCAAAACGCCCCGAGCCGAGGAGACGAGACAGCTCGCCAATCTCCGTGAACAAATCATCAAGCGCATCAATGACATTGCCATACATAGTAGCCTTCCGGGTCTTGCCGTCACTGGCTTCAACACCGCTCAAGGCCATACCGACCAGCTGACCGGCAATGAGCGACTACCAGCCGACTATCTCTTTGCCACCAGCAATTGGGGGGAGCCCCCTGAAGACGATTTGGATGTTGACGATGCAGACGCGACTGAAGGCCAGACACACTCCACCAATGGCAACATAGGCGACCGTCTCCCGACGGAACCCGCGACTATCCCCGCGCTGCCGATGCTTGCAGAGAATATGCCCATTTCGTTGCCATCAACAGTTGCAACATGTTCCGTGGAATTAAAGTTGCATGAGCTTGCACTACGCCAAACTCAGGCCGACTCGCTGTTGAAGGCGCTGCGCGAGGTCATCGCCGAGAAGTCGATGCAGTACAGCCACACGATGCGGGGTGCTGGGCGACAGATCATAAAGACGCGGTCAAGAGATCGAATTGCGACATTAAACACAAAGCGCAACGATCTGACATACACATATGGCCGATGTCAGGAGGCGATGATCACGTTGGGAGCCGATGAGACTGTTCTCGCCAAGTACAGAGCATTGTCGCGTGACGACATTACCAGCAATACGACTGTTGTCAATCCAAATGTTGCCGGGTCCACGACACTGCATTTGTCGTGGATTTGGCATGTGGGCCGAGATGACGAGTCGGCCCCGGCCGCACTGCATGAAAGTGAGTCAGCGCATCCATTTGTGTCTCTCGCCTGTGTAACACAGCTGACAATGCGTACGAAAAGGTAATCGCGTCCTATACATTAAGTCGCGCGCCCTCGCTCACCGATGGCAAGAGGAATCAATATTGGTAAAGTACGAAATGGAATGGACTGTGAGATCCTTCCAGTACTCCCACAAATTATGGTTGTCTCGTGCTACCAGTCTAGCTCCTGGCCCAGATGCTTATGCACGTCGGAAGGCCTCGCAGTATCTACGGCAGGCCCGAGTCGCCGAAACTGAGTTCAGGAGATACCATTCCCAGATGCCACGCGTGGTCACCTGATATATTTCGCATCACATGTGGTGTTGATATGTACCAATAAACAAAGTTGAACCATCTTTACTCACAACCACAATGCCGATTGACGCGATCCCTTTGCTAAGTTACAATGGCCTGAATATCGGGCCATTCGATCCCCAGGATCGAGCTTGGGGCCGAACGATCCCCCCTCAACTGATTGTCGATTACGCCGATCATCGGTTTGGCGTTATTCTGCTTGCCTTGAGGCAGAGCCAGGATGCGCTGCCCTTCGCGCTCCTCCGGAAGGAATATGTATGGTCACTGTAGTACGGTCAATATACATCACGTTGATTCCATCTCCTCCTAGCAATATATCCTCGCTACCATCGGTGCCGCGGTGGCGATCGGCCATGCCGTGACGCCGGGACCCATCGTTCGGGCGCTCGCTGCAGGGCTCAATGCTGACGAGTTGGCGCCAGCCGAATTCCTTTCCTCCAGGGCCATTGGGAAGGCTCTGAATACCGCACGCATTCAACGTGCACGGCAGAAGTTCCCTCCCAAGACATATCCCTTCGCTTGGTGGACTACATCGGCCCTGCGCGAGCGAGCCGAGGCAGACAATGGCGTCCCCTCCACTACTCTGCTCTCCTCGCAAACAATTGTCGAATGTTTGGAAGCCTGGGGGCGCGACATTGATCGCTCAGAACATCGTCCAAAGACCCAACCGATCCCCGACGGTGACCTGGTCACGCGCGATCTGAGCTTGTTGTTGACATTCAGGGCAAATGTCACAGAAAGGCCCGCGATGTCACCTCGATGCGATAACTGCGCGGAAGCGACACTCATGATGCGTGAAGCGCTTCGAATCGTCAACGTCGGCCTCAACGATCGGGCTGCTGCAATTGCCGAGGACGCGCAGGAGGCAGCTGCATATTTTGATCTCTACGACACTGTTGCGTTCAGAGAGATCAGGGACAGCGAGAGCGTTGTCAACGCCCCAGTTGAGTCCCCCGTCGACCCCGAGATTCAGCGGATTTTGGACGACAACAGGCCCCACCCCGAACACGAGGGACGGAAAAAGGCGACATCGAAGGCGAAGCAGACATTACGGGAGAAAACGCACGAAGTCATTGAGCTCATCAACAGGCTGGCACGTCAGTCACTCCGCCAGATCCCCAACGAAACTAATGCATTTTGGCGCGGTGGCCCGACTCTGTCGCTTGCCGAAGCGATGGCCGAGTTTGAGCCGTCAACAGAGCCTTTCGACGAGGCCTACCACGATGAATACTTCCAGTCCCTCCCACAGGGCAGCTGGAATTCGGGGCAGACGGAAGACTCAACAACCAGACTCGCCAGCTTCCCATCGGACTTCGACGCTCAGCCCGGCTCTCCGATGCATCGCCCAGATGATGGCTGCATCAATGCGGCCAACCGTCCGCACGATCGCCTTTTGTCTGTCTTCAAGACGCCTATCCTGTCGGCACCCGTGCGTATTTCCGTTCGCTGCCCGATGCTCTACTGCTAACACCGTCGAGTAGCAACGGGCGACCCCCGTTGCCCTTGGGCGTCACAGGGCAATGCCTCCATTCTTGCCGGACTACGTCGATAGCGACCTGCTCCCATCGCCCCCCCGCACGGAGGCCGTCGGTGGCCACGTCGCGCCGATCGGCGTGTCCGACCACACGGTCGGCGGCCGTCACGAGGTCATCGAGATCAGTTCAACGGTTGGCCCGTCCTCTGAGCGTGGTATGACCACGTCCAACGTCACCCTTGGTGGCGATGATACAAATGTCTCGCTTGGTGGCTCGGACGAGCAAGTATCGCTCGGAGCAGGCAGCAGCGAAGTGGAGAGTCTGGGTGGAGAACCCGATATGGTTCGGCAGCGTCGCGCAAGCGACCATATTGCAGTACCCCCATCGAATTTACGTGGCGATGATGACGACGATGTCTCACTCGGGGGAAGCGACTCAGACGATGTGTCACTCGGCGGAAGCGACTCGGAGTCGGGCGGTTCGGAGGGAGACGACCTCGAGCCGAGGGCAGTACGCGTAAGCGAGGCTGCATTCCGCTCCCCGTCCAGTTCATCCAGCAATGACCAAGATGAGGTTTCCCTGGGCGGCAGTACGGGCGATGAGAGCGAGGGACGAGATGGTGATGGTCACAGCGATGGCTCGCAGGCCTCGGCCGCCGACAGGCAACGCGATACCTCATCGGCCGGTGGCGAAATGGATGTTGAAGACGACGCAACTACAACATTGGGCGCAGACTCTTCGCCAGCCTCGAGATCGCCTACTGCCGCCCGGCTCGGCACGCGATCTGTCGAAGACGACGATGAAGATGAGGACGCGATCTCCCTCGGAGGGTATTCCGACGATCAGACCGACATTCCCAACATCAGAATGCCGTCTGAGCCCCGAGACGCCGACCGATGGTCAATGTCGGACATGCAAGCAAGTGTCCCCAGCTTGGAATTCGCCATGGCATCAGGGGATTCATCACCCGAAATGAACCGCGGCGCAGAACTAAACTGGTCTGACGACTCCAATGACAGTGCCGATATCCCCGCCTCTGCGCGCGCCTTCATCCGATCGTCTCTGTCGGCCACCTTCCAACGTGCGTCGCTTCCGTCGCTTCCCGCTCGCCACTCATAATCTCTTCCACAGCCCGCTACCGCAATGTCGACTTTGAGCATATTGACGACAGCGCCTTTGACGACGACTGATATTTTTTGTTCCCCCACTTTGTATTCGAATAATATTGCTTTTCTGTTACAATGAACGCTGTGAGTCAGGAAGTTGAGCCACGCTGCGTTCGCCACGCGAGCGGGACGGGCCGACACATTGCGAACGTGGAGCGACGGCAGGCAGCCCGTGCCGAGTTCGCTTCAAAACATGTGGCTAGGGCTTCGGGCAGACGACGCTCTCACCATCATACCCGCATAACTCTGCGCAATGTCCATCGCTTATCAGCTCACGGACGAGGAAACAGAGTTCCTCCGATTGTTTGTCCCGAGTTACAGTCAGACGGCGCTCGACGCGCATCTCCGTACATTATGGTGGCTAGGGCTAGACAAGGCATGGGTGCAAAGATGCGGGAGGAACCCGTCTAAGGCGCAGGAAAAGGTAACCAAGAACATTATCAATGGGAGTGATTTGAACACGTCTCCAGGCCATTGTCGGCTTTTTCGGCACCGCCGGTGCAAGTAGTAGCAAGGCGATTACCCACATCGAACGCCCAGTCGTCAGTGACGACGATGCAACTACTGATATCATTGAGTCAACGAGCGCCCTGGAATCAACAGGGTCGCCCATTGTCGGTGAGCGTGAGTTAGAGGCGGCTTCGCTGGGAATGCTCGTTCCGTCGTCCATTGGCGAGCAAAGCCTCAGTGAACGTGAGCTGGAGGCGTCAGCTGCACTGCTCATGCTGCGCCCATCGGCCCTTCGCCAAGCACGTCTCGATGAGCGTGAGGTAGAGGCGGGGGCTACGCTTCGCCCGTCGGCAGTTGGTGAGCATACGCCTGGGGCGAACAGTCAAGCGGATGTGCCGACGCCAAGCAACACGACGGCCACCGATGTACGCGATACCGATCAATGCGTCCGGCTCACTTGGATGGCCCCCGAAATATGCATGTCCCCATCGGCAGCCGACTTCGGCATCATTTCACATCGCCCGCTCATATGGCAACCGCCATTCGTTCTCCCCGATCGCACGTAACCGAGACAGAGTGCCAAGCAGAGCAGACCTCAATCACGCCTGAGGCGTTCGACGCCTCTACACGGACAACCCGAATCATTTATCCCTTCTACCCGACACTGGCACGGGCAGCATTCATAGCTGACTCTGATGACCAGCCGAGCAAGCCGAGCCGAGGGCCTATCAGTCTAACTCGACGCGGGCCTATTTCAAGTGGGAATGATTTCTCTCGGCCAAGCCGATGCATTGTGCCCACCAACTTGTAGCAATCAAAGTGATTCGATATAGCAGTAGATACATACGCAATACATGTATTAATGACTCGCCCGCATGCAGGAAAACTAGATGAGTGACCGATGAGTGACCGAGCATTTCCGATCTTGACTTACCGATGGTTAGTGACTTCGGCCCATGTTGCGCACATCATTATCATAGGTCGGCACCATCCAAACTACCATGATGTTGATACAATCATGATCAGTTCGGCGGGGCCCCCATCCGCTCAGAACCTCGGGGTCCCATCGGACGTCGGCGCTGTCGCCTTTGTGCCGTTCTTTATCAACAGTTTTGCTCCAGCGGCTGCTATGATTGACGTGTGTCGCTCATGTTTCGGTGTCCGTTTGATGAGCACAGCCCCCTCATAATCGCTATATCGGCACAAGCGAATCAGAGGCGAACGGCGGCGCCAATGCACCAAATACTGACCGCCTAATCGCCTCTGAGATCGGCATATGTCGCACATCATCGCTTCTTATTGGACAACAGAATATGCCAGTTTCTGCTATTCAAACCATAGACGTTTGGGCCTATCGCCCATCTCCTTCCCCTGTCGGCCTATGTCGCGTTTGCGTCGTCCGTCATCGGGTGTCCGATGTGGTGATCCGGTATTTGAATCTATCATTGCGATGATTGACCACATTGAATTACATTTTAGACGCATGGTACTCCAACTGACCATGATCGGCAATGTTCGCCCAACGTCGGCCTACCTATCGAGTCCGACGTCTCGATAAGCACGGTGATATGTAGAAATTACACCCTGGACACTATCTTTGACAATCTCGTCCTTGCTCCCAGTCTACCGGTATATAACACATGCCTGAACCGCAACATATCGGCACCGATGCCAAAGCCGATGCTCTCACTCATTCGCGCGTTACACTGATATACCCACGGAAAAACAAGGAAGGACTGCGCCGCCCTCTCTAATACCCTGGCTCTATCCATTGCATCGTCGGTGATACTGTCGGTCCCACCGTCGGCCTCACTGTCGGTCCTGGCGAAGTGCGGGTTGCTCCGCGCGGATCGTTCTTACTGGCTACATTGTTTGCCTACCATATTTGGCAAAGTCCGCTGGCCTTCCGCGCGGACTGATGCAATCAATACAATGTATAACTCCGCTTTGATGTAACTATTACTACATTGTAACTCCGCTATGTGTCTCACCGGCTACAAGGTCACTTAGAACCCGAAGTAGGGAGTATATCAATTCTTGGGATTTCGAACCAGGACACTAGCAAACCACTGGAATTCTATCATGTCTGCAGTCGACTACACATCACTAAAGTTATCCCACATCCGGGTCACATTAGACGAAGGAGTGTTGGTCATTGTTATCGACCGCCCAGCTGCGTGAGTGGAGAATGTCCCAAATGAACAATGTGCTGACATCCTATCGTTGCTTTGAAGGAGAAACACCTTCGTTGAGGCTTTTGCCCACGAACTCGTTCAAGCGCTCGACTATGCAGACAAGGATGACAGAGTCCGTGCTGTAGTCTTCACGGCAGACACTACCGCGCCAGCGTACTGCTCTGGTGTGAGTCGTGATATTTTCCTGTCAGTGTGTTGTTCTCATGTAAACTGCGTTCAGGCAGATTTATCTTCTGGATGGAAATGGAACAACGCCAACCCTGAAGCTAACACTGACCACGGTAAGTTCTCCACTCCTTAGTCCTTGGCAGGTATGTGATTATCGCATTTCCAAGGTTTCCGCGACCCCGGAGGTTTTGTTACTTTGGCTGTCCTTCGATGCCGCAAAGTCACCATCGCGGCGGTCAACGGACATGCAGTTGGAGTCGGTGTGACTGGTTTGCAACTGCCGTTCGACTTCCGGTTCGCATGGGCGGATGCGAAAATCGCCCTGCCATTCGTTCGCCGCGCCATTACGCCAGAAGGTTCGTTACAACGTTAGGAGAACTTGATGATTGCCTACTCAAAATATGTTCGCCCCGTAGCCTCTTCGGTCTTCATGCTACCACACCTCCTCGGTTACTCGGCGGCGAAAGCCATATTTTTGTCGGGCGAAACATTCACACCCACTCACCATCTTCTTACTCGATTGTATTACGCTGTTTTCCCCAAGCGCGAGGAAGTGTTCCCCGCAGCCTTGAAGTTTGCAAAGGAGCTCGCCTCTAACACATCCGCCCCTTCCATCGCAGCTACAAAGGCCATGCTTAACCACCCGCCGGGAAACGCTGAGGAGGCTCACCTCATCGACTCCTACATGTTAAAGAAGATGACAGCCGGTGAAAGGAATGACCTTGTCGAAGGGGCAAGAGCCTTCAAAGAAAGAAGGCCTCCCAAATTCACTGACTCCGTGAATATCATGAAAAACTGGGCGCCTTGGGTAGGAAAACATAATCCGTTCTTGATGATTCCTGCTGACGATGCGCCTTAGTGGAAGACATTGAATGTAGCACCCGGTTCAGCAAAGCTGTAGAAGTACACGCGTGTGTATTCTTGACGTGCTTCTCATGGATACTTCTTGCCTGTTTGCGATAATTCCTTCTCACCGCCAGTCACGTTACAACATAAGTTGCGCCATCCTCCATCCCACTTGCGTTAGCTTTGCCATGTCTGTCATCATCCATTATTGGATGCACTATTCATATAAGACGGGCGGCTTCCCGAGATCTCACAGGCTCTTGACTGCTACCATCACCCATTTGCAGAGATAAAGATCATGGCGCCAGTCGCAGTCATCAAGGACGCTGGAACCCCGGCCAGCACCCCGCAGGTAAACTTGAAATCCAAGGTTGAACAAGTGGTCGCTATCAACCCATTCTACTCGCCGTCGCTCGGTGATGATGGCGACACCACCTATCCGTTCGCCGAGTTCAAGGTCAGTTTCTTGCATTTCTCCTCGCACCGTCTGTTACTAATACATCCTATCTCCCACTAGCCGTTCTTCCCGAAAGTAGATTGGGAACCTTTGACTGAGGTCGCCGTTACAGAGCGCGGACTACTCGCCGATGCCTCTAAGAAGAATCTGCTGTCTGCGGCGCAGAAAGTCAAGAACCTGACGCCCGCTATCGGTACAGAAATACTGGGCCTTGACCTGAGGCAACTGACGTCAACGCAAAAAGATGAGCTGTAAGCATCTATGATAGTATAGGTAACTTTTGATCGACCTATTCTTGTTGCATTGGATAGGGCGTTATTGATCGGAGAAAGAGGCGTCGTCTGTAAGCTCATCCCGCCTGAAACATCCTGACGTAGATCGCTCAACCGATTTTGACTCTAGTTTTCCGCGATCAGGATCTGAACATCCACGAGCAGCTGGACCTCGCGCGACACTTTGGCCCCTTGCATAAACACGCAACCACACCCATTCCAAAGAATGGGTTAGAGGAAGTCCATGGTCAGTCTATTATGGGTGATTAAAATATGGATAACCATTGACAAGGCGGCGTGGTTTATGGTTAGTCGTGTACAACGATGCGTCTCGCCGGCCCGATACCTCAGCCTTCACGAAGCTAGAATTGTGGCATTCGGATGTATCTTATGAAGTCCAACCGCCCAGCACCACTTCTCTGAAGGTGATAACTGGTCCAGAATACGGCGGTGACACCCTTTGGAGCTCTGGGTATGATGACCAACAAAATCCAGACGATTGCATATTTAAATCGACCCCATAGATACGCCCTTTACTCATCCTTGAGTCCTGGGCTGCAGAAGTACCTTGAAGGCCTCACAGCTCTTCACAGCGCCGTGGCTCAGGCGGAAGGGGCTCGGGCAGCTGGTCTTCACGTCCGCCGCAAAGAAATCGAAACGATTCATCCCGTAGTTCGAGTCCATCCTGCGACTGGCTGGAAGAGTATTTACGTCAACCCTGGTAAGGCTTTGGCGATGTATAATCAATCTGCCACTCATCACATCGGTCGTAGGGTTTACCCGTCGCATCATAGGGATCCCCAAAGCAGAGTCTGATGCTATTCTGTCGTTCCTCTTCCACCAAATTAGCGAGAATCCTGACTTCCAAGTGCGATTCCACTGGGAACCCAACTCTATTGCGATCTGGGATAACAGGGCATGTTCCGTGCTCTACTCATTCTTCCCGGGTTGGTTGACGTATATATGTTTCCTTCACTATAGGTTGTCACCCATTCCGCAACGTTCGACTTTTGGCCCGCCACTAGGCATGCTTTAAGAGCCACTCCTCACGGAGAGAAACCTACATCCGTCGAGGACTACGAAAAATCAACCGGAAAGGTTGCGAAAGATAGGCAGCTCGAACTTACGGGAACTACCCCAGTCGATCCAAACAAGACCGGATCTCTGAAACCTAGGGGTTATAACGATTGAAATACGGAACTGTAAGATGTCATAGAGATATGATAGATATTGGGGAATCATTGAAATATTTCATTGTGATTATACATAAGCGATTGAATTCGTTCTACTTGAGTTGATCGATCCGAGATTGAGCAATGAAGAAAAACTGGGCACCTATACCACTCTGCCTCGACGGACAATGTTCTAGGATCCGGAAAAGGTCCCACCAATCACGTTCTATGATATGGTCGCATTTGATCGTGTCATAGTCAGGAAATCTCTGGCGCTTAACCTAGATCGCTTTTGCCACCAAGGTGACCAATTACTTATTGTGTAGATAGTCCCGTCGATCATGATCGGATTGCGGGTGCTTTCCCGTTCCGGCCCCCTGTAGGAAATGCTCGATAGCCTAACCGGAGGATGCAGACCCTGGCATTGTTTACCAGCGGCTAGCAGCTAGAGGGTAGCCCTGCCGTGACCATTATCTGCCGTAACATATGGAGCGTATGTATTGGTGTTTGGTTATGTAGTCGAGTGGTGTCCTGGTTGGTAGTTGTACCTGACATTCATCGCCGAATCGAGGTGATATTCGTCAGGTTGCGCACTGAATTCCAATCGCGTTACAACCTAAGGTCGATCACACGCCCAGAGAAATATCCTGATCTACTCTTCCCGCTTCTGAGTTCAACTCCACCGAAATCCACGATCAGTACCTTAGCGAGTCAACTAGTTTCACCGTTGCTCTACATTTGGTCTTATCGCTAAAGGGGAAGTTCACATGAGATGAGGAAAGTTTCCAAGGCTAATCCTGCCTCTTCTTCGACGTACCCGATGCCCAAGATCTGATGATGGCGCTAGGCGAGTCGTAAGTGGCAAGGTGACATTGTCATCCGAAGTACCGCATCAGAATCCTGGAGCTCGGTAAACGATTTCCTTTGAATCCATGTCCACACTTTGTCCAAAAAGTCAATCGAGGAGTATACTTATATGGATGAAGACCGCGAAGTAGAGTCTAGTCGTTGTTAATTTCAGAGTCTATATACGAGCTACGCCCTGACGAATGGGGGGTTGCCATCTAATCCACATTCGGTTACTAGAAGGAACGGCAACTTCCCTAGTGGCGAGATCCTAACTACGACTGTACGCACCACGGTCCCCTCGTCAGCGAGGATCGAATTAATCGAGATCCACGCGTTGAAGCAAGTGCTAAGTTAGGCATCTACAGGTCGCCCTTACAAATTTGCATCCTAGTTTGAAACCGTCCCCGACTCCCCGGTTCGTTTGTGGTAAGACGCGAGATTAGTAGATCCTTCCAGAAAAATCCGATCGACGAAATGCACCAAGTTCTTGACATGGACAGCCGCCGGTCGATCACCAAGATCACCAACAACCGGAACCATTCGTCATGCATGAGTCGGGAACTGGATTTGATGCCAACTCAGTGATTTCTGAACTCGTCAAAGCCAAAATCAGAAAAACCAAGATATTACACCTCTATATACTTCATTATGTATTGAGTATAGTCATGCAATTGTGTGAAGGGGATAAGGATGTAATGAAGAATGGTAGAATGGCGAATGTGTAAATATACTCACAACAGCAAGAATACGATAGCTGGATGGCATAACGGCAAAGGCGAGACTAAACCCGTGCGATAACAAGAAGACCCAATGCTCGAATGGGCAATCACGAATATAGGTATGAGATATGATAGATGGATAGATGAATTGGTGATATCGACGATTAGCGGGGGGATGTATGGTTCGAGGATCCATGGTCAGAGGTTCTCAAGAAAGATTGGTGTTGGTGTTGCATCTGGTCTTGAAGTGGATATCCACGGCTAGAAGAAGTACTAGTTGCCCAAGGCGGTGGAGGGGGCAGAGTGGTTGCACTGGCGGGCGTCGGCAGAGATTGCGCTGCCACATGGTCGGTTTGCATCCGAACGGCCATGTCAGTGGGCGTCGTTACTTGCATGACTTGGAACGATCCTTGGTGATGGGGCTGTTGATGGGGCTGAGCTCCTCCTGATTGGTGTTTGCTATCGCCGGACTCGTTTTCATTCGATTGATTCCCATGCTGCTTAGAGGGGCGGGATGACTGTTTCTCCCCACCGATATCAGCCGCACGAGCCGACGCCCTCAAGGTCTCCATGTCGATGCGAGGCGCATCAGGATTGTTACCATGCTGCTTCTCACGTTTTCGCATGAGCTTGGCATAATCTGAATAAAATAGACGAGAATAAATTCCATGAGCTGCGTTGTCAAACAAGTGAATAGCTTACGTAGTCCACATGCATTGCACAGCGTCCTCGCGCCATCAGGGCCTCGCCGCCATTCAGGGGTTTCTCGGATGTTGCAGGAATGACACTTCCCAGGTGGTGTTGCACGCTATCAACACGAAGTCAGTAAAAATTTGTTCAGGGCAAGAAGGAAGTAAGGTTCATATGGCGATCTACACCCAAGGGAAGAAGGGAAGGCAAGTACTGACGCTTCTTTTCCGATATTTGCTCTTGGGCTGGCCTGCTGTTGCATTACCCCCTGCCGTACTCGTTGCACGCTTCGTCCGAATGATCTCCATATCCTTCTCTGCTGCTGATTGTTCCTTATCGCCCGCAGCTGGGAACTAAAGAACCGCCGAGTGTCAGCCTCCATTAAGGCCCGATGGGTAGCGCAACGGTAACTTACTTCGGAGAATGAGGATTCTCCAGGGGCCCCTTGAGCTATGTCTTCCCAAGGCCGCTTCGGGGGACGATGGTCCTCTGTTGCCGCAGAATTCACGGAAGCACTGTCCATCTTGATCCTATCCACCTCAGGCATACCCATGCGCCGAAGAACTTCCAATAAGCGTACGACTTCTTTCGCTCGCCGAGTCATATCGTTACATTCCTCTGGCGATGGCTGAGAGTGGGGGAGACTCGCAGTGAGTTGAGCTAAATTATCGAGTGACATGAGTATTATGCGTTGGAAAGAGAAAAGAAAAGAAAGAAAAGAAAGACCCCGTAAATTTTATATAAATAGTAGAGAGCCCACTAACCATAACGTGCCGCAAAGTCATACAAAACGCGGCAGTGTTTGAGGATCTAAATGGAGAATAACAGGTACATTAGTTGACCACGATTTCTGCAATGTGGCAATAATATGCGAGCCGATGGACGTACTTCAGCCATTGTACTATCCCGTAGGGACGATTTCTCCGGATCGCTCGACGTAAACTGAGGAGCGCGAGGGTCTACACTTGTGGGTACAAGCGCCGTGGTGCGGCTGAACGAGGCCGGCTGGGCGGGAGGTTGTTGGGGAGCAACTGGCTCGGGCGATGCGGCTGGAGGAGGGAGAGAAACCATGGACTGGAGTTCTTGGCTTGGTGCATGCTGCTGGTATTGATGTGGCTGGTGGTGTTGGGGCGGAGGAGCGGGGGCCTGATGATGCTGGGCGTGCGCTGGGGCGGGTTGATGCGCTGGTTGCGGGTGATGAGGGGGCTGCTGGGGAGGTTGCTGGGGTTGCTGTGGTGGGTGCTGCGGTGGGTGCTGTGGTGGGTGCTGGAAATGTTGTGAGGGGTGAGGGCTTTGAGATGGATGCGAAGGGTGGGAGGGATGAGAAGCATGAGAAGCATGAGAAGGCTGAGACGGTTGTGATGGGTGAGACGGCTGAGAGGGTTGAGATGGATGTGGAGGATGTGGAGGTTGTGGAGGATGAGAGGTTTGGTGGGTGCCGGGAGCGTGAGGTGCTGGCGTCGGGTGAAATGAATGAGTGGGATTAGAGGATGGAGGGGGATGGGGGGGATTCGATGCATGGGTCGTGTGAGCGGGGTGAGACACATGGGAGGGGGGTGCGCTGGGAGGTGGCGCTTGACGGTGTACGGGCTGGTGCCGCTGTGGGGGAGGGGCCATTTGCTGTACATGCTGAGGGGGTGGCTGAGAAGTTGGTTGATATTGGGGATACTGCTGCTGGTAGCTTTGTTCGCCATGACCTTCAACGGGATACACCCTGGCCTGAGGAGCCGGCTGATGTTGCTGCTGCTGCTGAATGGGCGGGTGGTGTTGAGGAGGAGCATGAGGTGGTTGAGGAGGTCGAGGGGAGGGCTGCGATCGGGAAAAGTTGGGATGTTGGTGCAGCTGCTGTCCGGGAGGTACACCTTGATTCTGATTACTAGGAGGAGCCTGAGCGTGGTGCGGCGGAACCGTTTGAGATTGGTACTGGGGTTGGTGAGGGGGGTACTGGACATGCGGAGAAGGATACGCTGACTGGGGGGTCAACGGAGCTTGAGGCTGTGGCTGAGAAGAAGTCGGCAGAGCAGACTGAGGCGTCTGGGGCGAGTGCGGGTGACTCTGTGAAGATGCTAAATGGTGCAAGGCCGAATGCAATGGAGGCTGCTGTGGAGGTTGCCGCGACTGTACAGGAGGCGGATAATGTTGATTATGGGGAGTATGCTGCATTTGCGAGGCATGTTGATTTTGTCCATTCGACTGCGAGTGAACTCCCTGTTGTTGGTGATGTGCTGTCTGCGGAGGACGCTGTTGTTGATGATGCGAGGGCTGTGGTTGAGAGACAGGCTGCGGATGATGGGCATAGGATTGAGGAGGGTGCTGTTGTTGCTGTTGGGGTTGATGATGATTACTGCTACCCCGCGGATGATGTTCCCAAGATTCTTGCGACGGAAGGGCAGACGCAGGCGGAGCCGGAGAAGGATACGGGTTTGCAGGAGGTTGGTGGGGTGGAGAATGCTGAGAGTGCACGCTGGTCGGCCTGGCTTGGTGTATATACGGGTGTGAATATGCACCGTAACCAGGGTGCGTCGGGGTCACTGGGCTAGGTTGTGGTGGTATCTGGTCCTGCATGGGAGACCCAGCATGGATACTGCCGGCGGGAGGGCCTCGGTGAGGTGGCGGCGGAGGCATCGAAGGCTGCGCCTGATATACTGGACTCGTTGGTGCGGTACCCTGTTGGGGTGCATAGGGATATGGAGGAGGATGGGAGTAAGAGGGCTGTCAATGGCAAAATCAATCATTGACAGTAGACAAAGGTGTATTATGATACTCACGTGTGTTTGTCGTGCAGGACGATGAACACTTTCTCTTTTTCTCGAGTTCGGTTGTAGATGGGATGTATCATCACCACGCCCTACACTAGTCATAGAATTCGTCGACGGTGCTAATTGGGCCGACAACGGCATGCCTGGGGTCACATAGCCCGCTCCGTCGTGCCTCGACGTATACTCCATACTACGGTTGTTCGCATCATGTCCTGCGGACAATGGAGGTGTCTGCTGTTGATGAGGATGCCCTTGGTGCACCGGCGCTGGTTGCGGCTGTTGAACATGACCTGAACGCGCCCACGGCTGCTGATGGCGAAGGCGGGCGTGTTCGTGTTGCGTCGCACTCTGCGGTTCTGCCGATACTGCGCCGTCTATTCCCTGGTCGTCCCTGTGATTCGACCGGGGGAAATTGAGCGACCTCAACGGCGGCAGGGAGTATTGTTGGTGTCGCGCAGAGGCCATGGTCGTCGAAAGATCGGTCGTCGAGAAAGTACGAGATCAGGTTGAAGACGAGGCAGCTGGCCCAATCTCCCGATGACGGCGGATCTTGGTATGTTTGAAAAATCTAGGCAAACGAAACCTTTGAAGCGAAAGGTCACAAAGCAAGATCCCTGGCAAATCCAGGACACGACTGCCCACGACACGGCCAGGCGAGCAGGACCGCGATATTAGAGCGGGACAGTGCAATTCGATTGTAGCAGCGATGATGGAGGCAGGAGACAGAGTTGTGGCAGAGGCGAAACTGCAACCCTAGCCATTTCAGATGAGCTTGGATCTCGGAGTTTGAAAAATATACTGATGGATCCAGATATCCCCCTAAATCGCCTTACTCCCAGTTGCAATTGTTCTGCGCCTTCGACCTCATGTTCTCCTTCCTTTGAGCAGAACAGGAGTCGTTTCATGGCTGCATGTCTTCAATGCTCCCATGGCTCCATCAGCGACTGTACTCGACTGCAAAGCTCGCCGTATACGCCTGATGACCGTCAATCTTGAATCGGCGATCTCATTTCGATTAGATCGCAATTTACGTATTCGTGTGCGAGGGAAAATGCAATATTGTACAACGCCGTTCAATAAGAAATTCGGTTCCGTCTCTATGGTACGTTTCATGCTCAATTGTCTGGGCCAGGATTTCTCCACGCTTTGAAGACCTGCAAAGCTTTCCAAGGACTGGTGCACGCAGTAAGTATTGCGTGACGCTCTCCAAGGCATGGGAATCGTATCCACGTGCCCATATTTATCCCGAAGTGCCTGATCAATAAACTTAAATTTCAATATTTGGTCCTGTTTGGATCATTGAAACCCGATGGAACTTCCCGGATCGATATCTCTAGATCCCACGCAACCACCGCTTGCAGTGGCCCTGGAAGCCATATCGATCCTGGAATGGAAGGTTCAAACGGCAATGGCATTCCGCACTGCGTATGCAATGTCTTCAATGGCTCAATAGCACAATCATGATGGATGATGTACCAGTCCATCAGCACTAGCCATCATGCATCAGTCATCCAATCGCGCTACTAACCACGAACGGCTAGGAAAGTGCGCCAGTAGGCCACAAGCTCCTTTCGCAGATGGGAAATACTCCCTAAATAAAGTGAGATAAGCTGACTCCAGATACACATTTTACCTGAGCACCCTCCCAGGACCATCTTGAAGCTTGGAGATTGCCTTGATCCTCCTTCCCACCATATGGCGCGCATAGGGATTATTCTACATACGCGTCAGCACCCCAGGACCGACAATACACACCTCCATACACGTTCCCAGCCTCGGTACAAACGGAGCGAACAATCTGCTTCTATACCAAAGCTAGAACCGCAGCGATCGGATTGCAGATAGAAGACGCATTTGGACGCCTACGAAATCGCAGATTGTGGCATCGCGTAAGTAAGGCATCAAGGTTGGAATGAGCCAAAGCAGACGAGGGCACATACAAAATACGTCCTCCGAAGACCGAACCTGCAGGTTGTTTATTAACGGCTATCACGGTGGGAGAGGATTGGCGGCTCACCGTGGAGCTTCCGTTTGTCTGAATGAATAGTGGATTTGCGGACTTTACTAGGAGACTTGAGCGAGAACGCGGCTTGGGATGCAGCGAGGTTACGACGGATCGATAACGACACTGCTGACTGACATGGGTACATGGCTGACATATCATATCAGCAGTACGAGAGTTCAGACGAAGTGGAATCCCGGATCCCAAGAGCCGTTTACGACAACGTTGAACGAAAACGAGGGTCTGTCGATGGTACTTTTATAGACCTTCTGTGAAATATGGCTGCGCCTCTGACGGACAAGTAGGGTCAATACGCCGTGCGGCGTGCATGCTGGAACTAGTGGCGCACCTTGATGATGACGACACAAATAGTACGGAGATGTAGCTTCCTCGATGTTTATCAGGTGTTCCTAGACGGAGACGATGCATCGAACAAGTCTAGATGTACTATTCGAAGGATTCGTCAGTCATGGCCAGGTTCTAACGCCAAAAGTACATACCGATGCAAATCGATTGAGCCACCTCGCGTTGAATTCGGGGTAGCTATTCACCAGCCTCTAGTCCGACACTAAAAGGAGCGATGAGGGGCAGTGCTCTCCGAGTGCCTCTAGGGTTACCTCAAGCCAGGTAGGCACCTTTTCGGGCAACCTACAAGCCATACGCCATGAATGCATTTCGGTTGCCGGATGCAGTATGTACCATGCATGCATCAGGTGTCCCAGGGGTCGAGCTGACACCACCAGAGGAGTTCATTATTTCATTGACATGGTCTAATGATATTGACGGTTAGCATCCCATGATTCTTGATTACTGAAGACACCAACTCACGACGAGGTTTCGCGCGGGTGTGCAGTGCTATGGGACAGGCAACCCCACAGATATGCGTACCATTCCGCAAGCCAACACGCTTCACTCTTCATGCACGAGGTGAGCGCATGAGGTTGAGTTCCGTGCTTTTTCCGATGCTGGCTATGCTGGCTGTGTAAATCGTGATCGCGGCGTTTTCGACGCGTTATTTGTCAATATTTACAAAACTTGAAGCGAAGGAAGACCCGACGAAACGAATGATGTTGGATAACTGGCGGGGACGATGACAAAGAGGAACTTCACTCAATGAGTATGGGAGTCAAGACGGAATGGAGAGGAATGGAGTGGCTTCCTTCGATAGAGCACATTGGTAACGTTTTCATGCAGATTCATTTGTATTTTTACACTACTACATTCGATTCGTGAACTTCTGGTGCTATTTATGTGTCATGAGATAAACGAAATAAATACATAGTTACTCAACAAGAAGTTCTTACCTTTGAGAACTCCTGTCGATCTCCTATCACTACTTCAAGCTCCTTTCATTTGCTCTTGGAGTAGGTGTTTCCGTTAGGAGAGGTGTAGGTGGATTGACCACTGCTAGAGCTGTGGTAGGTGGAACCGTTGGGGTTTCTATAGTAGTAACTCCCGTCCCTGAAGTATTCTTAGGGTTCTACAATTCATCTGAGGGCGATATATAGATTTTACTCACTGGTTGGAATAATGGTAGGAGTTCGAGCCATTACCATAATCGCGGGAGCAGTAGTGGTTTCCCTGCGTTGTACGTGGTCGCAGAGATAGACGCAGAGATCAATATAACGCAGTATCACTGAGCGTGAGTACGCCTACCTGGGAGTTAGTCCCGGAACTGTTGTAGGAGTAACCACCGTTGCTGGAGTTGGGCATTATGGAGAGTCAGTTTGTAGTTCGAGCTGAGATGATGGAAGTTGTGAATAAAGAGAAGAGAGGAGAAGATACAGAATAAATACGATAGTGGTGTGTACCTTTGTTTGCGTCAGGGTACGGCACTTTGAATCTTCCTATGTCGACCGTATTGGTAAAGGAATGCGTGCAGCTACGGATACACTGCTTCGATCCATGAAATATCCGCGTATAGAGGTCGTGGATATAATATCACTGAACTGCTTGAAGAATCAAAGCCGTAGTTTCTCAAGATCTCAAGATATTGCAGAGGGATTCGGTCAATGAACTTACTAAATAATTGTCTTTCGCCCAGAAAATCGACGTGAGAGGTAGAGGTGGAACTAAACGCGTCCTCTGTATTAGGATCGGAATATTATTTCAGGAGCTGGGTGATATATTGACGCGACGCGTTATTTGGGCATGTTTGGGCAACGCCAATTAGACTTCCTTTCACTGGCAGGGCGCACTCCTTTTTCAAAACCTCAAGGTCGTTGCAAGTTCCGTTCGCGCAGATTTACTTGCGCCAAGCCACAGAAATGTTCTCTGGTGGCATGGGCGAGGACATCAGTCCCGCTGACTTCGCGCAAACTTCACTCGGCGGCACGCCAGCTTTCGTCAAGCTAGCGCCAGGGGATAAAGGAGACGGCTTCCCCTTGAACATCCTTAAGGGTGCGGGCGACGTCCCTTTTCATCCCGATGTTTATCGATGGACAGAATGTTTTAGATCCCAGGACGTTTACGCCTCAACCCGGTCCTAAGGGGGAAATCCACGCCTGGGGTATTTACGGGGTGTGTTGCCCAAATCTGGAATTAGACAACGGGAGAGCTGACGGCTGCAAAAGTATACAGATCCTAGGGCTGAACACTACACCGACGATAATAGCAATGTTCCTGAATGTATGTCTGTTATAATAACCCAAAGTTTACTGCTAAACAGATGTGCGTTGTATAAATGTAGTTGACGGGGTGTCGACGATGATTCGTACGGTAAGGGTTTCCCTCGTGCTCCTTCTGTCTGTCATCCACTGATTGAATCTGTCAGATGAAATACCAGCATCTCTACATGGGCATGGACAAACGCAAGCCAGAAGAACAATTTGTCGATGTCCTGATGGAAAGAAAGGCAAGCGCTCCAGTACCTCCCAGCCCGATCGTCGATTTACTTCTCCTAGAAAGAGCGACTCAAGCGGACAAACTTGGGAACGCTTCCTAAACAAGATGTCATCGTCAAGATATACCTTGCGTGAGCCGACGTTTATAGAAAAAGAACCTTGATGCGGGATATTGATAAACGATCTTGTTTTTAGACACCTCCAAGATAGTACCGGGCAGCCACGAGTGTGGAGGCGTTTCCGCGTCTCAGCCGGAATTAAACTTAGTGTTTTACAAGACAAGGCGATAGCCCCGATAATGGGATGGTGCGCCATCAATCAAGATTCTCTCTAGCCAAAGCTGACCGCTTCTTCCGGCAGGGTGCGGAACCTGCACGCTTACACGCTCACCGATTATAGAGATGGATCCGTATACGGTCCTGAGGTCTGTTTTTGCCCAGATGCTGGATGTACGTCATTTCGGCTTAAAGTATATATGTGTGTTTGTAGGACAGCAGGGCTGTCGATATGGCCCATGTAGCGCAGGTGCGTGCAGCGTCAACATCCTCGGACATTCTGATTCTGCCACTCACCAAAATCCCTCTATGTAGGTTGGTTACGATTTCCTCCCTGATGACAAGTAAGGAGTTTCATCTCGGCTTCATCGATTCACTCGTTTGACGAACGCATCATCAATCCTCCCACAGATATATGCTAGCGCATGTGTTCGGGAAGGAAGGAGATAAGATTGGGTATTTGTACGACTTTGGGGATAAATGGGACCACACATTAGTGGTAAGCGAGGTTGATGAATCCATGGGTCGGGATCACGGCTCATACTGAGCTAGATCGAGCGAATCCTATCCGTCGATGACTCAGATGGGAGTATCAAGATTATCGATGGCCGGGGGATGTGTCCAGGAGGTAAGTGCAGGAAGGCTAACGGGATGTATGGGCGCCTTGCTCAATGTCCCTTCAGAAAACATGCAGGGAAGCTTCATGTATTCCAAGTTTATGGAAGAGTTCGATGCGGCGGATTATGTCGGAAAGTCAGTATGCTTATTTCTAACTGGAGCAGCTGAAACGAAGGGACACTCTACATTCCAGGCAGGCCAAGAAGCGCGAGATCCTCGATTCTCCGAACTATAAAGGCTTTGGTAAACCGCCAGCGCTGTTTGACGTGACTTTCTTCGACATCAACGCCGCGCATGAGCGTCTTTCGGCGGCTCTAGCGTCAACTAACTCAATCCGGTCTGGAGCGAAGACGTACACGATGCCTTTGCACCCCCAAGCGATGAGCACGAATATTGATGAACTCAAGAAGGGTCAATCAATAGTGCGGGATTTCTCTCCTGACTCCCTTGGATATTGGCAGGAAACTACATCCACAAAGAAGGACAAGAAGAGCGAGACGGTCTGCGGATTATGTGGTAAGCCTGGTGGAGTAGAGCTCAAAACTTGCAGCGGATGTCGTGCCATCTTGTCTGTTGTTCACCCTGCTTGATGTATATCAGAGACTAATTCATAATCCATAGATATTGCTCTCCTGCGCACCAAAAGGTCAGTGCCGTCTATGGTGACAGTCTGTTTACTTACTTCCCGGTTCAGGAACATTGGAAATCCACCCATAGGCAGCAATGCAGCAGGAAGTATATCAAAACGAAATGATCCGCAGGCCACTATCTGGGGACAACTCGAGGGATATTTACATACCATATAATTCCCGTTATACTACAATCTCGTTCCTGCACGAGATCTGTTGCTAATCTTGGCTTTGTACCATATCGTGCTGTATCGTATATGTAGCCCTCCATTGGTGTATGGTGGAGGTAACGGCGCTCGTTTGAACCACTAATGATATTCCGCAAGCTAAATATACAAGCAATTATATATCCCCAAACAATCGTTTCCTGTGATACGTGGATCAGTAATGGTCGGAGCAGACAGGAAGGTAGGATCTTACAAGCTCTGCGGCGCTTCGCTTATAACAGTGTTCCCGCCGACCATCTCCCTTGTCCACACATCCCTGAAGAACCACCCTACATGCCCGACCGCACACCCAACAAGATCGCCCGCAGCAGCCTTCCATGTCCCATTGAGCACCCACGAGAAGGCCACCAAAGCGATAGGAAGGTATGGTGCCGTAATGGTGAACAGACCGAAGAGAGATATTGGTGTAGAGGGGTGCCTGCGTGACCACACGTAAATTGGCACAAAGGCAAGAGACGATGATAGAAAGGGTAGATTGAAGAGGGGGGAGAGAGCCTAACGAACGTCGAAGCGGGTTAATACAGCGCATAGGAGCGTGTCCAGCAGACTCACCAAGAGCATCACTGAGGACAGGAGCAGAAGCCAGAAGTAATCCGCTTTACAGTTGGCGAATGATGACTCTTCGAGCATCCTGCTGTACCTCATGCTATTGATAAGGTCAGAAAGGGCTTCACCGTCAATGCACCCTGGGACGTACAAGAAGAAGAGATGAAATACAAAGTCCAGTGATATGGACCCAAAGTAAAAGAATGTCGTGACTGCCCTCCATGGCTGCAATATCGTTGGATGAGAGATTGCACGCACGCCCCCAGAGTGATAACGCACCTGTGCATTGAGAAATGCGCTCCGTGGGCTATAGTAGAGCTGCAGCGGTGTCACCAGCTGCGTTTGCTGGAAGGCAACGTGGCACGGTCATTGGCGGCGATCTTCGCAGAAGACGCGGTGGGACTCACGACGGCCAGGCTTGTGAGCACGGAGAATGCGAGCCATCCCCTCGTTATTGGCGGTATTTGGGAAATCCAGGCGTCGATACCTACAGGCATGGTCACGGTGATATATTGAAGGTGGCGAGAGGTAAGGGGACTCGAGTTCAAATTCCGGAGCGCCGTGTCCCTGACCCCTGTTATATACGACCCGGGACTCGACTCGACACCTCTTCAACCTCGCGCCCACCATCCCTCACGCCATGAATACGGTTTCTCGAGTGTCGAGGCTGTCGAGGTCGTTGACCAGGTCGTTTGCTACTCAAGCTGAGCAGGTTCGCAATAATTTATCCATCTATTACAGAAAATCTGACTAGACTGGTTCTATCATAGCTGCGACAAACGCCGTTGCACGATTTTCACGTCCAGAATGCGGCCAAGATGGTCCCATTTGCGGGCTGGTCGATGCCTCTATCATACGGCGACGTTGGCCAAGGTGCGCATTGTTCCGTCGCTGCCAGTGCGACTACTTAACATTTTATCAGTTGCATCGCATAACCACACCCGAACCGCTGCGAGCCTGTTCGACGTGTCACACATGCTGCAGTCGCATTTCCGGGGCCCAGGTGCTACTGCGTTCCTCGAAAAACTCACCCCCTCATGTCTCTCATCCCTCAAGCCGTACACGTCGACATTATCGGTGCTTTTGAATGAAGACGGAGGCATTATTGATGATATGATCATCACGAAACACGCGGAGGATGCCTACTATGTTGTGACAAATGCTGGACGAAGGGATCGCGACATGGCTTGGTTCACAGAACGCCTAAAGGACGAGGAGATAGCTGGCAAGGTGGATTGGGAGGTCCTAGAGGGTTGGGGGCTCCTTGCCTTACAAGGCCCACAGGCCGCTTCCTTCTTGCAGTCACTTACCTCCTTCGACCTGAGGCAGCTGACCTTCGGCAAGACTGCGTACATCCCGATCGAAGGCTTCAACCTTCATGTTGCCCGAGGTGGGTATACCGGCGAAGATGGATTTGAGGTCGGTTTTATCCGCAACTCTTGAAACGACTATTGAAACATTTCGAACAGATCTCGATCCCCCCTAACCAAACACTTGCGTTCACCGAGCTCATCTACAAGAACCCTCCCGTGCAACTCTGCGGTCTCGGTGCTCGTGACAGTCTCCGCATTGAAGCTGGGATGTGCTTATATGGCCATGACATTGACGAAACAACGAGCGTCGCCGAAGCTGGATTGAGTTGGGTCATTGGTAAGTTTAAAAGTAGCTGGTATCTGTATTCCGTTAACGCCATCCTCCAGGCAAATCTCGAAAGGAAAACATCGACTGTATTGGCGCCCATCGCATCCTGAAAGATATCAAAAACGGTCCTCCAAGGCGGCGCGTAGGCATGATTGTAGAAGGTGCTCCAGCCAGAGGTGCGAACCCCAAGCCGATTCCTTGAATGTCTAACTTACAAATAATGCCACAGAGGGTGCTAAAATCTTTACGCCCGAAAGCAATGACCAACTAGGTACGTCTCCCCGGGCTATCATGTCTGTTTTATGTACTTGTTACTTGCGTATACTTACGTTACATCTTCACAGGTGTTGTCACATCAGGCATCCCCTCGCCTACACTTGGCAAGAACGTCGCAATGGGCTACGTACGGAACGGTTCGCATAAGAAGGGCACGGAGCTCGAGGTAGATATTCGTGGCAAACGGCGCAAGGCCGTCGTCACAGGAATGCCCTTCGTCGAGAGTCGGTACTTCAGAGGCTAAGAGGGCCCCTTTCCCTCCATGAGCCGACCTCAAGAAAGCGGTCTACCACTGATCTTCTTGTTCCTTGGTTGGGGTTTGTTACAAACGTGGTCATTACGGAGCATAGATAGATAGAATACACCGAGTCGAAGCTACACTTGAAAGCAATGCTACACCAAACGAAAACAATAAATAGCGATGCCACAGCTAGTCGTTCATTCGGTTATGCCCTCTTCCCCCATGATCTGTCGCAAAACATAAGCCTCTCTTTCCTTAGCTTTCAGCCTCCCCTCTTGGAGCCGTCCCAATCCCGCTTTGATGCTTTCCATGTGGACTTCGACGGGGATCGCAGACCCAATGAGTTCGGGTTCAGACACCCTCTCTCGCAGGTTTTCTATCTCCTCGCTCAATCCGCGAAGGGTGTGCAGTGCAGACACCACCAGCGATAAAGCTTTATTCCTATACCCTCCCAAATTCTTCAGCAGAGCAAGATTATTGTCGTGCTGGTCGACTTTGTCTCTGTTGCCTCCCAAGACCGTCCACAGATCAGCGAACAGCTCCGCGCGCGAGGCAGCGAGGGCGACGTCTTCTCTTGTGACGATTTCGTGGAGAGTGGAGAGGCGTTCTTCGAGCTTCTCGAGGCTTGCGTGCGAGATTTCGGCTTCGAGGATGAGGCGGCGGAGGTGGGTGGATAAGAGTTCCATGGCTTGGGTGAATGTCGCCGTGACGACTGCTTGCGTGTCGGGTTTTGACGACCAAGGTATGATTCCCTTCAAAGAGAAAGCTGAAGGGGCGTTCGCTTGCGCTTCTTCAATGACGCGAAGAGCGTAATTGTTCACCGACGTAATGCTTCGAACAAAGCGTCAGTCATGAATCCGCAAACAAGCAGACGAACGAACCTATCTACTGCGCCTCCAATCTTCGCATTGAGCTTGTTAAGACTTCGTCCCGCGGATTGCGCATCGAGTATGAAAGAGTCCATCATCTCCAGGAGAACGTCCTTACTCTTCATGTCGCTGTATTTGATCAGCGTGAGGAGGTCCCTGCTCGCTATTTCGGCTTTCTTGATGTTGAGAGAAAGCCCTCCGCCTCCCATAAAGACGGACTGATCCAGAAGCTCTTCAAAGCTCCTGCTCTGCATGTCGACCATCGCGGGGTAATCTGCCCTCCGTGGTGGTTTCGGCGCACCCTCTGGGCGGGGCTCCTCTGGTCGGCATAGTCGTAAGTTGGATATTCCTGGGATGAAGCACGCAGGAGACAGGGCTGCGCGGAGGGTGTCTTGCACTTTTACCGTGACAAAGGCCAGCATCCACACGAAGAGAAGGAAGGATATGGGGAACTTCATGAACCAGACGGCGCGTCTCACTACATCGAAGATGTACTTGACACCGAAGCTTGTGAAGTCAAGCATGCCGTTCAGCCAGAGCTCTTTGTCGACAGCTACACGGCGAGGTGGCTGTACCGTAGATAACGCTGGGACGCGTCTAGTGGAAGCCTTTTGGAAAACCACGGAGGGTCTTCCTCCACTACGTCGTTTGCGCGTATGAAGCCGAATACCAGCCTCCGGGGCAGGACTAGATGGCTTTGCCACCACTGTGTCGGCCTCGGACAGGTCTTCCCAGTCACGGTCCACGTTATATGATTCCTGGAGGACGAAAACGTGTCAGCGTCAACTGAACTGACATCCCATAGCGAAATTACAGCACCTGGACCTGACTCCGATAGTTGTCAGACTTTTCGTTGATGATCATGGTGTTCACAATGTAACGTTGAGGTTATGAGAGGAACGCTGACCGCCTGGTGCTGCCCTTGCGCCCTCCACGCTGCTCCCTCGCTGTTTTGGAGCCACAGCCCCAGTGCATTAAATTAAAGTACATCACGTGGAGGATGGGTTCCTTTTCTATTATTTCGACTCTAGGATTTGCGACGCGCTACATTATCGAGGGTCAGGACGTTGACGCGATATCGAGGAAGTGAACTGGAAGATCAGTGAACTGAGTCGGAATATTTCAGGGCAGTACAAATAGGAGACAAATACGACTCAAGGCCTCACCATTGGCGACAATGGCGGCGCAACCGTCGACTCCTGGTCGGGAATCAGCAAGGTCGGCAGCGGTGCCAACGACGCCAGCAACGTCCAGAGTTGCTGGCACACATATCATCCAATCTTCACCACATTACACAACGACGCGTCGGCACGCGCTCTATGGCACAGAAGACCGCATTGTTATCGACCCAGGCTCTCGCATATGGAAAGTGGGCTTCAGCGGAGAAGGGAAGCCCAGGGATGTCTTCTACGCTGACGGCGCGACGGGGGATGCCTTGTGGGGGCTCGACAGGGCTACCGACCCCGTTCAAAGGGCCGAAGAGGATACAATTCTGCAAGTCAAGCTCGAGGCCCGACTGAGGTCTGTATTTCATGAGTGAGTGCGCACAGTGCCTCCACCATCGACCTCGACCTGATGAGGCTCAAGCTCGCTGTTGACCGATCCAAAGTCTCGAAAAGTCATCTTGGTCGAACACCCTTTCCTTCCACTTCACATCAAAGACATCCTGGCGCGAGTACTCTTTCAAAATCTACAAGTGAGTGCAATGTGTATACAATACAACATATATCCAATATAGCCTGAGGTTCCCTCGATATCCTTCGCTTCTAGCCATCTGCTCTCCCTCTTTGCGTCCGGCCGAATAACAGGCCTTGTATTGGATAGCGGTCACCATGAATCCGTAGCGATCCCAGTACGTTGGTGCACTACTCCATTGTGTACATCGAATAACCTCGTCTAGATTTTCGCGTCGCGGCCGCTGTATTCCTACATCCAGACCACACCGCTGGCAGGATCCCGACTTACTTCCCACCTTCGTGCCCTTTTATTGGTCTTCGGCACATATATACCCCCTCCAGCGATTACTGGTGCTGTCAACGTACCCGCAGCCAATCGCACTACAAGAATACCCGAAGAAGTATTGACTGATGCAATAATGGAAGAAATCAAGACGCGCTGCTGCTTTGTTGGTGCTGCGATGGAATCTTCTCTTATTGAGCCCCAGGCATCAGCAGATGATTCGTTCGAGATGGAGGTTCCCCCCAGTGATACAACGATGTCTGAATCAGACTTCTCTCACATAAGTAGCACTGTATCCTCCCCTCCCCAGTCTGATTTCTCCGTCGTTTCAAACCCTGTACAGGGACAGAGGGAGAGGGAGCGGCAGCAGCAGGAGAATCACCTTCAATCGCTTTCCACCTTGTACAAGCGCTATTCGTCTGCTACAGATCTCCAACTGCGCATACCGCCTGCTTCGACCCATCAAGCTGGACCTGGCCGAGCGACGCTGATTATCCCTGGATGGATTCGGGAGCGAGCGGCGGAAGTTTTATTCGAAGGGGGTGATGTCGACGAAACCAGCGTGGCCGAGGTCATCTTGGATGCCCTCCTTAAGGTACCGCTCCACATTATCCTCGCTATCACCCCATGAGCTCATGATCAGTACCTCTTTCTGACGATCAGGTCCCCATGGATCTCAGGAAAACACTTGCTTCGTCCATCTTGATCGTGGGTGGTACCCCAATGCTTCCAGGGTTCATCACCAGGTTACACGCGGAGCTCCTACGCGCTGTATCGCCTCCTCAACAGCAAGGCGACACCCCGGTCCCGAGCCGCAAGTACGATCGATATGCCTCATTGCGACCGTTGATACCATATATCGCTATCATGAACAATCCCGCGCCGCCTACGCCAGCATCTGACCGCGCCCGTGCCTCCGCCGGAAAGGCACCTGCGTTCACACCTGCTACACTTGCGTGGGTGGGTGGGTCTCTAGCTGGGTGAGTGTACCAACCCCGTTTCTAATAGCTATTCACATGCTGATGTTGGTTGTTTCATTCCAAGTGCGTTGAAGACAGGCGGAGCCGAGGTTGCCCGCGAGCGGTGGGACGAGAGTGAACTCGCCGAACGAGATCCTGATGAGTCTATGGATATATCCATGAGCCCCGAGAAACCTACGAAAATGTTTTTACCTGACTGGACAAGATCACCGCTACCAGGCGGTGCGCCGTCTGCTAGACCACCGGAGGCGTTTCAATCCGCCTGACACCAACCATGTTCATGACCTAGTGCTTATTGTAGATCGCTCTGTTAAAACTTAATTTCCATTTTGTAGCGGATAACATGAAATGCAACCCATCCTCATTGAACTAAGTGAAGTAAAGTACGAATAATCCTGGTTCGAACCTCGAAGTAAATATACACAGGGCTTACTGAAGCCTGGATGAGAATGCTACATGGGGCCAGTCTCTTAACGCACTGGGCTATAAACAAAAGTGAATCTATGAGAGTCAATCGAAGGAAGAAGCAGGAAGGTTAATGATAGTGGTAGTCGTTTCCTGGCTAAAATATAGGCTGAACGAACGAAAGGGGCATGTTGCCGCGGTGAATGAATGGTCGAGCATGCAAAGGATGTCGATGAATGATCCAAGATACAGAGAACAGGGAAAATGTTATGAAAGGTTGGCGGGGTCCAATATTCTGAATGTCAATTTAGTTCCATCCATAGAATTCAGGATGGTATCCCAATCCTGATCTGATTGGATCGGACGCATTCTCGTTTGGTCAAATGTCGCTGATGTCGTAGAAGCCAACGAATTGGAGCGATCTCTGTGCTTCCCAGCAGCAGTCGCGCGGGGATTCGATACAGGCGATGACGGGATGACCAGGAATAATACGAATTCATGGGGTAGACGAACTCCTTGGCTGCAGAACTTCTCGGACAGCCGGTGGCGGAGTTCCATGAAAGATGCCTCTGAGGGGATGCGCAAAAGCATGATTGTTCCCTCGAAAGCGGCTTTGACGAAGAAGCTGTCATAAGGAGAGACGGAAGAAGATGTAGTCACGGAGAGTTGGGTGAACGAGGAACCTGTAGGGGATGGAGGGAACAATGATGATTGCGTTGAATTGACGCTGGAGGCGGTTTGGGGGCGAGGGGGTGTTGGGGCAACAACCGGAGGTGCATAGCGGCTCCTAGGGGGACTCTCTGGCATTTGTGGCATTGGGAATTCATCTGAAGAAATACCGGTTAACCGAAATAAAGTGCAAAGATAATATAACATACCATATAGATGCGGATCTATGAAATCTTCTTCGTCTTCTTCGCCGAAAGAGAAGGGTCGTAGCCTGGATGACTGGGGGCGTCTGCTCGGGGAGGTGGCCAGAGAAAGAGGGATGATTGCTTCGGCAGAGCTACTCGTCATGAATGTTGCGACACTACATATTGAGTCTCTTGCGTTTCTGCGGTGATCGGAAGGTTCGCCGTCATCTGAGAGTACGCCACTTAGGTTGTCTATGATAGACACCCCCGATGCCACGGAGATCATGGATTCACGGTTTGGACGGCGCACTGAATGAGATGTTTGTCAGAATTGAAACAATGAATGTTAGATAGAAAGCCAGTTTACCTGGAGAGATCGATTGCCTGTCCAAACTCGTCCTAGACACTTGAGCGCTTGGCGGTGGAGTACCATAGATGTGACAGACGCGATTAGCATCCGCAGCAGAACTTGACCTTCGAGTGCGAATACTTGCGGATGGAGGTCTGAGACAATTGTCAAGCTTCGTTGACAACTCCACATCTTCTGGAAGTGCTTCCAATCCTCTCGATGACGGCCTGTTCGTGCTAAACGTATAATCCGGGGAGAGTTTGGAGCTATGGTCGATTACAATGGAAGCGTCATCAGGTACAATGAAGGATGCACTGGAGAGAATGGAGCCAGCGGAATCGTGGGAGGAAGAGGAGGACGCGGATGATTGAGAGGAGAGACGTGGGCGGGGTCGAGATGGAAGGATATCTTCGTCTGAAGATACTGCTGATGGTAGGTTGGTGAACGAAGATATTGGGTTCGCTGGGCTGGATTGCGAGCGCTTCGTTCTGACGGTGATTGTGGAGGGAGAATAGGGGATAGGTGGGACTGTCGTCTCAGGGATGGTGAGGTTCGGGTTAGATTGCGAGAAGTACATTGAGAATACGCTGCTTGAAACGGAGTTGCGCGATTTCGAGCCTTTCTTCTGATCCAAGTCGTAATCCCTCCGCCAATAACCAAAGAAATCGGTTACGATGCGAGACTCTCGTAATTCTTGGATGAGCATGGGCACGTCGTCTCTGAATAAGCCCTCAACAAGACCCGCGATCTCTTTCTGTCGTTGGTCAATGGTAGCTTGGCTCGCGCGGAACAAAGTCCCCTTCTTGGTCAGTTTTGGGATAGAGTCGTGAATGCTCTGGGCGACGGAGTTGGGATCAGGACCAGGAGGGAGCGATTCGAAAGAGGCGGCTTGGTCCTGAAGATACATCCCGTTCTTCTTGACGCCCTTCCCTTTCAGCAAACGCTGTTTCTTTTGTCTGGCTAACCGTTCGTATTCGAGTTCAATGGTCTCCTGGAACCACAGACAGTCTTCCCATCGTCTCCAAACTTCATACTCGGAATGTGAGCCACGAGAGGTTACTGAATGGCGATCGCCTGTGATGATAGGGCATATTCGCATCCCAAAACTGTAGCTACCGCCTGGACAGGGCTTTAGTAGAAATTAAAAGGGGATTTTCACCGTACGCACCTTGCTTCTCTGGGCCCAACATCTCTACGGAGAACTGAGAAGGGGCTGACCGATATACGGCTCTTTTGTAGTTCTATACGGGAGATAAATAACCACAACCCTCTAATTGGGCAGTCGATACGCACATGGGGAGAGATAGGTCCTTCTATGTTACCTGTTCCACCCTTTACGCATAACTAAGTTCAATAACAGGGGAACAGTGTTGATTGATACTCACGGGAAAGTCACCGATCATCATCTTGGGCAAAGAAAGAGGAGGGAGGTGGGGGCGGAAATTTGGGGTGGCGCAGCGACTGCTTTGGGGGAAGCTATACCAAGCTCCTAGTTATGAGGAGCAGCTGAATCACCGATTAAGCAGCTATAGCTCCAGGAACACTGATAAGCAGATGAGCACACTTGCGGGACCACGAGTAGCAAAGCCTTACCTTGGCCAGTTGTCGCAACCGGAAATGGTCTCAGGTTGCAGGTGATATTTATGTTGCTGGTCGTCCAAGCAAGGTGTCAGATGGTGCACCGGAACAGGCGCAATGCGACAGAAATAAAGCTGCTTGACGCCGTTCTGGACAGCGAGCTCGACTGGCGATGTGGTGGGAAGAAGAGAAAGTAAAAAAGTGACTGCACTGGGTCCTCATAATAATTGCAATTGTCCTTATTGTCTTGCAGAATAACAATTATACGGTCGGACTTCCGGCGGCCAAGGTTACTGATCTGGCCCTGAAAGTTATTCCCACGGTCACACTGGGGTATTCGCGGGAAAGCTAGCCTGTAGTTCTTCCTGTCCTCCATGTCCCATTCATCCCTCTTGTCGTCCGTTTAGGCCGCCGAGTTCACTTGGATTCCCACATAACTGCTCAGAAATGTCGCAAATTAGCCTCGTGCATTCATCGCATCGAGCACGCGGCTAAGGACATCGATATCGCAACTGCAACTCGAGGAATGTGACAACAATGGTGGCGGCGTGATGGTGGCGACCATTTCAAAAGGCAGTACTCTCAGGCCACATGCTTTCCACGTTTCGGTTGGGATCACGACATCTATTTGTTTGCAAGAAGGGTCTCGTTCTCCAAAGGGCATGCCGATTGCCATATAGGTCTCAGGCACTGCTGCGAGATAGTTTACCACTGGGGTCAGGGTCTGCTTTCGGTTGTGGGCATAACCGCGGGGCTGCCTGATCAGAAGAGTGGTTTGGTCGCTGACGATTCCCCAACAAATTCTAGCCACTGTGAAGACGCATATAGTGTCGAATGGCGACTATTCATGGGAGGCCCATTGGAGAGAAGAACTCATTTCAACGACGAACGTGTACACGAATTGGAATTCAGTCGCGACCTCCGTGACACTTCATTCCAGTCTGACAATGGGATGCGGGTGCGCCAATGTTCCTTGCAAGCATTCAGCCTGTGCCTTCCTCGATCCATATGTCCCCGACCTTATACTACAGGCCTTCTCGCGTTGCTTAGCAAGCACTGGACCTAGACACGGATAACCATTGCGGCATTTCTGCAGCTAGGATTCATTACTATGCTCTGAAAGCGGCCGTCGCATCGAATTGTGAATACTTCCTCAGGGAGCAGCTACAACCCTGCGCTCGTCTATACGCGATACATCATCTCAAGTGATTTCGCTCAGTCTGGTTGGCAATCGTCATTTCTGGCAAGTACCTGCCCTAGTTTCTGATCGGGAACTAACAGTATTATATGTAGTGTACTCACGTACGTCCCTGCGGCGAATCACGACTAAACGGCGATATCATATCTGGGCGTCGTGCGGCCAAGTTTTCCATGTGCACTGCGGAGGCTGTCGCTGTGGCCGTTGAGAGGAGCTAGATTACGCATAACGCCTTTCGGATCGTCTTAATGAAAGCGGCACGAGCTCGGAGGCAGCTTGACTCAGCTCCTAGAGATAGACCATAACCTCAAGATACATTAATTCTGCCTAATCTTCGAGTCGTCCATGCTCAACTCCCCCACTTCTACCGACTCTGGCGGCCCAACGACGCGACGGCCTCCGTTCGATTCGTGTATCTCACACCGTCCTCGGGTGCCCGTCATTCTCATCTCGCGCTGGACTACAACGTACTCATAGAATTCACAAACGCATGGAGTATATTCCCATGAGAGCAACCATAGCATCTTGCATCATCTATCGCCTCAAGAAATTGTCTAAGGAGTATACTCCATGGAAGACAGACAATGATGCTCCATATCCAAACGCGATCAAAATCCATTTTGTTGTAGGCTCGTCGCTGATCAGGAATGTCGTGTGATCCAACAAGAGATGTCTTGATAAAAATAACTCGCTGCCACAACGTCACCACGTTCTACACCCACAAGCTCGCGGTTGCACTGTAGCCGGGGAGCGGCAGGCCATGTACGTGTGGCATCATCTTTATTTAGCATCGTATTCACCAAGTCTCACCATCAAATTTTAGAAAGTATCAGTACCCAGGACGTGTGACGGTCATTCCTTCGGGGGAAGAGCTGTACAATTCAATTATCCGTGCCGTCTAGAATCTGGGACGCTTTGGTTATCCGCTGAAAAGTGGAAAGCCCGATTCTACTTCCCATGCGATAGTATCGTACGCCAATGGGGCTGTTACGGCGGACAACTTGCGCCCCACCTGGTCCACCCCATGGTTGGCATTCATAAATATAGCCTTATCTTGAGCAAACCTCTATACTCGGGGCTCTACATAACACGAGGGACCTACTCCTTCGTGTGAATTAGCCCTCCTACGCTTGGTGTTCGCCATGTTTCTATCGAATCCATTGAAGGGCAGTGATGGTCAACCGATGCCCAAAGGACAGAATATCGAGAAGGCCGATCGTGCCTCCCCCATCGACGAGAAGAAACAGTACACGAATGCAGATATCGAGTCGACCCAGGACGTTGACGTGGACAGCGATTTCGGCGGTGTCCTGGAGAACGAGAGAGATATCGCCACCCATGTTCTCACCGTAACAGATGACCCCTCGTTAAACCCATGGACAGTGAGGGCATTCGTTCTTGGGATTGGACTGAGTGCCTTTGGGGGAGTGCTGGGTATGTACGATTTTTCAACAACGTATCTGATGATACTGATTTTGTTGTGGCAGCGGAGATTTACTACTTCAAGCCTGTGTGTATCTACGGCCCGCTGTCGAGGGTTACTCTGCGAGCTGACTGTCTTATCTAGCAAACTGTTCTCGTCTCCACGATGTTTCTTGCTATCATTGCCTACGTACTAGGCATGGCATGGGAAACGTTTATCCCCAGTCGCGGGGTGTTCCGAATCCTTAATCCAGTACGTCCCTTACCTGCTTTTCCAAGCTATCTACACGGATGATAATTACCGTCTCACCACCTAGCACCCGTTCAACAAGAAAGAAAATGCTTTTATAGTCATCATGTCCAGCGCCGCTGCTAACTCGGCGTTGGGCACGGAAGTGCTGGCTGTCCAGAGACTGTTTTACAATGTGACGCCAAACCCGGCAAGCTCGATCTTTCTGCTATTTGCTAGCCAGTTGCTTGGCTACGGAATTGGTGGACTGTTCCGGAGTAAGTTTTTATTGTAATATCGGATAGACACTAAACCCATGCACTAGGTGTTCTACTGTACCCCTCGAAGATGCTATACCCAACGGTCATCCCGTTGGTGTCCATGTTTGATGCGTTGTACCGGGATGCGCAAGGCGCGACCAAGAAGTTGAGGCTGTTCTGGATCGCATTTGGAGTGTCAGTTATCTCTCGCAATCTACATCATGCCGGAACAGAAAACTCATGGGGCTATATTTCATTCAGTATATTCATTTGGGAAATCTTCCCAGAATGGATCTTCCCCTTGTTGACCGGATTCTCTATATTCTGCCTGGCAAACCCGACCTCGACTGACTTCACTCGCATCTTTGGCGGTTCAAATGGCAACGAAGGTCTGGGGCTGCTTTCTCTCTGTTTGGATTGGCAGTATATTTCTGGAGGTATGTGTTACGTCTGTTGACAAACCTTATGGATTATTCGTTAACAATACCCTCCGATATTACCAGGATACAACCCTATGGCTATACCGCTCAAGGCACAGTTTTCAAATTTGATTGGCTATATATTGTGCATGTATGTGCCGCTCTGTTGATGATCTATGATTGGGCAGACATGGTTGAACCTGTTATTAGGGTTGTTTTCGTGGGGGTGTATTATAACAACATCTGGGAATCACGATCCCTGCCCTTCGTGAGTCTCTTCCACCAGGGGCTTTACGCTTAAATTTGACCCATGTTCGTATTTCTAGCTCTCCCAAACCCTCTTCTATCCGAACGGATCCGTATATGACCAACTGCGCATCCTAAATGATCAACTCGAAGTTGATCCAATCCTACTGGCGAAAGAAGGACTGGTAAGTCCACACAACTTACACACCCCTTGTTTACATTCTGATACGGACACAAACCAAGCCCTTCTACTCGGGAACCTGGGTAACTCAATTACTCTCCACTAACCTGGGCATGGCAGCAACTTTCACACATCTACTTCTATGGAATAGCGATGATCTCGCCCTTGCATTCGGTTGGGTGTCTATTCCCGCGATAAAGCAGATGTATCGGGATTTTGATTGGAGGTTCTGGCGGGACAGTGGTATGCGTGATGAACGCATTGACGAGAAGGATCTTGACCCCCATTACCGCGAGATGCTGAAGGTGAAATAATCTCGAAACAATGTGTCCACGGGATTGCTAATTTTTCGTTGACTTCAGTATCCCGATGCCCCAAACAGTTGGTATATCGTTACCCTCGTCATCTCGATCATTATGGCGTTGGTTATAATCTACAAGGCCGATTCTACATTGCCTTGGTTCGTAGGCCGTCTTCCAAAGCGACGACAAGTGGATTCTGACCCTGGAATAGGTGGGGCTTTATTGTCGCGATGCTCTTGGCTACGGTGTCGATCTTGTTCTTTGGGACACTATCTGCTATCACTGGGCTGCAGTTCATTATTCAACCGTTCGTTCAGGTGATTGTTTCTGGCTCTGTAGCGTTAACGAGGACTATACTGAAGTAATGTCATAGATGATCGGGGGTTTCATTCATCCGGGCAAACCTATGGCCAACATGTATTTTGTTCTATTCAGCTACAGTCAGTCGTCCCTTTGGCTGCCTGTACAGCATGGCTTTCTTACACCTTTTCGTAGACTCCGTCACCCAGGCTCAGCTTTTGATGCGAGATCTGAAGATAGCTCAGTGTACGCGGACCTCCCCCCAGGTGGATACCTAGCCAGGCTAACTGAAATGATCTCAATTCACAGACACTAAACTCCCTCCGCGAGCAGCCTTTACCGCTCAGATCATAGGCACACTCTTTGGTTGCGTCTTGAACTACGTTCTTATGAACTCCATCATCGACAACCAACGCGACATTCTTCTGTCCGTCGAGGGCACCAACATCTGGTCCGGCCAGCAACCTCAGCAATACAATTCGCAAGCCATAGCCTGGGGTGGTCTCAGTCATGAACTATTTGCATCCGGTAAAAGATATCAGTGGGTAGCTTGGGCGTATGTCGTAGGCCTTTTCGTCCCCATACCATTCTGGCTTGTGCATCGCTTCTGGCCGAAGCTGAGGGCGGATTATTTGTACACGCCCGTCATTTGGTGGGTGACTACTTCATTTCATCTCCTCGAACAAACCATTAATGACTCGCACGCTTCCATGTCTAGTTACTATATTGGATGGCTTTGTGTCGGGATCAACTCCTCGATCTTGTCCTACTTTGCCATTGCGTGGTTCTCCCAGTGGTACCTACGAACACGGTACCCCAAATGGTTTGTGAAGTATAACTATATCCTTGCAGCGGCGTTGGGTACGTCAGAATCAGTTCTGCGCCATGAGATACAAAGCTCACTCCTAGGCTTTGCGCAGATGGAGGAACCCAAGTAATGGTATTCATCCTATCCTTTGCGGTCCAAGGCGCTGCTGGAGACTCGCATCTCTTCCCTCAATGGTCCGTCCGATCCCAGCGTCGTGTGTTTCTTGCAATCCTGACTATATCGCATACATAGGTGGGGCGCCAATCAAAACGGGAACTACGACCGGTGTGCATTCGTCACGACGGGATAACGGCGAAAGCATCATCTCCCAGAAGTATCATCTCACAAAGAACTTAAACATGTTTGTGAATTGCCGGCATGTGTCCTTGGGCAATACATACAATAACATTAGTATGCTAAATGATATCGTCTAAAATACATCTACTATCGTTGTGGATGTTGTCCATTACTCTAGCTTCTATGCGCGAAGCGCGCAAACAGGATCATTATTGCGACTGCCCAGTGTTCAAACTGTTCCTTTGACATGAACAGGAGGGCCTGGGACAGGACTGCTTTTGTAATCTGCGCTTGCATACCCTGGAAACGATGGCGTGAGCATCCCGCTGCGAGCTAGATCGGAAGATGTACCTGATACCAGCCGAAGAAACCTTCGCGCTTCCACACTCGTGCAAGGATTTCTAGGGCGCCAACGTGCTTATGTTTCTCGTGGTGGAAGTGGTGCGGCTCAGGGTTTTCGTAATGGTGGACCTCCGCGTCCTCCTTATCTGCGGAGCGGGCTTGGATGCGGACTTTCGCCATGATATATGGGTAGGTGACCTGGCTGCGAGTGAACAAAGTATAGGGAAGCTGCTTGAAATATACTCACAACAGTAGCAAGGGTCTTGCTCAAGGCGCCTATGATAAAAGTCGTCCACGGAGACAATTTCGAGCTAGTTGCCTGTTGAGCGGCTAACACGACGTTCTTGAGGCGCTCGAAGACACCATAAGTGATGGCAGGGTTAACGGTCAGCACGAGACCGGGCTTGATGCCTAGCCACAATCCAGTGACGCCTTCTTCCTCAACTATTTCACGAGCGACACCTAAGAATGAATCGTCGCTATCTTTGGCCGGCTCCGCATCTATCGGTTCAGCATCAGGGGCCTTTCTGACCGTTCGCCCGACTTGCTGGCGAGTTGCGATCACGGAGACGGGGATCGTGAAGATTTGTGCGAGTGCACCGGCAATTGCACCGATTGCTAACTCTGCGGCGGTCGAGAGAGCAGGGACCTTCGCTCCGGGGGGAAGCTTGCGCGTTAGGCGAGTGATATACGAGCCTCTGACGAAGGAGTAGAAGAAGAAATAAGCGTATTCTGATGCAAACGGTGAGAGGCGTATCACAGTCAGATGAAAGTATTACTGACGCATGGAGAAGGTGTTCAACATCGTCGCCCCGAACCCACGGTAGAGACCAGAGAGACCTTCTTTCTGGAAGATGCGGTACAATACATGGCTTACAGAGAGGTCGTCCTTCCCCTTCCCTTTCGCATCAGATGGCAGAGCCTGAATACGAGTTTTGGCACTGAAACGAAATTCAGCTTGAAGTCAAAGAATATGGGCATCACACGCACACGTCTAGGGGGTAAACGACGCTAATTCGCGGTCAATCAGTCAGGTTCATACCAAAGTGAGACTTGACTCACGCAGTGCTGAAGCAACCACCGAGTGCACCAGCCAAGGCAGAGGCGAAGGGGGTGAGCTTCTGGACTGGTTTCGACTGTGCTGCCATATCGAGGGACAATACTATGAGATCCTGCAAGGGCGCGTGCTCAGGTATATAAACGGGCGGGAGATGGTGGTAGCCGGACGAACAGGGGGTCGCCGGCACATGTGAATACTCTACCCCGGCCGGGGTCCTCCAATCATAACAGCGACAAATCAATTTTCGATCAGGTCGCTCGATCATCTTTGAGTTCGTCTCCTCGTACCGTACCACCATGACCAATCCTCACGACCCAAACTTTCCTGAGGGCTTGCAGATAAAACCTTTGGACTCATCGGATCAGTTCCTGGAATCAGGCTGGTCTTTTGACGCGTCAGCCCAGAAAAACGCGATCCGCAAATATGGCATTGCTGGCCGCGTTTGGTGCGCTGATGCCAAAACATCAATGCGGATGTCCGTTGAGCAAAATTTATGATCAGGGAAGCCGCTTTGGCCCTCAAGTTGTACATCAATCCCCCACCCGAGTGGTCATTCGAGCCCCGATTTCTTGACCCACATCCAGACCAGTCGTCGCGTCTTTTCCTGGAATTAGGATCGGGGTCAGGTGTCATTAGCCATTACATTTCTCAAGCAACCAGACACACGAGTGATGTTGTTCTCGTAACCGATCTTCCGGAGGTCAGAGTTGCATCCTTTAGTGTGCTTTCGCGTCAAAATTAACCCGGCGATGTGTCAGGTATGTCCGTTGCTCGAGGAGAACTTGAGAGGGAATCCCAAGCGGCTCATCATCAGGCCTTTGTCGTGGGGAAACGCGGAGCAAGCAAGACAAATACATAGCGAACTGATCTCGGACACTGGCCGCTTCCTCACCCACATCGTATGCAGCGATCTGGTAAGGTGCTACATCGGGTACCACTACGCGGTGACTAAATGTAATACCTCTCAGGTATATTTTCCGGAACTTCTGTCCCCTCTTCTTCGAACTCTTATTCAACTCTCCGCCCCGCCGTTCATAAACCCGTCGTCGTCAATCCCACAAAGCATCATCATCTCCTACAAGATTCGCAGCTTCGCCAAAGAATCCGTCTTTTGGTCCGCTTTTGGACTATGGTTCTCGTTCTATCCAGTATTATACAAAACCCACTCATCGGCATCCTGGAAGCGTACTGGCTCAAATGAAGACGTTCCATTCATTTTCATTGCACATAGAAAACCCGAATCATTATCCTGGGTCGTGCCTAAGGATGACACAAGTTTGCTACAGGGCGTAGGTGCACAAGGTTCTTCGACCCCAAAATCCGACGACACATTTGAGACCCTGCTGCTAATGTCTCTGGACAACGAAGAAGATGAAGATTCACCCTAGGTGGTGAAAAAACCGCTGGTTTCCGTTTTCCATGAATCCCATCGATTTATTGTAATCACCTCCTTGTCGCTTTTCGTATCCAGGCGGAGCGTACGACCGTGTCTTTACCCCGGGTGCCTGTCGAGTAACTACGGTCACAGGAACACTAATCAGCGGTTCCTCCGGCACCAACGCTTTAAGGTCGCTCGATGTCGCTGAGGTGAACCCAGGTGCTTTCAAGGCCAGCATCTGTATCGTGTACTATTTTCCAAGTCACTCGCGTCCACCGAATGAAGAGACCAAAACTCCTTACCCTCATAGCGAACCTAGGAAACTTGAAGCTCGGCTTTAGAGTCTTCTGTACTTCGATCTCTCCCCTCAATAATCGTCCTTCCCTGCCTCCTCCCTGGAGCCCTCCTTCCGAATTTGCTCCTTCCGATTTCGATTCAGGCTGGATCCAAAAGTACGCGTCTCCAACACTTTCCAGAAAGTGGCTATTGCTCCTTCGCGGCGCGTCGTCATCCATGGCGTCGGATCCCGTGGTCATGGATCGCACGAGGTAGACACGTAGAGCTTCTGGCGTTGCGAGAAGATCGAGGGCCTGCTTATCGTTGCTGCGAAGTGTGATTTCGATGGGTATCGGGGTGCCGATGGCATAGCAGAGCTACACGCAAGGACAAGTTCATTCCGAGATCAACGCTGAAGAACGCTCGGGCAACGGAATTCGGTCTTACCGGCGTGGCGATAGCTAGCTTGCTTTCCCAATGGTCTTCAGCATCTAGATGATGACGCCTAGAGGAGATGGCTATACAAGACGTACCGAGCACTCCACTTCCACTGCTCTGACGCTGAATAAAGTTCCTTTCGCCTTCACCGTCTCGCACACTTTCCACCCCTCCGGATCGCCCTCCGGCCCGATCAACAAACTGCCTTCATTGTACGCCATCCTTCGTAGCGCGGATGGTGCTTCAGGATAGGCAACCGGCGAATACCCAAAGCTCAATGTCAATCTACAATGCTTCGGTATCGACGAACCACCCGCGAGAAGGGTTTAAGACGCACGGCTGATCGACCTTAAACATACCTCTCCTGACCACGACTTTCACCCTGTAGTCAATATACACCGGGCTAGCTCGTTCGGAGAAAGTGGGAGGAAGGGGGTATTGGCCGTGCCTGCCATTTGGCTCTGTGACGGGTACAGTAGTAGGTAGAGACATGGTGAATGTCCACGAATGTCGGCCTTTGATTTTCTGTGATGAAGGTCCTTTGGAATTAGCAGCGATTGGTGGCCATAGTTGATTGTCGATTTGGAGAAATCTTGATTCTTCCTGCCCAACGGCAGTCGTCCCAGCTAACACCTAACAGCGGCAAAGATCACACATTACTTTAAATCAATGATTTGTCGAGATAGCCAGAAGTATGCCTAAGCGTACAGAAACAACGATTGCCTTGATCGTCTCCTCTTTCTGTAGGTCCAACTCAACACGCCCTGTCACCGAATCGCCTTGGAACAGCAGTGGGAGGGATGCCGCCGTCGCTGCTCTGCTATTGACATACAAGGAGAGCCATTTGTGCCCTTTGCTTCCTTGTAGCGAGACAACGTGCTCTGAGCGAGCCGCCTGGGATGTAGGGGAAGTCGGGCTACTGGGAGTGTATACTGGGAGCATTGAACCTGTGGCGAGGGGGGCCTGGGATAGTCTCCGACTACGCTACATGTGAACTCTCTGGCCGTGCTGTGAGCGTATCCCCTCGTCGCCTAATGTCATGCATGTGATGAAAGTAGGATTTTCCCACTACCCACAGGAAATGGGACAAACTACATATGGGTCGACGGTAATTGTTGTTCTACGCTCAAAAAGGAGCCGTACCTGCGTACAAGTGGAGAAAGTTTACAGACCTTTCCAGATGGCGATTGGCAGCTCCTGGTTCAACGAACCGTCGTCCTCATCATCACGGTAAACCATCCCACAGCTCTGCATCTGCAGAGCGCGCCACAACCACAATGAATCACGTCTCCGCTACTACCAGGACTTCATCAGCCCCAGTCCTAACGTTAATCTGCGGCGAATGGAAAATCACCACCCACCTCTGATGTCAACCTCCGAACAGTGGGGTACTTCCTTTCAGTAGCATCTGAATCGAATGGGACGAGTACATCGTCATCACTTTTCTCGTCGGGGGCTTGGAAGGCGAAGGGGGGATCTGACGTTGGTGGGGATGGTGGGTACTCCATAGCGCGAACGGTGGGCTGTCGACTGCGATCAGTCAGTCGATTATTGGCGGAATGGAGGCTGGAATGAGTGGGCGAGGGATATGCGAGCTGCGATCGCTCAGCGTCTTCGTTTGTGGGCTTCTGAGGCGCGGCCAGAGGGGTAGGCAGGAACGTCACGACTCTTCTCGTCGAGTCAGCGCTCATGCCGCTTTTCTTGACATTTGCGTCGACGCCTGTTAGAGCAGGCCGGAATTTGGAGGGAAGGCGGAAGGGCCCTGACGTCTTGAACACCGGGGGTGGGCTGTAAGGGTGTCAGTAATAGCGCAGAGAAAAACCAAATGCCACCGACTCTTTCTTCTTACCCCGCACGGGCAAGGTGCTCCAGGATGAATCGTCTGCTTCTTCAATGGCACGCATGTATTCGTAAGGGTCCTTCTTGAGACGCTTGTTGACAGGCAATATAGGTGGTGGGGAGATACTGCGCTTTCTCGACCTCTGTAGGGCCGGGCTTTTGACCGCATATAAACGTGGGCTCTTCATTGGAATAGGGGACGATGGTGGAAGGGGACTCGAAGGCGGGAGCTGAAGTAATTTGGGCGGGGTAGAAGGGACATAGTTCGTTCTGTTCTTCGGTGGAGCAAAATTAGCAGGTTGCTTTGGTTGCAATATCTTAGCAGCTTTTGAAGAGAAACCGCTTCTGCAAGTTGGTGGGCGCAAGGGAGAAGAGAGAAAAGCATGATTTGATCTTTCAGTACGCGATGGAGCAAGAGGAGACGAGTTATAGCCTGAAGCTCGTGGAAGCAACTTTGGTTGAGGCGGAGCGTGAGGAGAGAACACTGGCTGTCTAGACGATATTCCAGGGATTAAAGGAGACGAAGGATCGAGCCTATTCGTCGATGGAGTTTTCGGGTCGTTAGTAGAAGGCATTATCGGAGTCGGCAGAACTTCAAAGCTAGGCTGCAGGTCGAGCGTATTGTCAGTGTTGTCCATAATTGGGGCTGACGACCGGGGGAAACTCTGAGCAGGAAATCGAGGATTATTCATGGGTTTTTTAGAGACATCGGCTCTTCCAGAGGGTTTTCTTTGGTAGTAGCCTTCCAAAACAGCATGCGCTCGGCCAGCCGTTGACTGGTGCTGATGAGATTGGCCAGAACCCACAGCGACTCTTGCTCCCGAGGAAACTTTACTGACACCACGAGCGCGTTTTCTGTGTATATGCGGAGCGTCAGCCTTCTGGTTTTTGGAAGGATTCCTCTTCGTAGGAGCGTTCGTGTCAGTACCGCCAGGACGTCTCGACGCCGCATTTATCTTCGCTATAGTCCATGGATTGGGCTTGTATACAGCAGTCTCCTCTCGAGTAGATAGATCCAGGTCATTGAGCATATCAATTTCATTGGGAATGCGATTCTTGGTGGACGAGTCGCAAGTCCCTTCGTCGTCCTCATCCTCATCGTCGAGAAATTCCTTGCCACGGAGGCTGTATCCCCAGCAATTCGACATACTTGGGCCTATTTCTTTGGAACGGCCATCTGAAGACGGTAATGATCGTGGACGTTGAGAGAAACGCGACTGGCTAGCTGCCAAGTGAGATCTCCTTGGCACGTGATCGAAGAACAGGAGTGAAGAGTTTGAAGAAATTCGTTGAAGTTGGTACAATTACGGCTACAGATGCTATAGGTGGGTAAATTATACTGCTACAAGGCAGTAAGGGTGGTATACACTGCCAAGAGTGAGGGGTTAATAAATAACATCCCAACCCAGACGCGGTCCAGCACCGTCAAAAGAATGGGATGTGGCATGAGCGAGCGTAGAAAACATCACAGACGTACAAGGAGTCATGCCAGAATGCAACAGCATTAAACCGAAGAGAAAGTCATGAAGTGAAGGGTAAGATATAGGATGCAGAGTAACAGCTAGTGTCGTGAGGTGAAAATGAATGCGATGCAGGGAGAGCGAGATGAGGATAAGATGTGATGGAAAGCAGGAGTACAGTGCGATGCGATGCGAGAGGATGTGATAAAGTTGATTGAAAAAAGATGGAGTGTTTCAAGCATGGATCACTGGAGCGTGGCGGGGAAGCCACACATAGTGGCGTAGAACTCCTCGTTGCGTTGCGTGGTGCGTGAGTATGCGGGGGGAGCGTATGACCTAGGTTTTGGGCCACGGGCATACATAGTGGCGATTTCGACGGGTTCGGAATGCAGAGGTTCGGTGGTAGATGAGATAAAGCCCGGGGAGTCGAATGGGCAGACTACAACGGAGTACTATGTATGATGATCAATGGTGTGTAACAGAAGAGGGATATATAAAGATGCTCACGCAGACGCTGAAATGGGCGATCGATGCAGACGGCTTCAAGTCCTTAGCTAGTTGGATCTCTCCTTCTAAGTAACGGATGTAGTCGTCACCCCGACCCCTGACTGATGGCCACCAGACTGCGCGCCCTACGTCCTCAGACAGCTCTCTCCACAAAACATCCGATTTGTTAAGAGGCGAAGGTGAATTGTAGTACCTCACTGTCCGGCGCAGATTGACAACTATGGCCTTGTTGGTAGCGAGGAGATCAAGTGCCTGTACGTCCAAGCTATCCATGGACAGAGTGCACGGAATGACGCTTCCTCGAGTGTAACAGAGCTACAAAGGGGGACAGCGGGATGAGCGGGGTATGGTGTCAGATGTGAGGTTACACTTACGGGTTTGGCTATCGCAATATTACAGCGTGCCTCGAGCTGTCTGGAATTGAAGAGAGTACCAGTGACAGGTACAGTGGGCAGTGTACGCCAGCCTTCCGGGTCGACGTCAGGTCCTGGGATGGTCGGACAGCCTTCCTCGTATGCCAGTTGTCGGAGCATTGACGGGCTCTCCGGTTTGCTATTGGGTACATAGCCAAAAGGTGTCGTCAATCTAAAGGATGCCAGTAGGTACGTCTATTGATAAGGCCACAAAGGTGACAATGAGACATACGTGCTATCAGCCCTCAATTTGCCTCGCGCTATCCTCAGCGTCAGGTCATACTGGATGCTGGCCATCATTCCTCGCTCCATAAATGTTTCGGGCAGAGGACAAAGCTTGCTGCCGCCAGAGCTGGAAGGTATGCTCACGGTCTTGGGAAGAGGAACGCTGAACGGCCACGTCGAACTCCCTTGCAACTTCGCACCTGCGGCAACCTTGGACCAGATGGGTACCGAGGTGTTGAGGAACGTGTAGCTATCACTTGAACCAGCGCCAGTTATGATACGGCCAGTGACCTGAACGAAATCAATTTCGATTATTGCTTGTTCGTCGGCGTCAGGAGAATTGCCACTCACGGTGACATAGATAGCCTGTATCGACTCAAACCTATCGACATCCAGCGAGAGCGTGCCAGTGATCGTCTCCTTCTCGTAGAAAGTGGGCAACGACTTGCTCGACTTCGCACTGCTCACAACCTTCCACACAGCCCAAGCCTTACTTCCAGAGACCAACTGATATGTGTGTGCCACCGGCTCTCGACGAGGCATCTGCGAAACGGTATCACGTCGGCGACGGGAATAAGGTGGCAAATCGGCTGGAGATCCTTGCGTCGTCATGGTCGTCGGGGCCTGCCCAAGTCTAACACTCGAAAACCGTCGGTATTGAGGGGGTGCGACGGTGACCTCGGACATTATAAAGGAGGGGAGAGGGAGGGGGTATAATACAGGGAAATAGGGAAGGAAAATGAAAGATACATTGCACCGAGAATTGGACAGGGATATATAGGCGCAGCGTCGCCGCTCATTTCACCAATTTACAAGGGGAAACCCAATTGTGGGTAGTCCAAGTGGGCATGCGAGCCCCGCAGGTTCGGCCTGTAATTGTCTGGAGCAAAGAGCCTACCAGAGCATCCAAGCTTCATAATAACAAGGTAATCGATGGAAGCAGAATAACGGCGGAATGCAGGGAAGGCAAAGTGTGCTATATTGGGAACAAATAAGAGGTACACGTGCAGGCGTCCAAAGACAATAGGGTGAGAGCGAAATCGAGCTCGAACAGAGGTTATCTGGTTTCAGCCAGGAGTTAAAGAGGCTTTGGTGATAGTGGCATCAGTATACGATAAACGGTGTGTTATACAGGCTGTTAAAACGATCCAAGACTGGCATCAGTGGGCATCGCTTGATAGAAAGGGTTGACAGCGACAGGGGGCTGGTAATTGGGAGGGGAATATATTCGGGGGCGTGGTCCTGGTGCGTATGCCGTTGCTATTTCGACAGGTTGAATTAGAAGAGTCTCAGGTCCTGTGGATGTGAACGCTGGCGCATCAAAGGAAAAGAGTACCACAGCATACTGCGGTGATCGAGTTCAGCATCCGTTAATATCAATAATGATGGTGGAAAAGAACTGACCTCGATGGAGAAATTTGCTATGGCTGTAGTCGGTTTGAGGATCTTGTTGAGATGGATCTCACCGACGAGACATCTTCTCGGGGAGTCCATCGTGGTAGCGCCCTCCCTCGAGGGCCACCAAACGGCTGACTCAGAATCACTGACAGTGTCCTTTGTATCTATCCCTACTTCGAGTTTGGTTGTCAGGTTGTTGTCCCGATACTTCACCCGTCGTCGCAGGCGCAGAACAACAGCGTTGGGCGAAGATAATAACGCCAATGCCTGTCCGTCTGCACTCTGCAAATCTAGGAAGCAGGGTATGGTCGTCCCTCTTGTGTAACATAGCTGCGTTTAAAATGGATGGGCGTTGAGCAACTTTTGATAAATTGAACGGTTGAGACTGACGGGTTTGGCAAGTGAAAGCTGTTTATAATTTAGTCAACAATAATACGGCACCGACCTATTTCTGACTTACACTACAGTGAATATTAACTGTTCGTTTTCCAAATACGTCCCCCTTTACCCACGTTGGTTCGACAGTATGCCACCCATCAGGATCAGCTTCAGGACCGAGTAACGGGCTATTCTCCTGATACGCAAGCTGTCGAAGAGGCGACGGTGCCATCGGCCGGATTATTGGCAAATATCCGAATGTCGCGGCGAGTCTAAAGCCGTATGAGCAATGGTGTCAAGAGTCTTAAGACTGAGGACACGGACTTAGAGTTGACACGTAATTTCCCTCGCGAAATGCGTACGATGACATCGTATTTGATACCTGCTCTGGTATGGCGTTCTAGAAAGGTCTGGGGGAGGGTATACGTCTGACTTGAGCCAAAGCTGCCAATGGGCAGGGTGACTTGCTTTGGGATATCGATGTGGAACGGCCAAGAATATGTCCCAAGTAGCTTCCCGCTGCTCTCCTGTCGTACATCCCCGGCAGGATTTGCCTCTCCCAACGCTTTGGACCATAACGTGACGGGAATTTCCAGGAAAGTGAACGACTCGCCTGGATTAGCCCCTGTGATTATTTGCCCAATCACCTATAATGTACTAGTGGATTAACGCTTCTGGAATAAAGAGACGTCATAACGGCACTCACGGATATGCTAACAGCTTGAATCGCCTCGCTACTCTCTAGGTTCAAGCTGACTGAGCCTGATAGACCACTGCCTTCAGCGATAGTCGGGGTATGCTTCGATAGTAGGGTATCGCCCTTAAGAGTCAGGGATAGCCACGATCTGCCCTTCCTATTCTTCGAGTCATACGTGAACTCCTTGAGAATTGGTGTATGACGCGAAGCTACTAGAGATAATGGCCGAGTACTTGTGTACTCTGGAAGTTGCTCAGCGCCTTGGTCAAGATACCGTGGTGGGGCTTCGGGCGACTGCATCATAGACATGTGAAAGGCAGTCGAGATGAGAGGTACGGATTTTAAGCTGTACTCTGGTGATTGGGAGGCCGATGATGACCGAAAGGCGTCAAGGCAAGATAGCGAGACTGGCAGAGGGATGCTGTGACTATAATAGCTGGCCGCCGATGAAGCACATGGATGTCGGATCGGCAACTTCGCCACCTATAGGAGTGGACTATATAAATGAAGGATGGATGCAACCCTCCCAGTCTAGTTAACTAGGCTTCCGCAGTCGTGTAGCCCACGATGGAAGATATATACCCCCGTAGACGATCCGAGCACTATGGCCCTGGTGAGCGGCAAGTGATGAGAACACGGCGTACTCACATCGCACATGGTTGTACAGCATGGCAGCCATGATCTTTTCCACACAATCCATACGTCGACTAATGGCGTCAAACAAATCATCAAGAGGCACTTAAATGGAGGTATACCGATATGATGTCTTGCAGGAACCAGAAAGCCGAGGCACATTGGTTAAGGACCCATAAGGGTGATTGTGCCAAGGGTAGTAGACATGTCAAGAAGAAGGTTGGACCACATGTGCGCACGCTATATCCGGAGAGTAAGGAGCATCATTATTTGTATTTGCATGCATGCATCATGATAGCTCTAGTGGGGAAGGTGGGCACTGAGAGAATAACCAAGGTGCCCGTTAACACTCACACATAAGTTTTCCCTTGCATTTATACGTCCTCCATCGCCTCCGGGCGGAATGGTAGCCATCGATTCTGATTCTGGCGTATGGTCCTCGTGTACCACTCTCACGAGGGTGGGTTTTCGCCGACGGAAGCACGCTAGTAGCTTGAGCTTGTTACCCCACTGCACGGCTCGTCTCTCGTCAAAGTGGCACGTTCGCGAGCGAGCACCCCAAAGGTTGGCTAGAAACCAGGCCCTATGAGAGTTGATGGTTCTTAGAATAGACGCCAAAAGGTGATTCTGATGTCAAACGCAGAGTTGTAGCTCGGTATCGATAACGTGGCGCAAGATGGCCTGGAGTCAGGATGTATTTCTATTAGTATCATACTTGATGGCCGTCTAGCACGGAGGGATAGGAGAGCAGAAAAAGGAGGGCTTGAGGATCCCCAGACGATGACGGTGACGACGACGAACTCTTTCGACTGGACTTTGAAGCACCTTGAGACGAAGGATCGACAATCATAAACCGACTCTGAACGAAGTCTCGTGGCCATCGCTCCAGTAACTCGAGCCTTGCCGGCGAATTTGACCGACATTTATAAACTTAATGCGAGAGCAATGTCGAAGTGCTTTAGGTTGGACAGAATAAGACTTCTTGCCCGCCTGAGTTGCTTTGGTTTAGTCAGTCTTTGTCGTTGCTCATGTGTGTCATTCGTGCTCGCAGCCGACTAGCCCAATCTATAATGACGGTAGTCAGCTGTTCGAAAACATGAATATAGCGTATACCACCCCGACGCGTCTGGGAAGCTCCCAGTTAGTCTTCAGGTTGCACGCTGGGTTTCTCCTACCGTAGAAGAAGCATACAAGGGTTTCTGGTCAGTGGGTTCATGCAACTAATAGAACACGTTAATTTCTATATGGATATGATAACACACCATGAGTGCGACTCGCCTGAAGGAAGTCTGGCAGGCGTGGTCATGTCACGTTGATCGCCCCGATTGCTGCCATCCTGACGGCTCAATCACGATTGGTGAGGACACTGGCAGGGCTCTGTTCCGTAGTAACAATAGCTTTAGCTTCAGTACTTCAAAGCTTCAGCTTCAGTCCTCCCGTATTTCCATTTGCTCGATGTCGATTACATGATCCATTCAAGAACAATCGCGTCAAATTTAAGGGACCTACTGCAAGACTGATTTTCGAGCACACACCTTCAAACATACGTAAAAACCACAGTCCAGAAGACTTGGAGTGAGCGAGAAATATGAAAAGAAACACACAAAACTTCATGAACGCGAAGGACAGTAAATGTGAATTTTCTCACGGTCAGAAATGTTCAGTAAGCGCCCATAGTCACTGTGGTCAGTGGCTTCGTCTCACTACCGTATGTCGTTCGCAACAAAGTGAGTTGATTCACGCGACGACGGACGCGATTTTACTGAATATTGTCAGTTCTTCTGCTTTTGGCATTAAGCCTGCTGCACCAGCGGCAGGTGCATCGCTCTTCGGGGCACCGAAACCCCAAGGATCAAATCTGTTTGGGCAACCTCAGCAACAAGGACAGCCTACCCAACCATCTCTTTTCGGCGGATTTGGTCAACAGCAGCAAAATCAGCAGAATGCCCAGCCCGCTGCTGCCGGAAGTCTCTTTGGCCAACCTCAGCAACAACAAGCGGCTACGGGTGGTTTGTTCGGTCAACCTGCTCAACAGCAGGCTCCAGCCGGTGGTTTATTCGGACAACCTCAGCAGCAGCAGCCGGCGACTGCTGGGGGACTCTTCGGACAACCTGCTCAACAGCAGCAGCAACCTTCTACTGGACTATTTGGACAACCTGCTCAGCAACAGCAGCAACAACAACAACCGACTTCCAATCTTTTCGGTCAACCAGCACAACAACAACAGCAGCAGCAGCCAAATGCATTTGGATCTTCTCTATTTGGCACTAATAATCAGGCTAATGCTCAGCAACAAAACACGTTCGGTGGATTCGGTTCGTTTGGTCAAAATAGCCAACAACAGCAGCAGGGACAGCAGCAGCAGGGAGGATTTGGTGCGAGCACGTTACAAGCCCAGGCCACAATACCCGCGGGAGGCTTTGGAAATACCTCGACTCTGTTTGGACAGAAACCACAGCAGCCGCAGTACGTTACCCATTGCTCCTCGAACGTGATTTATCTGAACACCTTTATTTAGGCTAGGGTAGGTGCTTATCTTGTCTCGTCGGAGATGTCTTAACAAACACGCCACCAGTGTCCAGCAAAATGCTACGCCGTTGTTTACTAAATCTACAAAGTTCAACGACCTTCCAGATGAAATAAAACGAACGTTGGAAAATATAGAGTGAGCATGTAGCGCAGTGGGACACTAATGAACCACTCATTTTGCTTAGCTCGCATATCCAAGGTCGTATTCAGATTGGCAAAGAACTACATCAACTGAAGTTAGGCAACGAAGCCACCAAGGGTCAAGAACTCATTCGTTCTGTCGAAAAGGTAATTCCCGCTCTTCGTCTCGCACATTTCCTGAGTTCTGAACAAGCCATGTGCAGGAACTGATGAACACGTCGTCGATAACACACTCAGACTTGCTGTATGCTCGAGACCTCAAAGCCAAAGCCGACCAGGCGGTGCAGGATACAATAATCGCTACGCGCATTATCGATGGATTCAAAAACCCTCAACAACAAGGAGCCTACCTGAAAAACCACGCGACGTTCCCACTGGAGTGCGTAGCTTTCTGATAAATATAAAGTAATATCCGATGTTGATCTCGAATAGGTTCTTTACCCGTATAACTGAACAGACGAGGGAGCGACTGTTGTGGTACAAGGCTACCATCGAGGCATGCGCTCTTCTTTTTCCTCGAGCATCCTGATATTAATTCTGCCGCTTGCAACATAGCAAATAGAACGTAAACTCTCGTCGTCTTCAAGCCAGGTGCAGCACACACCCCAGGGTAGGTCATCGGTATATTGGCTGCCCTTCTCACGACTCACCTCGCCCCTCACAGCCATATCAGCAACGTTGCAAGCTCAGCACGCGACCTTCATCGCCCTGGCTAGCAAGACCGCGGCTCTTGATGCCGAGTTGCAGAAGATCAAAGCACTCTATACCCAACTTTGGCGGTCAAAAACGGGGAGTATGAGAGACCCATTCAACGACCTCGAACGGAGTGGGGGAGACTTGGGGTTCAGTTCTCTCAATGTAAAATAGAATACCCATTGATGTTGCGATTCCAATGCATCAATATCGGAATCAACATCGTGTTCCGATGTCCTTGGACGTACCCCTGTCTTCTGTCAGTTACCAGCGCCCGCATAAGATGAACTTCGAACATTCGAGTTTCGGCTGTAGATCCCACCCACCTCCTTCATCATGGCGTACAACCAGCAGCAGCCTCAACAATACATGCAGCAGCAGCAGCAACATCAGCAACAGCCCATGCAGCAAGATCAAGATATTGTATCTGGAGAACGGTACCGCTACGTCCTAACCAACTTCGTATGTTGCCGACCTCCGTGCCTTCTCGAATATGCGAGTTGATCTTGATGCCTTGTAGGGTATTGCGCACGAGAAAGTCGAGCAGCAGAGACAGCAACTGGAGGAGCAAGAACGCCAAGTTGCACTGCTCCGATCACGGATTGCGCTCCTCGAAGGTGGTGCTGGCCTGAAACAGGATAAGAGGCAGAACACTATCGACGATTTCTCAATCAAAGTCAGTATTGTCTTCGAACGGGGTATCAATTACTTAAAGGACCGCTTCCTGGCTCGCTCAGAATGCTGCTTCGCTGCTGGACAAGCTCATTAACCGATGGGCAGCGGAAGTCATCAAGGCACCGCCCGCGCCGCTTGAGGTTATTGCACAAGCAATATTCAACGATGTGGCCGGCGCTGAGATAGAGGGGTTCGAAGCGACGCCCATGGTCGTCCAAAGCCTTCTCCGACACGCGTTGTCCGAGACCATATCAGAGGGCATCATCAACTGCCTAATTGTCACCAACTCTGCAGAAGCTAATGTACAATTAACGAGAATACACGAGCACATATTTGCGCGTGAGTCGACTTCGATGGTTTCCTTGATCCTTTCACTGATGCCGTTGCACAGGAGACCCAACTGTTGCGTGTGTATGGCGCCGACAGACATTCTCCGCCGCGGTAGAGTCCTGCACACCAGAAATGTCCCGGAATATCCTCACCGAGCAACTACCGAACCTAATGGAAATCCTGAAAGGCGAGAACCCTGTGTCGGGCGGCCAATCTATTCTCGACAAGGCGTACGACTTTTCTCGCATGCTCCATGGCTCAAGCTCCAGCGCCGGTGGCACATCTGATGCATTCTACCGCGCATTTGTGCCTGAGCTAGGGAGTACACTGTATCCCAGACAGATTGAACTCGTGAAACGGTGTGTCAAAAGCGAAAGAGGGGAGCCCGATTTTGTTGGCGCTACCATTTTCCCTGGGCTCGTGAAAGTCTCGAGACCCCCGCCAGGACAAGGAGAAAAAATGACGAACATGCAGACCGTAGTGCGCAGGGCTCAGGTCATATGCCAGTGCGCCATAATGGGTGCACCAGTCAGACATCCCATGAATGGCGAGTACATGCACCAGGGCATGCCGCATATGAATGGAATGGGTACTCCTCCCATGTGAAGCATCTTCGTACGGTAACTTAGCTTACCCTTTTTACACATTCATTCTCCTTCGGCACCTAGTTTGGCTTGGAATCATGTATGTGTTATCTATTTCATGACGCCATTTATACCACCAACAATGACGACAATGTAGCTTGCGCTTGAACAACCTATCGTGTGTCGTTGAGATATCTATCTTCACCAGACAAGAATGAATGTAACACACCTCCAAAGCTTGTTGTACCTCTAGTCGCCGTCTAGCAGCCTCTAACCAATCTTGCAGGAGTATTTTGGCCGTGCCCTTAAGCTGGTTTAGCTCCCGCGCTGCACTGTCTAGGTTCTTTTCGTTCAAGTGATACTCGGCTCGGGCCAAAACGCTTAGGACATCGTCTCCTTCGACGAGACCTTGCCGCTTGAACCGGAAGCTCGACAAAAAGTGGGAAGCAAGATGCGAGAGCAGACCCGCGTTTTCATCGGGTACTAACGCGACGGTCGACACTTTCGGGGCGACAGATGTTGTGAACCATGAAGCGAGGTCTGCGAGGGGCTCGACGCCGACATCCGGGACATCCGAAGCGTCCAGCTTCTCGAGGACGGTGGTCACAACCGGATCCTCGCGAGCGGCGGCGACATGTCGAAGCGCGCGGAGTTCGTCACGGAAAGGTCTACGCACGGGTCCATCTACAGTGTGATTCAGAGCGCGGAACGCTGACCACAGAGCGTGTATCCGAATGTTGTCGTCCAGGTGAGCGGTGTTGTTGAGAGCGATGCGCTCAAGGCGCTTGAGATTAGCAGCAAGTTCGTCGAGCTTTGCCAATCGACCGCCTCGCTCTTCTTCGACGCGTACTTTGATTTCGCGGATCCATCGTCGTTGAAGCTCGATTCCTTGAGCAATGACCTCTTGCTTCAGACTTAAAATGGTATGAGGTCCTGAGATAGAATGAGAGTGGGAGCGGCTACATACCGCTCATTGATAATCTCTGTTTGTGTGGCGAGTTCCTGCTCGAGCTTCTCTCGATAGATTTGGGCAAACCTCATCTGCTCCTCGTCATAGAACTTCCTGAAGGTTTCCTCCTGGCCGTCCAATTTGTCCTGTGCCTCCATTTCGAGCTCCATCATCTTCAGAGAGTACTCCCGCGTCTGTTCGTCCATCTTTTGCTCAAGCTGGACCCGCTCCTCCTCTTTCACCTTTTCGATGCGATCAACGAGTGAAGTTAAGTCCGACTTGGCTGACTCAAGGACATCTTTCGCATGAGAGGCTGCAGAAGGGTTTGACTTCAGGTACGAAGCCAGGTCGTCAATGGTTGTAGCAAGGTGAATGATGATAGGTTCCGATGCCGAGAGTTCTGAAACTACTGGAGATACGAGGGGAAGGGTGGGCAAAACCGGTGGCTCTGCTTTGGGTGCTGGAGGTGGTTTGGGAGGAGCAGGGCGCTTGTAGCCTGGGGGTGGTTCAAAACCGACGGGTAGCGGGGCGGTGTAGACGTCTCTAGCAATTGATGTTTCGTCTTCGTTATGGCGCGGAGGTATTGAGTCAGGTGGTGATCCAGCAGGTTGTTCGGGAGTGGTGGTGGCCTCTGGTAGAGAGTCGATGGGCTTACCAGACAGTGCCGCCTCGGCTTGATGAATCAACGTCAATAGCTCATCGTTCACTTGCTCTGATTGATGCTGCGCAATGGCAGTAGCTTTGTCGAAGAGCTTCCCCTCGCCGGCCTTCACAGAAGTCTTCAAATCCGAAGCTACGTCGTGCACACGCGTCTTGGCATCCTGCGCCTTCTTCTCGAGGTTCTGCACGACGTCGATGACCTTCTCGGAAGTAACGTGAACCTTCTTCTCCGCTGCCTGTCGGGTGGCCTCTGCGGACTGCTTGACCTTTTCTACCCCTCCACTTGGCTTGCCCTCCACCTTCTCAGTTACAAACCTCTGAACTGAGGTTGCTGTCTCCCTCCCAGCGTCAATAACCTTTTGCACCGTAAGCTTGTCCCAATGATGTGTTTCCGCATACTCAAGGAAGGGCTGGCCGAGAGGAACATGGTCGGAAAAGAAATCGTAGTATTGTTGGTTCTTGAAGGAAACGAATGTGCTGCCAACATAGAATGTGCCCGTCAATGTCGCGGTGTACCAGAAAATCCGTGAAACGACGCCGCGTTTCTTCTTCGGAGTTGAGGGGGAGGCCTCCGTCGCTAGCCGCTACAAGGTCAAGTGCTGGTCGGTATTTGTACTATGCATGGGGTTGGCTGGCTACTCACCCGGCGAGTGGCCCCCACTAGACCACGAGCAGTCGACGACGCGACACGCCTAGAGGGCAATGCACGATACATTCAAGCCCTGCGATAAATGTAAATGGTCAAGAGTTTACGATGTGCAGTCATCCGTCACGTCCCGGCTTCTGCCGGGCGCTTAGGTTACGCGCACCAAGACTTGAAGTCGAAACTTAATAATTCTATCCAAAGTTCAAACATGACGTCCGCTGCTACATGCTACAGTAGGGATGAATTGTGCTAGAGATACAGGTGGGATGTTTAGCGTCGGGAAGCGGCATACATCGCTTCCGCTTCGGCGAGAGGGACGAAAATCAAAGGCGGGCAGACTATGTTTCTCGATTGTGTCCCCTGTGGAATTGAAGACGATCTACGATGGAGGACGTTGGCACCGTCGGGTCTACTGGGTATCTGGTTCCAAGCAGTTTGCCAGGCGCTCAGAGGTTTGCGGGGCGTAGCCGAGGACGAGTCTCGTATCGGTCCTCCTTTAGCGAACGATGTGCCTCGAAAGGGGTCCGTCTTTCTGGGATCTGTGAGAGTCCACGTAGAGATTGGTGCAGGTGGAGAGACAGATCTGGCGGGTTCAAAACGTAGAGGCCGACGCTGCGTATTTGAAGCGCTTCCAGTGACGAGACTGTCTATAGGATGGACATAAGACATAATTGCAGCAGTGGCAAGTCGTTTCGGAAATGGGACCTTGGACAGTTTGCGCTCAGACGGAGCGACCCGAGGAGAGGTTTCATGAGAAGACGGTTGGTAATCCGAGTCAACTGCGTCTTCATGGCGTCTCTGTCGCCGCCTCTTTTTATTCCTCCGAGGTTTGCAGGTGTCGTCCAGAGCTACTCCTGTATGGTCTTCACTGCTCAGGATGACCCTATTGTACTTGGGTCGTTTCATCGCTTTCTTCAAAAACGCATCCACAGTGAATATTGCGTCAGATTCGGCTTGTTGAGGATCTTCACTACTCAAGAGTCCGCGTTGTTTCGCTGCTCGCTTCGGGGACGTGTCTACGGCGGCTTCGTCACTTCGAAAGTATGCAATCGGTGGTATCAAGTCACCAGCTTCTCCGGATGGCAACTGGCCCTCGTCTTGCATCTTACGGGGTATCCGTGGTGGGGGTGGATGCTGGTCATCCGAGTCGTCGTCCTTGTCCTCGCGGTGTCTTGGCCGCCGCCGCTTCCTGTATATCCGAGGTTTGCAAGTCTCGTGTGGAGCTGCTCCTGTATAGTCTTCACTGCTTGGGATTATCCTGTTGTATTTGGGCCGTCTCACTGCTTTCTTCAGAATATCATCCACTGTGAAGTTCGGGGAGGAGCGCTCGATATCAGATCCTGCTGCTTGAGGAGCTTCACAACTCAAGACTACCCTGTTTCGAAGTCCATGTCGTCGCATTGCTCTATTTGAGGAAGTGCCCACAGTGGATACAGGCGGGGAAGCTTCGCCATCATCTCGAATGCATGCAATAGGTGGTATCAAGTCTGTATCTTCACGGGATGGTACCTGGTCCTCGTCCTGCATTTTACGGGGTATCCATGTCAATGCTGGGGGTGGATGACTCGTTACTGGCTGCGAGATGATGTTCCTAAACTGCAGATCAAACGCATATAGTTCGCTCTACTCACCAATAAAGGCTTCGACGTCCTTGTGGCGCGCGATGATGGTACATTGGTTTCGGGTTTGGTCACCACTGATGGTGATTCATAATAGAGAGGTTGCGAAAGCCGTCATCGGCTGTTTCCGGTTCGTGCGCCAGCACGGTGGCTGTGCTCTATCGGCTTACGGGCGCTTCCTAAGACTGAAGGTAATGAATCCTAACGGTAACCGTTACAACCTGTTACAATGTCGATACCCTTCTGTTATCCCTGGTTCACGCATATCTGCGATATCCTCAAATTTGCGGTGAAATCTCGGCCCCAAACCCGTCTTGTCGTGACCCTCAAGCAATAGATCGAAGCACGTACCCAAAACTCACTTTACATGACTTAGCTGACTGTTACCTGCACTGCGAGTGGATGTTGCGCCGTCAGGGATGCGAAGCAGCACATAATCTGGGTTGTGGTGAGTCCCTCACTGATTGCCTAGTACGATTGAAACTTCAGTCGAGGCCTCTGCCCCCACCACTGTCCCGCATCAGTCTTCTGTCTTAATCTAGAGGATACCAAGCCGGCAAGCTCTCGATTGGTATCTGGACATACGGAATTGTCTCCGTTCGTGTGCGTCGGGCCTCGGCACCCCCGTTTCTAAATCCATCGTTCTGACTTGCGGTCGGTCATCCTGCAATCATTCTGATTCATCCGGCGCCTACAACAGCCCAGTCTAACAGCAGCTTGCTACCGCCATCTGCAAGTACTCCCCCTTCTCGTCAATGGTCGTCAATGGTGGCCAGAAGGTACACTTTGACCGCGGTTCATCGCGGTCTAGCGTTTGCTTAGCTTTCCACCTCTGGGAGACTTCTAGATTACCCCAGATATCTTCATTCACTCTATTCTTTACTTTGGAGCACACCTGCACTAGATACAAACATTTTTTTCTCTGTAACCCCCGCTCTGTGTTGGTTTTACTCGACAAATACTATTTAACCGTTCAATTTGGTTTTTCTTGAAGTATTTTGATGAATGACACTCCTGAATCATTTATCGGCTGCCATGAACTATTTACTGAAAAAGAATCTTGTTGGACTACAAGCTAAGTTGTGAACTACGCTGTTGGGCGGGCGCACGCGAAAATAGCCGATATCGGTTGATTTGTCAGCCGTTGGCGGCTTTCGCAAGCTCTCTAATATCCCAGGCAAGGGTCAATGGCCCGCCGTAGACGTTTACGTTTTCGAGACATCTAACGAACAAATGAGCAAAATCACATCAGTGGGATCATTTATGCTCGCTAGACACGAACTATGAGCTCCGCGAGACAAACGTTCTCAATTTCGGACATGGTGGTAAGTGGGAAGCGGCATACAGCACCATCTCTCAGGCGCCCAAGATATTATTGCCACACTCTGCCTGTCATCTTCTGCCACATACCACCGTGAACGATGGCGTCGTACCCGTATATTAGGCCAGGCCAGTCGTCTCGACACATTAGCCACCCAGAGTTCGATATCTTGAAAGCTTCACATAAGTGAGTACTACCCATTGGCATCTGCCATTGGACTCATCAGTTGCCTAGATTCTTACGCGACGACGAGGACAGCAAACATTTACAGTGGAACGAGCAACTAGCGGCGAAGTATTATGATAACCTCTATAGAGAGTTCGCCGTATGCGACTTGAAACACTACAAGACAGGAAATGTGCGTCTATATGCTACGGTTCCCAGTCACATATGGTCTAACTCGCATACAGTTTGCATTACGATGGAGAACAGAGAGCGAGGTGCTATCAGGTGCTGGCGAAACATCATGCGGGAACACTCGCTGTGAACACCACGCAGCACCCGAGGGTTCCGGTCCTCGCCTCACGACGCTTGAGCTACCCTTCGCATACGAGGAGCACGGGGAAGTAAAGTCAGCGCTTGTCAAAGTGGTTCTATGTGGCAAGTGCTGCAAGAAGCTGTTGTGGAAGCGTCGGAAGGAAAAGGAGAAGGTCGTTGGTGCTGGGAATGAGGAGGAGGGCACAAATTCAAATTCAAAGCCAGAGGAAGGGAGAAAGAGTTGCAGAGGTGATGCAGATCACGAACGGAAGAGAAGGAGAGAAGAAGACGACGTCGAAGACTACAGTAGTCGTCAAGGCGAGAAGAGTCGGTCCGAGCGTAAGAAAGTTCGGCAAGAGTTGCGTTCATGACCTCCTCAAATCCATATGAGAACCTCGGATGCTGGCGGTCGACCGCCGGGTTCGCTGGAGACACGCCGGCCCAAGCTCTCCACCCCACCTGACTGTCACAATACTGGTCGGGTGTCTTCTCGTGGGACCAGCGACATCCTATTGAACGGCATTTACACGTAAAACGGCGCTGGCTACAAGTACGCATGGTGATATACAGAAGTTGTGATATTGATTCGCGACTCGGGGTAACAACGCTTCCAACACGCCCATATCGACGGTCGCGTGATCTGTTTAGCCCGTACGTACCGCCGGGGAAGGGGAGGAGCGTCCTGCTGATGAGGATGTGCTGGTACTGGCTATCTGGTTGTTCGTGAGGGAGAATTCGGGATTTTGATTTTGATTTCGGTCGTGGAGAAGCAATGCAGAACAATCCCCCAGTTTGGCGGGCGGGTGGCGGGTGTATCGCCAATCCCACCGATCAGAAGCGTTCAGGGGTGTTGACGATTCCCGAGTCGAACCTTGCAGCCCTTCACGGACATATATAAACTAGGCGACCACGGAATATCATGTCTCTCTTTCGCCCCCCTTCACTCCTCACTTAGTACGGATATTTGCCTGGCAGCGACCGTCGCACGCCCTACCTCTCCGAGCTTCCTGCACAGGCACGAACACGCGATCTTTAGGCACGGAGTAGAATTCTGATCTAGTTGGCATTCTGGATTGATTGGTTTGTGTCAAACAAACGGTTCAAGGAACACATGTGCACCGAGTCTCGTCCTCCACCAACTCGCCTTTATAGGACACGTCGCTCTGACCTCTGAACATGGAGCCATCCAAGTCGCTGCCATTGCTACCAACCGCACACTCCCCAGAAGGGGCTCATCACACGCCCAGACCTTCGAAAGAGGGTCGTTCCCGTGCAAAGCCACATGCATCATTGGATCATGGGAGCAGGCGTTCTTCGTCAGTCAAAAATATCCACAGGAGTCCAGATGGCGTTTCCTCGAAAGTTCGCGTTGTGGAGGATCCTGCCATGTCATCCGCTAAGTGAGTTGTCGCGCCTCTCGATCACTTGCAGCTCGCTGAGTAGTTTTGCTCCTCCAGGAAATCGTCGTCACCCAAGACTGTATTTCGGCGCCTCACCACCAAACTACGCCTCCCCCTGTCCAGCGCTCTTCCCAAGCCACCCCCACATACGTCTAGCTACGCCGCCCAAGGCGGCAGAGAGGCTGCTTTGCGCGCGCGAGGTTTGCTGCCGCCTCTGCAGCCGAATCCAGACCTCAGCACCCAGGAACAGGAACAAGACCTTCGCTATAGTGTCGTCGTTCCTTTGCAGGATGTCGATAGGGATATTGATATTACGGCGGCAAAGAAGATCAAGCAGGAATGGGAGGCTCGTAATCAAGCCCTGAACAGCCCTGAGGAGGAGGCCATCCTCGTTCGGAGCCGTTTGCAAGCCTTCAAATTTGGTGGGAGCGCCGTGTCTCTGGGAGTGCCTGACGAAGCCGCAATTAATGTCACCAACGATGGCGATCATTCTTCAAATCAGCTTACGCCACCAACTCCCCCTGAAGAAGCCCCTGCTATTGAAGTATCGACATACAGTGCTCATGATGATTCGTCTTCAACCACACCTCCGAATACCCGATCTCGGCTCGGTCGACCTCCTGCGCTGGATCTCAGTCAGACAAGGAGGCGTTCGCTATCGAAGCCTCGCCCTAGTCCAACTGGCCCATTACCTCCTCTGCCGGCCGATGCAGAAGTTGTCTACTCCCCTAGGTCCATCCCACTCCCTGTTTCTCAGCCGACTACACCGAAAACACCTTCGTCCGCCACCAACCGCTCTCTCCCGCCTCCCACATCTCCTCCGGCACAATCAACTACCACAAAAAACAATGCCCCGGTCCTGCTATCACCGCGGTCGCACCAGACTCCCCAGTCGCCCAAGCTGAAACCAGACGAGATGCATTCTATTTTAGAGACGCATTCGCAAGGCGACACTACCTCCTCCATTGATTCGTCGATGGGATCCCACCAACATGCCTTCAAAGTCAAGTCGATCGAACACGGTGTTCCCGCAATCCTTGAGAGTCTTGTCGAGGAGAAGATGAACTCGGCGAAGTTACAATCTGCGTTAGAGATCGAGGATAGCGTTGACCAGCATGCCTCGCCTGCTGATGTCCTCGTCATTCCTCAACGCACCAAGGACGCTCGTCGAAAGTCGTTTGGCCTTTTCCGCCGGGATAACAGCGACGCCGTCAGTGTCAAATCTGCTACGTCTTCCCAATCCAAGAAAAACGCCGTCTTCAACCTCCGACGGTCTATCTTTGGGCCACTCTCACGGAAATCCCTGGACAAGCAACGTTTGGGCAGTGCATTTGATGCGTCCCATCTACCGCCATCCCCGACGCTTCCTTTGTCGTTTGCCGATCAGGCAAAGAGTGGGACGGCTCTCCCACACAGCCAGAGTTCACCCGCCCTAGCGAAAGCACGGGCTCCCCCGTCGTCAAACAAAAGGGGCGCAGCGATGCCCTCTCCTCCACAATCGCCTCGCCGAGCCGTCAGCCCCAAGATACATAGCAGGGGCAGTATACAAATTGAAACCCATGGGATCCAAGACGATGAGAGCCGTCGGCTTTGCGAGTTGGCGTTCATCAATTAGCTAACAGGACAGTTTTCCTGAAATTGACACTTTCTTTCATCTATTATCATGGTACCGGCACTCTCGTTCTGCCTTTCTTCTTCCGTCGCCTACGATTACTAGTACATTATATTATCTACGTCTATCTCATCCCTTTATCCTACTTCTACTTATAGGTGTCCGATCCTGGAATCGCAATACGAAAGTTGCATAGCAGCAAGCCCCTAAGTGGCCCGTCCAATCGGCAATTTAGTTCGCCTCATGCATAAGGTGCGCTTTCATTAGTACTTCTACATGTAATAAACTTTAGGTTATGGTTATATACCTCAGACCTGAGGCTCTGCAACTTATCTCTCTTTTCTTCCACGACATCGATGGCCAACAACACAAATCAACTGAGCGCGGCCGATTCAGCTCGCGTTGCAGAACTCAAGGGCGAAGGGAATGCCTTCTTCCTGCAGAAGAATCTCGAAGCCGCTGCTAATAAGTATTCGAAGGCTTTGCAGATAGACGACAAGAACGCGGTTATTTACTGCAATCGTGCGGCGTGTCGACTTGGACAATCAAGGTATGTGACTTTGACAATTTTACGAGTTGAAGGGATTTAGGGTTTATTTGACCCATGCTAGGTTCGTTGATGCCTGCGACGATGCTAGAAAGGTGAGTTGGTGAAGGCTTTTGGCGCCTTTACCAAGTTGACACGGTCGGAGGCCGTGGAATTGGATCCCCAGTATACCAAGGCTCACGCACGACTAGCCACCGCATTAGATGTAAGTAGTAGTATATTCTCGCCAGATCATGCAGTTACTCATTTGGTATCAAGGCTCTAGACGAGCCCACTGAGAGCAGCGTTCATTGGGAGCGCGCTGTCAACTTGATGCCCAATGAAAACCTCAGCGTAGCTGAGACCAAACAGCGTGCAGCTTACGTCCAGAGCTTGGAAGCGGCGAGACGCAAAAAAGGACAGGTTCTAGTCGATGGGAAATCACTCATCAATTTCCAAAAAGAGCAAACCAAACAGCTTCCATGGGAACTTGCTACTGCTATGATCCCGGAATTACGAGAAGCGCAAAATCCTAGCAGCAGTGTGAGTCAATCCAAACGTTCTGGTCGTTGCTGGTTCCTTTTTCGTGTATTGACCCTGCCCTGGATAGGCATGGGTCATTTTCGCTGCTTACGAGGTAACGATTCTTCCTTGCCCCCTACGTTCGGCTGCTTATTTTCCTACTCGGATGGTCAGGACTTTCGGGAAGGCATCAAGAACATGAAGCTATTGCGCCCTATGGCAACGAATATTGGAGGAACCACTTCAACTCTATTCTTCGGACATTTCGGTGTACGCCGTTGCATGATATATTAATCGCATCTGTGTAGTTGACTGGTCAGCCTATTTTAGGGACTCGCAGACCTTTCGAACGGTCTCCTAAGGGACAGGAGGATATTCCATATGAATGACGCCAACTTCTTGGATTGTTACAATAAGCAAGGTATGTACGAGAGGCATCTGCTCCACGTCGAGTCTAAGATATCGTATAGTAATGTTTGAGGCGCAGAATAGCAGGGCCTGGACTTTAGAAACACCTCAGGAAATCCTTCGGCTGGCACGCGATCGGTTGGCCTCTGAGGGCTGGGATAAGGTCCGCCCTGCTCTTTCTGTTAGCGTGCGGTGAGCAGTGTGGCTTCTTCCAGAGACTTCCCCTGACAGAAAGCAACCGAGTCAGCTGTCGCTTTCTGCGAGGGTTCATACAAGCCGGTTTGACCAAACGTCCAGACATAGCCCTTCAATTCATCGGGCACGCCATTGAAATCATCGAACTATGTAACAAAGAATGGCCCGGCGTACCAGATTCTGTTCGAGGCGCAATTTTCCAGACCACCTTCCTACTTGGACTTCGGTCTGAATGGCTGGAACAGTACTTTTCCGTAAGTAACTAACAATATTTCCCAATGACTCAATCTTATCTCCTTTCTGTCTTGGACAGGCATACAATAGAGGGAACGCACAATTCACTGTGGAGACGCTGGAGAAGGAGGCCGATAGGCTGATTGCTGACTTGACTGGCGTATTCCCGCATGAATTTCCACAGAATATCGATCCTGGCTTCGTTCTCTCATTCTACGCCTATCCGATGGGTAGTGCTTACGCGTGAGTCGGAAGCCCTTCTCAGTCTTCCTAGGATGTACTGCATCACTGATGCATCTCTATGAGAAGCGCAAAAGCCTTCTGTCGCGCGCAGATGGCGAAGAAGGCCAACAAAAGGAATGATTACCAGAGTTGGCGGGAATATACTCAAGAAGCTGGGGAACTGTACTTTCAGGCTGCGGAACGCTACATGGAAGACGATGAGAATTATTCATGTGAGCTGTTACCAAATTTTTGTACAGTGATCAAAACCTGATAATATCTTCTCAGGGTTCATGAAGTGCTCGTTGGATTGCACACTGTCACTGGGTCTCGCCATATCCAAGGCACTGCCCCTCATGCGTATGATTCGTGAGGCATATCCAAAGATGCAGCGCATCTGGAAGAACTCCGCGTCAGCTATGCAAGGCAGGGACGAAGCAATCAAGTCGGTTTTTAGAACTGAAGACCGACTCAAGGAGTTATTAGACCAGGGCATCGTGTCCATGAGTGACCCGTTTGATAGTTCTCTCCTGTAGCCATTGAGATGTAGGTCCGATAGTATCTTCCATGTTATTTTGCGTGTATCTGTGTGCGTGGCGCCTAGCCTACCGGAGAGTGCGGAGGACGAACGGGCAGTATTTTAGGGCCGCGGACTTGACGTGCAAGTTCAAAGTGAAGCACTTCGACGGGAACTACTTCCTTCTTTATCCATTACCTGGATGGTCGTGTGGAACCTGCATTTTACCTAGAACATATCTGAATTAGCCTCGTGGCCACAGTGGTTCGAATTCCCTTTTCGTCACTCACAATTTCTATGCGATAAGGATTTTCAAACCTGCACGATTTGTGTCAGATCATCCGTCCAAAATGCCTCGCAAGCCAGTGATCTCGAATATCTCCAATCAAGAACCTGAAGCACATGTGGCCAAGCTTAAGGCGGAAGGCAATAGTCTATACCTTCAGAAGAAACCTGACTCAATATGTTAGCATTCGAGTCACTGTTACTGAGAACTTGAATCCGGAGCTGACTATCAATGACAGGGTATATGAAATGTGCCTTGGCTAAAACGGAAAAGAAGCTCAGGGAGTTGATAAAGAAGAAATAGCCACGGCCTCCATGAATGACAAGTTCAACAAGTCTCTTTTGTAGCCTTGCTAATGCCTCAATCTTAGTTGTACTCGTGCTTGATAAATAGTGTCTTGACTTACACACTGGTCAGCCTCGTTCCACGCAAATACGTGCCTATGATTGAGCGCATACTATCAGGCAGTCTATCGCCCGCATAAACTTCTTCCCGAATCCTGTTTCCATTTTGCCTATGTGTGCTGCTCGAAACAAAAACATGCGGGCACATCAAGCCGTTGCTAAGGGGTATAAAACAGATCTCGAGGACATCGTGGTTGCACCTTGATCACAATTGTGAAGCTGGAAGTAAGTAAGTTGAAGAACAAGGCTTATGACCGTGGGAAGCTCAGCTTTTGACGTGGTTACGGGCTTTTTGAGGTTTCTTTGTTGTTCCTTTGTTTTGCTCTACGCCTCACTGCAGTGCGGCGGATGGGTGCCTACTGGCTCGATGCGGATTGTCCTCGAAAACAAGGGACTCGAACTATCAATATAAATCCTCAAGCTGGTTACCCGACGATGTTTGTTCCATGCTTCCCAGGCAATTGTTGTTGAATCAAGTACTATAAGCTGGCGGCTTAACGTTACATGCCTCGTATCATCCCCCTGAAGAGTTGTCTCAGAAACGGCCGACGAAAGTCTCTGGATAGACGCGTCCGCTTCAAATCCAGCCCTTCAGTCCATATACTTGGCCTACAATCTCCAACTCGAGGTCCAGCGCCGAATAACTCTGGTATCAGCTTGGATCCATGTACGTCTGCGTAACTCTGTATATCGGACCGTTCTGATTTCATCTATAATTTACAGCAGCCAGAATGAACAGTCCATTTATCAGCAACAACTACCTCTTGCCGACGCCGTCAGCTTGCTATCCAACTATACCCGTAACTCAGACGACTATGGGATGCACGCCGGCGACTATGCTCTCTCCGTTACCGTGGCCGATTAATCAACAACAGACCTGGTCAGGTCCCGACGGGACTCATACGTTTGTGCCACAAGGACCCTCCGTCCCGATGGGGTCGCCTTACCCACACCAGCTTCAAAACTTTCAGAACGGTCCTGGATGCACTCCTTGGCCCCATGTACATCAACTGTCTACTCCGTATGCCCCTCCACCTCAAGCGCTATCGTCCTGGTCCCCTGCAGCACAGATCGTTCCTTCGTTTGCTCCTCCAGCGCAAGCGATTACAACGTTCACTCCGGGGACGTTCACGACGTTCCTACCTCCTCAAGGTGTAACAACCTTCACTCCTGCGCCTCAAGCCGTTTCTACGTTCATTCCGGCTCCTCCGGTCCCTCAAGCTTTATTTATTCCATCACAACAGGCGCAAATGATCACAAGTTCTCCTGGTCCAATGTTAGCATGTCCTCCATCTGCACTCGTGGGATGCTCGTCGATTGGACTTGTTGAACCTCAACTACATAGCAGCCTCTCCAGTGTGTTCCAATCCATTCAGTGGGATATGCTTTGCGATCCCTCTGACGCGAAGTACAAACCCTGCATGGCCAGCGCACTTGGGACAAACCACCTCCCCATGGATGACCCAGCCGTCTCACCATCGCACACATACCAGAAAATAGTCCTCCGTATTCCAAATCTGGATCATATGGTCACTCTCTGGGGCGACATTCCGGTCAAGCCTTCTTCTTGCAACTCACATATCACCGTGGGGGACGTTTTGACATCAATACATCAATACCTGTACACGAAGATCAGCGAGGACGACGAAATTTACATAGAAGGGCGTGTACCGGGAAAGCTGGAACAAGGTTTTAACCGGCGGATGCAGATTTCGCCTAATGCAGCTAGCTTTGAGCATCAGAGGGGATATGTGAGGATTGATGCAATGGGAGAGTGGACGAAGTTCTTGGGTCTGAGACCTGCGAACATGGGTATGAGCCCGTGTGGTGGTCGAGGGAGATTTTACCTTGACATTGAATCGGGTTGCTAACAGCTTCCTACCTTCGAACTTATTTCACGACGGGCAGCCATACGACATTTCATGATACTTACAATTATAGAGCACAATGTAATAGACGACCAAATCTTATCTTATCGGGCAGCATAACGTGCTTCCCATTTCGTCTTGTTTTGGCATTGCTGCTTCTTTCCCTTAACCAGCCTTAACCGTGTCGCGCTCGGACGCCCATCATGTCCAGTGCGCCCAATGCTCCCCCCTTGGCTGAACGGACGGACATACACAAGTCATGTAAATCGCTTGAAACGTTGCTGAATATCCTGAACGACTACTGTGAGGCGGCTGGGGCAGTGGTTACCTTGCAAAAGAAGCTAGTCAAGGCTCTACGCGACGCTGCGGGGGTGAAGGTCACAGGTACAATACCAGGTAGCGCAGAACATCCCCCCTTCCCTCATGTAGACAATGTAGGATGATTGTGTGACTGGCAGGAAACGCGCTGAACTCAAGTGCAACCATCTTCGAAGCCCTGTCCGAGATTGATTCTAAATTCGCCAAGTTCGCGGACAAGGAATACGATAACATCAGCTCGGAGGTCAAGAAATGGTTCAAGAAACTTGCGGTACGCAAAACTGTCCACACACTTTCCCCGTGCAACTCATGTACGAGGTTTGATGACAGAAAGAAGAGAAGGCCCACGACGACTGGATAGCGAATTCAAATGCCAGGATAAAGCAAGCAGGTGCGCCTACCCTTGCAAGTTGTCTCCCCCTCTGAACATTATCAAGGAATGTTGTACGAGAAGAAGTCGAAGCGCAGTACGCGAGATGCTGAAGACGAGCACGCACGATATATCAACCTTCTCAGCACTCTCGGACCAGAAATCTCTCAGGAGAAATAGTAAGCCCGGATTTATCTTGTTGTCCAACACCCGTATCCAAGCTTCACAGCAACCATGCCCTCCAGGTGACGCAACGCCACACATTGACTACATATAATGTCGCAGCGTGTTTATCTCGCATTGCGGATGCGGAGTGGATGCGAGTTTGTGAGGGAATCCGACGTATATCACCCACCGTAGGTCCTCTTGGCGAGTGGCGGTCATATTGCGAGGGAGGGTGGAATGGGCCCACTTCTCTCGAATTACTAGACGTTGCTCCGCCTCAGTTTGACAACTCTGCGCCTACCAATGACGAACCGGCGCAGCCTTATGCCAACCCTATCCTGGATGTAAACCGTAGTGAAAACTCTCGTTCACAAAATACCGATCCCTCTCCCATCTTGCCCTCGGGGAATGGAGGAGGGCGAGAACAACCGCCACTCAATCATGAAACGACACGATCAGAAGCTATGGGGACTTTGAGATCGAACTACGCTTCAACCTCATCGTCTGTCCCCCCTTCGTCCTTTGAACCCCCACGCCCTCTAACGGATCCCAATACTGGTTCCGTTCGCTCTCTTTCTGATTTCCCCGCGCCCCCAACACACTTTCCCATCCCGCCCAGACGACCTTCGCTAACTAGGCCGCCCGTCGATATGCCACGCGCGCCCACTACACAGGTGCTTGAGGATCAGCCACATACTCCCTCTCTAACACCCTCTAACGTCAGTTTTCCAACAATGCCTCGACTAACAGAATCCCCCCTTCCTGACGAGAGCCTGCAAGTTGGGGATACGGTGAATGATGGCGCGCCCACAGCGGGTGACTCGAGGCGCAGCACTGGTTCAGTTCCCCGCGAGCAGCAATCCGTACAGCATCCTCCCACGCCCGCGCCTCTGCCCACCGATGTCTCGGAGCAATCTCCCAAACAGCCCCACAGACAGTATACTGGTGACAAGTTCTCTGACCCTACTCCTTCGGCAACTCCCAATCGAAGGCCTCCAAGTCCGAGGCATTTGATGGACGATGAACGAGTTCAACAGAAAAAGCAAGAGACGACTTATACTCCGGCCCCCGATGCAGCTCGTGTCCGCACGGTAGACAGAACGGATACTGGTACAAGCAGCATTGTAGCAACCATGAAAAATCGCATTTCAAGTGGGGTAAGTGCTGGTTACTGGCCCTTTGCAAGTTTCACTCTGACTAACCTCCGCGTCTAGTCTGGGAGGAGTACTTCCCCCCCGCCCAGGGATATACCGCGTCTCCCCCTCAGCGTTGCTAATCTAGCCTCGAGATACCAACCTGCTGACGGTCCTTCTTCACCTATCACCGCCTCCCCATCTATGTCGAGAAGAATATCATCACCGCCTCTTGACACTGTAGCTCAAGCTCGACTCGCAGAATCGGCCTTCTCGAGCCCGCCCGCCCCCAATATTGGGACGCCGAGCAACGCTCCTGCGGACGGCGCACGCAATACCCAGCGGATTAGTGAGTCCGCACAGCTTGCGCTCGCGGAGAAGGAGCGGCAGCTACAGATGCGTGAACGGGAAATTGAGATGAAGGCGAAGGAATTGGAACGGGATCGTGCCAGATTGTTGGCAGAGCCTACTTCGAGCTACTCGCGTAACGGCCAGGGAGAGCCCAGTAGCCCTGGAAGGGGATATAGGGAGAGGAACAAGTCCTTTGAGACGCGTCCTGACGAAGCCTCTGGTACTCGGCCTCGTTACTCGTATAGCACCACCCACCTTATCCCTCCGTCTGGGCCATATTCGCCGTCGTCTTCCCATTCACAACGAAGCTCTGGTACCTCTTCCCAGCCGCCTTCTCCCCAGCACTTGCAAGGACCGTCAGATCATGCTCCCTATTGCGGATGCGATAAGTGCTCTGTTGCCAAATACAAGATGTCCCCGAAGAACCCTTCGCCCGCGGATCTCAGACCGCCAGAGAAACCTATTCTGCTCCGTCCAGAAAAGCCTAAAGGGTGGATGCGCCGGCTAAGCATGCCAGTGGGGAACCCCTTCTCCCTTGACCACAAACGAAATAATAGCGCGACTGTTGGGAACTTTTCTCTGGATGGAAAGAAGAATGCGAGCTCGACGGCGTTGCGGGGGATCCAGGAAGACGGTAGGATGGGCCTCCGGTACGACGCTGGAGGAGGTATAAGTAACCGGAGTGTAACGAGTTTTACTCTGGGGCAGCGTTAATTTATTTGTATGGCGTCTCGGTGTCTAGGTCCTTGCAGGTTATTTTTTCTATCCGTTATGTATCGAGGTAGTGGATTTCTTGTAATATTATTCTCTAATTTGTTGTGATACCCCTATCCTCCCATTGGTCTGTCGATGTCTCGAGTTTAGCTTAATCAATTAATTTGTCTGAGAAGTTGGAAACTAAGCTGTAGTGCACTGCAGGTACGTTCACAGATGCGTCTCGAATACACAAACGCAAGAGCGTATCATTTTGTGTGTCTTACAGATTCTGAGGGCACGATTTTCTCTACCTGTTCCACATAACATGCACGGTGTGGACGGGTACTTTGAAGTAGGATGTACACCTCCCAGGTGGACTTTTACATAAGAGAATGAGGGAGTGGAGGATCATCATGAAGAAAGACAACTGAGAGTCGAATGGTTCTTCGCGGAAAAGCCAAAATTTCCTTACCCGTCGGGCGCTTATTATAAATGACCAGTAAAGGAGATTCAGAGTTCTTGGTTCTTGTGAGGAAAGTCAGGCGAAGTTTACAGGAGCCCCCATGGTCGCGGTTTGCCTTCCTGTTCCCGACGGCGCGTCATCTACAAGCCACTTTGAACTGAACATTCCTCTCAAGACGATTCAATCCCTGTGCTTTGCCCCTGTGAAATGGCTCCGCTTCGTTGGCTGGACCATTTTCCTTACGCCCAACGGTTACCTTTCCCATGACTCTCAAGGGGCTGACCGTCTCCCTGATGAATATGTGCTCCAAGATGAAAATATATTATACTACCAAGCGGTTGGTACGCAACTTTGATTGTCGCGCTCAGCAAGAACATCCTTGACATAACAGTAGGACAGGGTTAGCCCCTAGGAACGCTGTGGACATCGACGTTGTCCGTCGGCGCACGGAATCTGATATCTCTCACAACGACACGAGGAAGCCTGAATTTCGTCGGGCTCTCTTGGATCGTGATCGTGCATGCGTGTTCAGTGGCTGGACTTGCCAAGCATGTCATATCATCCCCTCCGCCCGAGGATCAGAGGTGAGTCGTTTCCTGTTACATGTAATGCTGCATGCTGATTCTATCCTTTCTTTCCTAAACTAGTGGATGAGGATTCTTGTCAACCAGCGATCCATTCAGCCGCCTATCAATGACATTAATGATGAACGAAATGGGTATATGTGTTCGGTAACCATCCACCGATTAATTGACAATCGCGAGCTCGCCGTCCTAGTCGTACGGCCTTTCTGGAATCTTACTCTTGCAAATGCTTATACATAGCACCCCATAGACACCTAATGACATTTTGGATCCTAACGACATTCCCAGCTCACTTCATATAGGAAATCCAGATGACCACCGACCAAACCCTCCTAATTTGCGTTACACCCTTCAGCGATTTGCGGTCAAAGACCCCCTTGAAGCTCAGTTTCTCGACTACGCACTCGCGCGCAATAACCAAGATGCTAGGTTTCAGAATTTCTCTCCATCGCGACTTCCCAATCCTGCGCTCCTCCACTATGTGTATGGGGCCTCCATCATGATAACCTATGGTACTCCCGAGACGGTCAAGGCATGGCGATGCCTCCACGGATGGGACCGACCGGCCATCCAGGCCTCTCTCTCGACAGGACGTGATCATGATCGAACTGAAGAAAAGCGACATGAAGCTTCTGCCTGTGGGGTCCAAGACAGTGGCGATCCCACAGTGGAGGAAGAGGCTATGGATTTCATTATGAATGTTGGGTTAATGCAAATGGCGAGCAGGGAACGCGAAAAATGGGAACGGCGCAAGTCAGAAATTGGTCGCTGGGCAGAGAGTTTGCCAACAGGAGTACCTGAGGAGAAGACTATAATGTAACTTACCGTGTCGCAACTCAACGTTCAATATAATACGGTGTGTCACTGACAAGTGTCAGTGTCAGGGTACAATAGGGACTCTACCGTGACAATCAACATGTACAAACAGCCGTTGTTTTCTCAGTGGCTCCGAATGTACCAAGGTCGGTTGTCCTGATTCCGCCCTTGTCGTTGATCACTCTCCGACAATCTCTGGCGCGCCTCCTCCTCATCGGCCTCAGCGACGACCCCGCATGAATCACTTTCCCCAAAATGCCGTCGCCGGTCCCTCAACAGCCCGAACCCCGCCTCATTCACTAGAAGCCCCCATCACCTCATCAACTCAACCCCCACAAGCGCTACATCCACTTGTTTTCTTGCCCCCTCCAGGTCCGTTGCTTGCTTCTCTGCTACGCTTCCTGAGTGGCCTGGCTGACAAGTGCGGCGCTGCTTGTCGAAATTCATATAGCGCCAATACCACCAACCTTCTCACATTTACGATGCACCCAGGATTTGCTGGGTCGATTTCAACTACATTCCGCTTACGACAAATACGTCCGCGCATTCGCCGCACCTCACGACACGGGCTCAGATGTGCTGAATTCTGCCTCGGGAGGCGCGTTGGATAAGGGTAAAGGGAAGGAACGTGATCCACTCGCCACAACCCCCGCAACAGGCGCAACACCAGGCCCTGACACCCACGACGGAGACGACGACGATGCAGGGGGTGGCAAAGGGGACAAGAAGAAGAAGAATAACTACAAACATCTGATAAAAGACATTCCTGGTGCGTATGGTACGACCAGCTAACTATGCCACAGGCTCAACCCCCCTTCAATCAGGCAAACATTCAATGAAGAAGGACGATTATTTATCGACAATGATACAGATACCCCCAAAACAGCACATTCGCATAGCGCCCTTTGATCAGCGGACGCAAAGAGATGCGTTCACCGTGAGCTTGGAGGGTCTCAAAGGCGTACGTCAGCCGCAAGTTTTGTTGTTCCGCTTACTCATGTATTACTAGTGGAATCCCAGTGCGCTGATACAAGAGTCGGCGCAAGCCAGGGAAGACCGCAAGAAGCGGGTACGTATGCGTCTCCCTGTCAAATCAGCGTGTCTCGCCCCCTTGTATTATTATTGACGCCCCCACAGAAGGAGCTCAAGAGACTGGCAAAAGCACATCTTGGAGTTCCGCCGGGCGCATCCTCCGTTTCTGCTCTTCCTTCTACACCTACCATTCCATCTTCACAGCCTCAACAACAAATACCATTATCTACGCCAATACCAACTAATCCCGCTACCACTCTACCCCCAGCGAAGCACTCGATACCTTCGACCACGTCTCGCCCTATCACCGCTTCATCTACGCCCCGACCCGGATCAGCCGTACCGCGCCCGGGAAGCGCACGTCCTTCGCAACAACCCCAAAGAGTAAATACTTCAACGCCGGTAAGTGCAACGCAGCCGAACGGTGGGGTAAATGGGTTTTCGTCGGGGCAAGGGACCAATGGAAGCGGAGCACAGGCGAGGGGGGTAAAGAGGGAGAGAGAAGATGTAGTCGGGACTGGGGGGCAGAATAGAAATGGGATCGGCGTTAACGGTACCGAGGGCGTCAATGGTGTTGGGGGAGGTCATGGGGTGAATGGAGGTGGACCAGGGGCAAATCCGTACACTGATTCCGGCAACTCTCCCAAAGTGATTATGGCTGCAAAGGCTGGCGCGGCAGGTGTTCGTCCTCGACCCATCAAAAGGCAGCGGATGGTTAGTCACGACACCGGGATTCCGGCCGTCATTTCATCCGATGGGAGTGGTACGCTAATGATGTTTACTCGTATACAGGATGTTCAAGGACAAGCCATGGATGTGACCGCTGTACAACAGCAGCCAACGCCTCAAGGCGTTTAAGCACCTCGCCCCCTCTTTCTTTTCTCACCCCCTTCACTATTCAGCTTCCCCTCTCCACCCGAGTCATCCATGCCTCTGCGACCGTTGATTAAGCGGCCTCACCTATTTTGATATTCGGCATCACATCTATGCTCATGTGCCGTGAGAATAGATTTGCTTCGCTCGATGATGGGCGCCTCAGGTTCTTATTTCGTCGGGCGTGCAACAGGCACAGGACAGGGCGTTATCCATGACTTTGTTCCATGGGTTACTTCACTGCTTGCTGAGGACGATCCAGGCATCGATCCGCCCCCTTTCACTCTTGCTTGACCATCTTCCATCCGCCGCGTCGCTGCTACTACATCCCTCCTACTCACCGCCCATCTAATTACTCCACTCACGACATCACCTTTCGTATTTGATATTACATCGCGCATTACAGTATTCCCAATTGCTGATCACATCACTACACATTGTTTATGTTTTCGTTACATTGTTACAAACAAGCCATTTGGTACATTTATCTGGGTTTCCATGGTGCCGGTTCAACGAGATGAACTGGTGGAAGCGGGCGCGAATAGTGAACGGTTCGGCTGTTCGGCTTCGCACCAAGCTTGGCTCCTTTGGACCACACCGAGGGTGATCATGAGTGCATGCTCGAATCAGAGAAACATCTCGTTAAGAGGAGTTTTTAAATACCATCTTTCTAAAAGAACATCGATATCGCACCCCACGAATGTTCTTTCAAATTTCCTTTGAGCAAAGATTACAGACCTGTAATCCCGGGGTCAGGAGCCATCTAGTCTCCTCGTAGGTTACCGAGCGGGACGGAGAGGGCTTGATCCCAACTGAATAATAGCCTGCTTTACATGTGTAACTTACTTAGAAAGTTTATGTCTGCATCACCTCGCGCAGAGACTATCTGTTATTCATAAAGTATGTTTGATGTGTAGCTTCCGAGCTGCTCTCCGTCTCTCATATGTATACATACTAGGCATGTGGTATGCAATATGACCTCGGGCCACGGATGTCAGATTTGAGCAAGCTAGAAGTATACTGCATTGATTACGTTTTGAAAGGCTGGTTGATATGTAGTATTTTGAAATACAGTAACGACTCAGAGTAGAGTTGGCCCTTCTATTGTCAACGCCCTCGTCTTTTCCATGGAACTCGTTAATGGAAGGCAATTATTCATAGAACCTATTGCTTCGTACATGCCGTTTTCCATGCCTGACCTTATCCTCGTAGTCTCGCAAGCAGGAATACTTGGACTCATCTCAAGCTAGGGGGATCCCCTGTACCATGTGACCTTTACGGCGCTTAAAATTGAACTGGTTCAACAATTTATGCTGCGATCTGCGGTGCAAAACATGCTGGCATGGGAAGGGACTGAAGCCAAATTTACCAACGTCCATGCACAGAGCAAGGCGAGCACATTTGGGCAGATTCAGCTGCTAGACTAGATCTGGGTTTCTCGGTTCGGGAGATGGATGACTTATCTAGACAGAGCCCGGCAGATGCCCATGAGATGGCTTATGTAGCAGCTGAGCCGAGCCAGCGACAGCACTCCCCCTCCTGGTAATTCCCACTTCCTCCCGCTCATTCACATTCCCCCGAGAGCGCACGATGAACTTTTTTGGCAGGCCGACCGACGGCGACGACGGCGAGCAAGCACAACCCCTGCTCACACAAGGCACTCGGAGAGGACGGGAGACGATGCAGACATCCCGGAAGAACCTTCAAAGCCGCTGGAGGCTGTGGAAAGCCAGCCCATATTGGTGCGCCTTTTTCTTCCACGATGCCCTCTCCGACGTGGCTGACGGCCTGGGCGAAGGCTGATTCCAGTGGTCATCACCGTTTCAATGTGTGTAAGTGGAACTGCTTCTTATCGTCGGTCGGCAAAGTCATTGAGATTATCTGATAACGAATAGCGGGGCCTGACCATGGCTCCCCGAATCCAAGTCTATAACCATATTGCGTGCCAGGCATTCAAGAAGCTGCCGGGTTCTTTGCCATTGCCATCGCCATCGAATCTCACTGCGACTATTTTTGCTCCGGCCCAGGATGAAGATTGTCCTTCTGCCGACATTCAGCCTCGCGCTGCCCAGATCCAAGCCAGTGAGTTACTTCCCAGAAAATAAGTTCATGAAAAATATGTCTCAATGTTATTCAAGCTATCATAACGTCTATGAGTGTGCTGAGCGCGATAACGACCGGTCTATGGAGCCGATTTGGCGATATTCACGGGCGGAAGATTATTTTGTGCAGCACAATTTTCGGTTTTATTGCCATGTGAGTACACAACCATGCTCGTCTCGAGCGGTGCTTGACTCTGGCATGCGACAGGGACATCATCGTCCTTCTCGTCACGGACACGGAGTCTTTTTTCAGCCAGTATGGAGAGCAGTTCATCGTACTGGGCCCGATCATCGATGGCTTACTTGGCGGCCTGTCTGCGTTCAACGGTGTTGTACATGCGTGAGTCGTTTGATTTATCGGCCCTTCTAGGTTGTTCAGCTGAGCCTCCCTGCAGTTACACATCCGACTGTACGCCTCATGGTTCAAGGTCCAAAATATTCTCGACCATTCAAGGCATCGTCTTCATCGGCCTGGCGTCTGGTCCTTGGGTAAGTCAACAGTCCCCCAGTGTATCACTGCCTATTGATCATCCACTCTGCCCTGATGTAGGTCGGCAGCATCCTCCTACGCTTGCTGAAGCCTTCGGAGTCTATGACATTCATGTTCTATCTCAGCATACTCTTCCAAATCGCCATCCTCACTTTCATTCTCCTATTACTTCCCGAGTCTCTCAAGCCGGTCGCTTCAGAAGGAACACGCACACGACCCGCTTCCACGTACTCCACGTTGTCTAGGACTAGTTCATCCTCCAAGCCTTTCCTGCCTAGGGCGAAGGTCATGATCATCCGCTTCATGAAGACATTCATCTCCCCGATTACAATGTTCGGACCAAAGACCATCGCTCGTGGAAGGAGGGACTGGAACCTTACATTGGTTGGCATGGCCCTATTCCTTTACGTTCTATCTAGTGCAAGTTGATTTCTCCCGCCTTCCACAAACACAACACCTAACGCATCCTCCTACAGGGTGTCTACCAAGTCAAGTACCTGTATGCAAAGCATATATATGTATGGACCGCGGAGCAACTCAGCTTCTACATGTCCCTCTTGTGGATAACCAGAGCTGCCAACCTTCTGGTCGTCCTCCCCCGTGAGTACACCTTTCGTCCGCGATCCAATCACCATCCAAGCCCTCAATGACCATCACCGTAGTCATCATTTCCTACTTCAAACCTCCCACCAAGCCCCGCCTCGCAGTCTCTCCCGTGTCCCCCTTGTCTCCCGTGTCTCCCGTAGAAGAATCGGAAACCATAGAGCCTGAAAGAGACATCCCTGCAGAGCTCCGCTTCGACCAGAAAATTGCTGGGTACTCACTCTTTGTCGATGGGTTCTCCGACTTCTGTGTTTTCCTCGCCCCCATATCTTCTCAATCAGCCTTCATTTTCTTCTCGTGCCTGACATCGTTCACGAGTGGTGGAAACCCTGCCGTACACTCCTTGGGCGCTGTGTGTCTGCACGCCGCCGGACGTGGGAGTGAAGTCGGATCGTTGTTCGGAGCTTTGGCAGTGCTGTCGGCAATCGCTCATACGTTCAGCGTAAGGGTTTAATTCCCTCGTATGCTCGCTGATGTGCTGAACCATCTCGTATAGCCCACGATCTACGCCGCAACGTACGGTCTGACGGTCGTCACGTTCCCTAAAGCAGTGTTCCTTCTTGCTAGCATCTTCCTTGCAATCGTGGTCACTCTACTGTGGTTGATCAAGCCGGACAATGGGAGCAAAGAGGATTCGTACAGCCCTATCACTCAAGATGAGGAAGAAGCTGTTACTTTCCGCAATTAAACCATGGCGGGGAGGGATATTTGGAATTGAACTCGTAGCAGTAGTACTGACTCACTATGCATACTTGCCTCGGACTGTGGCATATACCTCCATATTGTTTTCGTAGTTATAGCAATTGCTCTTCCTCATCTTGTGGATCGTTCCAGGAGTAATAATAGCCTTGGACAACATATATACATCAGATACTGAGTGTAATAAGCAACATCTGTGATTGATTCAAGTACTCATTAACAGTAACTACAGATCTAGAGGAAAGGTTGGAGGGCTTCAGGGAGGATACGCGACACGGCAGCTCCAGTGGGAGGCTCGATGGATTGGAAGTACTATAGGGATCGTTAGTTGGGTTTCGCTGAGTAAATGATGAAAGAGACGTACGTCGCCCCACCATGGGCCAGCAGCCCACCAAAGAGCACCGAGCCAGACGCCGTTGGACTGTTGCAAGTGCTGGAGGGCTCCCTTGACAGCGGCAATGCAGACATCTAGACAAACGAGTTAGGCTGAGGACCAAGTTTTGATTCAAAATAGCATCAGGTATTCACCATTAGAGCCAGCACCGATTTCTCCCAAAACACCCTTGAAGCCATGTTGCTGGAGCCAGGCGGTAGCAGCCTGGAGACGTTCCACTCCGATGGTCGACGAGACACAGGTCGGCGAGGTACCCGAACCGTCAGAGTCCAGGTATTGGTGCATCTCTATATTTAACATACCAATCAAGGGGCGGTTCAGAGCCGAGATAATGGCGTTGCTCACCAATGGCAATGTTGTTGCTCGGGTCCGTGAGGCCAACGAATGCCGCAGCATTTCCGGAAGACTCCCAGGCTGTTAACCAAGGTTAGTGTCCTGCTCGGTGATCTCTATCAAGTTGAAAAGACGAACTCCATGCTCCAGTCCAAGCAGTACCTAGGTGTATGCGTAAGTTTGACTTAGTAGGATGAGTGAGAATCAAAGTCCATACCTTCGACAAGGATCAGCTGGCTAGTGGCGCCTGCGGCACGGATGGCGTTAACGGCAGCTTGGTTCTATGCCGAAATGTCAGGACGGGGCAAGCCTGCGAACAAGCGCCTTACCAGGGCAAACGCATCAGTGGCGGGAATTCCGTAAGGCTCGTTGATGATGTCTGCGAGGACAATTCAGTCCCAGAGGGCCATTCACGTCCAGAGCCACTTACCAAAGACGACGTGATCGTTGGATTTCTAAGGGATCTGTTAGTTACGCGCTCTACTGGTTTTTCAGACCAACTCACGAATTGGTTAGCAACGTTGCCCCACCCTTGCGCCGGCCATGAGCGAAGATATAAGACGGTTAGGAAGGCAGGACATACAGGTAGCAAAGCTGAATAAGGAAGCTAGGTCAGTTCCTGCCACTACGTCGATGAATAACAACTCACTCAGAAGTTGAGGTGATCACGTTGTCCACGTAGCGGGCGTAGTTGTGGGCTGTCCTCAATATAGTCAAGGTCCTGCCTGATTAGGACTAAAAGGAATTCTTACGTTCAATGATGGCGAATGCGCCCTTGCCAGTGATGTAGGACACGGTCTTCCGGAAGGGTAAGCGACTCTTTTTGCTACAGTATACGAAAAGCACTCACCGACTTAAGCGACGCAAGGTAAGCCGAATCGAAGTTGGGGGACGTGAGACCGCCAGCGGGAGGGCTGAGACGTTCGAGTTTGAATGGGATACGGAAACTGTTGAAGCCCTTGCCGACAAAGTACTATGCAGGCAGTCAGACTTGAGATTCATCTGCGAGCTTGGATTCCTTTGGTACTCACGTCGATGGAAGAAGTGGCAGGCCACGTGTAATCTGTTCCCAACACACCGGGAATCTTGGTCTCGCCGAATTCGGCACCGGATTGGTTAACACCAAACAGTTTGAACTTAGTCGAGGTAGGAGTTGGGGCAGCCGATGTTGTCGAAGCGGACTGGGTGGGTGTCGATGACGGGGCCGCGGCGCCGGGGAGACATTGCGAGTAGTCTGATTCACGCATAATGAGTGTCCATAATTGATTAGATAGAATGTATACACTTACAATCGTTGAGCTTCTGGCAGCTGGAGCCAGATACACACGTCGTGTCGCCGCTGAAACCGATACCCTACCGCAGTTCCCATGTTAGTAATGACCTTCGACCAGTATTCACATACTCACTCCACACTGCCCGTACACGGCGGTGGCAGATGCCGATGTTGCCCAGATGGCCAGTGACACGAGTGCTGATACGACGAGCTTCATTTTGTTTTGGTAGGGTGAAGACCTAGGACAAACGGAGCACTACGACCACTATTTTATATACGCACCACGAAAAGACATAACAGTGTACATCCGTCAATACGCCGATTTACATCCAGACGAAATCCACATTCTCCATCACATGCATTAGCGAAGGGTGGCGGCGGCAGCGACGACATATTTCGGATGTTTTCTGGTATGTTAAATTCTTCTTAACTATCCGAAGATGATTGCGAGCTTCGCACCATACGTGGATACATGACCGGGGGATCAGTGGCATGACAGACCATCGAGTGCTTGCCATCCACGGCTGTTTCGAAGAGCCACATACGAAGTGAGTGCTTCTTGCAGTGCCAAGCCGGTATGTTCAGAATTTAGACAGCGGATACACGCAGTGTGTAACTCGGGAGGTGATGCTGACGGAAAGATCATAAGACATGCGCTTCTCCCTTTAGATCCGAAGATTACCCCGCCTGCCGTACATTTTATAGCTGAACGCACTGGAGGAATGTACATCCATATAGGGATTGTATCGCGCGATTGCGTGTGCGATTGCGTGTATTGTGGTGGAACACTTATTAGTTTTCGGGAAAATGCTGTTTAATGGAGTAGATTTGTACGACGACTTATCGTGGTTGATACGAGCCAGGGGAATATTATACGTGGCCTGAATAATAGTGATACATGATTACGGTCTGTGAGTGATATGCTATAATGTGATTAACTGGGGAAAGTTAATCAATAAGACTGTCATTTGCACACAGTGAATGGATAACAACCTACCGAGGTGGGGTTTAGCGTACTGAAGAACCTCCTAGTCCGGTGCTACGTCGCATACTTCCTAGATTTGATGAACCTTCACCCCTGTCTTCTGAATACGCCGTCGTACGTCTCGGCCCAGAGAAGAATGATGTAGTAGGCCGAACTCGATCGTATTCCCAATCCCACATAGACGAGCGAGGGGCGTAACTTTCAGTTCGGCGGGTGCTATTGAATAAATGGGTCCCTAATCCACCAAGAGCTGCACCCGTCCAGAAACCCGGACGCCAGCCCGGTTCTGAAGGTTGAGGATCTTTGGAGTAAGGTGGAGGAGGTCCATGGGGTCCCGTGTGGTCATCGTGTCCACCAGGAAACCAACCCGAGGAACCGCCTTGATTTGAGCCTCCCGATCCAGGCGGCCGGGGACTCCTCGACGTATTTCTCCAGCACGCAGAGAATAGGCTGTACAGCACAAAGGCCAGAACAGAAAACCACAAGACGGAGAATATGATCGCGCCAATGCTAAAAGCTACAGTAAAATTCTCAGTCAGTAACTCAAACATGTCTTGTTGCTCAAGACTCACATGATCCCTCATTGGGCGTTCTTAGAGTGTCATGAACTTGGACGAGGCGGTAGTTCAAAGAACATGATCCTGGTCAAATAGTTCATCCGTTTCGTTGAAATTCCAGCTCTTACACATGAGGCGTACCTTTCAACACGTAGGGATCCCCGGGTCCAGAATACCCTTCACAGGAAACTTCCACTCGGCCAAATCGCAATGATTCGGGCAAATCAGCTTCACACTGTGCACATGTCAACAACGATTGTTCCACGACAACCTGGGTAGAACTCACCTTCCAATCCACCTCCGTGCCATGCCCCCCGACGTTTTTACACCGCACTACCTCGGGCTGGTACAAGCTACATGGCTTGCCAACACATACAAGCTGTGGTAGTGCACTCGTTCGCCTCCAGGTCGTTTCTTCGCCTTTGTAGAACGTCAAGGCGTTGATTCTAGCGAGTTCAACGCGAGACATGACTAGGCCACTACGACCGCTGCTGGTGGTACAATAGAGGGATACATGCCTCCTTTATTCTTGTATAAATGGAGTGACGTGGAAGGTGCGTGTCAGTTCAGAGTAAGCGCCCATCATGTAGCAGACTAGCAGTGCTAAGCCCCAGTGAAAAACACTTGGAGCGGTATCAGGTAAAATCGAGTGATATCGACTCCGCCAAAAAAACCCGATAACACCTGAGGCGGCTATATTTTTGTCTCTTTTCTCGATACGCATTTGGGTACTATCAAGTAGAATCGGGCTATACAATACATTCTGAAGTTACTCTGAGTGGCTCGATTGGACTAGAAACGGTACACATTGGTAGATCGAGTGACAGCGAGTATGATTGCAATACTAATAATACAGAATCTAGCTATTTCTGTCCATTTCAACGTGTCTATTGATACATATGCATGTGAGTTACAGCGGCGTGTCGTGGTCAATCCCCTTCTCTTCGGGGCTGGATGTAGCTTTAAGAAGAGCGGCCTATCACAAAGCAATGTGAGTACGCAGTTTAAACGAGAAACCAGCACACGAGTAACGTACCCTCTGCCCTTCGAGCCCAAGGGTGTTCCAATACTGGGTGAACTCCTTCTCGGTCCCCTCAGGATGCTTATCCATCCACGAGGACTTGATTACACTCCTGTGGATATGCTTCAGTGAGTAGCAGCACTGCAAAAAGCCGTTGAACTCACTTGGGTTTTGTAGTGTGCGGAGGTGGACGGCGCGCTTTGCGAGACTTCTTAACAAGGTCGTTGGTGGGGTTGGCTCCTTCAGTTTGAGCTGATGCTCCTGGCGCTGGTTGAGAGAGGGTTGCCATGGCCCCAGTGTAAGGAATACCGGGAATTGTTACACGCAGGGCCGATAACGATGCTCCGAATGTGGTACGCGGCTGGGTAGAGGCATTGGGAATCGAGGGGGTCGTGGACTCCGCTGGGTTCACTGGTAATGGTGCTGGAGTGTTTACGTTGCTGCTAGGCGTTGTTATGTTACTGTCGGTGGCAGGGTCTTGTAATGGAAGCGGCGCATATTCGAGAAGGATGGGGGAGACTGATCGGGCAGTTGGGGGAATGGGGGGCGCAGTTTCTGAGAATAGATTGCTTCTATAGGCCGCAAAATAATCAGTAACTACTTAGGACAGTGGAATATCATACTCACAGAGGATTATCAAGGTGAATAAGAGCTCGTTGCGACGACGATGACGATGACGACGAGACAGGAGAGGGGCTAATGCATTGTTTCTTTGCTAATGTGGTGGTTGGGGAGGCGGAGCGTTTGAGTAAGGTGGTGTCGTTCGGCTGGATCTCTATCTTGACTCGACCGACAACGTGATTGCTGTGCCATGATGGATAGTCGATGCTTGCGAGTTGGTCCAGTTTCCATGTTCCCTCGCAATATGTGAGTTCAGGGTAATTCATAGACATTACCTTAGAGAACTCTGAGTGCGTCTTCAAATCAACCCGTCCCCATGTCTTTGGCACAATCTTCATACCGTTCCAGAATGCTCGGCAGTGACGTCGCATCGCTTTCGCTCGTTCTTCCTTGATTGGTTCACCGTCCGCCGTCTCAATGAACCATAGCATCTTACTGCCCTTCTTCTCTTGTATGCTGGTGTCGCTAGTATTGCCCTTGCGAGTATTTTTTGCAGCGGTATACTCATCCCATGTCCAGAACTGAACCAGCTGCATGTCAGCACGCTTTGGAGATGGGGTCCTTGGAATCTCGATCATATCGGTCATGGGAGAAGTGGGGTCGTTCGAAGGGGTCAGCGGTCCTTGGCTCTTGATTTTAGCAAGAAGGGCTACGTTACTTTCCCTAGGATGGATGTCAGTATGTAAAGAGTTAATGAGAAGAACACACCGAAGAGCCTTATTCTCTCCACGCAAGAACATGTTCTCCTTCTGCAGGTTTGAGTTTGCAGTGTTGAGGCGCATATATGTGTCTGAATGTCTAGCTGGAACTGTATTGAAGCTTGAAAAAGGGCCATCACCGGATTGCGTAGGCAGAGAATCAAAAACATCGACACTTTGAGGCGTTGCTTGGTTGAATGACAGATCACCAAAAGAACGAGATTGCCGTGAAAGTTGTGACAGTGAACGTTGGGGATCATGCAAATTATCAGTTCGATAGGCAGGAGTTTGATCCGAGACCTGTGAAGAAAGACCAGAGGTGAAAAGACGGAGGCTGCCGTCGGTGTCGTCCATGATTTCGTTGGGTCGGTGATGGTCAAGAGTACATTCAATGTGGCGCTTATTTCTGATTGCAACGAAATGTACAAGTCCAACTCAGACTTGCATCACTACCATGCTCGCAGACCACAAATGTGTTGTCACTTGGGAGTCCATACCATATATTGACTGTGAGTGCCTTGTTTCGTGGGCGCACACAATGGAATTAACATCACAAAGTCCAGTTAATTCTATTCCAGCGTGTCTGCCAACTGCGCCAGGAGAGATCCGTTCAACGAGCCGATGAGGTCAAGGGGATTCTAATCCGAGCTCGCGACGACGACAACATCAACAAGGCAGACCAACCTGAGAGAAAGAAAGTCCGATTTGACGAATCTGTGAATGTACGCGACAAAGAACGAGATACATATGAAGACGAACAGAGCTTGGACCCAGCATTTCTTGAACCTCTCGGCAGCCCATACAACAAATACCCCTTCTATCCCTTCGATATATCCTTCCCGATTCCCTCCAGTGCTGAGATTCTTGCCGAAATCCGTGCTCAGAAAGCTACACACTCCGTCGCTGGCTGCAACGACTTGGACGTAACCTGCGCCGACTGTGGTCAAAGGAACTCGAGTGCCGACTTGAATACAAAGGATTCAAATACTGTATTACCGTACTAATTCTCTACAAAAATGTATTATTAGTCTCCATTCACATCCTCGTCATGTTCACCGATACATGCTATATCATTTCCTGGCCGCTCCACCATATAGTACAGCCCTCTCAATTCTGCACGCATACAATCCTCGGCGAAGGGAATTACAGCGACAACTGCCTGTATTTGCTTGACATCAACCACAAGGATACACGAGGGATCTTCGGGTTGGCACACATATAGTGTACCAAACGACGCCGACAGGAGATGAGCATCTGGGTGAGAGAATGGGTGAATCATTGCAAGCGTCTTGTGTTGATTGTTGAATGAATGACTGAAATAGTAAAGTACCTCGCCGAAGCGAGTCTCGCCACCAGGGGACATCAGGAACTTGACGTTGCGGGACATGCGGACATGAGTTGTATCTTGACGCTCTTTCCACCGCGACCGGGCAAGTTGTCCATTGGGAAGGTGCAATCTAGCACGACGTACAATGTTTTGCATGTGCCATTGACCGATAGGGATCTCTTGCCCACTTTGTGCTTGCCAAAAGCAGTGAATGGCGGTGTTCTCTTCTTCCTCTGGTTCGCGGGAACAAGAGTCGACTGGATGGAGAAGAAGGTAGCCGTCACCTAAATCTATAGCATGACGTGGAAGCTTGGATGCACCTCGTAGTTTCGGAACCATGGCCTTTATCGCATTCATCTGCACGCGGATGATAGATCTCTGAATGAGATTCTGGAAGGGGTTTGTATGGCTACGGATTTCTTCGCCAAGATTCCCAATCGTTCGCTCTATTGTCCACTGGGAAAAGTTTGCTGCGGGACCAATCCGCACTGTCTCAGGTGCAGCATGGGAGAGGGCATGGATGCATTGCCGGACAAAGTGAATCCGTTCAGGCTTTCTCTGGTAATACAGCTCTTCGAATTCAGTTGTGAAGTTAATGAGAGCGATGTGCGCTGAACGTAGCTGTGATTGGGTGATGCGAGTCTGCAGCAAGAGACGAACACCTTTCACGAGCTTGCAAAGGTTTTTCCAGTATTCTTCCGGGAGTACGCCATATAGTAATGCGGGGCCCAGACCGTAGATGTACAAGAGGTATTCCCAGGCCTTGTATCCACTGGAAATCTTCTCTGCAGGGTTGCGTGGCGGTCGGTCAAAAGATCCAGGCAGATAGGGTGTACATGCGGCCACCTGCGCGCCATGCTGCTGCCAAACTTTGCCAGTGAGAACGGCCCAAGTCCAGGTTGATTTAGAGTCAGGGGCCATACAGTCCAGCTTTCCACGCCAGAGGGGGATGAGAAGGTCAGGGATATTAAGTGCCGGGATATGCATGAAGTCCAGAGTGTTCATGGCAACGACACCAAGAGTGCGTGGTAAGCCAAGAATAATACTCGGTTTGACTATGCCAGAGTCACGGCGTATGTTGGCATATTCTGTTGGGCCAGTCGATTGGACAAGTCGGGTGAGATTCGTGGCATACATAGCAGAGATGCTGTCCGTTGAAACATATGTTGAGGATAGCCGCTGAATATCAACATCTGGATGATCGCATCCAGATACCGTGTAATTGTTTGGCTTCAATAAGGCTGGGTAGTATGTTGGACAGCCATCCTTATGTCGTCCTGGTAAAGGGCAGTGTAGTCGGCAGCCCCGTTTGCCACGATGACCAGTAAGACCGTTATGAAACGAGAGACCGGGCCCATCAGCAGTGCCGTACATGATGAAGATCCGAGACATGAATGTCGTGTCAGAATCAGCATCCCAGATGCATAAACCTTCGTGTTGTAGGGCAGAGATGTGGGAGAATGAGGGAAATAAGAACGAGTCCAGATTCTGTGGCTTGTTTGGTCCGGGTATAATTATACCAGGCGCGACACGATCTTTTTTGTAGCGTATTTTGCCGTCCAGGTCCATGTATATCCAGATCAAGATCCAGAAATCCGATGTCTTGTTGCGGTAGAGCTGGGCGCCATCCAGAGAGTACATGAGAACCGAGTCCGTTGGCAGAATACGGCCCTCCTGGACAGCTTTGAGATATTCCTGGCCGGTGATGTAGTCGTCGTAGATGGAAATGCCAGGGCTGTTGAGTAGTTCATTAGTCTTGTTCCTGCGGTACTTCATTTCTCTGGCGCTATCTCCGTGTCGGTACAAGGCTTGAATTTGGGGTCCTACAGGCAGCGTACAGAATGTTTGACGTGCAATAAGACTCCCTTCCTTATATCGAGGCTCTTTACAAGTTGGGCACGCCTGGAGGCGCCCAAACGGTCCCGTGAATGCAAGACAAGAATTGATACACATGTCGTGGATGATTGGAGTGATCCCGCTGAGAGATTCAACTTGGCGTTTGATCTTATCGAAAGAAGGGAGCTCCGAATCAGGGTAGCGTGTGTGAATAGCTTCCAGCGTTTGGGCATACACGTCTTGCGCAGCAGACATGGACATGGTGAAGAACAGCTGAATCCCGAGAAGGAAATCCGGATCGTCAATTGTAAGCGGAGCAGTGGGTGGGTTTCGGAGTGTCTCAATGTCGCATGCTTTCATACTGGTGTCATCTAGAGAAACAGTCTTGCGAAGCGCGTGGATATATTGCAAAGCAATGTGAATGTCCGTGATCTCTGAGCGATCTGCAAGTGCTTCCTGATCTAAAATCAAGCTATTAGCAGGTACAAGAGAATGAATTACAGTGCGAAATCACCCAGTTCTTCCGCACTATCTTGCTCGTCAGGAGGAGGTGGCGGTCCTCGGGCTCCATTACTTCCTAAAATACAATCAACTCAGCGCCGCCGGTTTCGAACCTCCAAACCTACTTACGGATCTGTGATTGATTAGTTAAATCGGGACTTGCCCTGCTATTGGCATTTGGGTTGCTGCTTCCACTGTAGTTCTGAATATGGGATGGTCCCGGACTCGGAGGGGCTGTAGATGGATCACGATGAGTGGGATGAAGGGTTCCATCGTCGTCGTTTCTGCGTGTCGCCGTTCGTGCTTCCCGGTGCCTCGTGTACGTCCGTTTAGAAACTAGCTTGCCCCCCTTGCAGTGCTTCCAACAATTGCACCGTACTTGCATTGTATATGATACTGAGTAAGTTGACGCGGTGAACGACTAATGTAGTTCTTAATTAGGAAGTAAGACAGATAATTGACTGTCGCATTCAAATTTAACCGTTAAGTACATCACTAATTTATTAACTTATCGAGTAGTAGATCGAGTGACATCACGAAAAAGTGAATGCCACTCAACGGTCTAGATTTTTGTCTCTTTTTCCCGATGACACCCAGCCTGACTCTAAGTGTTTTTCACTGGGGCTAAGCAGTCATCCTGTGAAGAGACACTGTTTGCTGGCGACAGAAAATTAATGGCTAGAAAATACATCTACCGTACATGTGCAATATATCCTGCAATTTACGAAGCTGCAGCAAGTTCAGCCTTCAGCTTTTTCAACACGTCGACCTCAGCCTTAATCTGGGCTTCCAGTTCACTCGTCTTCGGCTGTCCTTTCAACGTCCTCACAGTGTTTCCCTGTGCTGCGACCTTCGCCTCGAGCTCCAGGACTTCAGGGGACTTCGGGCCTGCATCAGCAGAAGGCTCGGATGGCTTTTTTGCAGCTTTCCCTTTCGCAGCAGGCTGTTTCTTCGCCGGATCGCTAGAAGCGCCGGGCTTTGATGTATCCAAACCCCCAAACTTAGCCTTCCACACATCTGCCATCGCCTCATCGATCTTCTTGAACAAATGCTCCGGCTTCCCGATCTGGTGCCCGGAAAGAATGTCACTAGAAAGAACCTCGGGGACAGCGCGTGGCGGGGCGTTCAGCTGGGATAAGATGGCCTCTGATGTTGTAGGCATGAACGGGTAGATCACTGCGGATAAAACGTAGATGAGGTTGACGGCCCGCGAGACGACTTGCGCGCAGCGAGTGGGATTCTCGGTCATAAGAGTTTTGTTAAGTCCGGACGCTTGGAGATACGCGTTCCCGCGCTGCGAGATGAGCATGACGGTTTGCAGCCCCAAGCGGATCTTGACGTGCTCCATGGCATCGAGATAGTCCTTGAGGAGAGCATTGATGTCGCGGACAAATTCTCCATCGATCGGGTCGTTGGGAGATAGTGGGCCAGGGGCGTCGCCGCTCTCAGGTATCACGCCATCGTATTGAGAAGATACGAACTTGAGGGCGCGGTTGACGAAATTGCCAAAGCTATGAATGATTCAATATGGAGGTCGCGTTGAGATAACCTAGACGGTCCAACTTACTTGTTCAATAGGACATTGTTGTTGGAAGCAATCTGTGAATGACGGTCAGCAGCAAACACAGCGGGTGCAGGACTACAAGCCGTACACAATCGGCCCATGAAAACATGGAATCCGCGGTTTCCGGTCTCGTTGACAGCAGATAATACCGCCACACTGCCGAAGGAATCCCAGTCTCCTTCGCCGAAGTACCGAAGACACCCCGATTCCGACTCTTCGAAAACTTGCCGCCTTCGTAATTGAGGTATTCTGGAATATTATTCAGCAGAAAGCCCAGCCATAGGAAGTTTTGCCCATACCGGTCGTTGAAAGGTGGTGAAGCATAGTCCAATCCCGACCATCACCGAGCTGGACGGATGGCCAGTACACAGTGTGGAAGTAGACATTATCCTTACCCATAAACTGGTACAGGTTCACGTGTTTGGGGTTAAACCACCACTGTTTCCAGTGTTGGGTATAGTTGGCGGTGATACTTGGGTAACCGATTGGCGCATCGAACTATCCCAAAGTTCCCGTAAGACGCAACAAATACTAACATTATAGAACGTACCCAAACGTCTATCCTCAAATATTAGCGATGTGTCATATACGGGGAGAGAAGGACGTACAAAGAACCTTGCCAGCCATGCCCTCATCCTTTTCGCTATTTATCGGGACGGGCACCCCCCAATTCAGATCACGCGTGAGCGGCGTCGGGATGAGGCCGCCTTTCATACGTGCGTCAACAATCTCGCCATCCGAGTTGATGACCGAATTCGAAGACCATTTCCCTGCCTTCCACGACTTCTTGATCCACTCTTCCGTCCGGGGCTGGACGGTGTCGAGCTTCAAGTACATGTGCTCTGAGATCTTGGTGGTGACTTTGTGCGAGCTGTTTACGAGGCATCTGGGTTTGATGAGTTCAATAGCGTCCAGAGTTCTGCTGCAACCGTCGCATTGATCGCCCCGCGCGTCTTCGTAGCCACAGTGGGGACATATTCCTTCTACGAATCTGTCCGCTAAAAACCTACGATCAAATATTTAGCCGAAACGAGCTACGAATGTGGTAGCGACCGACTTTGTACAGTCTTCACAGTAGGTCTGCTCCTTATTTTGTTTCTCAAGGAGTTCGTGCTTCCCTAGGTTAGAGTAAATCTCCTGGGATATCCTGGAAGAGTGTGAGGACTATGAAAGGCCGAATGACTCGAACTTACTCCGTATGGAGGGGGGTTGAAGTGCGACCGAAGTGATCAAACCTGAGGGCAGGTGAGCTTTGAGACTCATTCGCTGGTCGGACGACATACCCTATATTAAACCATTCATACGTTTGGCGATGCAGAATATGGTATTTGTCGCAAAGTTCTTGAGGTGTAATTCCTTCCTTGAGCGCCTGTGTTTCCGTGGCCGTGCCATATTCGTCCGTTCCACAGATATACAATGTCCTTCTATTCCTGGTACCTGGGGTAGCACTGAGTTATTCAAACCACTCATTCCCCTCATTAAAGCCGACATACGGTTGTATCTGGAGCGGGTGATAAGGTCGTGTGAGTGGTGGAGGTAAGAAGGCAGCGTACCGACTGAACACGTCTGCACTGAGCGTACTCCCGATGATATTGCCTGCGTGAACACCGTCAGACTTTACATTGTACAGCAGTAACGGCCTTGGCTGACCAAGATGGGGGACATTGTTGCAGTAGGGAAGAGCAGAAGTAATCAAAATGTTGGTTTCTCCTTCTTTCGGGAGGCTATTGGCGCGTCAGATTGGCAATATAACATTGGACCATATGACTTACATGGCTGGATGCCCAGGGGGCGCAATAACGCGCAGAATGCCCTCTGCGTCGCGAATGTTGCGAGACATGGTGGACGTGAATCTAAGGAAAGGAGATCTAATATACAATGGGGAGAAGATGGAATTGCGGAGAGAGAACAGTTTGGCGAATCAGATAGCCCTTTTATGGGCTTGGATGGAACATCGATTTCGACCGAGTCAAGTGCTTTGCTGAATGATCGAGGGTGGCTGTGCCGAAGCGCCCTCTATTTGGCCCAGCGCGCTTATTGTGAGATAGGAGACAGGAGTAGGTCTTCTTGCTACTAATGCTTGAAAAAGGTCTAATTATTCGCCTAAAGTTCTATATGGCGCTGCTATCCAATTTTAATCCTCTAATTTAAAAACTCAAACAATTGATGGGAGCTTGAATGGAGAGCAGCTAACTAAGTAGTAAGGAACTGCTATCAGGGGCTGATCACATGCTACGCGAGCCAAATTAGGACTCCGGACATGCGCCGCGCGCTGTCCCCTCCTCCTCGTTCCTTACTAACATCAACACCATGGGCCTCGCTGGCTGGCTGCAGTAAGCAGAGTCGCTTAAGGTCGTACGGAGGCTCACGTTCTTTCTTAGGAGGATCTCTATAGGCCCTGCGACACGCCATGCGAACTCGGAGTTCACGGTGAGTTACTTCGGACACCAGCCAATGGAAAGGTAGCTTGACTCGTCCTATTCAGCCTACCGCCGTACTCCTTGGACTGCTCATTGGTTGCCTACTATGCTTTACCAACCTATACTTTGGATTGCAGACTGGATGGATCAGTATGTAAGTCAGCGCGATTTCACAGCGCAAACTTGGAAGTAATCTTGCCACTACTCCTAGGATGTCGCTGCAGTCCGCACTCATAGGATATCTCATCTCCAAACTACTCCCCACTCCACTATCTCCACAAGAAGTTATCGTTGTACAAACTACTGCAGTAGCAACAGGCACTATGCCACTAGCCGCCGGCTTCGTCGGTATCCTCCCTGCACTCGGCCTAATAAGTGAAGAGCGCGATGGTTCGCCTCCGATACACTTGACTTGGCTGTCTGCGGTTGGGTGGTCGTGCTCTGTGGCATTCTTTGGGTAAGACTATCTGCCTATTCCGTGGATTGGTTGATACGAATTGGTCTTTAGTGTCTTTCTATCACCTCCAATTCGGAAACAAGTAGTAAGTTATCCCTGCTGAATCTTGTGTCGGACGCTCGCTAAGCTCTTCTATACTAGATCATTGAAGAGCAGCTGGCGTTTCCATCTGGCACCGCAACCGCTCAATTGATCTCAGTCCTTCACCGACTACCACCTCCCGACACTACTATTCGCCAAAGAAGAGGATACACGCAAGTAGACACCGAAGAACATCAGAGTGAAGAAGTCTCGGAGGAACAAGAACCAATGCTTACTCCCGATCTATCAACTACCGCACACGATCAAAATGAACGGGAACTAATCCAACACGAAGGATGGCACGCTCTGACGTACAGCTTCGTCGCCTCGAGCATTATGACGGTAAGTAGACCGTAGCTCAGGTGCACGCACCTACTCATTCAAGAGTTAGCTTTCGGCCTACTTCTTCCCCATCATCTTCGCGATACCTTTGTTTGGCAACTATCTGGCTCGAGAATGGCTTTGGACGTTTACGCCAAGTCTCTCATATGTTGGACAAGGAATCATTATGGGCTTTCCGACGACACTCAGTATGAACTTGGTAACTCCCTTTCACATGTCTTTCAGCATCTCCTCATGCATACCTTATTTAGGGTATGCTTGTCGGATGGGGCATCCTCTCCCCATTATCCAAGTACCAAGGATGGGCTCCTGGACCGGTAGGCGACATGGCCACTGGTGCCCGTGGTTGGATATTATGGACGTCGCTCGCTATTATGTGTGCAGACAGCGTAGTATCCCTCCTACCCGTCATATACGAATACGTCAGCGACATAATCAAACACAGTACGGGGAAAGGCCATATAGAGGATAAAGAAGACCATGAAGTGGAAACACCCGACCGTCTTGTGCCTATGAAATGGGTAGCCAGTGGTCTGGCGATTAGTATCGTCGTTGGAACAGTACTAGTATGGGTCGTCTTCGGGAACGAGGGCATCAAGCCTTGGGCTACGGTTCTGGGGTTCCTCTTTGGTGGAATGCTCAGCATCCTCGGGTGAGTGCAGCAGAAGTTCTCGCTTCCGGCGTCCTACTGAGTCCAAGTCACCAGTGTACGGGCTCTGGGTGAAACGGACCTGAATCCTGTATCCGGGCTAGGGAAAATTTCTCAGCTCCTCTTCGCATGGATTCAACCTGGCAATATTGTCGCTAACATCATCGCCGGAGGTGTGGCAGAGGCAGGCGCGCAGCAGTATGGTTTATTTATCTCGCCTTTGAAGTATTGTAACGCCTGACGCCGTCTTCTAGGGCTGGAGACCTAATGCAAGATTTGAAGACAGGTCATCTGTGCCACGCGTCTCCTAGAGCTCAATTCCTAGGCCAGCTTGTTGGATCATCAGTATCGATTATCGTCACTGCAACAGCGTACTCTCTATACACAAAGGCATATCCTATCCCCGGCCCATCTTTCCCCGCACCGACAGCCTATGTCTGGCTAAGTCTAGCCCGCCTCTTAAGTACGTTTCAATATGGTCACGGGCATTTCGGTTACTAACTTCGAGCATAGGGGACGGCCAATTACCAGACCAAAGTGCCATCTTCATGATCTCATCTGCTCTTCTTTTTGGATTAATGTCAGCTCTGAAAACTCAAGCATCTCGTCGACAATTATGGTACGCCAAATGGATCCCCTCTGGCGTCGCCTTCGCCATAGGCTTTTTGAATACTCCGTCGTTTTCGCTTGCTCGTCTTGTTGGCGGGGTGGCAGAATATGTATATAGAAAGCATTTTTCCAAGGACGGTCAGGATGGAAAGGATATATGGTTGATTGTTGTGGCGAGTGGATTTGTGCTCGGAGAGGGTGTTATTAGTGTTGTTTCGCTCACTCTGAGGACGTTGGGGGTTGGTGTGGTCAGCTGCTGGGGATGTGGACATAATCTTTGTGGTGGCTGTCCCGCCGTCTAATGTACATTCCTCTTTCTTGGATTTACGGTATTGGTATCCCCAGTGGGCACTTGCAATTGCGATTCTATTGCAAGGTGAGTCAGATGGTCAGTTAGGGGCGCCTCATTGAATCTTCTTCGTTTGAACGCTGACCAGGACCAGTTCATGCGCTCAAAATCATTTTCGTTTGCCAGCATAACCCCATCGAACTAGGTCTTTCTTTAAGTATGGATCAGGCTCCACTATACCATGTGTCTTCCCAGCCATGCATTCTCACATTGATAAAAGCTTTGCTGACACCAAGGATATCATCGAGCCTGACATCCAGCCCACCAAATCGCAAGTGGGAGACGTGGAATCGACATTGCAGCCCGACGATGATGATTCGACTTCGTTCATAACAACAAAATTGGAATTATGGTCGTTCTATCTCTACTATGTTGGCAACAATGGGCTTTCGGGCTTCAATTTCGGGCCTTCGCAGTTCCAAAACTTGCTGTTCTTGGCGGGATACGATCCTGCCAACCCTCCTTTCACGACGCCTTGTAGTGCAAATGGATGTGTACTGCCTTATCTCGGGCGAGTTCGTGATGGTGCGTTCTCATTTAGCCTCGATCTTCGCAAGGTCTGCTCACCATATGCAATGTAGTCAACTCGATCGTCTTATTGACGAACGGGATAAGTTTTGCTATCCAAGCTGTGGTCTTATTGTCTATAGGTGCTTGGGCAGACTATGGACGCTGGAGGTACGTGGTCGTGTGACTACATTTTGCTTTGCTGGAGGCGCTCAACGTATTTTCAGACCGAACATCACCATCTTCTTCACACTGATAGCCGTTGGCGTCTCATTCGCTTGGCTAGGCGTTGATGACCCATCGAAGTGGCGCGCAGGTATAGCACTCTATATTCTTGGATGTGAGTATAGTCATTCGGATCTGTAGATACATTTACTGACGGCTATATTCCAGTAATAACCTATCAGGTACTTGTGCACTTTTCGATAATCGAATTCAACACGCTGATACAGTGACAGTGTGCGTTGACATTCTGGACTGCTGCCTTCCCGGGGCTGGCAAGAGATTTACGAGAAGTGAGGGCTTCGGCTACTCAAGCGAAGAACAAGGAAATATCGTTCGTTTTGATTTCACCAGCGTACGTAGCCGACACCAGGGTGCTCACAGTGACACTATTTAGGACCACGGAACACGCAGATTTTGAGTCTCTTGCCCGGAACCGTATCTCGAATGTGTCCTTCGCCATATGTTCGTTGGGGGAAATAGTTATCCTCGCCATCATGGTCGGCATCTTGAAGGGCCTGAAGTCGGATGAAAGTGTGGAGAATAATACCAAGGCTTTCAGTGTTTTGATCGCCTTTTCTGGCGGCGTATGGTGTGAGTTTCTTCCTAAACTATCATGCACGTTTATTCACAATGTTGTTCTCAACTCCGTAGTACTTTGTGCCATCCCATGGTTCTTATTCGAGAAGAGAAGACCTGGTTTGGCTCTCCCTCCAGGTACAAGCCTCTTGACTATAGGGCTCAAGCAGACCTACGTCGCATTCAGAGAATGCCTCAGGCTGAAGCAGACGTTCTTATATCTGATTTTCTACTTCCTAATGTAAGCCTCAATAGTGATTTATTGCATCGAACAAACAATCTTGACATATAATTAATTGTAGGGGCGACGTGTTGAATACTACAGTGTCAGTTTTTGAAAATTCTTTCAACTGCCGCTGCTCGGAATACTGATTGATATTTTGGATTCCCTTAGTACGGTGATCGCGACGCTTCAAAACAGGTACTCATATGAGCATGAGATTTTTGGCATCATCTGACTGCTTGTCCTCAGTGTTGTCGCATACTCGACCTTGCAACTCACCCTATTGCTGATTGTGGGAATAGTAGCCGAAGGACTAGGTATATAGTAAGTTATCACCGCTGCAGCTGGCATCTTGTAGTTAAATTTTCCAATGTTCAGCCTCTTCTGGCTTGTGCAGAAGAAGTTCGCCATCAGTACGAAAGCAGTTCGTCGGGTCCCATTTCCTTGATTTCCGTCTGTTGACTCTATCCATTGTAGATGCTTTCGTTTAATGTTGTGTGGATCCTGGTACGCCGCATCTGTAACTCGCTCGTTCGGCACTTGGTTGACTCGTGAACAGCTCTTGACGATATGGGGACTCATCGGAATCCACACTGACAAGTTCGGCTTTAAACATGTTTGGGAAATATGGTACGACCGCACTTGACGAAGTTCACATCTGCGTGGCTTACTATTCCGACTCCAGGTTGTACCAAGCATACTATGGATTGATGGTATGCCCATGGTATGCGTATAGCCAGACGATGATCAGTGAGGTTTCGCCACTACAGCAGATGTATGTCTTTATTCTACTACAACGTAAATATTGATCTCATACTGACACTAACCGCAAGGTTCTTGTTCTTTGCATTGTTCTCCGTGGTACGTCCATCCTCTTGACTGCAAGGGTAAATCCAATCTGACGTGGTCGCTGACCTCAGGTTGGAAAAACATCAGCTTTCATTGGGCCTTTCATCTCCTCCGCGATCATTACGGCGGCAGATAATAACGACAACATGCCCTTCGCTTTTCTCTTCGGTTTGTAAGTGATGTGTGCCGAATTTGCAATAGATGTCCTCGTTAATATCACAACAAACAGGGGTATGTTCAGCACGATATTTCTGTGGATGGTGGACGTACCTAAAAGCAGAGTCGAGTGTCAAGAATTCGTCAGAGCGGAGGCAGATCGTAAAGCCTTCGACTGAGCATTGCTAGCCGACGATACATATTCCCCAGGAACATCATGCATGTATTCGTGAATCGTAACCCCTCTATCTTCTCTGTTTTGACAGATCTCGGGTACAAAATAGATGGTGGCATGAGAAGCTTGATGTTCGAGAGACACGGCCTTTTGATCTCGGACGTTCGACGTGGAACCACGTCGCCAATTAATAACCGATCCGAAGGAATGTTTTTATTGACTTCGGCGTGTTCGTTCCTTGGGAATGTATGTCGTAGAAAGTTAGACAAGTACATGGATTGAGAAATGGTGCCTGTGCCATTCTTTGAGAACGCGTCTACATCCATGGCCTTTCGACCGTCTGAGTATTTCAAAATTTGGACCTCAACCACGGTGGGATCCCAGTTTGGCGAACCGTTGTATGTGGGCGAGCACGCACAACGCGAGTGCAATTTGAGGATTCATGCGCGGTACTTACATGTTCACCACGGCATACATCACAGATCAGGAAGCATCCCGGTCACTGTCCGGCACGTCAACGGTGTACCGGGGAGATGGTGAACGTTGTGGTTCAGGTTGTATATTCCCACGAGCGTTCTGAGGCAGGGCCACCACTGTCGGGCCGCAATTGAAGTTAGCGCCGCTCGTCGCTTGGCTGCCCCAATAAATCGAATAGAACAACTTGCCCTTGCCCTTTACCTTCATCTTCTCTTCCAGACTTCCACCCAACCGACCGCTCTTTTCAACTTTCTCGCCGCCTTCAACGATGCCGCACCCTCCCGGCGTTGCCTTCATCGATGACCACGACCACCGTCCAGTCAATGTCGACGCCGCTACCTACTACAGCGGCGAGTTTAGTAGTCGTACTCGAACATACAGCTACGTGAGTGCTCTATGCTGTGCAGAGCTTTGATACTCATCAATGGTCTCGTCTCACAGTCCCACCAACCTTTGAACATCAGGAAGCCCGCTTTCCAAGAGGACTGGCATCTTCGTCCAAGGCGATTGTCGCACGATGAGAAGAACGTGACCGCTCCGCGTAGATTCTTGATCGACGTGGAGGAGACTATTCGCGTTATTCTCGAGCAGGAAGATACTGATGGCGACTTCCAGATCAGCGTCACCGATGCTGGTCCAAAGATGATGGCGTTGGGGACCGCGACTAGTAATGGTTACAAGACCTTTGATATCCGTGTACGCTCCACACTATGATTGTCTTTTGTTTCATCAACTAAATATTACGTTCTCTATAGGGCACATACATGTTATCCAACCTACTCCAAGAGCTAGCGCTGGCTCGCGATCATAATCGAAAGCGCATCATCCTTGATGAAGCCCGCCTCACGGAGAACCCTGTCGACAGACTCTCTCGCATGATCCGACATTCATTCTGGCATTCGCTCACCCGTCGCATCGACGGAGACGGATTAGAGATCATCACGGCGGACCCGAAGAACCGCACAGGAAGGGTTAACCCCCGGATTTATGTACCCCATGGGGAGCCTGCCATGGCGGAGTATTATCGCAAGGTTGCCAAGGATAAGCCACACATGAATTTAGACGTTCAAGTGCTCCCCGATAAGCCCGATGACCCTGTCTTCGTCAAAAGCTTGAACTCAAAGCCGGGTATCCTTGCTTTGGCGATGAATGAGGTCGACGACGGGAAGGGTGGTCATAGCTTGAAAGGCATTCCGTTCATTGTGCCTGGCGCTCGTTTCAATGAGGTTAGTTATGCGAGATGATATCATTATCCAAGCGCTTACTCGATCTCAGTTGTATAACTGGGACTCATATTTCATCACACTAGGTCTCCTTGTCGATGGGCAGGTGGCTATGGCCAAAGGAATGGTTGACCATTTCATCTTTGAAATCAAGCACTACGGCAAAATCCTCAACGGAAATCGCAGTTATTATCTCTGCCGTACCCAGCCACCGTTCCTAACCGATATGGCCCTCCAAATATACAACCAATTAGACCGTTCGGACGAAGATGCTAACCGGCGCTGGCTGAAAAGAGCAATCCAAGCAGCGGTCAAGGAGTACCATACCATTTGGGTCGCGGAGCCACGTATGGATCCGAAGACTGGACTTTCTAGGTATCGTCCCGATGGCCTGGGCATTCCCCCTGAAACCGAAGCGACTCATTTCACCCATATCTTGGAGCCCTACGCCCAGAAGCATGGCCTCTCCGTCCTCGAATTCAGTGAAAAGTATAACGCTGGCATTTTGAAAGAACCTGATTTGGACGAGTACTTCTTGCACGATCGTGCCGTTCGGGAATCGGGACATGACACAACGTATCGTTTTGAGAAACGCTGTGCCAACCTTGGGACGATCGATCTGCAGGCTTTGCTTTACAAGTACGAAGTCGATATCGGGACTGCCATTCGCGAGGTGTTTGACGATGAGCTTGATCTCGAGGAAGATTTCCCTCTTGCGCCCTTCCCACCATCCGTAGCGTCTTACGGCAATCCGCATAGGGAAAGCTCGAAACGGCGTCCTCAATCGAGCGAGGAGTGGTTCGAGAGAGCGGAGTTTAGAAGGGGTATCATCGACAAGTACTTGTGGAACGAAAGCAAGAGCTTGTACTTCGACTACGACACGGTAAAGGAGCAGCAGATCTTGTATGAAAGTGTCACGGCTTTCTGGGCGCTATGGGCCGGATGTGCGAGCGATGAACAGTGTTGGAAGCTTGTGTAAGTGGTTGTTTCATCTCGAGCTAGGTCGATTCTAACCCAGTGGGGATTTGTAGGTCTAACTCCTTGAAGAAGTTTGAGGTCCTTGGAGGAGTTGTGTCTGGTACCGAGGAGTCTAGAGGAAAGATTTCGCTTGACAGACCAAATCGGCAATGGGACTACCCCTACGCCTGGTATGTGCTTTTGAGGGTCGCGAGGAAGTTGAAGCTTATTGTTGATCAGGCCACCTCATCAAATCATGACGTGGGTTGGCTTGGAAAGATACGGATATCTTGAAGAGGCCCAACGCTTGTCATACCGTTTCCTCTACATGATGACTACGGCTTTCGTAGACTTTAATGGCGTTGTTCCCGAGAAGGTATGATCCTACTCTCCGTATAATTCTGTACTGAAGTGTCTGTAGTTTGACGCCGTCAAACTTTCGCATCTCGTCGATGCGGAGTACGGAAACCAGGGCATTGATTTCAAAATGGTTCCGCGAGAAGGATTCGGATGGATGAATTGTGCGTTTCTAAGTCCTTTCGTTGTTGTCAGCTCCGGATTTCATGAATTCCTCCTATATTCAGCTGCCTATCAAGTGGGCCTATCCTTCCTAACAACGCACATGCGCCGCGCCGTTGCTGCGTGTACAAGTCCTGAAGTGTTCTTCAACACCAACGCCCAGAGCGAGTCCGCATTGATGACGCAAAATCTATCTTCCACCGATCCTCTGGGGTTGGCCATGGAAGCCCTTCATCTTTGATCTCCTTGCAGGAGTATCTAGACATTCATACCTCATTTGAAGGCTTTGTTCATGATGCAATTGATTCGTTGACTCTTATCCATGCTAGCTCATTCACGCAGTTTCTCATCCACGCAATGTCGACACGATACGGACATCGGTTACTCTACGCACCTTCTGTCATGCTAATTTGTTGGTCAGCTCGCTTCTCTGTATCGCCAACGTCCCTTCCCTTTGCTTAGATTATGCCCTCGCCCTCAAGGACTTTTCTTGTGGCCATTGGGTTGCAAACCTTTACTAGATTAGACGGTGTCAACCCAAGTACGGTTAATGTACTGAACACATATTCCACTGCGTGGTGATTGTTAGTGAAATGAAGGATCTGCGTTGGGCGTTTGCTTGCCGAATAGGGAAAGTGTCTTCCCCATCTTGGTGCAACCTGACTAGTCTGCTGAACGCAATCAAAGGTGCTGGTGCTTCTAATATTCTAAGAAGTAAATTAAATTAAATCTGGTTAGATAGGAAGTAAGCAGAACTGAAAGCGGGCTAATGATATAATGCTAACTCGATGCTCTTCTCCTCGCAGACCTCCTTGAGGGTGGAAAGATACTCCTTCTCCTCTCTGCTAGGTGTTCCCTTGCCTAAATCTGTATGAACGGCATCCAAACCGACGCAGCTTGTCACCAACAACGCCAAAGTCGCCGAAACACCTCCACCGAAGACGCTCAACTTCTTGACGTTATTGAGCGGAAGCCCCTCTGGCGAGGTAGCTGGATATGTCTTTTGTAGCTGGTGGATAAAGTGGGAGGGCACATTAGGCCTGAACGTGTAGGAGATGTCGAGTTCGGTGACGTTGGGCGGGAAAGTTACGAGTCTCATGTTGTCGAAGAGATCTGTGTACCCACAGTCGAGGTATTTGATGGAAACGCGTCGGAGATGGGAGAGGTACGGGATATCGGTGATCCAGTCCAGGAGGTCGAATATGCTCTTGTTGTTATCGGGGCTATATTGTGCCTCGCGTTTCAAAAGGAGTTCGACGGTTGGCCTCTCGATTTGGAATGTGAGCGAGCGACAATGTTTGTCAGGCATGGAATGGACGTCGGCGTCGAAAATTGCCGATGTGCCATCGAGAAGGTTATGGAAGTACTTCGCGTACCCGAGCGAGGGAATGAAGACATCTTTGAAGGCCACTTCGCTGAACATGACCGTCCAAGCTTTTGATACCAGGACGGAGGCCTTCATAAACGTGATGCGCTCAACGTTAGTGAGAGGAGAAAGCCAGCATATGCTAGCGATCTTGGAGATAATCTCGTTAGGTAGGTCTGGGAGGAGGCGAGGGGGTGTGGCCCTTGGTGCAGCGAGGGAGTTTATTTCTTGGGTGTCGAGCATTGGGGTAGACGGTAAGGTAACATCTGTGTAGTCTTGTTCTTATATCTGTTTCAAACGAGAACATTAGGAGGCGGAGCGGGTGCTTATCAAAATTTATTTCTCCCCCGAATGGCGGTGTTTGTCCGTTCCGTTAGTAGGATTAAACACGGAGGTAGTATGCAGTTCGTCCTATTGATAAGTCCAACGGCAAGAATTCAGCTATCTCTACCGTAAGTCTAGTCCTGTAAACAAGGATATCAGTGTGACTCTCGTTGGTACAAAAACTTGGTACAAAAAAAAGACAATTATAATAATTCGCCCCTTTCCTCTTTCCCCCTGAATTCCCAATCAGTATCAACGGGCCCAGAAGCTTTGAAACTACAATCATGGCGTCTGCTCTATGCTTGGCTTGCTCGTCTTCTCTACCTCCCAGGTCTCATGCACACGAAGTGTTCGTCACTCCCTGCTGTGGGCGCCCCATCTGCCCAACCTGCCTTAAGTCGAATCCACGACTTGCTAGATATGACCCCTGCCTGGCGTGCCTGGGTGGTGTTGACGCTGTCGCTAGTAGCAGGTCGCAGCGGCCGAATAACATAACCGGTGCGGTGAGGGATGAAGACACGTATGTGATAGGAGAGGACGACGAAGACCCTGATAGCGATCCCAGTAGTGATGGCCGTCGGAGTACACCTCCACCAGTATATCAAGCAGAGGCATCAGAGAATGATATAGATTTCGAGGTGGCCACCTCAGTAATCAAGGATTCCCTATATCACATCAAGCATGGTGATACCCTCCAGGGCATCGCATTCAGATTGGGCATAGACGTGAGTTCATCCGACAGGCAGTCGCGCAAGATCTCACGGGTTCTACTCAGGCTCGTGAGCTTTGTAGACTTAACAAATTGCCTCCTAGCACGATGAACACGACTCCGCACCTCCTACACACACGCACGTCTCTGGTACTTCCCGCAGCTGCACGAATAGACGGTATCGAGCCCCCTAACGTGGTCAAGCAAGATCCCGAACGCCAGCGATCCAGAGCCCGTGAGTGCGCGGCGAAGCGCTTGCAAATCCTGACGAAGGAATTGGACTGGCACACCGCTAAAGCATATGTTGCCCTAGCCGATGATCCCGAGTTAGTCGCCCAACATGCCACAAAGGCCAAGGAAATGGGGGGGAACGTGAACGCGAGTTTAGAGGGGGTGGCTATCGCCCAGTACCTAGACGACGAGGAATGGGAGCAGAGGCAAAGACAGGCGCGAACATCAACAAGTAAGCCGCCGACTAATAGTTCACGAGGTTGGTGGAGGCGTAGTAAGAGTTGAGTGTCATCTATATAATGGTAACCATATTCTACAATGACTAAGACTTGCACCAAGAATAAAATACATACATAAATATCAATGAAAGCAAGCGTCAAGATTCATATGCTCTCTGGGCCAATTCTATCACCCCCATGCACACGCGCCATTGCCTACACATATACACCTTAGTCACAGAACAAGCGAGTGAGGGCGGCAAATCACGGACCTCAGAGATAAGATCTTCGTCTATATCTGGGAACGTCTCAGCAGTCTCATCTAACAACGGAACGACCTGCCATCTTGTCGGAAGGTTGCTAATGCACAGGCATATATCCTCGGGTAGGTGCGCGCCATGCTCCTCGTTGAAGTGATCCCGTACTTGCGTTTCTTCTAATGGATGTACTTCATGGGCACCGCTAACTGAAGTTGAGGCATCCAAGAAGCACGCACCGTTTGTCATCGCTGTTAGCTGGGCCAACATGCCTTTCACTATATTCTCCGCAGCTTCGTTATATTGTCTCCGTCGGGCGATTTCCAGTATCAGCTTGCTAAACGAGTTACGGTACGAGACGAATTGTTGCACTAAATGTTCCAGCGTCACGAGATGCTGCTCTAAACCCGTTAACTGGGAGTCTACATCAGCCTGGAGTGAGAGTGTAGTCAGTGCCTTTCACATTAGATAAATAGGAGGCCCCTGACCTCCGTGTTCTGCTGGGTCTCCAGCATCTCGGTCATGATATCCCCAAGCTCGTCGAGATCATCTAGTACAGACGGAAGGCTCTCCGTACGCTCCTCGAGGGTCTGCTTAGCATGTACCAACCGATCGCTGCAGGGAATGAAAACCTGACAAAGAGGAGGATGGGAATCACCTACTGAGCCGCTTGGATCACAGATATGCTGTCCTCCAACTCGGCCATGATAGCGGGTAGCTCGTCTGTATCACGATTCATGGCTACGTGGGGTCAGTATATGCCATGCACGTTCAAGGTGAAGGTATCAACTAACCTTCCATATCATCATCTGTAAATACCTCGCCATTCTCCCCATCTCGCAGCGCGTTGGACATTTCGTCATAGTGGCAAGTGAGACTCTCCAAATGCTTAGCCATGGTGTGCATAAGCTCATGCTGGGTCGAAATCTCCCTTTCTATCACAGGCAAGGTTTGCGACGACTGTAGCGCTTCCTCGATGGTTGCTATTGATTTCAGCAGTGTCTCCGAGAAGTGGTCTGTCTTGGCTAATGTATTCTGCAGACCGGCGTCAGATCCGGAAGTGTATGCCAATGATTTGAACAACTCACGTCTAATGCAGTACGGTCGTTCTCAATAGTTTCCAACGCGTCCTCTATTGCCCCATCGTCAACAAAGTCGCGAAGGGTCTTCCACTTCCTGCGATCACTGTGCATTCGCCCGTCTTGAAGTCCAAGAATTGTCGCAGACGGACTTGTCTGAGCAGAAACCGCATGCCCATTACGCGCTCGTTCTTCTGCCTTTCCATTCAACGAATGTTGGCTGCCAAACAATGATGAATCCGAAGAAGTTTGGTGGAAACCCGGTGGAACGTATTGGCCGCCCAGAGATTCGAGAACTCGCTCGAGGTCGTCGGCATGATGTACACGGGAAGCGTCCCATTCCTGGCATTAAGTATCCCTCGAATACACAAACGCTGCACATTAATAAATTAGCGGTACATACCGTAATGCTTCGACGTAGCTGGGCGCGTTTCTCCTCTATGCTTCTGGCCACACTAGCTGCGAGCTGCCCTCAGCATAAGCTACCCTCCTGAATCCCGAGCTACACTCCCGCGCACCTTGAGCTGTTCAGCAACCGCGTCCGATATCCACCTGACCCGAGCATCGAGTGCAAGAACATCAACGGCACACTGCGCCGACGACTTGGATATATTGTCAGCGGTTGAACATAATAGGCCACCCTGTTGCAGCGCCTTCTTCGACTGCAGCACCAGCGAAACAAGATGAGGTTGCTCTACGCGCCTGGGACTCGCTGCTTGATCCATTTCAATGCTAGAGACGTGAATATCCCCATGAACAACACATGAAGCTTGAAGGTTCGCACTTCGAAGTACTGACCGGCGGAACTGACCCAACGTTTGTTTGGATATGGGGATCGTGACAAACAACGAAGTCGATGGCGCAGTGGCAACGCAGCTTGGTTGTACACCAATTATCATCATCTCGTATATAGGCTGGTTTTCGAGCCTGCAGCGGAGTGCGACATCTACATCATGGCGCAACTTGCCCCCATTATATGCGACAACGGTACGGGGTACTCAAAAGTCGGGTGTGTGGACTTGCTCAGAACACATTCATCGACTGATACAACTGGATTCAAAGGTTTGCGGGGAATTCTGATCCATCTTTGTATGTAGCAAATCGATCCGTGATTGAGGAGTACTCTTAATGAGTGCGCTGAGTAGTGTTTTCCCAACCGCCATTGCTACCCGTGGATCATCGTCGCAAACATCGCGTGGACCCGCAGTCCCAGCTAAGCCAGGCAATCTAGCATCGAAACGTGGGGTAGAGGACCTCGATTTCTTCATCGGCGATGAAGCGCTTGCAAATGCTAAGACACCTGGCTACGGTGTTCACTATCCTATCCGCCACGGAATGATAGACAACTGGGATCACATGGAACGGTACTGGGAGCAGACGATATTCAAGTATCTGCGGGCGGAGCCAGAGGATCACTACTTTCTCCTCGTGAGTAGCATCTATACATTTTGGATCCAGTTGAAATATGACATTGCAAACAGACTGAACCACCTCTCAATCCCCCCGAGAACAGAGAACAGACGGCTGAAATCTTCTTCGAATCGTTCAACATTAAAGGTCTCTATATCGCTGTCCAAGCCGTGCTTGCTCTTGCTGCGTCGTGGACGTCCAACCGCGTCGTCGATCGAACGCTCACTGGCACGGTTATCGACTCCGGGGATGGCGTGACGCACGTAATTCCCTGCGCTGAAGGCTACGTGATTGGCAGCGCCATCAAGCACATCCCGATTGCTGGACGTGATATCTCGCAGTTTGTGCTGAATCTGATGCGTGAGCGCGGGGAGATGACGGCCGTCCCTCCCGAGGACCATCTGAAAGTCGCGAGCAAAGTGAAGGAGGACTACAGCTACGTCTGCCAAGACATCGTCAGGGAGTTCAGGAAGTACGACGCGGAGCCGTACAAGTACTTCGAGCGGTACGAAGGCGAGGCTACTGTCACTGGGAGGGTAAGCTCGACGTTGGTGGTTGCAGGTTGGACACTAACTGGTTGACAGAAATACACTCTGGACGTCGGCTACGAGCGATTCCTGGCGCCGGAGATCTTCTTCAACCCGGAAATATACTCGTCAGATTTCTTGACGCCACTGCCTGAGATCGTGGACGACGTGATCCAACAGTCGCCTATCGACGTTCGTCGCGGGCTGTACAAGGTTCGTGGGTTGGAGATGTTGAGGGAAAGCACTGACGGTTGGATTTAGAACATTGTGCTGTCTGGTGGTTCGACGATGTTCCAGCACTTTGGTCAACGGCTCAAGCGTGATCTGAAGCAATTGGTCGACCGCCGGCTGGATGCAAGTGCTACGGCTAGCGGTAGCGTGCTAAAGGTGGGTGGGACGACTTGAAAGTATTGCGCTGCTCACTCGCGTCTAGTCATCTGGTGTGGAAGTCGATGTTATCTCGCACAAACGACAAAGGTGAGCGGGGGCTTGGACTAATGAACATGTGTGTGTGTTCTAAATCTGATTTAGATACGCTGTGTGGTTCGGGGGTTCTTTGCTGGCATCGCTTCCGGAATTCTACACATCGTGCCACACGAAGGCTCAATACGACGAGATTGGGCCAAGCATCTGCAGGAGGTACCAGATTTTCGGAAGTGCGACGTGATAACGAGACGTAAAGACGAACATGTAGCGGACAATTCAGGTTCAATGTATTCATTTACCGATTCAATTCCAACGACTCCGGATTCCTAGAAGAGTAATACATAGAAGTCGTGTGTGAAGACAATGAGCTTGTGGACGGTCCGATAACGATTGACTGGTACTAAAAGTCCCGGAGATGTACCTTCGCGAGTACATGTTTTCTGGTACAACATCATCGTGCAACTCCTCTGACCAAGAGCATCTCCAAGAGATCATCGCTAGTACTCGAGTGGATCGCGATTACTTGTCATTTGTGATTCTGAATAGCTAAATACTAGTGCTTGCCCTGACTGGGAAGCTTCCCAGAAGCTTCCCACGATCGAACTATTAATAGCCGACGCCTTACCACCAAGTGGACGACACACCGACACGCTGATTCAGGCTGGCCCGGACTTGCATGTGCACTCCCTTTCCTTCTTACCACCACCATGTCAGACGCTTCAAAGCTTGACGCCGTCGTTTTCGACCCCCTCATCATCCCAGAGCTTTCGACATCGAGCAGCCGCAGGCCAGACATCGTGATCCCGTCTGAGCTCGAGCCGCTACTGGGAGCGCCGCCACCGCGAAGAAAGCCCTTTTATCGTGCCAGGCCTTTATGGTAAGTTAACTTTATATCTGCAACACGTCGTAGTCTAATCGACGCCTAGGCTCGTTCCATTCGCTGTCGCAGCCGCTCTCGTGGTATGCCATGTGCTTGCTTATCGTATCAGAATGTTGTACTGAGCTTATTGCAGCGAGGGATGACTTTGGCTCCAAGGGTGGAAGTATTCACACAGCTGGCCTGCCAGGCCTTGCACAAGAACTCTACCCACACGTCCCAGCATGCCCTTGGGCATGGGACCGGAGTAGCCAGACTCTCGTCGACAATCGACCCACTCAGCCCATACCTTCCCAATGCCGGCCTTATTTCCCTGAATTTCATCTCGAATATCACCGATGACGAGGACCAGGATCCCATGACAGTGCCTTCTGAACGCTGCATGTCTGACTCGGATGTGCAGGCCGGAGCCGCGCGCATCCAGACGGTGATGACCATCATCATGGGTTCACTGTCTGCGCTGACGACGGGATGGTGGGGTCACTTTGGCGAAAGATACGGTCGATGCCGGGTCCTGGCTCTCACAACGCTGGGAGTTCTGATGACGTAGGTTGCAGTAACTTTTGGTTTTGTGTTTGTACTGACAAGCACAGTGATCTGACCTTCATCCTGGTGTCTACACCGTCGAGCCCTCTCGCCGCGCACGGACACAAACTGCTAATCCTCGCGCCCATTATCGAGGGTTCGCTGGGGGGATGGTCTGCGCTTCAAGCAGGGATATCTGCTTACATCAGTGATTGCACGTCAGCTGGCTCGCGCGCGCACATCTTTTCCCGTTTCACCGGGGTGTTCTATTTGGGGTTCAGCGTCGGCCCCAGCATTGGGGGGTGGCTAATCAGGCACTCGAATTCTGTCAAGTTCTTTGAGTACTTAGGCGCCATGCACCCCGATCCGACTCGGCAATCGGTTACGCCTGTGTTCTGGGTGTCGGCGCTCGCATCGCTCGCGAACCTCGTGCTGATATTCTTCGTCATACCGGAGTCGCTCTCGAAGGATAAACAGGCGGCGGCGCGGTTCGAGTACAACGGCGAGGGGAAGGGGAAAGGCAGGGCGATTGTTACTGCAGATGTAGGGAGCGACGAGTCCTCTTCGAGCGCGAACCCTACGGGCAGCAAGACGGCTGGTGAGACGAACTTCATCATGCGCGTGCTGCAGCCCCTTGGCGTATTCCTTCCACACAAGACGCAAGGCAGAAACGACTGGAGTCTGACGTTCCTAGCGATCGCTTTGTTCGGTTATTATCTTTCTGCTGTGAGTCGTTTCCTGCTGCGTGAAGACATGTTCTCACTCTTTATGATTCTAGGGTATCTATCAGATCAAATATCTATACGCTGTTCACGTTTATGGCTGGTCCGCCGAGGTTTTGAGCTATTATATTTCCTTCATGGGCGGTGCCCGCGCTGTCCATCTCTTATTTATACTGCCTCGTGGGTGACATCGTCTCCCTTGTCAACACGCAATCTTACCGTCGTTTCTCCTTGTAGTCGTTATCAGCACATTCAAACCCCAACCAGGGTCCAAGAAAACCAAATCCGCGTCCATTTCGCAAGCCTCAAACGTCGGACACCTCACGGGGAACAATATCAGGTACACGAACATCCCGACGCCGCCTACGAAGCAAATCCCAAAGAGCACGCCATCGAAATCGAAGTCAGGCAAGCCGAAGCTGACCAAGGCCCACCTCGCGCGCGAGATGCGCTTTGACATGAGCCTGTGCCGCGCCTCGCTGATGCTCGACATCTTGTCAAACGTCCTGGTTATGGTATCACCCTCCCCGGCGTACAACGTCCACGCCTTGACCTCCGGCTCGGGCTCGCAGGCGGAGGCACATTCGCAGGCGCTCTTCGTGATGGCCTCGAGCTTGACAAGCTTTGGGTGCGGGTTCATGCCGGCGGTCCAAAGCTTGGCGCTCTGCATCCTCCAAGCTCGTGCGTTGCATTCTGAAGAGAACGCCGACGTCAGCGCGAATGGATTACCTGCTTCGACACCTGGAGCATCGCCTGCTGCTGGGAAGCTATTCGGCGCACTTGCCGTCCTACAGGCAGTTGGGCAAATGATCCTCGGGGTGAGTATTGTTTAGTCTGCTGCCATATGTACATGACACACGCTGACGACCGATTTCCCCTCCAGCCTTTGATCTTCGGTCTGATATACAGCGGGACCGTCGCCACCTATCCGAAGGCCGTCTTCAACACGGCTGCAGGGATCTTAATCTTAGCCATCGTCGCGATATTCCTGGTGCAGCCGCTACTGGGTGCGTCTAAGGGGAAGAAGGCGAGACGGGACTCGGCGGAAATCGAGGTAGAGCGCGGGCGGTCAAGGGTGCCTAAGGACCTGCGCATGACCCTTTCATTTTCGGGTGCGGAGGAGGCAGAGGAGGCGTCCTTCGGTACTTTGGTGCTCCAGGCTGAGGAGTGAGGTGTTCGTTTTGAGGTCGTTCTTTGGGTCGTGATTGTTGTTGTGTAAGATATTATTTACATTGGATTGGAGGTTAGACTCGAAGGATAGAATCGTAGAATATACTAGTCACTCTTTACTACCGTATTTATATTACAACTGTGCAAAATGTGTACTTCTAGTCCGTATGTACATTATATATGGCTCTTCATCGGGCGAATGTCCGCTTTGGACATACTTTCTACTAGTGTGCTGCTCGACGACTCGAACATGTTACGTGGGCGGCTGCACCTCATGTTGTCAGTAGACTCAACGAATATACAAGACGTCTATCATTGAAATTCTGCAGGCCTGAATACTCCTCCTGTGCTCCTCGTACCGTCCTCAGGCAAGCCAAACATCGTGGAATCCAACCCTCCATACCCAATCTTAATTTACATCCCAAAATACCCACCACTGCTTGATACTGAGGGCGGGAGGCTAACAATTTCACACGAAGGTACAATGATAATGGAAAAAAAAATTTATTCTTCACTATTTCTACTGACTAAACTTCCTCCTCCTTCAAGCACTAAATCATGCCATCACAAGGTGAAAGGAAGGGGAGGTGTTTCCAAAAATTGCTGAAAGCCGAAGCTAACAGACGGGTTCGGATGTGTAATTTGCAATCAGCAAAAGACTGTGCCTCGGTAAAGACCTCACTGGCGACAGTACATGCCCGAGCACAAGAGATAAGGAATACAAAACGGAGGTCCGATTGTTATATAGGGATTGATTTATGCGCACGGACCAGTAGGTATTTGGCGCGGTTGAGCGGGCGGGGATACTGGAGAGATAGGGGTTTCATACTTCAACGCAGACTCAGGGCAACGCAAACTCAGGACACATACATACTCGAAGACTGTGGGAGGCGGTGCGCATCTGGTGAATATATACTAGAAGAGCAATTTACCTGCAAGTTCTCCAGAAACCTGTAAAACTTTCATCAGACATGGAAATTTTATTTATGGATCTCAACTTTCGTTAGTGGAGCACCACCGATGAATGTAGTTTTGCTGGCGCTGTCCTCCTCCATTTGAACGCGCACCTGTTGGTCAAAGTTCGAAGAGGGAACACGGCTTAATGAAGCGAGGAGCCCGACAGGTTGTTAGAGGCGGAGATAAGTGTCCATGGGTCAGAAAGATATTTTGCCAACTGGAGTTTCTACAATTAAGAATATCAAGACGAAGTAGAACCTCATCCACCGTCAAAACGCCAATAGTGAACATACATATATGTTGCTCAGTCGAATGTCTAGTCATGGAAAATCACCGAATTCATAACTGTAGCATTCCTACCGCCATCGAATATCAGTATCCAATCTTACTTGCCCAAAAGGCGGAGCTCACCACACAGTCTTCCTCCGCCTTCGCTTCAGGGACTTCTCTATCCTCTTCAATACTCGGAGGCCACGGTTCCGCAAGTACCTTCTCTATGACATTAACTATACCATGTTTGCGCACGTCAACGCTCCAAGCAAGTACCGAAACTGTATCGTATAAAATCGTCTTGCCCAAATGGCAACTGAAGCATCGCATTAGATCAGATGCAAGCCACATTAGTCAAGGTAAGCTGAATAACGGACCGTGATTCTAGTGCATAACCAGCAATCGCGCATGACGACAACACGCCGGTGCATGTACCCATGGCTATTGGGTCTGCTGTGTGGTATACGTGGGTGATATGATGTGTGGAGGGCTGATTGGTGAGCGACTTCAGATGGATTAAGCACGATGAGACAACAGGACGTACGGGTGAAGGCAAATGTAGCCTCCCTGCAGCCATCTTCTCCCCAGGAGACTCGAACGTCACTACAGGCGCACCAAAAGTCGCACCCAACAAACTCCCTAATGCGCCTCCCAATGAATGCCCAATCACCCAAATATCCGCGTCGGGGTACATATATGTTATGTTATTGTATAGATTCTAACCGCCAGTCCAATACACTGTGATTCAATTGTCAATATATCACCATGAATGGTGGTACTCACAGTCCCGATAGGATAGAATAGACTCTCTTCTACTAGCGCATCTTCCAGACACGTTAAATCGCACTTGCCACCTCCCCTCCAACAATCGCAAACCACAGACCAAGTAAAGTCTACTCGGGCGCAGCAGCAGCTAAATAGTAGGTTGTCATTGAGCTTGTCTTTCTTCACCGTCGGACCCCCATTCCCAAAGAAGCCGGAAGATGTGCCTTTGATCGAAAGAACAACCGTGGAATTGTCGGGGGTTGCAAAAACATGGCCTCGAAAGCCGTCAGCATCGGGTTCCCAGCCAAACGGATACGACTGAGGGAAGACGAGCGGCAACCAAGCATAAGGACATAAATGAATTCAGTCGGTTCACTGATCAGCCAAAGGCACATTTAACACGGTAAGAATTGAGACTACTTACAACATTCCACCGCTCGTCCAAGTCATACCATCCATCTTGGCCAGGCTCCAGATACGCATTATTCGTCATCTTAGCTAATTCAAGAAGGGTTTCCCGGTTCTGTACATCTGGACCATCCACTTCCTCCGGTTCATCCCACAGCTGATGAGCAGAAGTACTCTGCCTATAATGAAGAGATCGCAAACGGGCCTCCGAGTGCAACTGAAACGATTTCAGGCGGTGAGTGTACAGAGGGCGCGTTTGAAGCGAGTAAGTCGTTTGAATCGATGGCGACAGAGATTCATATGTCATAGAATCATTATCAATTGGCCGCCGTGAAATAGAATTAGGTGTGAGATCAGAGAAGACTACACGCGCTGACGAGGAGACCGCATGCAGGTGCCGTAACTGGAACTGAAGTTTAGCAGGGCGCGGGGTGGAGGCGGGTGGGTAGAAAGGGTCCCTGGTCGTGAAAATGTCGAGAAATGAGATAATTAGGCTCGTCAACGTCGTCGGCAGCATCGTGAAGCACTCAAAGACATGGAAGCAGATGGAAGCTGCGCCAAATAAGCGCCGGTGCCTTGGTGCACCCTGCACCATGTGATTGACCCCATCCTTGACAAATCCCCAGAGCCTTGATTGGCTACCGCGCAGCCCCGACCCGCGTCCATTATTGCCGGAAGTCCGTATATAGTTCCCCGACATCTCATTTTCTCTACAGACACCCTTTTACTTGAGAAAATGTCGAAGACCAAGCAGTACACGAAGGAGGAGATTGCGAAGCACAACAAGGCCGGCGATCTGGTGAGTTTATGTCTCTGGACGTTCAGCTGGTATCCACTCACTTGATATAAATTACAGTGGATTGTTGTGGACTCCAAAGTGTATGACCTTTCACGCTTTGGTGCCATGCACCCTGGTGGCCTCGCGGTCTTACTTGATGATGAAGTCGGTGAGTTTATTTACCACACGACATTCACGGGCGCAATACTTGAATATCATGCTGAATGACCCCTTTAGCCGGACAAGACGCAACGGACACATTCTTCTCCTTACACAGACATGAAGTTCTGCTGAGACCTCAGTATGCTCGCCTGCAGATTGGCGTAGTTCCAGGAGAGACAGAACAAATCAAGCCAAGGGCCGTAGGTGCAAAGAGCGAGATCCCCTACGCCGAACCCACATGGCTTACGCCAGGTTATCACAGCCCCTACTACACTGATGTATGTCCCCTTTGCATTGTATCATTTCAACAAGGAACTAACCGTGTCCCCACAGGCCCATCGTCAATTCCAGGTAGCTTTCCGCGAGTTTGTGGAACGCGTTGTCCTACCAGATGCTCAAGCCAGAGAGGAAGATGGCAAACGTCCGTCGCAATCGGTCTTTGACGAAATGGCCAAGTTAAATATCATCGCGATGCGCTTTGGTCCCGGCAAGCACTTGGAAGGGCGTACCCTTATGAACGGGCTCGTGAAGCCGGAAGAGGTTAGTTTGCTCCGATTCCGTTTGCTTCGCGGGTTTTGATGGTCGCCGACAGTTTGACTGCTTCCATGAATTGATAATGGCTCAAGAACTGGGACGCTTGAATGCCCGTGGTTACACCGATGGGCTCGGCGGAGGAACTGCGATCGGGCTCCCTCCTATCATCAACTTCGCTCAACCAGCCCTCCGTGATAAGATTGTGGAAGAAGTGTTCTCTGGCAAGAAATTTGTGTAAGCTTTCCGCGTCTCAACTGATTGGATTTGGCTTCATCTCGACATTTAGATGTCTTGCAATCACGGAGGCATTCGCCGGTAGTGATGTAGCTGGCCTACGGTGTACTGCTAAGAAGACCGAAGACGGAAAGTACTGGATAGTGAATGGTGGGCTCATCACTTCGCGTCACTGGGAAGCTTACATATCGGTAATAGGTACAAAGAAGTGGATCACAAACGGCGCGTTTGCAGATTATTTCACCGTTGGTTGCCGCAACGAGAAGGGAATGGTCGTCTTGTGCATCGAGCGACAGGAGGGCGTTGAGACTAAGCTTATCAAGACGTCTTATTCAACGGCTGCTGGAACGGCGTACATCACCTTCGACAACGTCAAGGTCCCTGTCGAGAATACGCTTGGCCCTGAAGACAAAGGCCTCCACGTTATCCTGAGCAACTTCAATCACGAACGGTGAGCATTTCCGTGATCTTGAAAATGGTAATAACTTCACGCTTGATAGATGGGGTATGGCATGCGCAAACATTTCTTCGCAACGAGTTATTGTTGAGGAATGCTTCAAGTAAGGACTTTCCCTTTTGATCGCCTGGTAGGTTAAGCTGACGCCGCCAGGTGGGCAAACCAACGGAAAGCGTTTGGGAAACCATTAAACTCTCAACCAGTGATTAGAGCCAAACTCGCTCAGATGGTTGCACGAATCGAAAGTGCTCAAAACTGGCTAGAAAACGTGACTTACCAGATGAACAACATGTCCTACAACCAACAGTCCGACAAGTTGGCTGGGTACGCGATTCGTCTCTCCCTCTCCGAAGTTATCTAGTATTAACATCGCCTCATAGGCAAATCGCGTTCTTGAAGATGTACAGCACTCATACATCGCAAGAAACTGCTGCCGATGCTGTCCAGGTCTTCGGCGGTCGCGGGATCACCAGATCAGGGATGGGCAAGTTTATCGAACATGTAAGTGGTTTGTTCCCTATTCCGTGTTAGGTGCTAACGGCTACGGAACAGTACCACCGCACAGTGCCGTTTGACGCGTGAGTGATTATATCCGTCATCTGATGTCGATTCTGATTTCGCTGCCAGTGTACTTGGAGGAGCCGAAGATGTACTTGGTGATTTGGGCGTTAGACAGGCACTGCGTAAGATGCCCAAGGATTCTAGACTATAGTCTGTTTATATCGCCCGCATTTTTTGTACTGTGTACATAGACCTCATTTCCATATGATAATGGGACCCCATATACTTGGATGGAGATATTATCTCCGTCGCTTGGAAGAAGAGGATGCATTTCGGGTATGAATTACCAGCGCTCCGATTGGCTGCTTTGTTTGTTGCTTATTTGTCGTCCGCCTCGCCACACGCTCGGGATAATCACATGCGGCGGACAACATCAGCTCGCCCGAGATATAACAGGAGGCCTGTACTCCTCCATCGCTACTTTACCTTCTACCACCATCACTACCGCAGAAATGGCCTCAAAGCAATTAAAGACATTCTCGAGAGATGAAGTCGCCAAGGTGAGGTCTCCAATCCGTTGCGCATCCACACGAGGCTGAGGGCGCGCGTCCTTGTTTAGCACAACACCCCCGACGATTTGGTGAGAAAGCGACAACAACATATATATATGCGCTGTGCTGATGTGAACATTCCAGTGGATTATCATCGATGGGAAAGTCTACGATGTAACGAGATTCAAGAACCTCCACCCCGGTGGTGTATCTGTATTTATGGAGGAAGACATTGGTGCGCCGTATGATAGTCATTTGATGTTTCTGAAGCTGACTTCTTGTGTGATCAGCTGGGCAGGATGCCACAGAAGCCTTCTACGGGCTTCACAGACATGAGGTGATCGCAAGGCCTCAGTACGCCCGCCTCCAAATTGGCACGATCGAGGGAGAGACCAGCGTTATCCACGGGCGCATAACGGGCGAACTCAGTACAGTTCCGTATGCTGAACCAAACTGGTTGTCCAAGGGATACCACAGCCCCTACTATACTGAGGTATGATCAGTTTCCCAAGATAAACGCGGTGACACTAAAGGAATCCTTCTTTGTAGAATCACAGGCGTTTCCAGAAAGCACTTCGACAATTCTTTGATGAAGTTGTCGCGCCGGATGCCTACGTGAGTCCTTTGATCCAGCCCACCTTCAATCAATCTCGACGCGTGTTGTTCTATGCGTCTAGGCTAGGGAACAAGATGGAAAGCCTCCTAGTGCGAGCGTCATTGAAGCATCGTGGTAAGTACCACATGGCGTATCTGGCAACAAGAACTGAGCTTCTGTGCAGCAAGTTGAATCTTCTCGCCATGCGCATGGGACCAGGAAAGCATCTCAAGGGCAAAGAATTAATGGGCGGGCTAGTAAAGCCTGAAGAGGTAAATTTCTGTCGATTTCTCGTGCATCCCTTTCACTCACCACCTGCTGTTCAGTTTGACTACTTCCACGAGGTAGGATCCGCCTATGGTACTCGCTTGACGATGCTCAAACTTTCCTTGGCCATAGTTGATTGTCACTCAAGAGTTCGTGCGAACGGGCCAAAGAGGTTATGGAGACGGTAGGTGCCGTGGGCGTAAAAGACAAGTCATTTGTTAATAGCTTTCCTAAGGCTTCCTGAGTGGCTCCGTTATCGGGCTTCCCCCCGTCCTTAATTTCGGCTCTCCCGAAATTCAGGCAAAGGTTGTGCCGGACGTCTTTTCAGGCAAGAAGCTCATCTGGTTCGTGTGAATCAATTGCGCCCATATCGTCCCCTTCACTAACTATACGGTGAATAGCTTGGCCATTTCTGAGGCATTCGCTGGTAGCGACGTAGCGGGATTGCGCACTACAGCTACTAAGACCGAAGATGGCAAGCATTGGATCATTAACGGTGAGGATCCTTATCTATATTAGTTTGTCCTTGTGCTCACATCTATGTTAGGAACGTACGTGGCGTACAATGGATGAGTGGTTCGCTGCAGTGTATTGACTATTATCCTCTTTTAGGAAGAAGTGGATAACGAACGGAACGTAAGCACCTATACATTGAGTCTATGGCCTGCTCACTGAATTTCTTGATGTATATAGCTTCGCTCACTAGTAAGTTACTGACTGTGCACACTATTACTCTACTAACAGCATGTAGCTTCACTGTGGGATGTCGAACAGAGGTAAATTTTACGTTCATCTTTCCCTCCGCGGACTCTGCTAAGGGAAACGTGCCTTTCTAGGACGGATTCACTGTCATCCTTGTAGAACGCCAAGAGGGCGTTGAAACAAAGCCGATCAAGACCAGCTACGTGAGTACAAGATTCTTCAAGGACGTATTAGAGCACGCAGTGACGAAGCTTTGCTAAGTCACCCGCGGCTGGAACTGCTTTCATCACCTTCGAGAATGTGAAGGTCCCGGTGGAAAACACTCTTGGGCCAGTTGGCGGGGGTCTATTTGTCATGCTTAGCAACTTCAACCACGAGCGATGGGTGATGTGCTGCTCCGCCGCGAGATCTCAGCGTCTCATCGTGGAAGAATGCCTCCAGTATGTCAGCACTGCTTCTGTTTACTTCTTATCCTTATATGTCTTCAGATGGACGAATCAACGGAAGGCATTCGGTAAACCCCTGAACTCCCAGGCTGTAATCAGGAGCAAGCTTGCAGCCATGATTGCACGAGTGGAGAGTGTCCAAAACTGGCTTGAGAACATCACGCACCAGATGAACAATATGGTATGCCTGCGTCTCTTTTTTCCCCAAACCGACTGACAGTTGCGGCAAACAAAGGCTTACAAGGAACAAGCCGCTAAGCTTGCCGGGTACGTTGACCCTTTCTTTATGTATGTCTCTTCTGACTGCGTTCTGTAGACCAATTGCGTTGTTGAAGATGTATGCCACGAGGTCGGCCCAGGAGACTGCTACCGATGCTGTTCAAGTTCGTCGCTTCCTACAGGCAGCCTACGCGTCCGCATGTTAATATCCCTTCTCTTCTAGATCTTTGGTGGTCGTGGCATTACCAAGACTGGTATGGGTGCCATGATTGAACACGTGAGGCTCACAGCCATTATTGTCTGGCTCACTTCTCTAACAAACTTTATACAGTATCATCGTACCGTTCCGTTCGACGCTATCTTGGGTGGTGGTAAGCACACATCCTCTGCTTTCGTTTCGATTTTTCTAACGACAGTTACAGCTGAAGATGTTCTCGGTGACCTCGGAGTCCGACAGGCCATCCGTGCCATGCCCAAAGATGTTCGTCTATAATAAATGTAGCCACTGTTTTAATATCCGTACTACCGCAATATATTTATACACACCCTCTATTTACCGCCAGATTGGTCCTTTCTGGGAGATAAGTCAAATGGCTTCGGGACACCCAGCCCGATGGTACTAGCTACTCGACCTGTCCTTGCAGGCTTATTCCACCCGAACCACTGGAGAACTACGTTCTTCGCAAATATTTCCCCAAACCCGAGCATCACGCCATTTACAAATGGCAGCAGTAGGTTGATGGCGACCGCGGCAAATAAGGCTTTGGCACGCGTTTGTGTTGAAAGGGAAGTGTCGAAGACAGAAACAGTGGCTGATGGTGGATTGATTTTTGTGGCTTCTGGCAGTGGTTTGCTCGTCGGTGAAGGAGTCTCAGTATGTTCCGGAAAGGACATGGATGGGAACGACGAAGTCAAGGAAGAGGGGATATCTTCCCACTTCTCCGCGTTGTCTGTGCGCGAGGCGACGGAAGCATGTGCGAGACCACTAGACGGAGCAACGGGTGGGGCAGCCTGTGGTGATCTATGTAAAACGGTACGAAGGCTACAGCTTTTGATATTTACTTACCTGCTTCTGAGATTCTCCTGCAACGAGGTCTCGGGAATCGGCTGGGCTGGGTGAATCAGAAGAAGACGTGAATGAAACGGAGGGAGCTTCAGTTAGCGGTTGCTTTTGCTCAAGACCTTTCCGTGCCAGGTCCTGCTGTTCTGTAGCACGCAGTGCCTCCCAGCGAGCTCGTTCCTTCTCCGCCCGTTCGCGAGCCAGTGCAGACTGCTCTCGCCATGTCTCCACCTGTGACTCGTATTCATGCTTCCATGCATCGTTCTCTGAACCGGAACTACTGGTCTCTGCGGGGGGCTCTTCTGTCGCGACCTTAGGCTGCGGCGCGGGTGCGGGTTCTACGCGTTCCGTAGCAAGTGGAGGAACATTGAAAGCGTCGGAAAGTGCTGACTAGAAGCAAATTGAAGAGCAGAAAATAGAATACCCGACCAATACCACGCACCTGTAGCAGCTGCTGGTCCTCTTCTTCAATACCATCGTGCGCATCCATGTCGTTGTTGGTCGAAGTGCTACGTTTTTAGCGCCGGTAAAGCACCGGAGTTAGCGGTTAGCGAAGAGCGGGCGCCTCTGATTACCTTGTGGTTCAACTCTACAATGAACGTCAGCAACGCGTTCCTACACGCAGCCATGAAACCGCGCTTACAGTATAGAACGCGGCCAGGACTCCACGGCCAACACATGGCCTGAATGGCGGGATGGCAATCACCTCTACATCAATCTGGATTTTGGGTATACTGGCGGTCACCAGTTTTGGTCAATTTTAGCCACCCTAACCCGAGCCACCAGCTGCCACCAGCCTAGCTAGAATAAGGCGCCTTTGTCCTACTGCTTCTCGGAGGATCACTTGTATTTGACGGCTCCACCATTGAGGCAATTTGCTCTGTCCAGGGACAATTTGTGTTAGAGGCTTGTCTCGACCGCTTCGAAAGGTGAGCGCATCCTCTTCCCCGCAGCAACATAGATTTGACATTCTCTCAAAGGGCTAATACAACGCGGATGCACGAAGCTGAGACAGCTTCTTTATAGAAATTCCCATTGTGCGAGTATCTTGCGCCACCTGTGATGGTGAAGATACATCGGCGATGGATGATTCCTTCGTTTCTACGATCTTCCCTCCTTCCTCATTGAAAGGCAATTTACCACGGCTGGTTCCCTCCTCACGTTGATAGTATAGGTCTCCTGACTTATTCGTCATATTGCAGAATGCTCCCTTTTTCCAACTTGCCAACCTCATTGCCAAGCGATATTGTTGTCCATGTTCACTGCAGAATGGTCGCTTCCCCCATCCTCGTTGGGTCTGCATGTTCGTAAGGATAACGGGCGTACACCGATTGACCACCAGTTTGCCTTGAACTTATACAGGTCTGACCAGAAATCCCCAGGCGGCACTATATACTACACCGCAGGGACAGTAGTGATCCAGAGTATCCAAGGCTGCTTTTAGCCCGACCAATCGACTGCCAGTGACGGATATGCATCATGAAAAGTGCCTGGATCCCGTCACTCCCATATAACCATGGAGGAAAGCCAACTTTCTGATAAGCAGGCCGTCGTGTGAAATACGTATACACGTTGCCTCCACGACTACTTCGTGATACACAAATAAGGAACGGTAACTGCGAACTCTGGCTCACAGTTTGCATTCCTAGGCAGCCTGTTCGGCATGTATTTCACAGCAGGGATCCCCTCCTGTCCTCCAACTCCGAAGCATCATGGGTATATATCATCTGCTTCCATCCCGATTCCCAACTTCAGCGATCCAGCGATACTTTTTCGAAATGCAACTCCGACGTACCGATATCTCCAGTGCTTGATGTAACCTTCGATGGCACGGTGCCAGCAATCAGTTATGTAGAAGTTACCAGTTAACCTCATTCAACGTAGTGCTCCGTGACCTCGGTCTACAGTCATACTAACGTCAAACGGATGGCGTCCCATTCGTCTTCGTTAATTTGTGATCCCATGCAGCCCATACCAGGCAGGTGGGCCCCAGTGTCGCAGAGCTTCCTTTGTCATACGGCAACGAGGCCGACACGCAGGACTCGACACGATAGATTTTTGGGCGACTTATGCTCGAGTTAATGGCTTCGGTGAGTCACATCTTCGGTCCGTATAATGCATTCAATGCGGAGTGTAGGGTTCTTTGCCTTGGTACTATATGGATAAGTCGCCTATCTACTTCCGGCACTTTGCTACCGAAACAAGCCGCTGAGTCCTGACGCTCTGATTATACAATCGCACAGGTTCGATGCTGGTCTATCAATTTCGTGATCTCGTGATAGCTCCAGACTGCATGCTATTCCATCCTGGATTACCTCTATCGGATTGCGAATGACTATAAGTAGCGTCATGTCCACATCAGTTAACATCAACCGACACTCCCTTATTTCTCCAAAGTACCCAACACCTTCCAAGTAAAGGTAATCAGATTTGTGCCTTACATTCCCCCTTGCTGACATCCACGCAGATATGTGTACAGCGGAACTCATAGGCGATTACTATAGGGGATGCCAGGTCGGTCAATGTCTATTGCATGGGATCATCCATCCTCATGAGGTTTCAGCATTTTGTTGGATTATATTACACTGGCGAGAGAACGGACTGCAACTCACCAAAGTGTGGGGTCAGTGCTGCGCATAGACACACTGCTCCGAATTGTCCTTGCCCGAAGGTGAGCCATGGGACGATATTTGATAGCATCCGCCCATGCTGATCACAGTAACATCTTAATAGCAAGACGAGGACGACCGCAAAGTACGGAATATGTTCCAAGTGTCCTGTGATGCATGTCGGGCCGCTGCATTCGAACGTTTATCATCAGGTCGAGGATAACCGCAGCGCCGAGCGAGGCATATTCTTGTTACCATGTCCGTGGTTGAGCCGTTGGGCGGTGTGTAATATCCCATTCATTATCTACGCATACGGAAAGTGGAGGGATCCTTGAGCAATTGCCATCTGAGGTAAGGACCTAGGCACACACTGCAGACCAAATCATGACGCGTGTGGTCGCACATGGATCATGTGTCCAGGGTCGATACACCTTCAGTCAAAGCCAGAGAAGAGAATTTTCAGGGCCCTTCGCGCGCGCAACCTCGCATGTAGATCCATATGCATGTCTTCCTTTGCCGATGTAGCACCATCAACATTGACTCCAGCGGCTACGAAGAACAATCGATGAGATAGTTTAGGCTGATGTCGAATGCGTATCAGCTGATAACAATGTCTATTGAATAGAGGCCGGACAGTGCTGATATCCGAGCGCAGAGCTAGGCTTAACAAAGGATGTTCAAGTGAAGTGGAGGACCACTGCAAAGGACTAGAAGCGTTTCCCTCCTCTCTTGATGGGCTGTCTCGCACCCTGACGGTTGGAGGTTCCGACCGTGCCTTTTTTGAGCTGGGCAATCCGGCGTCTCCGCTCAGCCTCGCTGTCCTCGTCACTGCTGCTCGGAGCTGGCGGTTTAGCTTTTTTGGTAGGTCTATGTGGGGAAGAGTCATCATCGGAAACCGGAACGTTTGTTGACGGTTGATTTGGGGCGCTTGGTGACTTCACTCCCTGCGATGAGGTATGTAGGGCATCATGGGCACGCCCTTTCCCTTTATTCGTGGTCTGCGGTGCTTCATCATCGTTGTCGGATTCAGTAGCCGAGTCAGCGGCGACTGGTCGTTGGGAGGGGGCGCTAGGCAAAGAAGACGAAGGGGGAACCCACTGATCGAGTTTAGGGAGATCACGAACGGGGGACTGGGCAATTTCCGGAGTGGTAAAGCTTTCGTTAACGAGCAACGGGGAGACAGGCCGTATCTTGGGTTGGGAAGTCGGTGGATTTACTACAGCCCGTAGTTCTGGTTTAGCGGCCGTGGACGAAATGGGCGCTACGAATTCCAGCAAAGTGAGGAAAAAAATCAACCGCCTGAAAACCTGATAGGTAGATAAGGAGACGCCTCACGGAGTTCTGGGATGAAGTTGAACATGGATGTCATGCGGCGAAGCGTAGTAGCTAGGCGGGGTTTGGAAATGGCATGCCTGATGTGCGTATCTACCGTTCGTCTTGCGGTGCGAGCCATTTTGTCAACAGCCTGAACATGGAGGAGGGCCATCGAAGTCGCCACCAGGTATTCGTGAGTGCAGAGTAGGAAAGATAGGAAAATTGCTGACGAACCTTCTCAAGATCTCCCTCAGGTAGCTCGCAAACTGGGTCAGCTGAGGCGAACGCAAGATGGTTCACGCTGATGAGGGGCATCACAAGGTGCTTCGATATTATCTCAGCAGACAATTTGTGGCCAACGAAATTTGTCTCCCATCGCCACTTGAAAGCCTCACACTCGAGGTCGAACGCGAGGTCCTGCGGAGCGTGGCGTGGCGTGTTGCTCAATCAGCTTCTTCCTCGTTGCAAAGTCGAGGTAGGTGAGATAGCTCACAGAGTAGTTGGAGTCAACAACTTCGAACGATAGTTCTGCGATGCCCCCTAGCGTGTGCGCTTGGGAAAGAAGCTCGTGGCAGGACGTTCTCCAAGATTGTTCGTCTTTCAGAACGTCATATGGTGGGGCAGCGGTGATTGGGTTATTTATACGCCAGCGTCGAGCCAGTTCTTTACTGGACAGGACTAATCACATCAATATCAAAGGAAGAGACGTTGAGGATCCATAGTTTCGTTACACCAGGTGCTGAGATGCACGGTGTGTCGACGAACCTTCTGACCAGACTGACTTCGTGTCAGTCACAAGAAGAATGCAGGATAGATTATCCGGCGCCGAATAGAATTTCTATGCAAAGAAGTGAGAATTATAGCAAACGAGCCACGGAACGCCAGCTGTTCTGTGGCCCCTAGCAGGCGTGTCAACACGAACGAGCAGATATGGGGTAGATTTTGAATTATCGACCTTGACTAGCCATTCTTTGTCGAGAAGCAGCTTCGCGTGATCCTACAGATCAAAGCAAGTTGGGTAGTGAGACGCGGTGTATAGGTAGCGAGTCAAGAACCTCAGAGAATTGTTCCATCTTGAAGAGGCCGTGCTGTAGAACTTTGACCGTCCTGAGGAGCACCTGTGAGACCGAGAAAAGTACTTGACGCGTTCAACTTGAACTTGTATGTAAATTCAACGAAGCAAAGCCACTTTGACCTCAAAGAGGCATTACTGTTACCAGCCTTGTGAGTGTGACTGACGAGAAGATAGTTTCAAGCGCCTAGGCGCCTATCCCTGATCTGTAGACTTCAGGCGCCCGTGCGAATGCAACTCGAGCCTTCGTTGCACTTGTGAGTGGTGTGCTTCAATATACAGTTCATCGAATTCTGACATCTTCAAGTTTGGACCAGGAGATGGAGGAAGGCGAGCTAGAGCCATCGTCTGCCCAAGTGTATGATCCAGCCTACGAATGGCCAGGGACCACGTCCAACTTCAATGAGTTTGGCGGTCCTTCTGATTCATACACTGCGACCTGGAGTGCCAATATGCACAATCCAACTCTCTCCGAAGCTACCGTCAGCTCGCACGGCACTGGTTCAACGAGCGGAGGTCCCAATCTCCCCTTGCGCTCCGCGAATGATTCATGTTTGCGTTTTGTCGTCGTTCAGTCTGGTATACTCCCCGCAAAACACAAAGTTGCTATGGCAGATGGATATCCGGAACTTCAGTTTGGAAGAGATGCTGCCCCGACTGGAAGTCCGACGCCGAGGGTGAGGCTCAAAGAGATGGAAGTGTCTAAAGTGCACGCCTCCGTTTACTGGGATGGAGCCAGGAAAGAGTGGGGCATCGTCGACATGGGGTCAAAGCATGGCACGTTCGTGAGGAACGCTCAGCGAGGCAATGACGACCACCACAAGATAGAACCCCACGACGTCGGCGCGAGGCTGTCCCCTTCAAGGATGGCAAGTATGCCTCGCATGCTCAGACATTTGGACCAACTGACGATAGGCAGTACTACTTTTCTGGTCCATCTCCATAAAGCACCCCCTTGCGACATTTGTTCTCCCGGGAGCGGTGAAGAAATCCCACTCTTTCCTGTTCCCAAGAGGTCACATTCATTGAAACAACCTCGATCGGGTGAAGGGTCAGATGCTTCTCGTGTGCCCGTGCCCCCAAGAAGTGGCCCTAGAGCCGCCTTATCCATGCTGAAGCGGAGCCTTCTCACTCGTCATAATTCACCCATCCCAGCATCCGCCAGTTCTTCGAGGTCGGGCTCCCCGGTGAGTGGGTCGAAACCCTATGTCGATAGATCGGCACGTCGCAGGGCACTCCAGTCAGCTTCGCAGCATGACGCGCCTGGTATCCCTTCGATAAATGCTGCTCTGCCAGCGTTCACGAACAGAGCTCACCACCCAACTGGCAGCGTGTCGGAACCCATATCGCCGCGCGCTCTAACGCCGGACATACCAGTTTCTCAACCTCCGGCTCCTTTACCTGACACGAATGTCGGTTATCGACTGTTGATGGGACAAGGCTGGGAACCAGGAACTGCTCTCGGTACTGCGCACGATGATATCTCGGCTTTGGAAGGCCGGACTGCGTTAGTAGAGCCATTGGAGTTAGCCTCTAGCACGAATCGCGCGGGGCTCGGAATGCCCTCTAACAATCGGAAGCCAGATGAACGACCCAACAGTGGTCCCAAAGGAGAACGAGACAAATTTCGACTATGGCAAGAAGATCGGTTTCGCTCCTTTGGTCGACAGTGAAGTCACTGACGTTTTCTGCGGATACCGCCCTTCTATGCTGGATCCTACATCAACCCTTGCAATGATAAATATCCTCTGTCACTACCAGTCCTTTATTTGCCGCACCTGTGTACCTACAAGTTCCATATACATAAATTGCCGTGAAGGTTGTAACGGCTGTCGGTTTCCTTATGTCGCACGCAACCTGCATCGTGTTCCAGGGACGAAGTGTAAAGCATGTCGACGCGAATCGCCTCGTGGTGGTTACTATTCAGGGATCACGCGTCGCGACGCGAGTTCGCGATGTTTTGATCTGTTTGATGCGAGATCACGTGGTGGTTCGAAGGCTCAAAATTGTTTCCGTTCTCAGAGTTGTTCAAGTTCTCTTGGAGGCTGACACCCATTTCGACTCTGCTATTTCGTTCGTTCTCCTTTCTTTCCTCAACCACCACCATCCCGCGCTTCCGGCACTTCGCTGTACACTTCTTTCTCTACCACACGACATAACACCCCAACCGAACAGACATCAAGGCATCCCCGCTCGCGTCCCCACATTCATCAACCAGGACACAACAATAGTACTTGAATGGCGAGCAATCAACAACGAGTAAGGCCGCATTCTAGGCGTTTTGGTAACAGCGTGTCTAAATATTCACTTCTAGCTTTCGATGCGACCTCGCGCGATGACCAGAGGCAAAGTCGACGAGAACGCAACCAGCAGACACATCCGTCAGCCATCTACATCAACTGTCAATGGCATGGCTCGCATGTCCATTAGCGGGGTGAAAGCAGCAGGACAACCAGGTCGCGTCGCGTTGAGTGAAGTTACAACCACCGCGGTCAATCGCAGGGTAAGTACTTCAACATTACAACATAGCACACGAACTAACACGGCGGTCCATTAGGATTCCTATAATAAGCTCGCCGGCAAGGAGAAAGAGGAGACTGGCCTGAAGCGAAGCCGCTCATCGAATATCATCACCACCGCCCAGCGCGTTCCCCTTCGTAGTCAAGTCTCCACAGCCACCGGGTTGAACATCCGCGGACCCGCCCAGCGTATACAGCCCCAAAGACCTCAAGTTAGGAACTCGCGTCTCGCTGTACACCAAACGTTCGTGCCACCTTTGGAAGAGGATGAAGAACAAGAAGATGATTGCGCCATGGAGGTCGAGCAGCATCTGGACGTCCAGAATAGGCAATCCGTGCAGGGACATCCTCTCGATGAAGAGATTGAAGAGCAGATGGTTGATCTCGACGAGAGCGAGGATGAAGAGGAGACCGCTCGTGTTCGCAAGCACCCCCGTATCTGGCCCGACATGGCTACCGAAGCCCGCATGCGACAAGAGCAGCAAGTCAAGGAGATAACCGACAAGTTCGTCGACCAAGTTGATGTATTTGACACAACAATGGTATCTGAATACGCGGAGGATATCTTCGAGTACATGGGCGAGCTTGAGGTTTGTCGAGCATCCTGATCCCCGTTCCGCTGATGCTAATTGCCGATCAATAGGAGGAAATGATGCCGAACGGGGACTACATGGCGACTCAACATGAATTGAACTGGTCGATGCGACAGACCTTGGTTGACTGGCTGTTACAAGTGCACCTCCGATACCATATGGTTCCCGAAACCCTTTGGATTGCCATCAACATCATCGATCGATTCTTGAGCAAGCGGGTGGTGTCTTTGATCAAGCTGCAACTTGTGGGTGTCACCGCCATGTTCATCGCCGCCAAGTACGAGGAGATCGTTGCCCCATCCGTCGAGGAGTTCGTCTTCATGACCGAGAACGGCTACACCAAAGAAGAGATCCTAAAGGGAGAGCGTATTATGCTACAGACGCTAGACTTCAAAATCTCCCACTACTGCTCGCCATACAGCTGGATGAGGAAAATTAGCAAAGCGGACGACTACGACATCCAGACCAGGACACTGAGCAAGTTCTTGACTGAGGTCACCCTTTTGGACCATCGTTTCTTGAGAGCGAAGCCAAGTTTAGTTGCTGCGGTGGGTATGTACACTGCAAGGAAGATGTTGGGGGGAGACTGGGTGAGTTTCTTGCAAACGTGCAAAATGCATTGTCCAAGGACACGTGACTTACCTCCTGGTTTTAATAGAATGAGGGTTTCACCTTCTACTCTGGCTTCACCGAGGAACAGCTCCTACCGGGCCACCTCCTGCTCATCGATAAACTGGTCGGAGCGAATTTTGGGAAAATGTACGTCCACAAGAAGTACGCCCATAAGAAATTCCTCAAGGCGTCCATCTTCGCAACCGAGTGGGCTCGCGTCCATGCCGGAGATGATCTTATGGCACTCGAAGAGTAAGGCAGCATAACGGACATTTATCATCTACCCTTGTACTATACCATCACTCATCTCCACCATGTCCTTGGACTTCATCTATCCACTGTCGCCCCCATCACATCTGTTTACTATTCAACACACTATTTCTATCTTCATCATCAACAATCCCACTTGTTTGACTATCCCATTCTCCATTGAATTTCTCTTGTCCGTCTATGTCTGCCTTGCTCTCGCTGTCGTCGCTATGCCCAAGTCCTCTCCGATGTCTCAAGCCAACACTCGTTTCATGACAATGCCGCTCGTTCATGCATTACTCCCTCTCCTTCCCCCAGCCCAGGACGCCATTCACCTACAACGTCCACGAAACCAGATATACGCATGTGCCTATGATCCATACGACCATTGTTACACCATGCTCATCCATCTCGTCATGCAATCTGTATCTCCAAACACTGCATCTTCCTCAGCATCTCCCGCCTCTTGGTTTCGTTCATTCGCCGCAAAAGTCCCCTTATTCCAATTTATAGTTTCAATTATCGCTCTTCATCTTTGTGTATGTTATTTCTCTCCATCTCTAGCTTTGTCTCCATTTCCTTCGGCATTCTCTGTGCATACATAATCCTTAAGGCATTATCACGTCTCCTTCGCTGTTTCTCTTCCCACTCCCGTCGCCCTCTCTTGCAGAACCTAACCATTTGGCGTAGTGTATACAATGTACATTCGTAGCCATTTGCGCAGGGCGCTATATTTATTCTCTGAACCAGTGAAAATTCGACCCACGAACGAAAGCGCTTGCTCGAAGTCACAGGCCATTCACCATGTTATAGCCTTAGGTCTTGGCCGTCACAAGGCTCCCCAAGGACGGGGGATAGTAAAACCCGCTGATATTCGCGTTGACGGGGTGCACCCCGGGTTACGTAATGAACACGACCGGTATTCAGGATCCTATATCACATGCCAAGGCGTATATTAGAACTGCTGAACCCCGGTGCCGTGCTCGAAACCAAAATCACCATCTCCACTTCCACTACCACCACCACCACCATGTCAGAACTCTCATTCAAAGGCCACACTGTTGTCATTACTGGTGCCGGCGGTGGACTTGGCAAGGCGTACGTGGTTCATTGTCGTGTGAAGGAAATCGCCTGGAACAAGTAGTTGCTGACGTCGTCCCTTGATTAGATATTCGCTGCTCTTTGCGTCTCGGGGAGCCAACGTTGTCGTGAACGACTTCAATGGTGCTGCAGCACAAAAGGTCGTCGATGAGATCGTGCGGGGTGCGTGTGCCGGATCTTGTGTGGATGTAACTCTGACTGAGAATGTCCCGCAGCTGGTGGAAAGGCCGTGGTGAATACTTCATCGGTGACCGACGGTGCAGCCGTAATTAAGACCGCTGTTGATAACTTTGGCACTGTCACAATACTGCTGAACAACGCCGGCATCCTCAGAGACAAGGGGTACATCGTACATTCTCTTTTGAAGCATATGATATTAATCCCCGCTTTCATCAAGCTTCAAGAACATGACAGACAAAGAGTGGGATCAGATTAATGAAGTTCATCTCAAGGGTGCCTTCTCGTGCACAAAAGCTGCCTGGCCCATCTTCCGCAAGCAGAAGTTTGGTCGTGTCATTAACACCGCCAGTGCAGCTGGATTGTACGGTGAGTTGAGGCAAATGTTGTTGTGAACTACGCAATTTATCTTGCGTTCGCAGGTAACTTCGGCCAGGCGAACTACAGCGCTGCCAAGGCTGCCCTCATCGGCTTCTCAAAGACACTCGCGAGAGAAGGTGCTAAATATGGCATCAAGTCGACCGCAATCGCTCCTGTTCGTGTACCCTGTCTGTCGAATGTACCATTAGCTCAATTTTCCCTTAGCTGGCCGCGTCTGCCATGACTGAAACCGTCATGCCCCCCGAGATGCTCGTTAACTTCAAGGTACGATAACGCTTCTCAGATGGCAGCGAGTAGAGCGGGAGCTGACGTTTCCACCACAGCCCGAATTTGTAGCTCCATTCGTCGCCGCAATTTGTCATCCGGATGGACCTGATGCATCTGGCAAAGTTTTCGAAGTCGGCGCTGGATACATCGCGGAAATCCGCTGGGAACGAAGCAACGGCGCAGTGATGAAGACGGATGCTTCCTTCACGCCATCAGCCGTAGGTTTCCTTAAACCCATCCTATTTCTGGTTACTCACCATGCCCCCAGGTCAAGGCTAAATGGAGCGAGATCACCGATTTCTCCTCCAAGGTTGACCAGTGAGCAATCTACTGCTTCCCTGTATAAGTTACTTATGCTCACTCTTCGTAGCCCAAACCCGGGACCTGACGTCGACGCCGTGGTAAGAAAACTCTCGTCTAAGTGTAGTTGAAATTGCAGGCTAATGTAAACGCAGAGCAAGCTCAAAATTGCAGCCAAATTGCCACCCAATGCCCAAGCGTCACCTGAAGTCCGCTTCGATGGCCAAACAGCCATTGTCACCGGCTCTGGAGGTGGTCTCGGTCGCGCATACGCCCACTTGTACGCACGACTCGGCGCCAACGTTGTGATCAACGACGTGAACGAGAAAGCCGCTAACGCTGTTGTTGACGAGATTGTTCAAGGTAAGCCCAAACTACTTTCCATTATTCCCGATCCCACTCACACAAATGTCCTCCAGCTGGTGGAAAGGCTGCAGTTGCTGTGTGTTCAGCAGAGGAAGGCGAAAAGATCGTCCAAGTTGCCCTGGAGAAGTTCGGTGGTGTGCATATCCTCGTCGCCAACGCTGGTATTCTGCGTGACAAGTCGTTCACGGCCATGACCGAGCAAGAGTGGGATCTTGTCGTAGCCATTCATCTTCGGTAAGCTCTCTTCTGCCTTGAACTTTTTCGACACCGCTGATTTTCTTTCGCTCTTAGTGCCACATATAAGGTTAGACCGCGCGCTTGCGGAAATGGGAAGTACTCAACTGTACTGACGATGCTCCATCCCTAGTGTGCCAAAGCCGTCTGGCCCATCTTCCAGAAGCAGCAATATGGCCGAATCCTCACTACAACGTCAGTCGTCGGTATTTGTGAGTCTTCGTTCTCCTGCGTTATTTTGCCGCCAGCTTATCCTATTTGTAGATGGTAACTTTGGTCAGGCTAATGTATGTGGTTCATTTATGACTCCCTCTCCGTATATTCATCCCGCTGTTAGTACTCGACTGCCAAAGCTGGCATTATTGGGTTGACTCGTGTCCTCGCAATCGAGGGTAAGAAGTACAACATCCTGGCCAACACCATTGCCCCTACCGCTGGTACTGCCATGACAGCCACCGTATGGTCAGTAGTGTTGTGGCTTTCTCCGAGCATCATCTAATAAATAAGATAGGCCACAAGAGATGCTTGACGCCTTCAAGCCTGATTTCGTTGCTCCTGTCGTCGGTTACCTCACAAGTGGAGGTATGGGCTTGTCGCATCCCTGTGTATTTATGTATTGATTGAACGTTTTCTGTAGCTAACGAGGAAAGCACTGGCGGCATCTTCGAGATTTCTGGTGGCTGGGCCGCCCAAACCCGCTGGCAACGCGCAGGTGGACATGGGTTCCCTACCAACAAGCCTCTCACACCTGAAGACGTTGTCGCTAAATGGGGCGTCATCACCAACTTTGACGATGGCAGAGATACCCACCCAACGACGACATCCGAGGCATTGCAACAGGTATTATTTTCGCGAGCATCTAATGGGTCTCATGCTTACCTATATATTGTAGCTGGTCGAAAACTTCGGCAATACGGGTTCGGACTCTGTGAAGGCGAAGCTATGAGCTGTACCACCAGTTGTTATGTACTTGGAAAGCTAGTGTATTTACTCTCTGTTGTTTTCGTTCATTATCACGCTTTACAATCATCCGCAATTCCTGAACGAAGCTGTTCCACAAGAATTGTTCCCCACAATCAGCTTCTCCATGTCTCGGGGCTCGGCCAAGCGATTAGCATGTGATTACTTGATCGTCGACTGACCATATAAACCTCTCGCGCTCGTGCTCAATCCAACCGATACGCTTTCTAAATGACCAACTTCAAGGACCCCAAAGCTTTCTCTGACACTGAAGACTCTGCATTGGTTGCGGAAGCAAAGCAGCAGATTCCTGCTCCTGTTGACTACCAATTCACGGAGCGGGATGTCATCCTCTACAACCTAGGCATCGGAGCCACTGCGAAGGAACTCCAGTGGACCTTCGAGGGCGACGACGAGTTCGCTGCTCTGCCAACGTTCGGTGTCATTCCCCAGTTCCAGGCCAGCGGAGGAATGCCGCTGGATTGGCTACCTAATTTCAACCCGGTATGTAGCAGTGTCGTAACTTGCGAAGTGTGTCTGAATGGTCCGGAACCAAATGCAGGCTAAACTTCTGCACGGTGAGCAGTACTTGAGCCTGAAGGCCCCGATACCGACATCCGGAAACCTTGTCAGCGAGGCCCGGTGAGTCTCTCTTCATCCGACTGTAACGTTAGATTGAACGACGAGTGCGCGCTAGGCTCATGGAAGTCCTTGATAAAGGCAAGGCCGCAGCGGTCACCTCCATCGTGGAGACCCGGGACAAGGACACTGGGGAACTCATCTTCGAGAACCAGTCGACCGTATTCATCCGTGGTGCTGGTGGATTTGGCGGCAGACGAGTGGGGAAGGGTACGCGATCTTAGCATGCGAACTCACTGCGACTGTGCATTCTGACGGGTATATCGACCCTTCGTAACAGACAGAGGAGCAGCGTCTGCTGCCAACGCCCCTCCTAAGCGTGCCCCGGACGCCACCTTGGAAGAGCAGACAAGTCCGTCACAGGCCGCGTTGTACAGGTACGTTTTATGCATCACCACGCATCCCATCAACTCAATTCAATACTTCATTCAATCAGGCTGAGCGGAGACTCTAACCCACTGCATGTAAGGGTCCTTGCATCAATCCTTGGGGACCATATTGTACTCATTGTATCCACGTGTAGATCCTTCCTGAATTCGCCGCCATTGGGGGCTTTGATCAACCCATCCTCCATGGACTATGCTCCATGGGAATCGCTGGAAAACACGTCTTGAAGTCATTCGGAGAGTACACGGACATCAAAGTCAGGTAAAGAATGCATTCCCTCCATTATGTGCAGCTGCAGGGCGATGGTCTCATCCCTCATCCTTCCAGATTCGCTGGTGTTGTTTTCCCGGGGGAGACGTTGGTTACTCATATGTGGAAAGAAGGGTCTAAAGTTGTCTTTGGTAAGTCCAGCACAGAATTCCCTATTGCAATGGACGTTGAACAATCGATATTCCTTTAGTCACCAAAGTAAAGGAGCGTGATGCCATAGTGTTAGCCTCGGCCGCGGTAACTTTGAAGGAAGGCCAACCGAAGGCTAAACTGTAGCGTGGTTGACGAGTATACATGGTAGTGTGTATTGAATGCTATATCGCTCGTCGAAGTATTTGAAGTCCAGAAATCCACAGCCACAAAACAGGAAGCGAAAAACAAACACAGTGGGGTATCTCGAATCGTTAAATAGCGATGTATGATATAAGGGTATAAATCTACAATGTGTGTTTCACGTTACGCACGTTCAAAATATCGACTGCACCACCAGTCATCGTTTCCCTCAGTTGGTATAGGGATGGATGTCATACTATTCATTATGTACATTGCGGAAGAATGCCAAGGCTTGGGGCTCCTGGAACGGAAAACATCAGTATCGACTACCTACGGAAAGGAAGAAGACTAACCAGGGTAGAACCTGTAATGTTTCGAGCAGCAGGTTAATGATTTATTTAGTCCCATCCTGTAACCACTTACCAAAAAGTGACACCCAGGATAAGATATAGACCTGCAAGCATTGCGAGATTAGCTCCAGAACGGGCCTATACTCGAAGAGACAGCGTACACATCAAGATCATGCCTTCGAGCCAGTTTGATTTACCGTCCTGTACCACGTAGTTGACGGTGAGCACTGTACGTAGCACAGCGATCAGACCATGCAACGACACACACCCACTCTACTCACCAGCAAGAAAGAGTGATATCGACTCATATGGATCAAACAATAGGGTCAATGGTTTGCCCAGAATCCACCCCAAAGTGACAATGAACCTGGAGTAATTATTAGCGTATGTTGAAGGAGGTTAGGACATTTATTCACGGAATAACGAAGAGGGCGATTTGCTGGTGAGTACGGCAATTAGACCCGCGAGACGGTTCAATGAACGGTGTGACGCACTATGCTAGAGCCAACAGCGACACCGAGACTCAACGTCAGCTTGTCCTTGATGGAGACAGTGACCGCCGTTACATGCTCTGAAAGGAACGGCAACCCATTCAATATGCCACAATTGATAGAGGTAGATCCAAACCAACGCACCTGCTGCATTACCTACGATGGGAAGTAGTATCACGCCAACGAACTCCTTGCTGATTGTACCACCCTCGGTCAGCCCGTCGATGGAATCCACCAGCCATTCTGCAGTTACAGCGACCAACTACGAAAGCAACCGTCAATGGTCGATAGATCACGAATGAGGGTCACCCTTACAACCGTGACAACAACAAGCAGTCCTACGGTCATCCAAACGCTCAACTGAGGTTTCTCTTCCTCCTCTGAGTCTTCTCCTGATGCGTTGCCGACGTGACCGTTGCCGTTTTCGAGATCATGAAGCGATCCATTTGCTAATGATGGGACAGCCGTGGTTTGACCAGTGGGCAGCGACAATGAGTTGCTATTAACGGTCGCTGTCCTCGTACTCGAAGTATGCGAGTCGGTAGCGTTATCAGGCTGGGGTTCCTCTTTCGACGATTTTCTCTTACTGTCCTTGGACTTGCGAACGTACGGCTGTGATTTGATGACAGCGTCGCTAGTCTCGTCGTAGAGGCCTGCATGGGACCATAGTTGAAAGACAAGGTACGAACCATAAACTGTGAAAGATATCAGCGGTTAGCGAAGCCGGGTGTCGAACAGACGCACTGAACAACAAGATGATGGCGACCTGAACCAAGTAAGCGCAAATCTGGCACAGTGACGGTAAGGTTGTACATACACCTCGACTGAGCTGCAACACTTGCTTGCCCTGCTGTTGATTAGGGTCCGCCGGACCTTCAGACAATGCCAGGATATACGCCGCGGGTAATAGGACGGCAATTACACTAATGGTAAGCAATGAAGAATTAAGTTGCACAGTGCCTGCCGGTGCGGCAGTGTCAGCACCCATCTTGTTACATTAATTGGGGCTTACTTACTGACGGTGAAACCCTGTTCTGAGAATTGTGTACCGCCAGCGAAGAAGCACATGCCCAAAACAAGAACTAGATCGTGTACCGGGACGTAAGCTTTCGCCAAGGATCTGCGAGAAGGCGCTTACGCAGATTTGAGAGGATCGATCCGATAACTACATAAATTGGGGAACTTCAGCTCTCGGTGAAGATAAATTGCAACGGCTTCGCATACGGGAAGATTGGACTATGGTCAGTTGGCATTTGACCAGGGCAAGTATCTAACTCAAGGCGTGTCAGCACAAACCCCGTCAGAGTATAGATCCGGACTCCGGAGTGGGCACGCACAGCAACAATCAGCTCGACGCTGAGAAGGTATGATCAGGGACAGCTTTGAATTGATAGGCGGACCTTGACTCACGCGTTTCCCTGATCAGGATCCTGATCAATATATTCTGGGCATGATTTCGGAGATGAAGAACTCACGAGGGTGGCGTTCAAAAGCCCGGCTAGCGTTTGCCCAACTCTCATTGAGAGCTCGTCCGTGGCGAAAGCTAGCAGCTAAAATGAGCCGTGACGTCAACTTGCGGTATTATAACGGCGCGGTTATGTAGCACACCTTCGCCAAGGGTATGATTGCCAGAAATGAAACTGATGACGCTCGGTGTTTAGAACATGTGGTAAGCGTGAGGAGTCAAGGAGTGAGCTCACAAACGAAAATGAGTGTATGTTGGTCTTTCATTGCGAAATTGAGGGCCCACTAAGATGATTATTGGTGCTGAGCCACGACGAGGGACATTCTGAATGCATACCGAAACTGGGATGAAGACCAATAATACGTTCAACCCTATAAGCAATTCGATCAGCAAGTACCTCTATAGCTCCAAAAGAGGCGCACGTACACGAAGCGAATAAGATACTCCTCAAACTGTTCAAAATCGACGGGGCAGGCCCAACCTTTTTGTCCGGTGTCAGCAACATGGAAGCAGCTCTGATGAGATTTCTAGTGGGGGTTCTGGTCATTGCAGCCCCGTTGGTTTCGATGAGGTTACTTGTAGGTAGGCTGCTTGTTCGCTGGCGATGGCTGAGCTGGGATTGAACCGCCTGTTGTCTTCCACTGGCAGTGTGTTTAGTACCATCGCTAGGCTCTTCTTCGTTCACTGGTGTCATAGCTGTATCCTGTACATTATATATCTTTAAGTGCTGAGCACAGAAATACAGCTCACCGCCAAGGGAATTTTAAGAAGGGGCAATATAAAGCGAAGCAACGCGAGCGTTATGGTTCGAGTTCTTTTATGAACTTGTTCTAATAATAGGCCACAGGTGATGCACTGCGCGTCACGCAGTGGGAGACACAGGAATGAATTACTCCTTACGACGATGCAGTGGAATATTTGATATCCAGTGACGTGAGATCAGATCCAACGATGGGGTGAATGTGGAACGCACGAAAATAAGTCCTATTGACCGCATTCTATACAAATCGATAAATGATATGGTATCATACAAGACGAAGCAAATCGGCGACCAGCTGTAAGAGGTATCGGTATCCGAATAGTTCGTGTGAGCCCGCTGTGAGTACATAGGGCATACAGCGCCCATCAATCAGCCTTGATAGGCGAAAGAAACGGCACCGTAAAGTCCATCCTCTCTTCCCAACATTCCATGACCGTGCAGAATCTACAGCGCAGTCAGTCAGTCAGTGCCTCAAATCAGCGCCAGGGACAATTGCTTACCTCCATCTTCCTTGCATGCCATCCGACACCACTGCTCACGTTTCCATTCGCTTCAGACAGCTTCTCAATCTCCGCCCTCAATGGATGTCCAGCAGGTAAATCACGGCGCAGGACGCTTCCCGAGCTTTCGGATACCCAGCCGGATGCGGTGTCCACATACCAACCCCTGCCACCCTTACTACGAACAATTTTCCAAGCACCGGCACCAGCACCAAGGCCGCCCAACATCGGTGTGGAGAGCTCGATGACACGGAGTCTCGTGAGGGGAGGCTTGGGAGGAGTTGGTGTCGAAGTGAGGTTGAGAGTGAACGGTGGGGTGCAGAGAGGGCGGATGAGCTGAGTATGTAACGCGACCGAGGACTGGCGGGCAGATCCACGAGGCGCACCATTAACGCCGGTGCGCAGACCGCAGTCAAGCTCAGGTGATGTCCCAACCAAGGTAAGGATCTCGACATTCCTCGCCTTCGTCTTGATGAACTCCGACACCGCCTTCAATTCCAAATCAGGAATATAAGACAAACCGAATGATCGCAGGCTCGATTGAGGGAGGCAGAGGTCGAGCAGAATTTCGCGAGTGACTGGTGAGCTAGACAAGTCCAAGTACACCAAGTCGCCAGAATGGAAACAGGGAGCCAAGGCGACAATGTCTCTAAGGTGCTCTGTAGTCAAAGGGGACGTGAAAGTCATGTCACCGTAAAGGTTTAATTCCTGGAGTTGTGAAGTGACGGAAGAATTAACAAGAAGGTCCCTGATCGACTCGCTTGTGAGCCTGATACAACGTGCAAGAGCCAAAGACTTCAATCGGACCGAGGGTGAAGCACCCAAAGCATCCAAGAGCTCAGGGGTCGCACGTGTGCCAGAGAGATCCAGGTGAGTGAGGGAAGGGAAGGATAGAACCAGCGGAGTAAGAACATTGGGTAGGATCGATTTCACACCACGCAGCCCGAGTCGTTGGAGGCCTGGAAATACCAAAGGCTCCTCTTGGTGACGGTTTGCTTGGCGATCTGTGGAGTTGTCTTGCGTGAGGAGGTATGTGTTGACGAATTCGGTAAGCGAGTTGACAAACACCGCACTGACGCAACCAGTGAGATCGATGGCAGCCAGTTCACGACATTCGCGACGACGCTCTCGGTCATCTTCTTCCACATCGTTTGCATCCGTAATGACCAGACCACGGCCGCGTGATGGACGGCCCCGACCACGGGATGGTGCGCCCCGAAGTAGTAGTTCCTTGAGTACCGGCAAAGTCAGGGCCCCGTCCCTATTTGAATTATGAGCAAAAGTCGCAATGACTTGATGACTGGACAATCACTTACATGTATTCGGTTGCGCCGAAAGTCAGCAAATTGGGGCATTCCTATTCATTCCGTGAGCAAAGTAGTAGTACAGTGGGATATTATGTTGGTTACCTTGATTAAAGCCTCAACTCGATCCCCCGTAACAAAGCGGGAGTTTACACCTTCATCGATAGACCTCCTGATGCCAATGGTACGGAAATGGTTGAAGTCAAGATGACGAACGAAACGACCTGGACGAGGGTCATTGGGAACAGGTACTGAAAGGAGAAATCGGTCTCGTCATTAGGGATGAAGAAACAAGCGCGCGTACCGTATACCCCCGCATCTCGCCTGTCCATGTAATCCTGTATAGCATCGCTAATCGACCGCATAATCCTCCATCGGGCCGGGCTTTTGCTCTTTTGCCGAAGGCGTCGGGGACTCGGATCTCGAGAAACAACGGGGGAAAGAAGTTCGAGTGGTACGGAGCTGTCGGGCTCCGTTAAAGAATCGAGGAGATTTTCTTCGAGCTTGGAGGTGGACTCTTGGTCCATCGGAGGAGAGATAGAAGCACGGGAAGCCATCGCGGCAGCCTTTATTGTATCCCCGACTACCACTTCCACCTGGCCCTCATCGTAGTCCCAAGCAATTTCTTCGACGAGTGAAAGCCAGCTGCGAGGCAAGCGAACTTCAAGCTTACGCCAAAGCCATGGTTTCGCTGCGGCATGCCAGGCATGATTTACGAGACAGAGAGAGGCCAGGGTCCTTCTGCTCACCGGCTCAGGCCAATTGCCAGGAGGCATGGCTGATGGTAGTGCAGTCGGTATGCCATGGTCGGCGGCGATTAGAGGGTCGAGGGACACAGGGTAGGCCGGAAGGCAAGCAGAGTATACATGGGCGCAGATGGTAAAAAGAATTTCTGGAGGATATTCCGCAGTGGACATTGCAGCGACGTGTTGAGTCGGTTTCCATGTTCGGTACGGGTCTTTATAGCGGGCAGAATGAGAGGCCAGTCGATCACGTGGGTGATCGCCATTCAGGTCGGGATGACAGTGCGGGGTACCAAGAACACGACAAACACGGACAAATAAAGCCTGAGCGAGATGCTTCGAACGTTCCAAGTTCATGTTCTGGCTATATATGTTCCTCCGTAAAAATTAACCAAAACAGCATCTGCGCCATGCAAGACAAAGGGGACACAAATAGGTTACTTCTCAAGGAGTATTTTTCCTCTCTTCCTTACGCAGCACTTCTTCCGGCCGAAGCATGATAATTCTCGAAATTAGTTTCACCTCCCCATGTCGAGATCCGGGCGAAAATAATACTGTTACGTACATGTGATCCCGACATCGCTGATTCCGGACCTGCTTTACTGAATGGCCTCAAGGGTTGTCCTGGGTTGTCTCACCCACAAAATGGTACGTTGTTAGCCAACTATGGCGAAACATGGGCTAACTCAATAAATGGCCTCTAGGAGTCTAATATCTGTAGACTGTGGCGATTTCATTATAGGACTTGCTGATACAATATGTGTCGGTCAGCTTGCAGGTTGCTTCCAGGCCGAGAATTTACGTCCGTTGGTGCCCTCAGGTGGGCTGCAAGGGTGTACTCTTCTCTCCGCACCTAATTGATGAGGTTTTTAGAATGCCGAACCTTGGCGCAATCCCACCGTAAGTTTTTTAGTTCCTAGCTGCTAAGTCACGGGTTGCTAAGTACCGCTCAGGCCTGCCTGAGTCTGCTGATCGTTTTGCACGATGATGACTCCCTTAAGGCTTTTGGACCCACCCGGTAAGTGTTTGTTGTTCTGCAACAATCCAAGTATCTTTGAACAGGCTGGACACACGTTCGCTACGTTTAGGATGCGTATACGTACATCCGACATTCGCACCTAAACTTGAACGTGCACACAGGCAAGTTTACCTTATTGACAATGCGGGTGCCATCTAGTTGATCTGGAACGGTAATAGCATCGTTGCGGAACTATTTCAGCGGTCTATGAGGCCGGCCAAGGGCGTATACCCATGGCGCCATTGTGATCGCATTGCTCGCAATACCACGCTCCCTCAATGTTTTCAAGCCTCCCACCCTCCCAGAGCGTACCATCACAGTCGGAAGCAAATCATTCCACACCATGTCTTCTGGCTTGCCGAGCGGTTAGTTCATGAAGACGCGTGCCTTGCCGTTTCAGATTCCAGCCACACACGTTGATGGGATATCTTTACTCTCCTACCCAGCTCCCTTCTCGGCTATCCCTGTTGCTTTCTAGATGATGTAGGCCAGGATTGGCCAGGATTGATTTATTCCCTCCCTAAACCCAACCCGACTTACCGCGCCGTCATATGCGACGAATATCCTAGAGTCCAATAACACACACGCACACCTTCCTGTGCTATATCCAGCTGACAACCCGATGCTCCAACCCCATATGCTTTTTTCTAGCAGCATATCCTTCAGCGGATTTACATGCCGAAAGTATATTCCCTTCATACAACACACTGCGACTCCTCTTTCGTTCCTTCTATTCTCGGCCTGCTGTTACTCATCTCCGTGAACAAGATTTACGACCGGGACGGTCAAAAAGTAAAGCTACGGATGGGGATTCGTTCAGGCCAGCTGATGCCCCAGTTCAAATTAACTGTCTGGCCTTCGTTCATTTCTTCTAGGCATATATTCCGTAATTGTTCCGACTACCATGGTTCTATGCATACGGAGTAGCGCTTTAACTCATGCGGCCGTGTAGCCGTCTGCCTACCTCATGGTAAGTCCTCTTCTAAGGGTGTACATATGACTTCTACCCGACTGCGAAGCGCTTATTTTTGTCAACAGCCACTCACGAATAACCAGACGGTTGAACCCTATTTGCTATATGGCTATATACAGCTCCGGCGTTCAAATCAACCTTTATTACGGTAGATCAGGTCCCTTCGTAAACCTGGCATATGGAACGTTACAAGATGTTGGAGTGGTCGGTAGCTCCTCTGGGACTCGCTCTCCCCAGAGTCCCCAACTCACGTCGTTCCTTCCCCGGATTATCCCCAGATTCTTTGCCGCAATTCACCTGCGCGGGTTTCATTGCAAATTCTTTACGAACATTCTGGCAACAGTTGCAAGGACTCGTGGTCTGGACCGACTTGGCTGTCCTGCGCCCCTGCTGCGTACCACTTTTGGCCTTCTGTTCCAACAGGCCACCCGCCAATACAGTGCGTCTCTTGACGACACCTGTCCCATGGTCAAAACGGACGGATCCTTCAAAGATGCTTCCGGAATCCGGCGCAAAACCACCGTTTCTACCATGTAGCACCCATAAATCTATTTTCGGCGCGTCCCACCTCAAATTACACGGCGCTATATAAAAGTTGACAACTATTTATGTCGTTCCCAACGTCGTGAGTATCATAGTCCTACATCTCAATTCCTCGCATCCCAGCCTAATTTATCCCTCGGTCGTTATTTACGTACGTGGCTTGTAAACCACCAATACCTAACGTTCACGCTGCTTGATATTCCTGATATAGATCAATAGGAATGTAAACAGTCGCTCTTCTCTTTCGCCGAAGATATTCTCGTGCACCACCGGAACACCGCCTTCGAAAACAACGTCCATCTTTCTTCCCTGTTTTCTATATCTTTCCAGCTCCAATTCGGATATACCTCTCTTTTGCATCGGTCCGCAGCCTAGAACCGCACGGCGACTGCGAAGAGGCGAAAGGGTAAGGAAAGGCCATACTTCGTCGAGATGGCGGAATATAACGCTCCCGCTCGGATACCTGACGTTGGGGGCTTGGGCTTGACGGAATTACACGAAGAAGTCCGTTTCAATGCTAATCCTATATTATATTCATTCATTTCAACCTCGACCCTCAGAGCCATCACACATTAAAGCTAACGAGGATAGGTTTGTTGCCGGAAGCAGTTGGCACCATGCGCGGTCGACATTGCGAAAGTGACAAGCGAAGCTACTGCATCACATACGTGGCCAGATGACGACTTCAAGCCTGCGTATGTTACATCGCCTCCCGGGCAACCGAAGTTAACCCACGCATAGCATTTAGCTATGAGCAGGAGGGGACTGCAAATTGTATATTTCAACTTCTCGATTCTTCCATTTGATCCTTGGTGTGAGATCACATCTACCTACCGCCCGTCACTTAACCTCTTACCCCAGAAGTCTGCGCCTTTCCCTCTGAAATTCAGAAGGGCTTGGAGGAATCTCATCAAGTTAAGGATTTAATTGAGCAATATTATATACTTGTCAAGTATAGGATGTAAGATATGATGCCTTGATGGATTACGTTGGGGTTCCGTAGAATGCTGTACGAACCCCACATTTATGCCATGCAACTCACTCCATCATCATGGTGCGATAGGCTCGGCATGGAGGACTTCCCGTGCGAGACTTCCCCTGCTGGATAGGGCAATGGAGAGGTGACGGCAATGAGGGGTGGAAGCCTAGTAGTTCCGTCGATGAAGGGGTAGTCCGAGTAACCCTTGCCACTGGCATCACCAGGAACATAGAAAGTCGACCGATCGTAAGCATTCAGAGGCAAGTTGTCCTTCCACCTCAGCGGTAGATCTGGGTTGGCGAGGAAATAGCGACCGACGGCAATGATATCGCCATGTTCAGCTGCTTCCAATGCAAGGTCCCGAGTATATCCACCAGCGCTGATGAAAGGTTTGGGGGACCAGATTCTCCGAAGAAAGTTATTCTCTTCTTCAACGTGGTTGTTGCCCTCATCCTCTGCATCTGCTACGGGTCGAAGTCCAATGTCCTTGCCATCTGCTACTCGTGGCTCGATAGCGTGGAGATATGCTAGGTTGGGCAACCGATCCTTGAGCTGCGACACGAAGTAAGAGTAGGTTGGTTTGGGGTTGACCATCCCCATCTCCTGGAACCTGCTCCAGGGGCTGATACGGACGGCTGTTCGATCTTCGCCAATCTCCTTAGACACGGCCTCCAGGACTTCCAGTGCAAATCTCGCACGATTTTCTGGACTCCCACCATACTGGTCTGTACGTTTGTTCGATACATCCTGGAAGAATTGGTCGATGAGATAACCATTTGCGCCGTGGATCTCAACTCCGTCGAAACCGGCGAGGTTGACAGCGTTGGAAGCTGCCTTCGCAAACAGCTGGACGTACTCCTTGATTTCGGGGATTGTTAGGGGTCGGGGTGGAGGGGTAGGTTGATACGAGAGGGCAACATCCGATGCAGAAACATAGTCGAGTCCCTCTGCACTCAGGACGTCTTGCAACGCAGCTCTACCAAGGCCCCACATTTGAAGATAAATGAATGAACCACGTTCGTGAACAGAGGTGGTAATCTGCAGTAAACATTGCGACGTCAACTTCCTGTGTTATAAAGGAGGGTTCGACAATGTACAAACCTTTTTCCAGGCAGCAATTTGTGTGTCAGACCATATCCCTGGGATGTTGTTGGTACCTCCCGCTTTCGGAGCAACTAACGTCGCTTCAGTGATGAGCAAGGTACCTGGCGCGCGGGCTCGTTGCGTGTAATAGTCCTGAGCGATGGGGAGTATGGGTGTGTGCTCTTCGTCGGCGCGGAACCGAGTGAGGGGTGTGAGTACAAGTCGGTGCTGGAGGGTCATCCGACCTATTTGAATTGGTTGAAAGAGTTTGGGTGAAGATGGAGCAGACATGCTATCGGTATCTTTTTCTGAGTGTTGGATAGTGAAACTTCCGTCTGCATCTTAAGGAATTTATACACAACTTCGTGGCCGTAGCGGACCGCGAGATTGACCCTAGGCAGGTAATCACCACCAATGAGCGCGATGGCTGAATCAGAGATTAGCACCCATGGCACAACTTCGCCCCCCGAGTTTCGAGCTTTCAAGCCTAAGTGCTGAATCAGGACGGAAAATATTTGTTCACTTGGCTACACTTGCTCACCAATCTCGACTATTCTGACAAAGAATAGAACCCGAAGGGCGATTAGTGACCGTGAGAGAGGTAACTTCTACTATTTTTATTTTCGCGCAGATATTCTACCTTTTAGCAAAATCTGCGGCGAATTGTCTGAGGATGAGTGATGGTTCGATATCTCGTCCCAATCGTACAGAGAAATAGGCACTGCGTGTTGGAGGCTACAAGTTGAAGCGGGAAGTAAGTGTGTTTGGATGACAAGCATGAACCAAACTCGGGTCACCTTGAATCCGACGAGACTCGGTGTTGGTCATGCCAAGGTCGGGCTGACAGCAGCTCGTACAATATGGCAGTCACTCACCATATGGAAGTCACCGTTCTGTATTTCGCAGGAGCCTCAACTGCTACCAACCTGAACTCGGAGATCGTTCGCATACCCACAGATCGTCCATTTCTCTTATCCGAACTTGGTGATCTGCTTGTATCTCTTCACCCCGATAATGGCCTTGACAAGGTCCTGGAGAGTAGCCAGTGGAGTGTTGACGCAGAAATGGTCGATAATCCAGGAAACGTCGTGCTTAGTGGTGGGGAGGAAATCGCTATTATATGTCCTGTCTCTGGTGGATGATTGGAGATTGTGAGAAAGTTAGATTATGGTGGGTGAAATTGACAGCGAACTTCTCTCATCACAGCACCCATTGATCTCAAACCTAGGTGACACAGGCGATCTCGAATACATCCCTGATGTGCAGTCTAAAAGATGCTATACCTGTACACTCGGCCCAAGGACCAACCGCTTTGCCCAATTCATCTGCTTTCATCGCGAGCAGATTGACGCCAACCACGTTCCTCGTCAAAGAGTACGATGATATATACTCCGAGCAACCTTACATATACGTGAAGCTTATCCAACAATTGAATACAATCATTGTTGTCGATACTGGTTGTGGGGGTACTTCGTCCAATCCGAATATCGAAATCAAGAGGTTAAGGGAATTCCTCGAAACCGTCCGTATCGAAGATAACGGTGGACGTCCACTAAATGAAGGGCGGCGAATGAAGTACCTCGTTATTTTGAGCCATTGCCATTACGACCACATTTGTGAGATCCCTCCGTTCCGTCAGGTCTGCTGTCTGATCAGAATGCATTCAGTGGCAGTCGAGCAATTGTGAAGCTTCATTGTTGCTGTTGACGTGGCTATCATCATTGACGAAACTACGATCCATAGCTCTGATTCTGTGATACTGGCATCGGGGTACTCCCCCGAATTCTTGCGTCCGTCGAAGCTCCCCGAGCACTCGCTTTGTCAAGAGCTTGGAATCGAGACGCCTTCATATTCTCCAAATTTGGTTGATCACATGCATCGAGTCTTGTCTTCGGATGGAAAGCAGACGTCCATGACTATCATGCATTCCCCTGGACACACGCCTGACGAACTCGCGGTATATGACGAAGACGAAAGGATGCTATATGTCGGGGATACGTTGTATGAAAACGCCCCCATCATCTTCCCGAAGGAGGGCTCCATAATCGATTGGATGGAGACGGTCGATGAATTGATTTCGTTCGTAGGCGACAAAGAAAGTCAAAGCGGATTGGCGGTAAAGATCAATGCTGGCCACGAAACAGCGGGTCAACCAGCGCTACAGGTTTTGACCTCGGCGAAAGGTTTCATGGAAGACGTTTTGAGAGGCAGCGAAAAAGTCCAACGTCGTTGGACTAAGAGAGGGGAGGAAACAGTAATGTACGAGCAAGACGGGAAGCGATTTGCCCTTATTTGCCCCGAGAGGCTCGTTGCGGAAGCCCGAAAGTAGGACGTTCGTGTGGGCGTATTATGTACCTTTCCCGAGTATGTTCTTTTCCAATTGAGCCAAGAATTCATCTGCCTCTGTCGTGGGCTTCTTGGTCTGCTTCGCTTCGAAAGCAGCGAACGGATCGGCGGGCACTTCTTGTGCAGATGGAATGTGCGCGCCGTCGTCACCAGAAAGCTTAACTTTCTTCCTCTTCGATTCCAAGGCCTTCCTTCTTTCTTCAATTTCCCTTTTACGTTTTTCCATCGCCCGGCTCTGCATCGAAGAGGCAGCTCCGGCGGCGTCATCGCCCTCCCTCATACCCTCAACTTCTCCTGGCTTGAGGTCTACTGCACCCATTTCTCGTCGAGACTTTTCAGTTTCCTCCCGCGCAGCTTTCATTTCTTCCATTTGAGCACGTCTGGTCTGTTCATCCGCAGAAAACTGATAGAATCCAGCCCCCTTCGCTCGGACCTCTCGGGCTGCATCATAGTGGATATTCAAGGGATTGTTTTCCTCGGAGTGTATCTTCTCGATTTCGGCAATGCGTTCGGCGGACGGTTCATACACCGGGAAGTAATTGACAGGATTACCTGTTCGGTGAGAGTAAGTCAACAACATTCAACCCTAGACCACGGCAGTACGTACGAATGATAAGATCTCTGAGAGTGCATATAATATGTTAATGCGGTAGAAACATGGGTTGCCTCGAAACACGTACTCATCAATGTCCACATGAGGGCCCTCAGTATGCAGCAAATGTCGAGGTACCTCCGAACGACGGGCCGACCGAAGGCGACCAAACTCATCTTCGTATTCAATAATGGGATCTTCCTGGGGGAAGTGAGCTTCCTGCCACTCTATATGGATAGGTAGGAGTACCTCGTCTACACTGGGTCCAGGTACAGCCAAGGATTCGTCCTCATCATCGCTATCGGGTTCGAAGAACTCAGAAACTGGTTTTGAGTCAAACTAGGGGTCAATTTGATTAGAGCGATACCGCGGCGAGCAATGGGAACAACACAACGCACATCCACTAGCAAGGCGTCGTATTGACTATCAGTCAATCCTCCAGTCTTGCCCTTCTTGAGTTTGTCGTATATCTTCGCTTTGCGCTCCAATGCCGCACGAGCGGATTCAAGAGTGGGCCTGCTGACCGCTTCTAGCTCAATATCTCTCTGAGCCCTGGATTTCACGCCCTTGTTCTGACGTCCCCACACAGTCGGTTTCTGCGGGATGTAAGTGAGATGATGGAGCCAGAGCAAGGGTATGTGTACCTTGTCTGGTCTCTTTATTCCACCCACAACCGCAGTTGCCTTGCCTGCAGCCTTGGACTTTGAGAATTCTGCTTCTTGCTTTGAAAGTTCGGCTTTGAGGTCGAAGAATGAGGTCGCGCTGATGCCAGCGGCTTTCGCCTTCGCCTTGTGGGCCATACGTTTGAGGAAAACCAAAGTGTTGCGTTTGGCCAAGACCGACTAATCCGGCGCTTATGCACCTTCTGAACGTACGTCAAAGGGAGTCATTCTCGAGTATCAATAAGTACGGGATCATTTACAAAGACTAATACTACAAGTTAATAAGTTCGTTTCAAAATCCAAGTCTTATCCTGACCCTAGTCCATGCTTAGTTTAACGAACGTAGCTATATGCATGATTTTCTGGAATGAGTGGATGAGCTCCAAAGCCGCGAATTCACTCACGTCGCGTCGATCTGCTTTAGCTGGGGCAGGGAGAGGATAATCTTCCTCCTATAGCCTGTCATGTCGTCCATCTGACATGGGTTACCCTCGAGATATATTGTTTCGAGAGATTTGATGTGGGATAATTCGGGCTCAAGAGAAAGAAGATTTGGGATTTTGTTGCCATTGGCCTGACCGAGTATGAGTGCATGACAGGAGAGTTGGCGTAATGGACATACCCAGAACTCCTCCAAATGAGAGAGGTGGGATATGTTTTCAATCGCCTCAATGAAATTGGAGCCCACGTCCAACGTCTTCAGTGTCGTCTAAAACAATGATTCAGCAAAATGAACTACGCGTGAAGCAAGTAATATCATACGTTTTGCTCAAGGCCCTCAAGTTTCTTCACTCCATTGTGGCTAAGGTAAAGCTCTTCTAGACTTTCGAGGCCTTCGAGATTCTCTATTCTGGTGACCCGATTCGACTGCAAGGCTAAGATTCTGAGTTTCTTCAAAGTCCCCAGATTCTGACAAGAAAATCAGTAACGATAGATAGCAGGAAATGGGGCACCTTTAGTACCTACTTCGAGCTTTGTGATCTTGTTCTTCCCTAGCCATAATTCCTCTAGGTTCACTAAAGCGTCTAAGTTTTCTATTTTCTGTGGCAACATATTCAGAGAAAGCCAGAGGGTGGATGAGTTGCAAGTCTCACCCTGAGTCTATTCCCTCCAAGTTCCAGACTTGTTAGGTTTACGAGGGGGTCTAAATTGTTTATCTTGGAGATCTTGTTTTGCACAAAAAATACCGTCTTCAAAGTCGGTACCTCTGCTAGACCTTCCGGCACCGACTTGAGAAGATTAAACGACAAATCCAAGACTCTGTCAATCGTTAAGTATATGCCGTTTGATTCAAGAGAGATCGTCAAAACATACTTGAGCTTCTTCATCTTCTTCAGCGAGTCCCCCACTGTCTTGACCTTGTTATCATACAGATCCAGCTCCTCTAGTTCAACCAATGCATCCATAATTTCTGGATCCAAGTATGTTATGACGTTCTGCCTCAGGCATAGCTTCTTTAGGTATGGGCCAAATCGCGGTAGACGAAGGTTCGAGAGTGCCCCAATACGTGAATGTATCAATTCAAGCTCCTAGATGCACTGAGGATCAGGGATATTTATCTCGCAAAGAAGGATACGGAAGGCGGTGCACGCTTGCTAGATACGAACCTCTGTATTGTCGGGGAAGTCGATAAGGAAGTCGCCATCTTCCCCCTCTGCAACCTCCTCTTCGTCGGCCTCTTCGTCGGTATCCACTGGCTCGTCGGCAGGCAACACTACCCTCGCTGATCTTGGGTGAAGTTCCGAGTCATTTAGCATTGAACTGGTACAAATCGAGGAGTGGCGTACTTCTCTGCTGCAATATGAACATGAGCATGCTTCTCCGTGGTAGGGCCCTCTTTGGGTGGAATTGCGCCTTCCCTGTTGACTAGGCTGCTTTGCATGATATGAGTCTGACGCAAAGCCCAGAGAGTTCTGAACTCGGCAAGGGTCCTACCACAAGCGCCGAAAACAGAGATAAGATAATCAACATAAAGGGTGGCAGGTGCTTGCGCAACGCGATCGTCCTCGATCGCGTCGACATTCTTCGGAGAACCTCTGCGGGGAACCCCTCAAGCGATGCAGGATGCTTGACGATCGGAACATAATCTCGCGTCCCTGTGGCTGTAAATCTCGATTGCTGGGAAGTATGAACGACTCTACTGAAATACCACATAGTGGCCAACCAACGCCAAAACACATCGTAGTCTTCGAGTAACTAAGTATAGTGGTGCACATATATTACGGAATCGTTGGTGATGGAATGAGTCCGGGGATGGGGCTTGTAGGCTAGGGATTGACATGGAGGATGCAATAGACGGAGTAGATATCCGAGGAGAAACAGGATAACGGAGTACAAAGTGGATTACGAAGTCAATCGTGTAGGTATGATAGTTTGAGAGCGAACCAGGCTGCTAAGACACAGTGAGGGCATGAGACTAGGAGAAAATATTATACTGACACCGTATTTGTAGGCGACAAGGGACAACACGACAGAGCAAGTAAGAACGGGGAAAATGAAGAAGGAAAGGACGTCCCGGTCCGTATGATACGTATGCGTATAAGGATGATTATTTAGTTCGGCCGGTCGCTCGAGTTGTCATCGTTGTCGGGAAGATCCTAGAGGTGGATGGAACGAGGCTGGGGAACGCCGAGGCATCACCGCCTTCCGACGCCCATCCCAACGCTCCCGCCTCCGATAGAACCGCCAGGCCCAACGCCAGGCCCCATGGGTGGTAGCTGCCGATCCCTCTCATAGGAAGAAGGCAGTCCGCCCAATGCTCCTCCGCTGCTTAGTCCACCGTCGCCTCCGTAGGACCCAATGATAGGTGATTCACCTCCACCAAGCATAGGGCTCAACCTATCAACATAATCCAGTCTAGGTAACTGGTGATGTCCAGAGGCGTTCTGGCTGGCCGAAACCGGCGGGTTCGAAAGTGGAGATGGCACGCTGTAGAATCCGCCCCCGCCCCCACTTGATCGTCCTGGATGAGGAGGTTCAGGGCCAGTGGGCGCTGTGGGGGAGCCGCCGCCGCCGCCACTACCTGGTCCCGGAGCGCCGGGTCCCGACTGATAGTGCACAAAGTTTACGCTGGAAGCAGGCGGGGAAGGAGATGGTGTTCCATCTTCGTATCTTGGCCCGCCCCGAGGGGTGCTGTAGGGCTGGTGGTGATGCGTTTGGGCATGGGGGTGATATAAATCGCTGGGGCTACCACCACTTCCATACTCCTCGCGAGCCCACCCTGATCGTCCGCCCGGGTTGCCTGTATGTATATCATCACCAGTCCATCTACGGCCGGCGTATAGCCCAGAAGACGATGCTGACGGAGACCCACCAGCACGGCTAGCAACGGGAGGCGTCGCACTATCTCTGCTCTTCGTCGTGCCACCACTTATGACTCGATCCTTTCTGCGGCGGTTGCCCACTCCTGCGCCTTCTTTCTTAGCCCGTGAACGTGCATAGCGTAGTCCACATCTGAGCCATTTGGAGTTAGTAGATGTTGTTGGTCACAGATGAAGGGTGGCTTACGCATTGCATAGCTCCTTCTTTCCACTAGGGCCCTTCCTCCACTCCGGACTCGTGGTAGCTTTGCAGCTAAAGCATTCCAAAACCCCAACGGGCCTGTTGCCCCCTGCCCTACCTCCACCTCCACTACTGTTTGCCGAGCTATCAAACCCATGATCGCCATACTCTCCTCGACTGGAATTGGGTGACACCCTCCTTCGGGGCGGAGGCACCAGATCCATCCCAACACCAAGATGATTAGGTGAGTCCCTGCCACCGTCGCTCATATTCCCGTTCGATCCCATATCGCCTGTGCTCATGTTTGTTGGCGCAGGGCTCCCAGCCATGTAAGGGGAACCTGAATATGGTGATATAGGACGCCCCCCGGCATCATACCCTGGAGCGACTCCCACTCCGGAAGGGTTCTCCTGGAAGCCTCCAGGGCCAGGAGCAGGTGGGGGCCATTGGCCTTGTTGCGGAGCGTGAGGGGAGGAAGGATTGTATGCTGCGGCTGACGAACTGGTGGCGGCAGAACGTAAGTTGCTTACAGAAGATGGGAGAGAGCCGTGTGTTGGACTAGACGATCCCCATGAAGGCGGGGGATGGTATCCTTGTGGGGGCCATCTCTGGGGCGAATAAGGCTGAGAAGGCTGGGTGGGCGATGGATTAGCTGATGTTGTCGGATTGGCGGGGTTGGGCGATGCATATGCGGATAGGGGCGGCAGCGTCGGTGGGTGATCATAATACGGAGGATGGGCAGAAGGTTGCTGGGGTGAATAGGCACTGGGAGGTGGGGGGTAAGACATCATATTTGCGTTGGTCGCAGGCGTCGTGGAAGTGGTTTGGGATAAAGATGATGGAGTGGCGGCGGACGCGGAACGGGTGGAAGCTGGGGTGAATTTGTGGCACGCGAATATTATGGTGCCTAGAAAATATCACCGACGCGGATGAGCCAAGGATGGATGACCAAGACACGGAGAGTAAGTCAAAAAGTAGGGAACCAGAATTTGGCAAGGGGATGTGGAGTAGTGGAATTTAAGGATCAAGCAGCAAGACAAAAAAGCAAAGAACGTTCGGGGTGTGGCGAGAAGGAATACAAAAATAGAGCGAACAGAATCGATGTTTCAAAGGCACGATGCCGTATCAAACCGAAAGGGCAAGGGGATTTGTGTCGTTTGGAAATTAGCATAGACAGCAACCGGGTCAGCTTTCACATAAACTATGTTTGCAGATAACGCACCATGCGGGATGTATATACTCTCGACTTCGCTCCCTGGCCAGGACGGCATCATCTGAGTTGCCTTATATCTCCTTGTGCAGCTGGTCTTGGCGTCACTCGCATTGGGGAGGTCACTTCCAATCTGAACGTTCTCCACAAGTCGGGCGAAGTCCCGCGAGGTTGGTTGGTGAGCAGACGGTGGTGGCGGCATGGGGTCCGGCGGCCAAGACAGGAGCATAGGACGTGTGCTGTGGTTGGCTAGAATCTGAAACACTCTCATGACTTGCGGGTATTGCTGTTGCTGCGCCTGGCCCGGCGGCTGGATCGTCGTTTCTGGTGTCGGTACCCAAGCTATCAACCTCTCCCACACCATTCCCACTTCTCCGTTACCCATCCATGGTGTTCCGCACCAATTTGTCCATTCCGTTTTGTTCTCTTCGTCATTGTCTCGGTCTGTATCAAGGTCGACTATGGCATGAATGAAGCAGAGCACCAAGTTGCTTGCTGCGTAGTTTATTACAATGTCGACCGCCATGTAATTGGAGTCCAGCGCGATCTTTGACGCTGAGGGGAAGGGGGGCGGTGGTCCAGTGTAACCGAGCTGGCGGCGCACGCGGGAAAGTCGAGAGAACCGTACCCTGTTACGGCGGTCAACGACAAAGGTGCATACAAGCCCTATACCACGCACCTGGTGACACTCCCATGCAACGTTCTGTTCTGTAGAACATCTCCCAAATCGTGTTTAGCCGACGCTTGTTCGTCCGGATGCACGAAGGATATGAGGGATTTCCCAATGAGCACAGAAGCTTGTTCTTCTAGGTGGGAAGCAAGAACGGGGTCAAGGTAGATAAATTGCAGTTCGGATGTCAGGAGAGCCCAGTCTATGCTGGGGGGTGAGAAGTGAGGCGATCGAATGATCGAAATAGACGTACAACATCTGGTTTGCCCGACCTTGGGCAGGGGCGCTGGCGGCTGCTCTGCTGCGTACGCTGGCTGGTATGAAAATGAGTCTGAAGTCGGCGGCATCGAGGGCGAGTGGTGGACGAAGCTCATGAAGGTCAAGAGCAAGAGAGAGGAAGGGAGTAAGGGAGAGGGAGAGACTAGGTTACTGTATTTGTCATTATTGTGATATTCCGACAACAGCTCCGATCGGCACTCGATCGATGCTGTCTTTCGATCTCTTTTACGTAAGCACCGTCGGTCCTTCATCCACTGCCATGAGTAACATTTGGGTCGCTGCTGGCGACGGAGACCTTCCCCGTGTGCAGGTGAGCGGTCAAAAATTCTGGGGAAGCGGTAACACGAAGTCTAATGTTTCTCCTAGCATCTTGTAGAAACACAAAGTACGAATGTCTTGGCTTCTATGACATATCGTCTCATCGATGACATAGGCATCTCACCCAACCAACCGGATGCACACACATACACACCCATGTACGTCGTATCCCCGGAGTATACCGAGCTCATGCTCACTCAAAACGCATGTTTGCATTGACAGGCATGCTGCAGCCTCGTATGGCCACCTACACGTACTTACGTATCTCATATCAAAAGGTCTGGTTCTACTTCATCGCTGAACCAAATTCACGGCTCTGACGCCAGGTCTTACAGGAGGGGATGTTAATGTCACGGACCACGATGGGGACACGCCCCTCTACGCAGTAGAAAACATCCAAACTGCACGTTTCCTCATTGATAACGGAGCTTCACTCCAAATAACCAACAACGAAGGCATCTCAGTGAGTGGGTTTCCCTTAACCCTATTACTCCCTTGATCTATTTTGCACTCTACTTTCTTATATTTCTCCGTTCAATCATATCCTACAGTTTTATCCGACATTAAGTTTCCTATCGCACTCATCTCCACGATATTTTTGTGCACGATGCTGACGGCCAACTATAAAACCAGCCAATAGATCATCTATCAGAAGATTTTCCCGCTGTAGCGGCATACCTTCAAACACGTTTACCATCATCACTACCCCCTTCTTCGAATCTCCCAATATCACCATCTCAAACGGTTTCCCAATCTTCATTCCCATCTCAACACGCGCAACATGTTGCCTCCGAGTCGCTTACCACAGAACTGATTGAATCAGTTCAGTCCATTCTCCAACAAGCCCAATCAAACGACACCATGGATACTCCCGAAGTAGATGAAGCGCTGACGGCTGCCGTCACTCGGAGTGTTTTGAGAGGTATGACTGTTGGGTTGGAGTACTCCGCACAACAACAACAGCAGCAAGCGGGCGAGGAACAAGTTGGTGAAGCACGGAGTGCAGGTTCCCTTGATCAAAACATGCAAGATGATGCAAGTGACACCAAACGTTCTAAAACGGGCGAATAACATTACCCTCTTATCTGCGCAGTCATCCCCTAGTCTACAGTACATTCTACATCACGGTACATCTTCTAGCTTGCCTTGCCTTCAATCGGCAACTTATTACTCATTTAACCATCTCAACAACTACACTTCGGTGCCTGATCACACCATCCTGAATGATCAATCTTATCTCAATCTCGGAGTACATTATTCACCACATCGGTTTTTATCGCTGTGCGAGATTAATTCGCATCAATTATCAGCTTGCAGGCCAGGCCTAGGGGTCTAGGATTAGTGATACGCCGTCCCCCAGGGCTTGTGTGAGACTGTGAGTAGTAGACACCGAGTATGTGCCACGATGTCTCCACAAAAGTTAGTCGAGTCTCGATCATTGCTCTCGATCGCTCTGCTTCCGGGAAAGCATCTGTACCAAACCCTCGGGAGAAAATCTTATAGAAACTCAGGCCAGTTAGCCAGTAGAAGAACTTGATCAAGAACAAAGTTCTTCGTGAGTTTTGTGAGCAAGTCTCGGCTCTAGACCGACCATCACATTCGCACAGCCTCCGCGAAGGTACTCAGAGGGCGATGCGATTTGACAGTGGCAAGCTGACGAACTTCCAACAGAGGCAATGATTTGTCTATTTATGGATGGTGCGTTCCAGGCTCGTTCGGCCTGAAAGTCTTGGGTACTGCAAAAGTTCGTGCCAATTCGGAGTTCTTTCAAGACGTGTGATGTGGCGCACCGCATATATGCCGATGAGCGGATTGATGAATTGCATTGTTTGTGGGACCTGTGCAGAAGAAGAGAAGAAGAGTCATTCACGGACTAGGCTGGTACTGCGGGTGACAGGGACCGCCCGCGCGCCGGCCACAGAGAATGAAGGCCCTGACTTTGTGGTCTAGGCTTCAAATTCTCAGACAATCTCTTCGAAGGAGAATGAGTGGGAGAGTGATTGAGCAGTATAAACGTTTGAACCTGGAAGCACTAGCCCTGTTCGGCTGTAAATGAAATGTCAGACTTGATACGCGAGTTCGAACTTGGCAATAGTTCCTGATATATTACTGCATAAACAAGGGCGAGGGCGAACATGCACGTCAGAACGGTCTAAGCTCAGCTGTCCACCATAGTGGTTTCGATGTCTTCACCCACACCTGGTCACACCCGGGCACTAGATGATTGGACGTAGAAACCATGCCATCAAAGGATGACGGAGTATTAGCTGCGACAATTGTTAGCGGGAGCGCAGTCAACGGGGAATTTTCAGCAACGCACATAGATTCCATCTCAGCCCTCTGGTAGAGAGTATGGTACCCCCGATGCCAACAGGTAAGAGACCGCAAGTGGGTCCCAACGCGTTATGTTCGATCTCAATAGTATGTTCACCCTGTAGAGTAGATCGAAGGTGAGGTATCCCCCATCGCGGGCGAATTCAATAATTCTCACCGTGTCAAGGACCCAACCGACGCTTTCGTCTGTCACCGCGAACACGCGGTTTCTGTGTTTCCGCAACTTGTGGAGATAAGACAACGTATGAATAGTCTGGTCCAACCGTCCAGAAAGGCCTCCAAGGATGATCAAGTCGTACTTGCGTCGTATATGAGCTGAATTCACGATGAGGGTCACGAAGAGCCATACTTGAACGTTCTCCCGAGTCTCTAACTCCGTAAGCGCGGCAACACATTTCATCAAATCAGTGCTGTCTTGATCACGGTCATGAACCACGGGTACGTCCTATGCCTATGTCAGTAAGACTTATTGGTGGAGAGAAGGAAGGCTTACATTGGAACCATAATATTCCAACACCTCAGGTCGCGCAGAATCCAAGTCACCCTTGATCAAGTCTGGCAAGAAACTGTGCGCATTTCTGGCATTTCTTACACGCGAATGATTGATAAAGTCTTATCACAACATACCATTCACGTTTGTCTACTATGCCTTCGAGATCGTACAAGCGGTTGGCTCCGCCGTCCGCGCAGCACCGCCATTTACTTGCGTCCCAAAGTTGGAGAAACAAAGGCGTGGAGAACGGTTGATTCAGGATTATCAGTGCATACTTGGATTCTTGAGGTACTTGGTGTCTCTGCGCCGCGTGGTTGCGCCTGAGAAACGGTGTCGACCAGGTGCTCATGATCGTGAAGCTTGTCGGAGGAAGGTGAGATTCAGACAGATCATGATTGTTAAGCTTAGGCGCCGATGCATCCATTAACAAAGCACCTCCTATTCACGTACGAACATCTTGGGTCCACTAGATACAGCCATGAAAGATCACTAAGAGCCCTGATTTCTCCTCCAAGTAGAAAAGCTCAATGCGCCCACCACACCCACCACCAGCAATGCCGTCCCTGCTCCTACCAGCCCGGGAATATACAGGTACCACGTATTGTCGATTTCATCTACTTTGGCCTCCGGATCAGGGTCGAAAAGCGAGCCTTCTTGTTCGTCTTTGTTTCTGCGTCTCCGAATCACAGGTACGTCCGGTTCTGTGGGCGGCGACTCTGACGAGTCGTCACGTAGATAGATCGACGGCATGAGCAGCTCTTCGGAGCTAGGCGGTAATGAAGGAATCTCTAGAGTCGGGTGGAGATTCCTCGCGCGTTCAAAATATTTCGACGCAATATCGCGGTCTCGCTTCCACGCATCTGCACCAGCTTCGCCGACTTGAGGCTCGTGCGGGACTCTGAGTGACGACAAGCTGGAATGTGATGTCGACAAGATAGTAGATGCAGTGCCTTCAAGGTGCAGAAGACCAGCTTCGACGTATAGTTGTGCCAGTCCTTCTGAACTACCGATGCATTGCATGTAGTACGACGCGGTCCCTCTTGGTGCTTGCTCCGTAGTTACCGGCGGGTCAAATGATTTCGATAACGGGATGTAGTGATTAACAAGGCGAACAGTCGCTGAAGGAATGTGCGCCTGATGCCATGCACGTCTGTTGAATTGTCAGTAAGATAGCCCTACCGCTAGAAATATTCTGCTTACACGAAATATTCAAACGCTTCTTCTTTGTTTTTACGAATGTCGTAAAGATCGAGAGCTATAAGCACTAAACTGGTGGGATCCATATTATACTGATGCTCGAGCTCGTGGCTCATGTCAAAGACTACAGTGTCCGTCAAGCAAGGAGATACAGACTCTGGTACTGGACCGACGATTAATGAAGGCCAGATGATAGACTGCTCCTTTTCAAGGTGTATGGTCAGAAGCCTTCCTGATTGAGTGGTATGAAGGGATTCAAGGGATGAGTACGATGACGCCAGACTCTGCAATAGGTGTCCCGGAGAAACCGGCCGCGATGTCGCCATTTGTGAGTGATGCCGCCTCTGAGGGGAGTAGGAGCGCTCATCTGCGGATGACAGAGTGGGTGAACGTGGTGCAGGTGAGACGGTGAATTCTTCTGTGTCAGATGCTTGTGCGCTGTCCAGTGAGGCGGCAAAGCTGCTTGAGATTTCAGGGTCGGACACAAAGGCATAGGAAGAATGAGTTGACGAGGTAGCCGTCGACAAAGAAGATATGGTGCGTTCTCTTGTAGACCGCCGAGAGGGCCGGGGCTCCAGCATCCATACCGAGCTCTGAGAGTCCACTCCAGCGTACACTTTCCCCTGGTGATTGAGGTAAAGAAAGACTCAGCGATGAACTTTTCTATGACTCACCTTGAGAATGGGAGCTTGTCCTCTCACTCCTGCGACAATGTAATCACGCTGGATGATGACCTCCACAAATGCCTACTAAGTGGCACTGAAAGTGTCCTATAACGAGGTGACTCACAACCATATCTTCATCTTGGGTGTCATATGGCACTAGCAGCAATACCGTTGCCTACGACAGAAAACAACCTCGTCAACAGGCCACTCAAGCTTCAAGTGACTCACAGCACCCATACCTGATCATGCGACTGTGTTGAACCTCCATTAGGTGAATCCAGCATTCAAGAACAAGGATTTTCGTACCTGATGCCATGAATACGGTTGGTATTGGTGACTACGATGTTTGTCCATTCAATTTGTGGTTTGGGCTGAGAGTCAGGATAGAAGGACATGAAGGCAGAGGCAGTAGTACAAGCGGGAGCACGTGTCCCCAAAACATGCAGTTCTAAATCCGAACATGCCGAATTGGAATCATCCCACCCACAACTCCAGTCTCACATACGTCGCTTGTTAGCGCATGTTGTCGGCAAACAGAAACGTTGTGTTCTTCGTCGGTATATAAGCATGGACACTTCAAATCGTATATGGTACAGCGAAGGGTATATATCGTGCAACAGGGAAGTTGATAATTGATAAGTAAATGATAAGTAAATCCTCGGTATGAACTATGAAAGATGAACGGTATTTACAAGAAAAGAGCTATGGTTTACTTGGATTGGATGGTTGATGTGTTGAGGCTATACGTCTGATAACGTCCTTTTCCGCTTCCATGTGTTGTTTCAACATTCCCTCTAATCGTTTCGATGATTCCACTTGGTTTGCCTGCCAAGATTTGAGAGTCTGATCAGCAGTTGCAGGACGCCTTGGAGAAGAAGGTCCCGGATCTTCAGCTGCACGCGAGGTATTGTATTGGTAGAAGTCGAAGGTCGACGCTGGAAGGCGACTCTTCGCTTTCGTATACGAGGACAGCGGCAATGGCGCTGGGGGCGGCACGTTCGCTATTGGTCGTTTCGGGTCCACCGCACCGAAGGGTAGCGGAGAGCGTATCTCTGTAACATGCGGTGTTGAATGGTTTCCTAGGCGCATGAGATTGGGTCTACCAGGCGGTCTTGCTGTCATCATCGATATTGTCCTCGTCCGTGAATCGACGTAAAGATTACTGGGCCTACGGCCGTCATCCTCATCGTCTTCGTCCTCTTGTTCACTATCTTCGTCCGAAGATGACTCCAGGTCATCCATGGCATTAGGTTGAGCCTGTATACTATCAAAAAATGAGGTAGGAGATGACGGAGGAGGTGCGGAGTGTATTGACAAGGGCGTGGGTTCTGAGGGGATGCTGAGTGTCAATGGGGTTGATGGCGGATGACCACGCCGTTCGACGATAGGGTAGGGAGGTGTGACGGGTCCGGGAGCAAGGATTTCTGGTGGACGGGGGGGAGTGACCGACATGACTTGTTCGGACGTGCTGGCAGGGGAAGGTTCGCCAAGATCAAGGAACGACGATGATTGGCGGATAGCCGGTGGCCTGACTGCGTGTACGGCTTGATATAAGGAACGTGGGGGTGGTGAAAGAGGGTGGGCTGCAAGAGATGAAGAAACTCGAGGCGGGGGTGACATTGTTGAATACCTGGGTGCAGGGCTATCGCTGGGCGTTGATGCTGAATGCAAATCTTCGCTACCTCTCCATGGTCGATTGAGGGACGACACTGCAGAATGATAGTCGTCGCCGGTGAGGGCATCCTGAAACGCAGAAACGGTAGGTGATGGCTGAGAATATTCAGACATGGACATCGACGGTCTACCGTCCGTAACATGGGATAACATCGTAGGTGGTCTATTACCTTCCTCCATATCGCGGTCGTCGTCGGAATAATGTGACTCTGCAGTCTCTGCGTTCATGATGCTGCTCGTTGAAGAGGTGGGATCCTGTTGTGTCGTCCCAGTCGACGGCCTCGCAGCGAATATCGAAGATCCAGAGTACATGCTTAGATGAGAATGGGTTGCTGGAGGCGGGGTCATGACCATCAGACGAGTGGAATCGTACGCTTCGGAGAGCTCTGGGGATGACAAGGTACTTCGTACATCGACAGTGTGCGCCCCGTCCTGTGAAGAACCCCGATCCTTAGGAGCAGAATCTGACCCTGCGAGATCGGTCTGGGATAACGAATACAGAGGGTTGATGATGTTCCGCCTAGGAGGAGGGGCTAACGGTGTTTGCGGACCAGCGGGAGTCTCAGCTCGCATAGGGAAGTAACTGGATCTTCGCGACGAGAGGTCAAGGGGTGAAGGGTGTACACGCTTCGACGGACCACGGGGAGTAGAGTGATCTGGAACGGCGTGTTCGGCTTCGTCTTGAACCTCTATGAGCGGTTGGTTGATAATGCGCTGTCCAAGCGCACGCTTCATACTTGGTGACTGCGTTCTGGGCGACATAGGTGGGCTGGTCATCCACGGCGAACTGACGCGCGAAGGACCTTCAGGCGACATGGAAAGTGTGGACATATCAGGTGTGTTATCAAGTGAATGGCCAACCGCGGCATGAAGTAAAGCCTTTCGCCAGTTCTTGTCCTCAGCATCCATCGACGAGTCGCCTGGACTCAAGGGAGGAGGAAGTCTGTCAGCCAACATAGCTGCCCCTACTGAGTCTTGAACACCAAGACCATGTAACGCCGACGCCTGGACGGCAAACGGATACTTGGAAGAGGGCGGCGGTAGATCAACGGCATCCGTGGGATCAATGACATCGTCGACTTTGACTTGCTTGGGTTCCTCCTCTTTCCTGACAACTCTAGCTTTCATTTCCTGCTCTGCTTGTTTTGCAGCCGTCGCGAGGTCGGTCATCTTTTCCCGAACAACCACCACCCTGGTGGCAAGGTCTGGCGGCTTGTGCCCCGACAACGGAGATTGATGTAGGGGTACAGGGTTCGTTCGAGGATGATGGCGAGTGGCCAGTGTTACAGATTCACCAGTCGTGCGAAGAATGGGCGCGCGAGGATCCAACGCTGGAGTAGCATCAGGACTAGGAGGCTTCGATTTGCTCTTCCCGACCCTAAAAAGGTCCAGAAATGCGGGGGTATTCGCACGCGGGGCTTTTTTCTGGACAGTTTGAGCGAAGTCTGACGGTGTGGGCTTCACATGCGCAGGAGGCAGAAAATAACTATTTTTCACCAGCAGGCGCAGTCGATAGGAGACGTCATCCCCATCAAACGCGTTAGCTTCGTCGGCTTCGGGGTCATACGAAGAGATAGCGTGGTTCTCGATCTGTTCCGCCAAAGAACGCGGCGAAGGAGGGGATTCTGTTCCAGAAGCAGTAGAAGTAGAAGTCGACGGAGGATACAAGGAAGAAGAGGTAGTAGAGAAACGGGTCCCGACGGAGTTCATTGAGTCTCTTACGTTGCTCCGTATGTTCTCTGGTCGCGAAAAAGCAGAAGGGGGAGGACGAGCAGTCGTATCGATGCGACTCAGACCTGCTGCCTGCATAGAGGCCTTCTGCTAAGGAGAGGAAACAATGACGACCCTGGGTCAAGCCACGGTATAATTGAGAACTAAATAAACTCAACGCACCAATTTCGATTTGGGCAAGCCCGAACCCATGCTCTCCGTATCGACTCTCGACTGCTCAGCTACAACCAAGGTATTGTCTTCCTCGTGATGGATATGCGAACTACCAGTTTCTGCACCCTCTTCAAACCCAATCCCATGCGCCCTGGGAACCAAGCGAACATTCATAGTTGGGCTGGAGGTTGAAGAGGACGTGGAAGCCTGAGGGTAAGCCTGACGCAGCTCAGGCTTGAGTCTCCCGTCGTCGGATGGGTGGTTTGAGCCATTGTCAAACATGGTTTTCGACCTCGAACGCGACCAGGAACGTTGGGTCAAGCTGTTGGCACTGGGCACGGAATGGAGGGAGGGCGGCGCGCCAAACACGTCGGGGTGGGCGGGCAGCGACGGCTGCGTCATGGCCTTCCTGGTGAAGCCAACGTCGGGAGCGATGAGGGGAAGAAGGACAAGTGTTGGTCACAAAATTATTTGTGCCGAAATGATACAGTTCGTGGGAACCATGTGGGTAGCATGCCCAGGGACGCGCCCTGGCGCTAGCCCCGTTTCGTTTTCCTGAACCAACAAGTCAGACGACTCAGGACAGCAAGAAAATGCTGAGTTTCCTGGCAGAATGTGCGTCGACGACGCAACTCGTCCACAATTCATCATATTGACCATCAGTTCCAACAGATCTCCCACAATCACCTGGACTGCTTCCCCAGTGGCAGCTGCTTGTCGCTGCGACGGCCGTCTTCAACGCCGTGCAGAACTTTGCGACCCTCAAACTCACGCGGAGGGTGTATAATCGCGTCCCCCCCGCAAATGGTACGCGTTTCTCGACTCTACATCACCTAGTAGATACTGAATATCATTGGATTTCAGTGACCGCCCTGCAAGCTCGTACCTTCGCTATATGGACGCTGACATCTGCCGTGATACGAGGATACGCAGCGTATCACCTTCAGGAAAAGATGTACAGTATCGAAGTCTCCGTATTTTCCCTCATCTTTTGACTATTTCCTTCGCAGTGTCTACGAAATGGCCTTCCTGTCATACGTGATTGCACTGGCGCACTTTGGGAGCGAGCACTTCATCTATGGGACCACCAAAATACCTGGGGGCGTAATAGGCCCTTTTATTGTCGCGTGTAGGTTTTTTTGCATCCGTGTACATTGCTACTTTCACGCTAAAGCTCGTTTCCAGCAACGTCTCTGATCTGGATGTACAAGCAGTATGACTTCTACGTCAAGGCCTGAGCCGTCCTAGTCTTCTTGCTTTTTGGAGGTCATGTTTTTATGTAGGTTCGACTTTAAAGAGATTTACCCGCAGATTTCATCTGCTGTCATTTCTTGGGACACATTCTGGACTCGACATCACTGAGACGTATTCTTCGCATTCTGCCTCAAGTCAGTTTCAGCCAGATGAAGTATGCTGGTTGCCGGTCAATAGCACCCGATGATGGGCTCATACGCCAGCTCTGCCGTCTCTTCATTAGCTCTTTGAGAAACTGGACGCTGGTAACCTGTGGGGTTTGTGCAAGGACAGCCAACGAAACATAAACAGACGACGCCAACATCAGAGAACTGCCAGTGGGCGCAAACTGTCACTGGTGGTTTACTGACTACTACTCCTGCGACCCATCTCCACTGCACCACCACACCAAATATGCAATGTAAATGCCTACACCACCCCAGTGACGATGGTCTCTGCACCAGGCGTCTCTGCATCACTAATAACCGTGACCTCCACTGGGCGAACCACGGGGACAGAGACGGGGACGCTTGGGAGACGCCATCGATTCCACCCGTATCTGTATCTGTAACTGTACCCTGGGTGGTAGAGGAGGTCGTCTTTGGCGGGGGCGTTGGACGAATCTGCGTTCGCCTCGGCTGGGTAATTCGCAGTCAGAATATGGAGGTAGAGAAGGAGAAGGACGCACCCCTTGCACCCAGAAGAACGGGAGCAGCGGTGCTCGAGGCAGCCAAAGCGACGGCTGTGGCGAGGATGGCAGCGGCGAATTGCATAGTGCTTCGCTTCTCTTAGACGTCGGATCAGAGAGTCCTTTGAGGCTGAGTGAGAACCTGCGGGTGATGCAAGTTCAAGCGTAAGAAGAAGATGGGATATAGCAGTGTGCGAGCCTCTTATAGCGGCCTACAGAAAGGTAAGAGCGCGAAGCGTCTTGCTAGTTGCTAGAAGCGCAGCGTCGTCTAACGCTCGACGTTCAGAACGTTCGGCCTTGGACCTTCCCCTTCAGGTCCTTCGAATGTCAAGTCAAGTTACAACTCGGGGTGGGGTACCGGACATCGTTGGTTTCGCTGCAGGAAACCCAGTGTCCGACCGCAGTACATCTTCGCAGGTAAAGCAGTAACCGCTGCTTCACGAATATTGAGGGGAAGACCGACCAGTAGCGCTTCTAGACCTCGACCGACGGAGAAGGATTGAAGTGGAAAACCGATCCCCCAAGCAAGGCTGGCCATACTGTATATAGCTGAGTGTCAGAAAGATAGTTTCAACGTGTTGTCCTAGTTTGAGCAAGTTCAACGAAGGTCGCAGTAGAGTCGAGGTCGATGCGAGGTCGATGAAAGTCATGATTCAAGTACTCGAATTACGAACGACGTCGGGTTGGCCCCCTCGCTGGGTTTCAGATGGCCAGATACAGTACAATACGAATATCGCTGGCCCCACGAAGACACGGCACTACGAAAGGCGGTAGGGAAGGCGCTTTGCTCGAAGGGTTCAATCGACCGAGAAGCATGTAGAAACTAATCCTCCTTCGACCTCGCATATTGGCACGCTGAGTGCTGATGGTCGTATTTACCATGCTTCGTGCAAGGTGTCGGGTAGATATACTCGGCGCTAGGTGCTGAACGATCCAGCGAAGGCCACATTAGACGTCCAATGGGAGGAGAGTCATAAGCCTGCTCGACGGTGTACACGTAGACGTCCCGATCCGAGATTTCCAGAGCTAGGGCAAGGTCTGGGAGTAATTGGGATGTAATTCAAGTTCGAGCAGCCGTTCGGGATAGATGGGCTGAGACAGGTATTGACTGCCTCGCAGCTGCCCAGTAGTGGCCGCATCTAGTCTTCGACGATTCAACCACTTAGCGAAGACACGATGCGAAGATCAGAAGATATGAAAGTCGCTTCACTTGAAGGGGTCAATCGACGAAGAAACCCGGTTCCACAAAATAGTGCAATATGTCGGGCACGTACACTAGATGCCTTGCAGTGAGATCTGCGTTGAGTTGCAAGATGGAGAAAAGAACAGCTCCCGAGTAGGTGGAGCCGAGAAGTTTGAGTTCGATCACTAAAGATAAGATCACTGACTCCGCCTCATTTTGACGCGTCTGTCGTTGTTCACAACCACAACCTGCCCGGACAACATCGACTGTCCTGACGAGCGGCAGGAATCAGCGGCAGAATGGCGTCTTGGGACTCATTCGTGACGATAGCTAGCTATATCTCGCTTGAGGACATCGCGAAGCCTCCGTCAAAGGGTACGTTTACATCTCCACCACTGTCTCAACCATCAACTTACCCAGCCATGTAGAGGCAAATCACACCCATGCCACCCATGTCCTAGGACTAGTTGCGGAGGCCCGGGGGAAAGGATACGATTCAGTGTGTCTACCATTAACGACGCAAAAATGGAAAGAGCGATGGGCAGGCATGTGTCTTGCCCCGGAAAGAGGCACTCCCGGTCCAGACGACGAACGAAATACCGCTGGCGGAGGCGGGATGACGGGTGTCGTGGATGACCCGCAGATCGGAAAAGTGGCGGAGGAATGGAGGGAGAAGCCCGCATTCGCCCTCGACGAGGTCACTGTAACGCGTTTGGACGAGGCCGAGGGGACGACGGTCATGATCTCCGACTGGCTGGAGGTTGATGGCCCAGATGACTGGATCAGGCATGACGCTGAGATCGTACGCCACTCGTCTTTTTGTCTCATTGCTCGGACATGTAATTGAATGATGATAGGCACTACAACAAGAGCTAGCGTATGCATCGTACTTGAACATCCACACCGCGATACTACCCCCTCCTCGCACTCGTGCACATGTCGCATCGTACGGCCGTATCGTCCAAGCGTGTCTCAAGAAGACGTCGTACATGCAGTTCGCAATACGGCTCCCGATATACAACCCCTACGCGAACGGCGGGCAGGATGTCCTTCCATCTAAGGGTGATGGCGTGTCCTCGAACCCTGGGACACCGCGGCTCGTGGTCTCGGACGTGGCCAATGCGTCAGTAGAGCCGTTCCAAGCAGACTTGAACGAGACGTGGGAGATGTGGGATGTTATTCGGTCGATATGCGATTACGATCCGCGTCTGGTTCTCAGTAAGTACTACGTTCACTCGTGGAATATCTACTAAAGTGTTTCCAAGTGCTTGATTTAACGCCGCTGCCTTTCCCCACTGCTACGGAGGCCCTCCTCAAATGGAATGCCGAGCCGGTGAAATACCTCTTCCTCCCCTCCTCCACGTTCATCGCGAACATGAAGGGCTATCCTGTCCTCCCCAAAGCAACGCAGTCCTTTATCCGGGAAATGATGGCGGCAGGTACCCTTCCTTCCACCCTTCGTCCAAGCATGCTGAACACCCATACGTTTAGTAGCATCGACCCACGATCGTGCTCGCTGACACAATGAAGGGGCGGCATCATAAGGGTGGGGAGGCTGTATACGCACAGTATGTGCGGCATCTGGAAAAGACGAGTCCCCACGTTATTGCGGCGAAGAAGGCGGGCACGGTAGAGAATTTTGCACAGGGGTACCAGGACTATTTACAGGCACCGTTGCAGGTGAGTGACTTTGCTGTAAGTTTCCATCGGGGAGGCAGCATGTAATCGGGAGGAATGGGTTTAGCCATTGATGGATAATCTGCAAAGTACTACGTACCAGACGTTCGAGCAGGACCCGGTGAAGTACAGGAATTACGAGGAGGCAAGTAACTTTGTCTGTGAGATAACTCAGAGACTTAACCCTCCATTAGGCTATGTACCAGGCATTGATGGACTGGGCGACCAATGACAAAGTGTGAGTCTTGTATCCTTGTTAGGCTTCATTCGACTCACTATTGTACAGGGTATTCTGTATCGCCGGGGCTGGCCGCGGACCCATAGTGCAACGCTGCTTGAATGCAATCGACCGGTCACACAAAGCAGCATCAGTTTACGCAGTAGAGAAGAACCCGAACGCGTTTGTAACGTCAGTCTACAGCGACATGTATACCTCCCTGCCTGCTGGCTGATGTCAATCTCTACCTGCTAGACTCCAGTCACGGCAGAATAACGAATGGGGTGACAAAGTTCAATTGGTCTTCGGGGACATGCGGCATATTGATGTGCCCGAGAAGGCCGATATTCTTGTCAGCGAGCTGTTGGGGTCCTTTGGCGACAACGAGCTTAGCCCAGAGTGCCTAGATGGTGCGATGAGGTTTTTGAAGCGTACGTCCCAGTCATCACACTTCCTATTGCCTCGTGGTTCCACTCATTCATGTGAATGTGAATTGTGAATGTCACTATAGCAAGCGGAATATCTATACCCTCGTCATACACCGCACACCTCGCGCCGCTGTCGTCTTCGAAACTGTTCAACGAAGCACGGTCGGGGAAAGACGAGAAGCATCTGGAGACGCCGTATGTCGTGATGTTCCAGGCGATCAACATCCTGAGCGGAGACGGTGGGGGGAAGAGTGGCTCGTGTGGTCCGAAGATTCAGGAGTGCTGGGAGTTCGTTCACCCTAGGAGGGACGCAGTCGTTGGGCCGAACGGTGAGATCCTAAACCTATCATCCTCCTTTCTGTGCGGGGAATGGGATTGAGCGAGGAGTGTATAGGATTGCCGCTTACCAACAGTCACAACGCACGGTCTGCCAAACTTGTGTACCATATCCCTCAGGCTGGTGTTATCCAGTGAGTAGCTACCAGCTTGGATCGTAATGGTGATGAGGTTCTGACGTGGTTACCTAGCGGCTTCGCTGGATATTTTGAGGCCGTCTTGTATGGGACGGTTGGTTTGAGCATCCACCCTGATCGGAAAGACAAAATATCGAAGGATATGCTAAGTTGGTTCCCTCTATTTTTCCCGCTGAAGGTGCGGCTTTCGTAAAGGGAACGACTGCTCGAACTCAAATCTTTATGGCTAGGAACCAATGTATCTCCCAAGTGATTCTGAGCTGCATGTGTCTCTGTGGCGACTCACAGACAAGCGCCAGGTGTGGTATGAATGGCATGCCGAAGCATTCCTCTACTTGTCTAGTGGTCTAGACGGCAAACGGGATTCTATCGGCTCGTTGCGATCCTCCCCCCAGATCACAGCGGCGACTTCCATGACGCGACGTGCGAGTGGCGGCGGTTTGCACCTCGTGACGTCGCCGCCAATGGGGGGGATGATGAACGTCGCGAGCCCGTTAATCGACGCTGTGGACATTCCGCTGCTAGAGAGGGAAGAGAAGAGTTTCGGCGGAAGCGCGGGTAGTTCGAAGGACGTAGGGGGGGTTGTGAAGATTGGCCAGACGAGTTTGCATAATCCAGGCGGGAGAAGTAGTTGGATTGGGCTTTGAACGCGGTGAATGATCAAGGAAAGTGGCGGCTGGTACCAAGTGACTTGGTCGCTGCAAAGGACAGGTGGAGAAACGAATTATTGCTGCCGCTCCTGCATGCCAGATGCCATGGTCGGGGGCGCTGCCAGGCTGGTATGTGACGATGTAAAATGCAGTGTGATGCTGGGTGGCATCGGTTATCCTTATATGATTCCTTTTGTATCATTACGCTAGTTTTCCATTGACCTTTGATTGACCTGCTTCACGCATGCTGTGGATTTCTGACATTGCTATCCTTAGCCACCATCAATCTTGCCTGCCAACAGGTGGAGCCCACAACATGCAAGGTGATCGTGATAGCTTTGTGTCCTCTTGCGGGAATCAGTCTGTCAGCTCTGGTTAGCTATCCACAATATTATGCGGCTGACCTATCATCCCGACGCTTTGTGAGCGCAGAGTCGGTGCCCAGCCCTGCCCAGCCGGTCGATTCACTGAAAAAAGGCAAGCGATGTACTTCCGCGGTAAATAATTTTAAACTCCGATTCCCGGCCAACCCCCAATGCGGCGAAATGGAAGGCAATATAAATAAGCTGCCTCTCATTTTCACCATCCCGCCTCTTTCTTTCTTCCTCTCATCTCGTCCGTTCACACCGCCGAGTGCTTAAGACTCGCCGCCGCTCGCTCGCACATTCGTTCTTTGAAAGGAATCTTTTAGTGTCAACCATGAAGTCCTTCTTTGCCGCCATTGCCCTCCTCTCCGTCATCCCTGGTATCCTTGGCTTGATGATCAACACGCCGTAAGTCCTTTAGAACTATCTCACAATGAGTCTGGGACGAGAATCTAATCCCACGTCGTCGCTACAGAGTGGGCGTTGTTCAGAACCGTGAGTGGTTAAAATGTCGCGTTGTTACAATCCCGATGTGCTTATCTACTTGATAGAGCCAATCCTTCTGAGCTGGCAAGACGGCCAATCCCCCTACTTCCTCTCGATTATTCCTGGTATGTCCTATCTCGTCGTTGGAGATTCGTGACTGACGTTTGATAGGCGGTCAACCTAGTGCTCCTGCGGTAAGAGAAGCCAGCCGAGTAAAGGTGACTAGAGTGTGCGATACTTATCTCTCTCTATAGATCGAGCAGTTCCCATCTACTGATGCGACCTCTTTCACCTGGACGCCTAAGAGTGCGGGTTCAATGTGCGTCCGTTAATATTCTCGCCTCGTGTGGTATTAAACGTCGACTGCAGCACCATTCAACTCCGTGATTCCACGGGAGCGACCGCCTATACCGACATCGTCAATATCTCTGCGTCCACCACGCCGTGAGCCCTTTTTCTATGCGCCGTATTCCCGCGTGTTGATTATTATACTATGTTGATGTGCAAGTAGCAGTTCCTCGGTCGCTGCTTCTGGTGCTTCTTCTGGTGCTCCTGGAAGTAGCACCCCCGCTACTAGCGCTCCGGCAGCCACCAGCCCACAATCTAGCAGGTATTTGCCAAAAATTGTGTCATTTACGGTCTTTGAGATTAAATGGCATCTGGTAGTGGCGCGTCGTCTTCTCTCGCAGCCCCAGCTTCTGGGTCATCCACTGGGTCTGTTCGACCTTCGTCGGCTTCTGTTTCGGCTACCCCCTCCTCAGGTGCTGCCGCAGCATCTGGGAGCAACGCGGCTAGTCGTCTCAATGATGGCGCTTTCGGTCTCGCTGGGCTTCTTGGCTTCATCGGTGCCGCGGCCTTGTTGTAAATCGACGGATATTGCATTCATGTACTAGCTGCCACTTTCAAGGCTCCGTGGACTCCTCATTTCTTTCTTGATAATGTCACCAACTACCTACTTGTCTGTCATGATACCTATACACCATATTAATATTGGGGCGCCCTACCCAGGACTCCAGTATTTCCTTTTGATGACTGCGTGCCATTTGTGAGATCGGTCGGATTCGTCTGCATCGTGCACGCGACCGTCAAATGAAAGTCGCGTCACGGTCTGTCACTATGAGAAATCGTGCGGGACTTTTTATCCAGGGTCGGGTTGTACACCATTTTAGGTGGCCTCGTGTTCCTTGTGGTCCGAACTTCCTTTCACTCTTGATACCAACAGTCTCGTGAGTCAAGAAGGACAAAGTCCAGCGATTTATTCTGCGCACGCGCACAACCACTCACATTCCTTTCTTCTTTGACTATCTATATAACCCTCCAGTTCACCAGCTCGAACGGAACACTTTTTACCATCACTAATTATTTCCTACGATATGTCCGAGGCGGACGTGCAAGCTAGCGCCGCGACCATCGAGTCGCCCACCATCAACGGAGGAGGGGAGAATGGGTTGACGAAGAAGCCTTTGGAAGGGGCGGACACGTTGGATGCTCCCATCGCGTCGGGAGGAACGGGAGAGAAGGGAGCAAACGGAACACTCGACGCTGCTCTCACTGAAGGCAAAGAGGCCTTATCGGAAGTCGTGACTGCTGCTGTGAAGGAAGTAAATGGCGTGAACGGAGGCCTTGGGAATGTCGTACGTGTTCGCCATTTTGTTACGAGTGCCTTTGAGAGTTGACCTTGCTGTTGTAGGCTGTGAATGGACTGCTCGTCGACGCGAAGGACGATGAAGTCAAGGTCGGAGAAACTACTGAAGATCTCTCCTCGAGCAAGAATGAGGAGCCTGTTAATGTCTCTGAGCCTAGCCATGCCGAGGCCAACAGTAGCGAAGACGCTGCCAACGACGTGCTCAAGGCTGAGGAGGTGAGAACAATCGTATTCATTGCCTATGTTCAGCACATTAATTACATATGTTGCCTATGATAGAACTCTGTAGTAGCACCAGCTACGGACGCGACTGAGGTAGTCCTCTCCAAGAAAGATGAACCTGTCGCTGGAGCGGTCCCTGAAGCCGAACAAACGACCGATGCGTCCTCGAGCCCCACGGATACCCCTACTCAGGTTACCAACGTTGAGAGTATCGTCGAAGCCAATCAAGCACCGACTGTCGAGGCAAGCGAGCCAGTCACAGCCGTAGATGTACCCGAAGACAAAGTCATCGCACTAACTGTGGAGGAGACCGCACTGGTCAACGAAGAACCTACGCCAAGCGTCGCGGTCGACGCAACTGAGCCTGTGCCCCCAACGCAGACACCCGCACCCGCCGAGGTCGTAGAGGCCCCCGTCGCGGTCGAGGAGCCCACCCCAAAGATTGCATCCCCTCAGGTATGTCATTTATTGAATAATGTACCATAAGGTATGCTCAATTTACGATAGGTTGTCGCCGCCGACATTCCTGCTGAGGAAACCTTGCCGGCGTTATCTGCCGCCACCGCAGAACCAGAGCCCGAAGTTGTACCCGAGGCCGTGATTGCGCCTATCGAAGACGTGCCTATCACTGTTGATGTCCAGACTGCACCAGAAGCACCAATTCCCGAGGCCACAGAAGTCCCACCCATCGCCGATTCCGCGCCAGAAGCTACTACCGTCGCTGCTTCGAAGCCTATTGATATTGAGGCACTGGTCAAGGAGGAGCCGATTAAGGAAATCGCCCTCCCTGTTGTGAACGAATCCTCTCCTGAATCCACAGAAGAGGTATCGGCCAAGCCTGATGTGGTCGAAGTTGTTGAGGAGACAGAATCTGCCCAAGTCGCGACGCCTGAGGCTCCCCCTGCCGAAGCGATCGTCGAAGGCCTTGCGCCAGCTGTTGAAGAATTAAAGGTAGCCGCCGAAGCCCCGCTTGTTGAAGCTACGCCTGCCGAAGAGTCTTCGACCGTAGTTGCCGTTGAGGAGCCCGTGGAGCCCACTGAGGAGCCTGCCGAAAAGGTCGACGTTCCCGTCGTCGAGGAATTGAAGCCTGCCGATGTCTTTGAGTCAGCAGCTCCAGTCGCCGCAGAAGTTGCCCAGGCCCCACCGGACCTGGTTGACGAGGAGGTCAAGCCAGCGCTCGAGGGGACGGAGCCTGTTGTTGAGACAGTGGAGTCGATTGAAGAGGCCAAGCCAGTCGTGGAGGAGAAGGCCGTGGTTGAGGAAGTCGTCCCTGCTGCTGTAGACGATATGAAGGACGAAAAGGCGACGTCGGTTTCGGAAGAGAAGCCCGCCGAGGAACCTGTGGAGGCAGCACCGATTGTTGAGGATGAGAAACCCGTTGTCCATGAAGTAGCCCCCGAGATTGTGACAGAGGCCCCGATTGTGGAGGAGATATCAGTCGTTGAGGAGACGGAGCCAGTCGTTGCGGACGAAGAACCAATCATCAAGGAGGAATCTCTCGTCCGTGAAGCTGAGGTTGTTGAGGAGGCGACGCCACTCGTGCAAGAGGAGGCAACAGTGATTGAGGAGAAGCCAGCTGCGGAGGAAGCGAAACTACCTGTCCAAGAGGAAGTTGAAGCCGTCGTAGAAGAGAAACCAATTGTCCAGGAAGAACCCGCCGTCCAAGACATAGCTACGGTCGCTGAGGAAGAGACACCAGTTGCCCAATTGGTTGTCGCACCAGAGCCAGAGCCAGTCGTCGAGAACCCTGAGCCCGCTCAGGAACCGAAAGCGGTCGACGATGTGACGCTAGTGGAGGAGGCGGCCAAACCAGCTGAAGATCCCAAGGTTGAAGAGGCAAACGAAGATGCGAAGCCCTTGGATGCGACGGCGCTACCTGACGATGATGTCTCACCCCCCGTGCTCAAGGAAGAGGAAGAGCCGACGTCAACTGCTGAAGAGGCCAACCCCGTCGAGGCAACCAATGTGGATGTCACGAAAACAGTGGAAGAAGAGGCGAAGCCCGCCGTTGACGATGCCCCAGCAGAGCCCACACCCCTTGTTGAGAACCCGAAAGTGACAGATGAATCGGTGGCTTCAAAGGCCGTTGATGAAGGGCCTGAACCTGCGAAGGAGGACCCCGCGCCCATCGTTGTTGAAGCTGTTGCAGAGGCCGAACCGACCTCTTCGCCACCAGTGGAGACGATATCAGAGGAGGTTGAGCCTGCGATCCATGTGACTGAATCTCTACCTGTATCAGAACCAGAGCCCGCTGAGTCGGCTCCTGCAAACTCTGTCGCGGTGGTAGCCGCAGACGAAGATTCGACGGATGTCAAGCCCACAGTCGAAGAGGCGAAAGTAGTAACGGAGGTCGAGGATGTACCTCCTACGGAGAAAGCTCAGCCAGTCCAAGAGGACGACAAGGTTGACGAGGAAGTGAAGGTTCCCGAGCCGGAAGTTTTGCTTTCCACACCTACAACTATCGTCGAAGAGGAAACTACGCAAGACGCCTCTTCTGACGAACAAGCATCCCTTGTGGGGGAGACCAAGTCAGAGACCGAAGGCGCCGAAGAGAAGGTAGCAGACGAGGTCAATGTTCCAACTCACGACCACGCTGAAGTTGTCACCGCCGCCAGTGAGGAGAAGTCTGAGAGCACCGAAGCACCCAGCGAGGTTGCCCCGACTGAGCCGGCTCAAGTCTCGGAAGAATCAACGGATTCACCTAGCGTCATTCTCAATGTTGACTCTGCCGCAAGTGACCCTGAGGTCGAAGAGCCCGTTGTGGTCCCCATTGAAGAGGAAATGGTGTTTGCTCCCCGGGAAGAAGAGGTCAAATCCCCAAAAGAGAAGCGTAGCACCAGTATCGACGTGGTAGGCGAAGCATCAGCTGAGAAGACCACCGCCGACGTTGCAACCCCTCCTACTGATCCATCGGAACCTCCCATTGTTATCGTCGACGAGCCAGCAATCTCTGCAGAAGAGGTCCCCCGTGCACCAGAAGTCACCAATGATCCAATTGAACGCCCCAAATCGCCTTGGACTCCTTCGTACAGTGTGATGCAAGTTGGCTCTGGAGTGGAAGTCGTTGACCAGATCAGCGAGGAAGTCGCTCCTGACCCCGCAACCACGGCGGTACCTAATGCAGAGCCATCAGAGGTAAGTCCCACTTTCATTCGTATGCTACAAGGAGGTACTAATCATATCAACTTCAGTCTGAACGCCCGATTTCAACCTGGACGCCATCGTATTCTACCACTAGCCAAGGGAGCCGCTCGCCATCTCCGTTACCCGATGTTGAGGATCCAGCAACGGAACCGTCGTCTGAAGCCACTGCCGCGGAAGACGTTCCGATCGTTACAGAAACGACGAGCGAACTTTCTGCAGATACCGCTGAGCCACCGTCCATTATGATCACCCCTCAGCCTCAGTCTGACGAGGTCGAAGTTCCACCTGCCTTGGAAATTGAGACAAAGGTTATTACACGTGTTGCACTTTGTTGGCAATCTGTTAACGTACCGCCTAATATGCAGGTCGAGCAAGATATTCCGGAACGCCCCAAGTCACCCTGGACACCATCCTACTCTGTCACTACCCAAGGTAGCCCGTTGGTTGATTCTGCCGAGCTCCCCCACCCGCCTATCGAGTCTGATGTCACACCTGTGGTCACTGATGATATCTCTCTACCAGTCCCGCCGCCTGTGGGCGAAGTAGTGGACCTACCAGTACCCGAGGTTGCCGTGTCAATTGCAGAACCCCAGCCCGTCGATGCCGACATCGTTGAACCAGTCTCTTCTCATGAAGAAATTGCTGAGCCGGTGTTCGACGTGGAACCTTTGTCTGTCTCAAGCTCTTCTACAGATGAACCCGAAGAAGTTCAACATGCCCTCTCTCCTTCTCTTCATGTCACCCTTGCAGATGTCCCAGAACCTACCACGATTCCTGAGCAGCCCGCTGCTCCAGAGGTGAGCAATCATTGAATATACATCTTGATTAACCTAATGTTGCAACATAGATACTATCTACGTCGCTTTCCCGTAGTAAATCTGCAGACAGCTTGACACCTGATGACAATCTGGAGAGGCCCAAGTCTCCTTGGACGCCTTCGTATTCGGTTACCTCCCAAGGCAGTCCAAATCTATCTCCTCAAGTCCTGACGGAGGAACCTCCAAGCATCGAAGTTGGAACAGGCGCTGATGTTGAGAGTGTACCAACGGTTGAAGCCCCAGCACAACCCTCAGTAGATCCTTCGCCCGTCGAGGTTAGTTTTATTCGTGTGCTTCTCAGGGTTTGTGGCTAAAATGCGTTTAGGCTATCATCGCACCAGTGCCTGAGCGTCCCAAGTCTCCTTGGACGCCGTCGTATTCAGTCACTCGACAAGGTTCTACGCCACCTTCCCCTCAACCTGCTCCCGCTCCCGCTCCAACAGAGCTCGTGGTGGTGCGTACCCACATTGTATCCCTACTTGCTTGGATTTTTGATGACTTATATTCACCTACAGAATGCGGATATTGATGCTCAATCTGACATTGCTGCTGCGAGTTTAGCTACAGAAGGACCATCAAGCCCGCGATCAGCTCTGGCGGATTTAGATTCAGACACATTCTCAGACGTTTCCGACCAGCGTATCCCAGACAGCGAAGAAACCCAACCCGCAGTCGTGGAGTCCGACGTCGACAATCCGCAAGAGGTCGAAGCAGCTAGCCGAACACCAGTGTTGTCAAGCGCACAACTCACAGCAGAGGTGGTAACTACTCCTACGGAAGAAGTGCCCGAACCTTCAGTGACGATTACTGTTGACGAACCTGTCGTCGAGTCGAACCCACAAACACCTCGGAACGAGCCATCAGAAGAGCCGCAAGCTTTCCCTTCGAATACCAAGTAAGTTCTTTTATTGTGCCTTTTACCCGTCTAACACATCCTCTAGGCCTACCGTGTCAAGGCTGGACACCTCAGGGGAACCACATGAATTGGATACATCATTATCGACTTTAGAGACGCCCGCTCAGTCTCGGAAGCGGTTGGAATCTACTGCCTCATCCAGGTTCTTCCCCGGTGGATGGTTCTCGACATCTCCAACAATTGGAGGCAGAACTTCGTTGGAGAACGCTCAAGGCGAATTCTCTGCATTGAAATCCCCAATCGATATGGCAGGTACCACCGCTCCTGCTACTACACCAGTTGATGGCCTCGCCGAGGACGAAGAGAGGAAATCTCGTTGGTGTACAATCATGTAACCCACGTTTACGACCCTCACGAATATCTACGAGTATTTCCATTCTACTTCCATTTGGTATAACTATTTTAGTTTTCACATATTTTCTTGGAAACCACCCATACCATTCCCATCCATACCTACTTACATGCATTCAGCCTCAGGGTGATATATTCCACAATATTACCTGATTTCATCAACTTTGTTGACCAACCGTCGAAGACTATGGATTGATTCTGTGGAGAGCCCGATTAGGACTACCTAAAAGCACAATTCGACGTTCGATAGATTGACAATGAGTGTTCTGTTGCGTAGGGGACCTCACCAATCCGTCCGGCAGCTCACCGTTCCCATGATGAGAAAGAAATACAGAGACTGGAGGGCAAGCACGGCGAAAAAAAAACACAGAACTTCACATTCACTAGAGCTACACATGGGTATGACGGATAGGCAATTCCATTCCTGCGGAAATGCCCGTTGATCTACTGCCTTATGAAAGTAGTCATGCCTTGCACGTTGAATGCACCTGTAGCAATGCAATAGTTGGACGCCAGTGAGTATAAGGGTTGGATTTGTTTTAAGTGAATTGTACTGACTCAGCTGGAGGTTGGCTTTCTGGGCGGTTGCAGCGACGCCCAACTTCTGGATAGTCTGAGCTTTACCAGGAGCATTGAGGGCCAGAACGTCGATGGTCGTGGCATTTGCCGCGAGCACATACATGAAGCTGGTTCAAGAGAATCAGTTTCTATTAATGGCAACTTGTGAGGATCAGCACTGACTCGTTATTTCCAACTGTGACAATGTCGTTGTCGATCGTTCCCGTACCCTGTCCTTGGGCATATTGCTATGTTACAAACACGATCACGATCAGCGGGTTTCAATTACGAGTCAATTGTGATGCGAACCTTGACGATTGTTCCCGTGAGGTTGTCGTCAACATTGACTTCGGTTACAATGGAGGTTCCGATGTCAGTGAGGTAGAAGTTCCCTGTCTTCTTGCTGAAGCTCGACCAGCAGGTTGCGGACTGGCCGTCGATCTTGACAGCAGAGCTAGCATTACCACCGAAGTCGAAGATATCGAATCCGAGGCCAGCATCAGTGGCTAGGATGGCATTCTTTCCGGGAATGACAGTCATAGAGAACGGCAACAAGCCACCATCGGCTGGGTCGATCTGTTGGAAGTCGGCAGAAAGGGAGCCGTCCTGTTGAACAGCCCATGCGGCAAGGAAGCCTGGAGTTGGGGGGACGCCTTTGACGGAGGCGACCAATGTTTGACCGTCCTCTGAGAAGACTATGTGGCTTACTGAGCCAGCCGGACCGGTGGCAGGCGTTGTCTGATTCAAGTTCAACGCGCGATTCGTGTTGGCCATAGATACGAGTCCTTTTTGCTTATCAACGGCAAAGCAACTGCAGGAGTCGTGATCAGCTAGGTCGGAGACGGTAGTGATCGAATGTTCTTACTTCACACCGTTGAGGGCACCACCGTTGAGGGCACAGAGTTGCGACCCATCTTTGTTGAAAGCCAGAGAGACGGGGAACTCGCCGCCACTGCCAACGGGTGCACCGACCAACTGCAGGTTGGTAGGATCATTCGGGTCGATCGTAAACAAAGATAGCGTATTTGATCCAGGCTAAAAGGAGGGCCGAATGTTAATCCTCATCATGAGAATTTTTGTAAGTAAAGAAACGCACGTTGACGGTTGCAAGCACATTCGCCGCCGACGAGGCTTTAATAGCGCCTTGGGTGAATAAAGGATCAGGTCCATTGGGGTCTGTGATGCCGTGTTCACCCAGTCCGCCAGTGCCGATGGCCCTTCGCAGTGTCTAAGATTTTACCTAGTATAAGATCCCGCCAGGTGGTACGGGGTGAACTTACGAGTTTGCCATCGTTGCCAATGTCAGCAGCAACAATGAAGTTTCCGTCAGGTTCATTGGTAATGACTGTCACAGTTGGTTAGTTGATTACTTGGGACACATCGGTAATGTACTGACAGTATGCCGCGCCAGCAGCGGCGCCGGATGCGTTCCCCATTTGCTTCCGGTTCGAGTTATTGCGTGACTGTCTCGAGTCCAGAGGTCGGGCAGAGACAGAAACCAATACGAGGGAGAGAAGTACGGAAGAAATCGAAAGCTTCATTTTGTAGCGTGGAGTGAGGTTGGGAATCGGTCAAGAGTGTAATGTGTAATGGGAAAAGAAAGACAAATCGACCGAGGCGATGGAGGAAATGAAAGTTAAGGAGCTCTGCTCAGAAAAGAACGAAGGAGAATGAGTGATATGTCGCGGTTCATAGGAGATTATATAGGATTCTGCCTGTTGTCGAAATGACTTACCCATTGGTTCGTTTCGTATGAAACATGGAAGTAACTACGATCAACCGATCACTTTGTCGCGTGGTGTTGGCCAGTGCTACCATGGCAGTGGCCGACGGTAGATTCCTCGGTAGGGAGTTTTGTCGACGCGCAGGATCAGAGAAAGTGACGAAAGGGGCTTTGCTGAGTAAGTCCTGGGTGAAGTCAATGATGGTAGTGTACATCAAGAACCGTCCTTGTTCTTTTGCGGGGAAATGGGTAGTAACCCCTCCCTCGAGCACGTAGCAACAATAGAAGGTTGCACGCGACTCTAGGCTTCACGGGGAGAACTGGAGTTCCAATGGTTGAAATGTAAGACGGAGTCGGAGAACGATGGTGACCATGCCACGCACCCGGGCCGCGAGTACTGAGGCCTGGCATAGGGCGTCAAGGTATAAGAAATCTAGTAATAAATCTTTTACCTATACGAATAGTGGATGATGGGAGTCACAGCCAACCATGATCGCATTTTGGTCAGAATTCTGTCCCAAAGTCCGCGCCTCAAGTGAGAAGTGACCTGCTCTATCTGACTTGTAAGGCCAAGTGCGATGAGCAGCATCAAGGCGGATGCCAACGAATTCCTGACATGAAGGTGGTGGAGAAGGTAGAACTCCGACTGTAAGCTTTTTTGCTTCTAACCACTTTGTCACTTTTTACCTTGCGCTGACTCACGATGGTTTAAAAAAAGTAAAAGTACCATGACAAATGCCTTGTTCATCTTGACACCATACGGTGCCCAGCGGGGTCGACATCAAGCTGAATAAGTTTGAGTGATTGCTCAGCGAAGCGATGAATATCTGGAAAACATATAAAGGACGTACGCTGCGCCTTCACTGCGCCATCAGCAATCGAATCAACAGAAAGAAATCATGGCAACCAACGCAAAAGTCAACATCTTCGTATTAGGGGCCACGGGTGGGGTTTACTGCTGCAAAGTTCTTGGACGATAGCTGACAGTTTTCTAGGCTACATTGGCGGCGCCGTGCTCACCAAATTGCTCGAACATCCTAAAGCCAATGACTTCAATGTCACCGCCCTTGTGCGGTCCACAGAGAAGGCTGAGAAGCTTAAATCAGTCGGTGTGACCCCGGTCCTTGGTTCTCTGGATGATACCGACTTTGTGCATAAATTATCCTCGGATTCTGATGTGGTCATATCCATGGTAAGGCGGATGTTACCGTTGCATCGAACATCTACATCAATGACCGTTTGATTGCGCAGGCTAACGCTGACCACGCTCCATCCGTTCAAGCTATGTTGAGTGGCCAGAAGGAGCACTTTCAGAAGACAGGTAAACAACCCATTTTTATTCACACTGTAGGTTCTTTATCCATCACTTTGCCGTAGTGTGTACTGACGCTGCGTTTATCACCAGTCTGGGACAGGTACGGGAAGCCACTACAGAACGTTCGGTGCAGCTCATTCATTCCATGATCTCTTTCTGTTTCTTTAGGAGTTCTTTCCGACAACGCTGAAGGCCTGTACCACACCGAGACGATCTGGAACGATGCAGACCCCGCCCAAATTGCTACGATTGCCCCTACTCAACCTCACCGCGACGTTGATTTGCTGATTGTTGACGCAGACAAAGAAGGTATACATACCGCGATGCCGCCAGTTGGATATACCAAACTTACGCTCTCATTTATGACAGGATATGTCAGGACGTACATTATTCTGCCCTCAACTATCTACGGTTTAGCTCAAGGTCGCCTAGTCGACATTGGTGTATCAAACAACCGTTCCATCCAAATTCCCGCAATCATCGAAGCGAGCTTGGACCGTGAACAGGGAGGTATGGTTGGTCAAGGCAAGAATCTGTGGCCCAATGTCCACATCGATGAACGTGCGTATTCCTTTTGACTGTTACCTGAAATACGATAATGATCTAATCCGTTAACCTACAGAGGCTGACCTCTACATAATTCTACTCGACGCCGCACTCAGCAAGCCCGATACAGACCATGGCACTAATGGTTACTATTTCGGCGAGAGTGGTGAACACTCTTTATATGATGTTGGGAAAGCGGTGGCAGAAGCATTGGTGGAGCTTGGGATTGGAAGCCCAAAGCCAACCGCTTTCACGAAGGCAGAGATCGATAAATACTTCGGCGGGGTGAGTTAGCATTTCTCGCTTACCTCAAAATCGAGTACTCAGATATTGATGCATGTGTAGAGTGCTTACCTAGGTAGCAACTCTCGCGCCCGTGCAAACCACTCACGGGCCATAGGCTGGACCCCGAAGAAGACTACGGCGGACATGCTGGCCAGCATTCGGGCTGAAGTTGAAGAGGTACTGAAGAGGGCCAAGAAGCTGTAGGTCACTCGCTTGAGTTTTCGTATTAAATAGAGTGTATATCAGCGTTCTGAATAACTACTCGTTTCCCATTCCTATGTTCGTTCACCCTATTCCCCTAAACGCCCCTGGAGGCTAATTTGGGCTTCCTGAAGGTCGTTACCTGTTCTAGAAGTTCAACGCATCACAATCATGAACTCGTTGTGCAGAACGCTGAATAATTCTGAAGTTCCAAGGATTTATCAGCACCATGGGGCTTCTGTGAAGTATCATTTCTCCTCTTGACTCTTAAGCTTGAACGCCAAACCATGTCTGCCAACGCAAAAATCAATATCTTCGTAACGGGTGTAACAGGTGAGATTCTCTTTTTTCATTTCGGATAGTAGCAGGACGCTGAGGGCTCTATCAGGTTACCTCGGAGGAGCGGTAGTGAACCGATTGATCAGTCACCCTAGGGTCAACGACTTCCGGATTACAGCTCTTGTGCGGTCGCCCGAGAAGGCTGAGAAACTCAAACTGTTGGGTATCACCCCAGCAATTGGTTCCTTAGATGACACAGACTTGCTACACAAATTGTGCTCGGAATCAGATGTAGTCTTGGCCATGGTGAGAGCGTCACTGGCACACGCGCTGACGCAGATAGGCTGATGTGATCCATGGACTTTGCAGGCAGATTCGGATCATTATTCGTCTGTGAAAGCAATGCTAGATGGGCAGAAGGAGCGATACAATACCACGGGTAAACAAGGCATTTTCATTAATACGGGAAGTCCCCTTTTCCAGTTGTCTAGTGCAGTGTGTGCTAACGTCGCTTGTGTGCTTAGTCCGGGACAGGTATGGGAACCCGCTATAGCATGCCACAGCTGAACTCATTTTCGGTTTCTATCTAGGTGTCCTCGTCGACAACGCTGCTGGCATGTATCAGTATGATACAATTTGGAATGACGCGAATGCCGCGCAGATGGCCACGCTCGCCCCAACCCAGATGCACCGTGACGTCGACCTGATGATTGTGGAAGCGGACAAAGAAGGTCGTTACACTGAAATTGGAAACCCGAGAATAATTCTGACCCTCGTATCAATGCGCAGGCTACGTCAAAACATACATCGTTCTACCCTCGACTATATACGGGATAGCTCAAGGACGCTTGGTGGACCTTAGGATCTCCAACAATCGCTCGAGGCAGATTCCTGCCATTGTTCGAGCGAGTTTGGATCGAAGACAGGGAGGGATGGTGGGTCTGGGAAAGAATGTTTGGCCTAATGTCAACATCGAAGAGCGTGTGTATCCCCTTAGTTCGGGCTGGTAGAGGAATGAAGTGATCGTGCTCACTATGGTCTACGCAGAGGCTGACTTCTTTATCATCTTACTCAATGCCGCACTCAACAAATCAGAAACACTTGGCCACGGAACCGACGGGTACTACTTCGGCGAGAGCGGAGAACACTCCTTATATGATGTTGGTAAAGCCGTAGCGGAAGTATTGGTGGACTTGGGAATTGGCCAGAGTCGCGAGCCAACTACGTTTACCAAGGACGAAATTGACAAGTACTTTGGCGGAGTGAGTTGACTATCCTACTATTGGCCGAGAAACATCATATTGACGAGATCACTTAGAGTGATTACTTGGGTAGTAATTCGCGCTGTCGCGCCGACCACGCTCGATCTTTGGGGTGGAATCCAAAGAAGAGCACAGCTGACATGCTTGCTAGCATTCGGGCGGAGGTCGAAGAGGAAATAAAGGCGAGCGCAGAAGGTAAATTGAGAAAGGATCAGAAGTTGTAGGTGATACCTATCGCCAGTGCTACACCATGGATGATCGTAAGGCGACAAAGACAACCTCTCACGTTTGAACACTATTCTACTTGCTAAGTTTTTTCACCCTGAAAGTATTCGACAGTGGCTGCGTGCTCTTCGATCCTAGTCTCCTAAATGGCCCCTGATTCCCATAACTTCTCCGTTCTGCCCAGTTCAAAACCGCCGAAATGCTGAATAATTCGAAAGTTCTAGTGATTGCTCAGCACCATGGGGCCTCCGCAAGCTCTCCTTTATCCCTTCATCAGTATACTGTTAGCCATGCCCGCAAATACAGAGATTAGAGTATTCGTAACTGGAGCAACTGGTGAGCCACCCCACATTTCATCGCAAATTCACACCAGTACTAGACTTAAAGTATTGCTAGGTTATATAGGAGGAGCAGTACTCCTAAGGTTGCTTAATCATCCTAGCATCAGCAACTTCAAAATTACTGCACTCGTGCGGTCGCCGGACAAGGCTGAGAAGCTCAAGACACTGGGTGTAACCCCAGTCGTTGGCTCTCTAGACGACTCCGAGTTACTGACGAAATTATGCTCCGAATCCGATGTCGTCATGTCCATGGTAAAGGCGCACTCGGACATTCAGCTAATGCTCATAGTTGACGAAATCCTTGTGTTTTCCAGGCTGATGCCGATCATCTCTCCTCTGTACAGGCGATGCTGAGTGGACTGAAGACGAAATTCGAGGCCACGGGCAAGGCCCCCATCTTAATCCATACTGTAAGTTCTAAATCGAGGCATTGCTTCCACGCGCGTGCTCACGCCGCCTCTGATCACGCCAGTCTGGAACTGGTGATAATGATCTTAGAATGAACATCACGCCGATAATTCATTACCTTCTGTAGGCGTCTTGACGGACAATGCGGCTGGTATGTACCAGTATGATACCATCTGGAATGATGCAGATCCGGAGCAAATGGCTACACTTCCTCCGACCCAGCTCCACCGTGATGTTGATCTAGCGATTGTGGGCGCTGACGAAGCAGGTACGTTGGAGCTAGTTCTAGCAGTATTCTATGCTCACTCGTATTTCCATTGTAGGATACGTCAAAACATACATCGTACTTCCCTCGACTATATGGGGAATTGCACAAGGCCGTTTGGTCGATCTCGGCATATCCAACAATCGATCCATGCAGATCCCTGGTCTTGTTCGGGTCAGTCTCGATCGGAAGCAGGGAGGCATGGTTGGCCTTGGAAAGAATCTGTGGCCTAACGTGAACATAGAAGAGCGTGAGTGCTTGGCTTGTCCGGGAGAGCAGCCGAGTTGATTCCATCCTCCACAGAGGGAGATCTGTTCATAATCTTACTTGATGCGGTGCTCACTAAGCAGGATACCGGGCACGGTACCAACGGCTACTACTTCGGCGAGAGTGGCGAGCACTCTCTGCACGATGTCGGGAAGGCGATAGCCGAAGTCCTCGTCGATCTAGGCATTGGGAAAAGCCGCGAACCTACAACTTTCACAAAAGAGGAAATTGACAAGTATTTCCAAGGGGTACGTCGGGTTGTTGAAGAATTGAACGTTGAATGAATTTTGGACACTGACACGGGCATCAGAGGTTGGTTATGGGTAGCAATTCGCGCTGCCGTGCAAACCACTCTCGTTCCCTCGGCTGGAACCCACAGAAGAGCACTGCAGACATGCTTGCTAGCATCCGGGCAGAAGTGGAGTACACATTGAAGGTCTCATCGGCATGAAATATCTACATATTTACGGAAATTGACTCCTTTTCGTTCATATCATTTCGCGAACAACACATGAATCACTGACGCACTTTTGGGATGTCCAACACTCAAACTAACCTCGTAATCAGGCCTCTATGAAGTCTCGCTCGAAGACTCAGATCGACAGTGGAGGTGTCTCTTGACAGTTTCCGAGTACTGTCTGCAGTGAAAGTCACTTCGAACTCAGCGAAGCACTTTCTGAACTCCCCTATGTCTTTTAGTCTTTCAACTCGCCCTTTCTTCTACCACCACCTTCCCCCTACGATGACGGAAGTCTTGGACTCTAGCAGCTCATTTGGTACGCGTAGGAAGGAACTGCTGACTCTGGTAAAACACCTACGGGCCATTGGGTACGTATCAGCCCCTAGCAGAGTTACAGACTTCACATTCTCCAAAGGGCACAAACGGATTTGGATCTACCCAGAGTCACCGTTATAGGGAACCAGAGCGCAGGCGAGTATTAGACTCACTCGTATGTGCATCCCACTTACGGTTTCCTTTCACCAAAGGCAAATCCAGCGTTGTTGAAGCGATATCAAGAGTAAGGTTAGATGTACCCTCTGAGGATGGTTGACCCATGGCATTACGTAGATTCATGTGCCGCGCGATGCAGGGACTTGCACTCGCTGCCCGATGGAGTGTCGTATGAGTTACACAGAGGAGTCATGGTCGTGCCAGATATCCATTCGTTTGGAATTCGATCAAAACGGAAAGAAGACCAAACAAACGAAAGAACTTCCCTTCGGCCCGCGTATCAGTGGAGCCAATAAGGGGGAAGTCGAGATCGCGCTACGCAAAGCCCAATACTGCAACCTAAACCCCGGAGTAGCATTCCAAGAAGTAATTGACATGGACGTCGAAGAGTTCAAGCAGGCCTGTCAAACAAAAGAACTCCTCCCGTTCTCCAGGAATGTCGTATGTATAGACTTGCAAGGGCCTGACATGGTTGACTTGTCCTTCATTGATCTCCCTGGTGAGTCCTTCTGCACCTTCCCAGTTCGGTGTACCAATTCCGCGCCGTAGGGATTATACAAAACGCGGAACCGAGCACCGTACAGCTTGTTCAGGGGATGGTCGAAGATCACATCAGCGGAAACTGTATCATCCTCGTAACCCTTCCGATGACAGGTGAGTCCAACTGCTACGTCCCTCATAGACTCATCGCTCAGCACTCCCCTAGACGATATCGAGAACCAAAAAGCCCTCCAGCTCGCCCGCATCGCTGACCCTCACGGCAGAAGAACGATCGGTCCGCACACTTTTCTTTCTGCGTTTTTCAAGGACTAACATACCCCTGTCATCACAAGGGGTGCTAACAAAACCCGACATGCTGACGGAAGGCTCTATCCAGACCAAGAATCGGTGGCTCGAAATCCTCGAGGGTCGGAGTAGACACAAACTCGTACATAGGTACTACTGCACTCGTCAGCTGGATGATTCACAGCGAGCGGCTTTAATTGCACCTACGGAAGCTCGTAAACTGGAGAAGGAATTCTTCAAGAAGACGAGCCCTTGGAACCAATCTGCCTCCCAAGATCGCTTCGGCACTGATCAGTTGATCTCCACTGTGAGTAACCTCCTCATAGGCATCATAAACGACTCGTAGGTACCTCCGCTCATCAGGTTTTCCTATGCTACTGAATTTATCATGCTAGTGCTCTTAGTTTCCGCACGGAAACAGCTCGCATGCTACAGATTGCTCACGACCAACTGACTTCTCTCCCCCCTGCTATCACCATCGAACCTGCTACTTACACACTTCAAATGATATCAAGTTTCACTGACAATGTGAAGCAGTATGTTGCCGGCATGCAAGGCAAAGAGGGTTTGCTCTTATACACAAAGTCGGTGTATGGGTCATTCAGGGAGCAAATACACGGCACCCGACCTAATTTCAAGTCGGAATCACGACCGATCGACTCTGACAATAAAGAATCGATCCTCCAGAAAATTTCGAGTGGTCGACCTTTTTATTTAGAAGATGTACGAAAGCATATGCAACAGTAGGCGACTTAGTGTCTCTAGCCCCGCAGCGCCTCTACTTATTTTCGTGTAGATCAATCACCAGGCAGCTTCCTGGAAATGTGCCGTTCTCGACGAAGGTCGCGCTGATCCAGAAATATCAGGATAAATGGTCCAGCTTCGTCGATCAATGCTTTGACAAAGTGCAAACAAAATACGCTGGATTCCTATCACGACTGATAGAACAACATTTTGTGCGGCATGCTTCTCTTGTCCAGAGGCTCAAGTCCGTGCATACTGTCGCCAATTCTCTTGCCTAGTATTTAACAATCACCTACTTACACAGGGCAATCGTCCAGGACTTGGTATCGAAGCACGCGAAGATATGTCAGGAGAACCTACGCACTCTGCTTGAGATGGAAGTCACCCCGTACACGCAGAATGAACATTACTTTCAAGAATCCAGTGCTAAATGGCTAGCGCGTTACAAAGGCGACGTGCTAGATGACGATGACCTAGGAAGTCGAAAAGCAAAACGCCGGCGGGAACATTCCCCTCCTGCTCAAGGTAAAGGGAACATGATATCAGGTTGCACATGATGGTGGATATTGATTACTGGTTGAGGGCAGCCGTGCCAAAAATTGTCACAACAGGTGGCTCGGCGGATGAAGACATGGACGAGGCTCCAGAGGAATATCAAACGTGAGTCTTCCCCTAGAAAACCGTCTGTTCGCCAACAACTACTTACTTTAATCCATGACAGCCCCAATGACCAACAGACTAGAGAGGTCATCTCCTCCCTGGCGAGCTTGGGATATATAGGCGTTACGCCTGAAGATCTCGCCAAATTGAAACCAGCTCACCCATATGAGGCTGAAATCGCTATGGTCGCCGAAGTAAGGGGTTACTTCCAGGTGTCATACAAGGTATGAGCCCGTCCGTGCTTGCATGTGCTGTCCCTGCCTATCTGAATCCATGATACAGCGAGTGATCGATAATATTCCTTCCATGATCGACTTGAAGCTTGTCAAAGCGATAGCCAACGAGTTGCAGTCTTTCCTGATTGCAAGCTTGGAGCTTGGAACGCAGTCCGCTAGCCTCCGGTGTGCAGAGTACCTTGAGGAGGACAAGGCTATCGTCAGTCGTAGAACTGAACTACAGGCAACCAAGGCGAGGCTGGAGGAGGTCGAGAAGGAGTTGTTTAAATTCGGTTTGTAGTAACATCACCTATTATCTATTGCCATCGTATTTACCACTTTAGTGTAACTTTTGAATAGTTTAGAGTAACCTTTTCAGATTCGCCTTTTCAGATTCGAGGCGAATCATATGCCAAATGAATCGTTGGGTCGTGGTAAAACACCGTTCGCTGACTAGGAATCGTATAGCGCCCGTAGGACCTCGAGGTGGTTCAACGCCGATGTCAGAGCCTCCGCCTGTTCCAGAGCATCTACTTCGGTCGCATTCCAACAGTGTCACAGCGGTTCATATATCCGAGGACAATGAGCGATTGTACTCGGGCGACAGCTCTGGTCTTGTCATAATAACCTCGACGCGTACTCTTCGTGCTCTGGCGAAGTGGATGGCCCACACGGATAGCTTGCTTGGAATCGAGGAATGGGGCGAACGAGTAATAACGTCTGCTTCAATTCCTCTAAAGCGCATTCCGTCGATCTGATTTCTTTACCTGGCAACGCTCGCAACAACTTCGTTCCTTCTCTGCGATCCAGGCATGGGCGGGACCACAAACTCCATGTTTGGAAGACACTCGAAGACGTTCCGGCGACTTCAAAAATCGGGGGATCTGCTGTTACACATGAAGCACAGGCACTCACACTTTGCTACTCGATGGACGTCAATGCCCTGAATTACTGTCGGTTTTCATTGCTGGGGCTTCGCAAAGCCTTCGATACCGGTGCATTACTTCCTGGAAGAGAGCAGGATCATTCAGAAGCCGAGAGGTCTTCTGAGCATCGATCACAGTGTCTTATTGCCCTTCCGAACTTGGTTGAATCGTCGCTGGTAATTCCGACTATCTCGGCTGGTGGTAGCGTCTGATCCGCCTCCTTCAGGCTGATGTATGGGTGCTTCCATCCTGCCAGAGAGTGCATGCTGCGATCGGCAAGCCTCCTGCACAAGGCACGATGGCCGATGGACGTGGTGCAGCAGGTATAATGCCTTCCCCTATTGGAGGACAAAGTCGTCCATCTGATCATCTGCAGGACTTATTATGTCGATGCATTTGTTCTTCGCTGAGGTCGCTTTCTCGGAGGCCACCTCATCTACCGCAAAAATTGACGAGCTTAGGCTCCTCTGCGCCTACGAGAACGGTTCAGTCACCCTGCGTCGGTACACGGGCTCCACCACCTCCTACTCCATCGAAGGCCGTGGATGGGAGGCCATATGGACCGCAAAGCTCCACGCCGAAACGAGTACGTCCCAAACTATTCCCGGTGTATAGCATGTTCGCCATGCTAATTTGAGCCAGTAATGTCAATGCGAGTATCGCGCGATAATTCATTTGCACTATCTACATCAGCGGACCATCTTGTTGGTCGCTATGATCTCAAGGCGAGTGTGCCTGCGCACGCCATCCAAGTTGTTGTTGACACTTGATCAATCGATGATAAGTCTTCGTCGGGCAGTGACTCTGTTGTCTTCAGGACCAAGCACCCAGGCAACGGCGCGGTTGCCATTCGCCACGATGGGCGAGTCTGTGCAGTTGGTGGGTGGGACGGCAAGTAAGCATCATCGCTGCAGATTCACTATCACATTCTTCTGATATATTCTCATCTATGTGTACGAGTTCAGAATTCGCTTGTATTCGTCAAAGAATATGAAACCGCTAGGGACGCTCAGCTACCATAAAAAGGCCTGTCAAGTGATTGAGTTCGCTCATGGCTCCGAGAACTTGACGTTGGACGAGTCTATTGTTGATGATGAAGGAGATGAAGATGACGATGGGTTTGGCGCTGTCGAGAAGTCTGCCCGAAAGCGATGGCTGATCGGTGGTAGTGAAGATGGCCGAGTGTCCATCTGGGTTCTGATAGATTTCACGAGAGGCTGAGCAGAAGACAGTTGCTTAGTACATTTATATTCCTCTTATCAAATGATTCAATCCAGGTTATTTAGAACTAGTACAGCCGACACTACGATGCGGTAAAAAGTAAGTTAGGAGTTAAACGTTAAAAGTTGACCCAAGCAGAACGTAAGAAGCAATGACCACAGAGTAAGGTAATTGTCTCAAGTCAATCAACCCGGCCGCATATATACAGCACGCCCACATAGAGAAATGCAGACAATACACACATAGAAAAGAATCAGATCAGCCCTGCAGCCCTCAGATCTCTAGCCAGCCTGGCCTCTTCCAATGCCTCTTGTGATGGGATGACTATGACGTTCCCGTTCTCGTCTTCAGCGTGGACGCCGGGATCGCCTCTTGGGGTGTCTTCTTCGGGAACACCGAAGCCAAAGACAGAGTAGAGGTTACGACGGATAGCGACGTCGCGCGCAACGTCTTCTGGTGTGATGGGCTCAGAGCGTTGTGATGATGCACGGATAGAGGCTTCCCATCTTTTCACCCGCCAGAAACCGATGGAAGACGATAGCAGTATGAACCAGCCTAGTCCGTGTGAGATTAGCGTAAGAAAAGAACGATATAACGGAGGCCGTACCCATTGTCATCAGGAGGAACGAGAGCCAGTCTCGAGGGCTGACGACAGGCATTGAGGGTTCGTCGACTGATGGGGCAGACTCCTCTCCGCGCGTGAACCCAGTTAGTGCCGTTATGCCCTCCTCGGGGGATTCTTCATTGTGGGCGACGTGTGAATAAAGACCGAGTTGGATCATAGTGAGCCCCAATCCAGCGCGAGACCCGTACTTGGCAGCGTGCGACGTGTGGAGGAGGTAGGTGAGGAGGAAGCCGACAAATTGGAAGAAGAATGAGATGAACATGTTGAGCACGAAGACGAGGAAGGAGCCCGACGGCAGATCGTCGATGAGCATGTAGTCGCCCGCCGCGAGCTCTGCGGGGGCGTGGACCGTTGTCTCCCAGTACGGGGGCACTGCATCTGCTGCAGCCTCAGTATAGGACTGCCAGCGACGGTGATCAGATGGCGGCAGCGATGGCAAAAATGGAGACTCACAGGAGGTCCCTCTTTCTGCGTGTCCTCCGGTGCTAAGCGCGTATCTCCGTCCTCCGTCTCAACGAGTCTCGTGGGCTGCGGCTTGGCCATCACGTTGGCAAAGACCCCATCGTTCTCCATCCCACCGCCTCTGGCCCTCGCTGCCTCCTCTGTGGGCACCCTGCTGTAATGTGTTGGCAGCAGGGCACCCACCGCCCGCCTGAAAAGGCCCCCACGCCGTCTGGGCGCTGTCACCGGCGAGGAAGGCAGAAGGCCATTTGAATTCCCAATCTCGTTTGGCCGCGCGAACTCTGATGGGGCTGGTGGCGACCCAGGGGGCGGGTAGTCGTAGTCTCGCTCAAAGTCGTACACGCCTGGGATGGCGCTCGTCGATTCGTCGTGGATCACCAGGGTGTTGCTGTGTGCGCCGTCGTGTTCTTGCCTTGTCAAGGGGGTCGATTCGTTGTCGTCCTCGGCACCAAAGGCGTCGTCTAGCATCCGGTCCCGCTCTGCGTCCGACGGTGATGGCTGGGTTGGTAGTGCTGCGTACCGGGCAGACATAATAGATAGTTGAGAAGAGAGAAGAGTAATAAAAGCAGCGTCGAGTGTGGGATGATCTCAAAGACTCAGTATGAAGGAGGGCATAGATTGGGCAAGCGCAAAATTGGTGTGACAGTCGTCGTGATGAAGCAAAAAATGCCGAAACACCTCAGAGTCAGGGGAAGGCTGTCCTGACACTGCGCTTTGCCTTTCCCGGCAGAAATCACACCCACTTCTGGAAATACCAGGGCGCGATACTCTCTCAACGTGGGCCTTCCAAGCCATATGTAGTTGCTGATCATCATACCTTCATGATTCATGATTCTGATATCTACCCGTCTCGCCAGGAATCCTTCTGATGGCAAATACAGGGGTCCAGCATCTCTACAAACACATCACCCTAATAGACCTTTGACGTATCGCAACAAGTCTTTCCCCTACATTACACGCCGGTCAGAATCCATTCCAAATGATACAGCAACACAACCAGATCAACTCACCCCACGCCGTTTAACGCCTTCAACCATCGCTTCAACCCCATCAACTTCCATCCCATCACGGACATCCGAGCTTATCGATGCGTTTGTATCAGTAGTGGCGCTCCTCGTCAACTTCCGCTGCCTCTGGCTCAATCCGTACCGCACAACCACCGTGAGCACCGCCCTCCAGCCTTCCATTGCGTTGTTCACCCCAGCTGCCGTAAGCGCCTGTGAACTCAGCGAGTACACAGAGAAGTTGAATCGTCCTCCCGAGGAAGCGTCGCCTGCCGGAGATGAACCGCTAGCCGGGAGAGGCACGGGTAACGCGGGCACGATTGTTGATTTCACAACAAAGGGGCAGTATGATCGGTGCTCTTTGAGCAGATCAAATTGCCTCCTTGAAGGGCGTGTCGATGATGGTAAAGGTGGAACACTTTGATCTTCCGCAGTAGAGTTAGTAGCGTCTCCATTGGCCAGTGGGGCAGCAGGGACTGCAGGTGCAAACGCCCACAGGCCTACGCGCCTTTGACACAGCACGCAATGGAGTAGTAGCGTATTCTCGCTGCCGGCAACTGTGGTACGAGTTGTCAGTGCACGAGAAGCAGGCGCAATTCCAGCGGTCGAAATCGAACTTAGCCTCGAGGGAGATCCTCGAGCAGGCGTACCGGCTCGTGAGATGGAAGTGGGCGGATTCGGTGTGGTTGCTCTCGAAGGCGCGAGGGACGCAGCGCGGGAGATGGACGGTGTGGAGGAGCGTGAAGGGAAGAGGGACGCAGCGCGAGATATTGAGCTATATTTTGGGCGGTCTGGAATTGACGGCGGGACGATTGACCACCCGAATAGCGCTGTTAAGATGGCGGTTTCGGAAGGCTCTGAGGGTGGAGGCGGGTTCGGTGGTTCGGAACCAATGGTAAGGTCCGAGATGTTAGGCGGGAGTGTGAAGGATGACACCGTGGATTTTAAAGTGCTCAGCTGCGCAGACGTCTGTACGGACAAAGTGTTAGCTTCCTCAACATCAACCATAGTATACGTACCAACGGATGTTTTATTTCCACGCCTTGCAGGACGGCCTCGAGAGCTAAAGCACTCGATTTTAGCTCCTGCACCGTTGTAGCTGGAGGCTTGAGCTGGATGCGATATATAGAATCTACACGACGTCAGCTCAGATCACCGGCTATTGACGCATGGGAATCGGATCCTACCGTCACATTGCCTAGTTTTCCATGGACAGCCGTCCTTATGAGACTGCACAAGTTGGCTGCGCTGCTTCTCGACCAACGCAGTGGCTACGTGGTGTCAGTCGTTCCGCGTGGGGTCGCGGGTGTGTGCTTACCGGCATCACGAGACATCCCCTCCCTCCCAGCTACTACCCACGACACACCACATAGCCCACAGACCAGCCTGTCCTTCCCGTCGTTGATCCACCCGCATTTGGCTGCTGCAACGGCGTCGATGGGTGTCGGCTTGTTGGCGTAGGTCGTCAGTTTGAAGGTGGCTAGTCGTGAAAGGAAGGAAGGGGTAGACGAGGGCCTGTATTCGACGCTGTTGTGTATTGCAGACGTCGATGGGGCACTGGAGGCGGAAGAGGGGAACTTGAAGGATGGAAGCGCTTTACGCGTACGGGATGCAGCACGACTCAGGATCGCGGTGAGATGTGGCGTCGGTTTCGAAAGAGTGCTCAGCTTTTCCGTAGCATCCAACACTCTGAGATCCAGCATGGTGAGAGTTGAGTTGAAAGGAAAGGATTGGTTCAGTCTGAATACACATATCCGGGTATCGCGTAAATGGTACTGACGGTGGTGGCTCCTTTGACTTGGTCTTGATGCCGTATTTCGCCAAAGTGGAGTACAAAGAACGTGTAACGAGTGTCCGTTTCGCCGGTGGCGGTCGTTCTGAGTCGTCTTGCGGTTTGACTGCGTCGTCGAGCGAAGAGAAAGCATCATCGAGTTTGCGCTACAGAGAGTAATCATTCATGTCAGTAAAACCAAGTTGGCTGAGGTAGTAGAATGAGTACCTTCATGGCCCGAATAGACGAGCCTGCAGAAGCCCCGGAGTTCTCGTCACTGGGCGGTGGTTCAGTCAGACTCACCATGGCTCACTGCAAATCGTACGCCGCGACCAGCGGTGACCACTGGTTAGTATCCTTGAAGCACGTGACTCATCAATGCATCAAGCCGTGAAGGGCCGCTTGTTCTATCCACCAGCGTCTCAGCGAACTTTGAAGCAAACTACGGTCGATGAGGTGAGTACATAGAATGTTATCAAAACATTGTCTGTGGAAAGAACTACTCTTGCGGAGCAGTAGTGTACGACGTGACTACAACGACTACTTCGACGACCCTGACTTCTTGTGCTCAACACCTGGAACATGTCGAACCCATCCAGATGGCGATGCTAGCTCAGGGAGCTCACCCAGCAGGCTAGAGGAAGACTTAACTACCTGCAGAACCAACAACCCCGGCTGCTTTGCTTGGCTAACCACTGCGACAAGGTTGCTATATGAAAGCTCGGCTGGTCCCGATATTCTGGCGTCTGGCTGCGTAAGGGTCGCAGCTGGGTAGTCTTGCAGCTATCCAGGCTGGAGGTACTTTAAATGACAAACGTGAAGTACTTGAGAGCGTCACTTTGTCGCTCTCAAATCAGGCCTCAACCTTGCTTATTTCGGGTCCTTTCACTTGACGGGGCCGCATATTATAACAGAGATCCTAACTTATAGCATGGACAAAATGCGAAACCTAAACAAAATTGATCGCCGTGTTATGCTAAGCATCGTGAAGCGCGTTGCAAACAAGTCCTACTTGGACTAGCTTGTGGAATCGTGCGCACAGGTCCGTTTGCTGTTTCTCTCCACTCAAGACCTAGAATTCTGATGCAAGTTCTCCCGGATTTGAGGCACGACAATATACTACTCCGCCCACGCGACCTAGTAAACACCATCTCGCATGAGCTCTTTCGAAATCGTTTGATCACGTACGATCGTGGCATCCGAGTGAACTTGTACGTGGTCCCTGTTCTCTCGCAGGTACGAGGAGAGCCGCCGCGCTCGACTGCCTCGGTGCGCGATTCGAAGCCTCTTTGCTGGCCAAGTCTGCTCACCGGGGGAAATTTACTGATGGCGGCTTTGCCCAATGCTGCAGTATGGGTATCATCTTGTCGAACCCGTATATTTTACAGGATCATCCGCGCACTCCACAAGACACGATGAACTAACTTGGCCCTTTGCGTCAGCACCTGGAGTCTTTCTCGGAGCGGGTCATAGATAAGACCGTGTCTACAATAAGACAAGATTCACTGCTGTCGGCGTTACTCACTCAGTATTCAGTACTCAGGCCTAAAGGCTCACAACCAAATCATCATTGCGCGCGGATTCAAGACGCTTCGAGAGCAATGAGAAAGCACCCATTCCTCGTAATGTTACAGTAATTCTTTGGAGGTGGAAACCAAGCGATATGCTTGCAGCGCCCTCGTGAACGGATTATCAGGCCCGCGACGAGCGTATGGATTGATAGCGAGAAGGTTGTGTGTAACGTGCTCTTTGGAGCATTGTGAAGGTTAGCGGCAAATGTACTAGGCTTTGAATGACACAGTGTTCGACTGAACAAAGCTGTGGGTGGTAGGGTCACTTTGTCATTCATGAGGACATCGAGTAGGGCGCGATTCGCCATCGCTCCAGTTTCCATGGGTGCCGACGTGCCCTGCAAATGTGCGACGTATTGAGTGACCGAAGTCACCGCACACTCGTGTGGTTAGAGCAGGAGCCAATTGGTAAGAGGGAGGAAATCCCCGTAACACTATATCGAGACAATATCAAGGGCCACACTACGCAATATTTAGATTGATTAACCCTTGGTGTCCAGGCCCTTCTAACTTCTCGCGAGCAAGTGTATTCTGTCTCTAGGGAATTTGAGGTAAGGCCAATTGAGATTCACCATGATCCATCAGGCCCTCGTCCAATTTTAAATTTCTTAACGTTGGATCACTGCATTTACCATCCCCTCGGTTGGAGGTATGATCATAATCGGTCCTTGGTGTCCTAATTTTTTATCTGTCTGCCTAAATTCAGGTACTTTCCGATCGATTATTTGTAGGGTCCTGGACGAAGTGCCAGAAGTTTGCAAGGATCATTACCTTGCTTGAAAAGCATTGAAGGTCCCCACCTTCAAACCTTCCTCTTTTGGACTAAATCACATCCTTCCTTACTGGGTTAATAGTTTCTCACGTCGCTGTAGCTCAGCTCAAGCAAGGTATTTCTGAGCCAGAGGCGAACATTGATAACAAAAAAACATCTTCAACAGAATGGATACTGTAAAGCGCGAGATTCGCCTCTTCTTCGACTTTACGTGGAGGGATTGGTCTGCAACGCTTATTCCTGGCCTCATCGTCGCGACTGGAGCAGTCAAACACGCCTCCCTCCCCGCGTGGAATGTCGTGCGATTCATTCCGTGGGTTGCGTGCTATATCTACTTCTTCAACCTATCAAGCCAGATCGTCAGCATCGAGGAAGATCGCATTAACAAACCCGATAGACCACTCCCCTCCGGCAAGATCACCGTCCAGGGCGCGAAGCGTCGGTGGGCAATCGCCCTAGCCACATTCCTATCTACTGCACTATTCGACGGTCGATTGATTGTCGAAACGGCGACGTGGATAGCGACGACGGCCTTCTTGTGTCTGTCGACGTATGGGGGGCATTGGTTTGGGAAGAATGTAGTGGCCATGGGCATTGGTTCATGGGCGCTTTGGGGGGGCATTTACAAGACGATCGCGAGACCCACAGCGACGGAGGAGCGCTTCTTCCTTGTGGTATCCATGTGGATTGCCATAGCCTTACAGATACAGGACCTCAGGGATACTGAGGGTGACACTGCGGCAGGGAGGAGGACATTGCCGATCGTGGTTGGGGATAGGCGTAGTCGATGGCTGATATCGCTTGCATTCCTCCCACTCAGCTACGCGACACTCTGGTTAGGGGGGGTCATATCCCTGGCACCAAGTACAGTGTCGGCGGCCCACGTGTTGTTGGCGTACAGAACATTGCGCGGCACAGATGCTGAATACGACCATAAGACATATATGGTGGGTCCTTCCATTGCTTCTGATGAGTGATTTGACTCACGTCATTATCAAGCTTTTGACCTACCTCTTTTGCTACGTCGTTGCGCTACCTATCTGGTGTGAGCCAATCCCAGATCAAGGGCCTTATTGACAGTGAGAAACGTCGCTCACAATTCATTCATGTTAATCCATGCCGTACCTTTTCTTCTCTTTTCCGTTGAGTTCGCATAAAGGAGCCAGTGGGGAGGTCATTGGAAGGTTGCAGTCACACAGACAGCAGGAAGTTGATAGAGGAAGGGTTACAAGCATGGAGTGATATGGGCAGGGGATACCAGCATTTGGGCACCTGGCCTAAGCTGGAGACAACGCCTCTAAAACTTTCCGCTACTGGTATGTCGTCCCTTCTCCAATATTTAATTTCACCGCAGTAATTTAGTTATACACGACGAATGCACTGTGCTACACACGAATCTCATGAACCTTCGTCCTTGTTTCCACTTAGACTCCGGAAGAATTCTGCGTATGCATGTTCGATATCGAAAGATAACTGCACGACAAAGAGTTAGCACGAGGGCGAGGAACATATAACATTGCACGACCCACCTGCCGAGCTTGATCCTCCGTAATCTCCTCCGACGCCTTCATTCCATTCAAGGTGATTAACCTAGTAATTAGTCGGATCAGATCAAGGTGGATGCTTTGATCGTTCCAGTACCCACCAGCCAACCATTTTACTTCGACCTTCCCAGTCTTTACTGCCCTTGAAGCGGGCGTAGCTGGTCACAAGTTCCTGTAGCATAGGATGTAATTGATCCTTGGCCCTTAACCGTAGTTTAAGCGCATCCATGAAGGTGATAAAGTTCTGAGGGGGTCAAGGAACGTCAACGGAAGACACTGCGGTAGAGATGACGAGTATTTACCTGGGTTGTTTCTGCCACCCACTTCGCCGTCTCAGGGCCCGCTTCACTGGAATGTTCAACCGTGGCCGGAACACCGACTTTCACCCTATGCAGTGCTGCTGGGTTGTCCATCTACGGCAAGATCTCGTAAGCATAATACGAGCCACCCGTATAACCACGTACATGATATCTCTTCATGAATTCCTCTGTTGATGGTACGTCGTCCCCTACCAACTTCAGCATGGTCTTGTACTGAGAAAGGAGCCTTGTGCATGCTGGAGAATATCTCTTTGGTCGTTACGTGCCGACTTAGTTGGACGTGGTGGAACCGCAATCGGGTACTCACTCTGCTGCTGTTATGGAGTCACGGACATAGGCACGTTCCAGGTAATCCAGCGCAACAATGATGCCAAAGAGAGTCGCTTGAAGATTGTATTTTTCTCTTTCCGAGTTTGTTGAGTACAATCTGGCTTCTTCGTCTAGTGAAAGTTGTCCCGACGACATGGTGGTGGGAAGGAGAAGCTGCATCTTATCGACGAGCGCTTGATTATGCAGTCAGGGGCGTTCCGGTACTCACCCTCGATCAACCCCCGATCACCAGTAAGTTATATACTTCATCCCTACGAGAATTATATTTCTGGGTGGATCTGGCCCGGTTGCTCACTTGTGCATTGAAAATTTCCCTTTCAACTCTGAGCTTATGGGCACATTGGTACACCCTGTGGTGCTTCCTGAAACTGACTTTCTTGAAGATTATAAATTCTCGACCTACTACATACCGCTGGTTGCATTGACCTACTACGATCCTCGACATGAAGATAGCGATAACAGGCTGTAGCGGATCTGTAGGGAAGCGAGTTGTATCCTTTGCACTCAAGCTAGGTCACACCGTCCTTGGAATTGACAGGGAATTGCCAGGACACACGGATGAACGCGCCGGCGTTGTATATGTGAAGCTAGATTTAACGGACTACAACGCCGCCCTAGAGATCTTGAAGGGATGTGAGGCGGTCGTCCATCTCGCAGCTTTCCGCAACCCCGGCGACTACGGTGCCACTACACACAACAAGTAAGCTCCTGACTTAGCGTTCGTCGCCTTTGTATCTGATGTAGACTAAAACTATCTATACAGTAACGTCGTATTGTCCTGGAACGTCCTTCGCGCTGCGGCCGAGGTCAGGTCCAGTCAATTGCTATTTGTTCTGTTCATGACGGCTTTTGTAGTTGGATATCACCCGGGTAGCGCAAGCTTCCTCGGTCAACGTCATAACGATGGTGTACAGTCAATCTCCCCACTTTCAGTATTTTCCTATAGACGAAGACCACCCGTGTCTACCTGACGAGCCCTACGGTCTATCCAAAGTGTGAGCACTCTCGTTTGTCTGCGGCGTTGAACACCCCTTGAATTTCTATCCGGATGATAGCATCTGTGAACTCCAAGCGGATACACTAGTGCGCAGATATCCCTCCATGCGTATCGCAAGCTTGCGATTGCATTGGTCGCTGCCGTCCAAGCTGACTGCCCGGAGCCTGGAGGCGTCCAAAGCAAGCAAGGACCTCTGGGGCTATGTGCAGGAGGACTCGGCAGCGGAAGCTTTCCTCTTAGCTGTAGCGAAAGAGAATACAGCCTGGACGGGCCACGAGAGGTTCTTCATCGTCGCACCCGAGACCGCGCATGACGAAGAGTCTTCCAAGCTAGCTAGAGAATATTGGCCGGAGGTTCCTCAAAGGCATCCATTGATCGGAAGAGAATCTTTCTTTGACTGCGGAAAGGCGGAGAGGCTGTTGGGATGGGTCCACAAAGACTGAGATCTGAGAACCATTGTACTAGTAGCCGATCAAATCGAAGAATGCCTTGATTCATGGGACATTCCACGGAATATCTCCACCGTAAGACACCAGTGACCCCAGCCCTCTCAAAACCGTGGCGATTAGTGAGTAACTTGGCAGCGTGCAACACGTTGCGTCGTAGATGTTCTGGAAATGAAGGATGGTACTACCGATGATAGTCCGAACCGGGGTATCTAGCTTGCGGGCCGCGAGCTGAAGTAACTTTCTGGGGGGCGAGGATGTCCTTTGCACAAATGAAAGCTCGGGAATGAAGCATCAACCTGCATAATGGGGGTGCAATGTGAGGGTGCGAAGGATAGGTTCTCTCACAGTAAGATGGGGACCAGCTATATACGACGAAAATACTTGTCGTGGAAACGGCCTCGATCCGTAGTGACAGTACAGAGGGCACATGTCCCACTGCATCTTCACAATAAAAGACACCACCGAACGATATTGTTGGTGGCAAAGTAGAGCCCGCACTACGTGGGCGCTCCGCAAGAACCTGCGTTACTGACGGTGTAGAGTACGTCCCAAACGGCAGCTACCATCGACGCAGACTGAGTGCTCCCGGAGAAACAACCGCAAGTGTGCTGCGAGACAGCCTTCGCATGATTCGAATTTTTCGGAGCCAGAGATGTAGAAGATAGAAAGGGCAGCGTCCGAAAGCCGACGACATTGCTTCCGCTATGAGCAAGAATGCGAAGTTCTCAAGGTTATCCCAATGAGAACTATACTCGACCCTTTTCTACGCTTGCAATTTCAGGACGGTGTCGGGGACAAGCCTACATCGCACGTCAAGTGGGATATGAGAATATGTGCTTAGTTGACTTTGCATATCCCCTAAAACGCACCTCTTTCTTCATCTAGAACTTATTCTTGAACACCATGTCTCAGAGTCACTGGCAACCCGACACACTCTCTTATCCTTCATGGCAGACGGCCAGGAGTTCTTATCAAAAAGTCTGGAAGGCTTTTTGGAATAACAAGGAAAAGGGGGACGAGCTCACAGCTGGGAAAGTCATCGATTTGGAGCCTCTAGCCCACTCCGGTCTTGGAAATACGCGGGGATACCTCTACATCAGAGAGCACGATGTTCAAGTTTACGAACGTCTCTGTAAACGGGCTGTAGATCCAGCGTGTGGCGGGGTGGTTTTATCTGGGCAACCAGGGACAGGGAAGACATACAGCCTCTTCTTTTTTCTGCTCAAGAAGTTAACCAAAGGAGAGCCCGTGCTTTTCTCACTAACCGGACGGGAAGTCCTGTACTTTTCTTCGGGAGGTGTCCAGTCGAATAGAGACATCGCACCATTGGACCTGGACGCACTGGACCCGACTCATTCGCAAGATAAGATGGATCTCACCTGGGCGCTTATCAACGGTGATGAGGGCGACAAGCTTCCACCACCTACTGCGCTATTTGAGGAATGCATCTTCTCCGTACAAGCAACATCGCCGCGTCCTTCGCGGTATAAAGCTTGGCTCAAACAGCGCGGGGGAGAAGTCTGGTTCGTGGCACGCTGGACCAGAGCAGAGCTCTCAAACGCGTGAGCTCTGTTAAATATGTGAAACATTTCTTCCTCCTCATACCTCTTCTCAGCGTCAGGCTCGCTGCCGGATTACCAGGACAGTTTGATAGTGAACGAGAAGTCTCAATCGACAAGGCAATATACAAGTGGGGATGGGCCCCAAGGGATATAATCTGGTATCTGCGAAACAAGGATCGTGCCCTTGAGGGGGCGCTTGGAAGGGCACTTTCCTCTCTTACTTCGTCTCGACTCTTCGATCAAATCCAAGATCAGGAAGGCGATGGCCACGACATGCTCGTCGTTTCTACATATCAATCCTCATCCAGGGACCCGGAGACGGCTGTCTCGGACCTCAAATCTTCATATATCGCGCGCCGCGTGCGACAGCGGCTCGACACCTCGACCCAGCATGAGATATCCAAGTTTACCAGCCATTGTCGTGCACACAGAGAGAGCGCTTTAATGGCCGAATGGCTGTTCGACAACCTGGTCGTCGACATCTTAAGTAGTGGTGGACGTGAGGACGTTCTCTCCGTGCCTATCTCAGCCATACGTGTGTCGCCCTCGACTTGGTCGCTAACGATCTCCGTGAACACGCAAGTTCTTTATAATATCTAAGCCCCGCCGAGCCTTGACAGTTTCTTCCAGAATAACTTCTGGGCCTCTGTCATCAAACCCCATCGCTCTCATACAGACCCGTTTTGATAAAAGCCTCGAAGATGTTACATTAGACAACACGAAGCTATACATTCCTTCTCAGTGCGACTTTCCCCTCCTTGACGCCTTCTACCTCGTGGTGGACCACGAAGCGAGACATGCCACAGTGGTCGTCCTCCAAATAACTATCTTTATGACACACAAAGGATCCTCCAGGGGGTTCGCGTTTTTGGAACGGCTGAAGGGTCGGTTGGAGGCCCTCGGTGACCAGAGGCTCGGTCCCGTATACAAGAGACAACGATTATCTGCGTGGCGCATTTCGTTCGATTATCGCCTCGTAGTCCCTCTCCCTTCAAATGATCAGGGCAACCTTACCTTTACTTGGAGCTTCCCAGACAAGTTTCCCGAGTCCATTGAAGGGCCAGTCTCCGTTCAACTTGTATCTTCGGAGGTGCACTATCTTCCGTTTTGACTCTTGCCTTTCCTGATCTGCTTCTCTCTCAAGATTCGTGCATTAATCGCCCAGGAGGATGCATCCTATCTTGAAGAAGATGATGCCTGACCACCTTTTGTGGACTTCTCTTGTTGCACCCCCGTACTACCATATGACCAATATTCCCGTATGCTAGTTTCCGTTAATTGATGTAAGTATTATTTCAATTTCTCCCGAAAGTGTGCAAGGGAGTACCCGCGCTACTGAATTTTATCGCCATTTTCTGATGTTGCTACCAGTCTCTGATTTCTGGCTGAAGCTCGCCAGTCATTGACCGAGCGACTGAGTATGTTTCTAGTTACTTGGTTGGAAGATTACCGCGCGCGATATCCCCCTCCATGTAGGTTACAAGCCTACGACTACGGTGCCATCCACGTTCACCTCCCGAGACGTGGATGCGTCGAGTGCCGCTGGGCATATGGAGACTTCGTAGTGGAAGGTTTCCTCTTGGCTGGAACGAGCATAAACAGGCTATGAGAGCTCCTTCATTGTCGTACCCATCTTCCAAGCTAGTTGGGGGACATCGGCGGCTACTCACTCGGCTTCTGAGAGCCTGAGGCGTGCTTTGGGAGGAAGACAAACTTTCTTTAACCGCGGGAAGACGAACAAGGTCCAAGAGTCGGTGCCTTAAGCATGCATTCCTTGTAGACTACCATGCAGGTTCGGGGTCGTTCACCGGGGTGTTTTCTTCGCATCCGCCTCTCGGCCCCTCAGCTTCTCGAACGCTGCGATCCTATTCAGCTCCTCCTTTCTGGCCCTCTCTTTCGCTTCTTCGGCCTTCAGAATCCCGATTACGACAGCAGCGGCGCGCCTATCGCCTCGTAGATGAAAGGCTTTAATAAACATCTTGTACATCGGCCGAACATGTTTCACGAAAGAAATGTGTGGAGGCAGAGGCGGTAGTGATAGCGTTGTCACTGTGGTCGGAGGCGTGGAGAAAGGGACACCCCTGGGACGAAATTTGAGTGCAGCAGGATACCCCCCGCGAATCATGTGGTCGAAGAGCGCCTTGACCTTTGGGACATCCACGAACGATCTCCACCGTAAAACAGTTTTGAGAAGGATGTTGATCGTGACCCTGTCTCGGACGAAACCGTGGCGGCTAGCCAGAAATTCGGTGGTGTGCAAGACACTGCGCACGAGACGGCCATTGCGAATGTTCTGGCGGTGAACGAGGCCGTGGAGGATCATGTTGCCGACAATAGTCCGAGCAGGGGTGTCAAGCTTGCCCGCCGTGAGCTGAAATAACTTTCTGGCGGCGAGGATGCGCTTCGCATGTACGAGTGCGAAGATGGAATCTTTGACAAGCTCGGGGTCGTGTAGCGCACGAGAAGCCTTCAGTACAACGGTAAGACTGGGGAGTCGGCCTGCGTGACGGGGCTCAAATTTGAGGGTGCGAAGCATAGATTCCCTCGCAGTAAGACGACGCCCATCCTTGTACGACGAAAATAATTTCCGTGAGAGCGAGGTTGCACCCCCTCGGGCCATAGATATAGTAGTCATCTGACGGATGGACGCGGAGGAGGCATGTCCCAATATCTTCATGATCGCAGACACCGAACGATATTGTCGGTGATGCAGTAGAGCCTGCAAGAGTCGAGAAACGTGCACACTCCAGAAGAACTTGGGTGATTGGCTGTAGATGGCCTCGACGATGACCGCTACCATCGATGAGTTCCTGGAGGCAATCAAAGCGCGGAGGACGCGGAGGATAGCATCTCTCGACTTGAAAGAAGGTTTGCTCTTAGCATAAACTGCGAGCATGGTTTCGGCAACGACCCTGCCTTCGTCTTCTTCAAGTTTTTCGGAGCCAGAAAGATAGAAACTGGTGAGGGCAGCGTCTAAAAGCCGGCGGCGTTGCTGAAGAGACCAGGCCGGGTCCGCGAGGAGCGAGAATGCGGTTCGTTGCAGATCAACTGGCAAGGCTACCTGGCCCCGTATAGCGCAGTCCACAACAACTGGGATGAGATCAACCTTCCAGTCTGGTCCTTGGGTTGAGTACTCCATGAGAGCCATAACGGCTATCCAGCAATGCGGATTGATGGCGAGGGAAGCAACAACGAACTCTGTGATTAGGCGGTTGGCCGAGAAGGACGAAAGGGCGACGGGGATGCCACCTTTGTAGAGGCCTTCATTGCAGCAAAAGCGATGGCAGGCATCTTTGAGACGACTGTCTCTCAGCGCCCCCGACAAACGAAGAAATGTCGCGACGATAGCACGAGTGACAGCAGTTGGACAACCATTATGATTTGCGTTCTTCCAAGCTGTCCAGTAAGACCGAACGAGATCGCGAACGCCTGGATCCGCTTCCTCCGAAGGTCGATATGACATTTTCAGCTCCATCTCCTGCTCCAGATATTTGAAGAAAGTGAGAACATCCCGTTGCGCTGTCGTCTCATTCTGCACGGTGGGCATGTCAAGCGGGTGCACGCCTGTCGAAAGCTTTGCGAGTAAGATAAGGTGACGCCATCTTTTGTCCAATGGCAGCCCTGGCCCTAAAGCACAGATGATCTGGTGTGCGGCCCATGATACTGTGGGCGGAGATGGAAGCCCCTGGAGAAGGGAAGGCAACAAGGACGTGGCCAACGTAAAAGCAAGACCGTGAGGCGTCGAAGTCGAAGTCAAACTATCGGTCCTTCGAAGCGCTGCTAACAGAGCATCTAGAATTTTTTCCTTTTGAGCCGACGAAGGGTTGGTAAGTTCTCCTTTGAGAGTCGACCACATGAAGTCTAACAGACGAGGATCTTGGGTGTTATAACGCAAAAGAATCCGTGCAAGTGTCGATATGAATTCGTCGATGGCTGGTGAGGTCCTGAGCAAGAGCAAAGCTCTCAGGAAGGGGAGATGGATCGCGGCGGTAGGCGAGTCGTTTCGGATCCTGAGATACTGTTTGCGAGCCTGGTTGACTATCCGCTCAACCTCTTCACCAAACAAAGTAGTTTATCAACACAGACTCATGCCAAAGGCTGGTATAGCGACGCACCATGTGTCCCCATCGTCCCACCGCCACCGCTCTCCAAATTAGCTAGACTCGCTTGCATTAACCAAAAGTAATCTCTATTCGCCAGCGTATGCCCAAGTCGTATTTTATCTTGTAAGATTTGCCGGACGAAGGGCCAGTAAGTCCGTGCTCTAGTGTCGGTTGTAAGATCCGTGGTATAATATGCTACAAGTGGATGTATGTATGTACAATGTGAATGGCGCGGCATAGAGATGGAGACTGAACCAAACAAAGCTGCAAGGTCGCTCAGCTGCGACGTGGAGAGCTGTTGGAGCTGATTACGGTGTTTCACGGAAACGTACAGAGACCTCAGCGTGTTCAAGGTAGGATGTCGAGCGTCGTGTTGCTGAGCTGATGTGGAATTAGAGAGAAATCCAAGTAAAGCGTCCAAAGCTCGAGTATCACTGGATAGGTCGCCACGGTCCGTCGTCGTTGACGTAGTCGCTCCTTCTTGGTTGCTTATCGCATCGGGAAGAACCGTTGGACGATTGGTCATGAGTCTTTCCAACCGCGAAGGCTCCTCGAACGTGTCCACAGCACGCGTCGTAGCGTTTGATGAGCTGTTGCCCACATGCGCATTGTCCGCACATTTCCCAGCACTCAACTTGCCCCGTACATTAGTACGTTGCGTGCGACCTGGCGCGAAGGCAGACCTGCGTATAAACGCGTCAGAACCAAACTTTCGAATTCGCGACTTGAATGCAACGGACCGTCCAAGATTGGTTGCTGTGCCACCGGAGTTGTTAATACATCGTATGGCTGGGCGGCAGCATCGCAACATTCCATTTCATGAAAAATATCCGGAAGCGTATGCGCGTCACGATGCGCGAGGTGGCCTGGTATACGTCCGAAGTCGACCAGGAGGTCACCACAGGCAGAGTCAGTATCTACCAGTGAGAAAGCGAAGGTGTGAGAGGGAGGAGAGAGAGAGACGCCTCGGGTGAACGAGCGACGTCGGACGAATTCGACAGCAGTTGCTCGCCGTGGGAGACAGCGCCGAAGGGACGAGCGACGGTGAACGCCGGGGCGTAGTTCGAACCTTATCTACTTTCTCACGGTCACTGACACAACACAACTTTTGGGCGATCATTCAGCTCATCGTTCCGCTTTCCAAATTCACGACCAGTTGCCTTGAAAAATCCATTGGCACCAGCAGGTATGTCGCTTAGGCCACCTGTCATTGAACTATATGTTGAATCGTTGCTCGCAGAGGTCAATCGGGAGGCACTAGTTAATCTTTTAAACACACTCACAACAATCAAAATCTACAATGGGTGCCTCACGCGCTGACAAGGAGCTATACTTCCAGAAGCTCAAGGAGCTCTTGAACAAATTCCGTGCGTATCACATCCCATCTCATTTTGCGGATGATCAAGAGCTGACGAGTCCTCTTAGCTTCCGTCTTCCTGGTTAACGTCGACAATGTCGGCTCGAACCAAATGCATCAGATTCGTGTTGCCCTCCGTGGCAAGGGTGTTGTCCTGATGGGAAAGAACACCATGGTTCGCCGTGCCCTGCGATCTGTGCTCTCTGAGTACCCTCAATACGAGAAGCTCCTCCCCCACATCCGTGGCAACATCGGTTTCGTCTTCACCGCCGGCGACTTGAAGGAGATCCGCGAGATCATCATCTCCAACAAGGTCGCTGCTCCCGCTCGTGCTGGTGCCTTCGCCCCCAAGGATGTCACTGTCCCTGCCGGCAACACCGGTATGGAACCCGGAAAGACCTCTTTCTTCCAGGCTCTCGGTATCCCCACCAAGATCGCCCGTGGTACCATTGAAATCGTGTCTGACGTCCGTGTCGTCGTCGCTGGTACCCGTGTCGGAACTTCCGAGGCCACCCTTCTCAACATGTTGAACATCTCTCCGTTCACCTACGGTATGACTGTCGTGCAGATCTACGACCAGGGCAACGCCTTCAGCCCCGATGTTCTCGACATCGACGAGGCTGAACTTGTTGACCGCTTCTTGTCTGGTATTAAGACGATTGCCGCCATCTCCTTGGCCCTCAACTACCCCACAATCGTCTCCATTGTCCACTCACTCGTCAACGCGTACAAGAACTTGTTGGCCGTGTCTCTCGGCACCGAGTACACCTTTGAGGGCTCTGAGAAGGTGAGTCATTTGCACAATTCCATGCTCCATATGATTTCTCATAAAATACATTACACTGAAAATTCCGAACTTGTTCTGGGGATACCGTTATTTTACTGATGGATGTTGTGGATTTGCGTTGACATGCATACTCATCTAATTCACTTTAGATCAAGGAGTACCTTGCTAACCCCGAGGCGTTTGCTGCTGCGGCCCCAGTCGCCACGGAGGCTGCCCCAGCTGAAGCTGCCAAAGAAGAAGAGAAGGAGGAAGAGAAGGAGGAGTCTGATGACGATATGGTGAGTGTTTCATCCAATGTGACCACCAGCTCTTGTACTCACAACTCCCGCAGGGCTTCGGTCTCTTCGATTAGGTAGTTCTTCCCGTGTACACCCGTATTGGATCCTTTTCAATCCACGATGCTTGATGATATGGGCGGGCCGTAATGTCCCAGTGTTCGTCGAAAAATCGGGGTGGGGCTGGATAACACGTTCGCGCTTCTTCCCCTTCTTCTGAGGTGCTTCTCTATGAGTCTGGCCTCGTTTGGCGATCTGAATATCACAGTGTGGGCCTCTTGAAAGAGTCAATCGTGGGTTCATAAAGCCATGCTATTGGCGATTAGGGTGAACGAGATTTTCTTTCCCCATTGAACGCGAGACGTGGTATTTTATGTGGAAGATCTCAAAAGGAATTGTCGGACATTTAGCAGACAACCATCAGTCTGAGAAGGTACTGCGTTGTCCAGACCTCCTGGTCACCCGTGTCTCCGATGTACACTTTGAGCGAAGCTACTGGATCGATTGTGTGTGAATCAAGCATGCGGCAGTTCGTCGGTAAATCTCGGCTTGCAGTGAGCCATGACGCTATGGATCAGCTTGGCTGCACCAGTGGCCATTAGAGCACGATATTATTCTTTGAGTCCGTTCTCTCAATTTGGCCATCGCCCTCAATCATCAGTCCTCCTTCTTTCTTCCCGACCACAGTGAACGTTCGTCGGCTTCCCCTCCACCAGATCCGATATTATCACGGTGAGCTATCTTGGAGCGCATCCAGGTCTAAGACTTAAAGCATATCACCAGGAGATGCCGACAATCAATTCTGCAGCCTCAGAGCCTTCGCTCGACAACATGGACTTCGGCGACAACAATCATCTCATCGTCGTATCGAACCGCCTGCCCATCACAATTACCAAAGATGCGAAAGGCGAATACCACTTCAAGATGTCCTCGGGCGGTCTCGTATCCGCCCTGTCAGGCTTCAAGAAATCGCTCAATTTCACTTGGATCGGCTGGCCAGGCTTCTTTATCCCTCTAAAAGACAGACCGCTCGTCGACAAGCGACTCATGGAAGAGTACTCGTGCCAGGCTGTTTACCTCGATGATGACGTAGCAGACCGCCATTATAACGGTTTTTCCAACTCGATCCTGTGGCCGTTGTTCCATTATCACCCAGGCGAGATGAACTTCGACGAGGAGAATTGGAGAGCGTACCGCCAGGCAAACCTGAAGTTTGCACAAGCTGTTGTGAAGCAGCTGACGCCGAATGCCATGGTCTGGGTCCAGGACTATCATTTGATGCTTCTACCAATGATGCTACGCAGCCTGATCAAAGGCGAGCAAGGAGAACCCATGCTCGGAGAGCTGGCACGTATCACAGAAGATGTTGAAGATGACAGTGAAGCGCCCGCCTTCCAGCCCGTACAGGTACCAGGCGTCAAGATCGGATTCTTCCTGCACACGCCTTTCCCCAGCAGCGAAATTTATAGGCATGTCGTGATATCAACCTGTGGAATAGCTGTTGACATCACACTCGTGTAGAATTCTGCCTGTTCGCCGCGAGATTCTTCTTGGCGTGCTGTACTGTGATCTTATCGGCTTCCACACTTATGACTACGCGCGTCACTTCTTATCATCATGCACCCGTATTTTGGGTCTCCCAACTATGCCAAATGGTGTGGAATTCGAAGGGCGGCTCGCGCACGTTGGCACATTCCCGATCGGCATTGAACCAAGTTCATTCATCGAAGTACTAACTCATCAGTATCATTCCAAGTACACATCCACTAATCTAGTCTATTAACAGAATCTGCAGAAAGACTCCGTGAAGGCAAGAATTGCCCAACTCGAGCAGCGCTTCGGAGGTGTCAAAGTCATTGTTGGAGTTGATCGCCTCGATTACATCAAAGGTGTCCCACAGAAACTGCACGCCCTTGAATTGTTCCTCACTCAGCATCCTGAGTGGATCGGGAAAGTGGGTTCCATTGACTTCTCGTGGGGTGACGGGCTGTTAACATCAATATTTAAGGTCGTTCTGGTGCAACTTGCTGTGCCTTCCAGGCAAGATGTTGAAGAGTACCAGAACCTTCGCTCCACGGTGAACGAATTGGTGGGGCGTATCAACGGGCGATTTGGCACAGTGGAGTTCATGCCAATTCATTTTATGCACAAAAGTCTACCATTCGATGAACTCTGCGCCTTATATGCCGTCAGCGACGTCTGCTTGGTCTCCAGTACTCGAGATGGGATGAATCTCGTGAGTACATCTCATGCTGTTCGAAGTCTTTTTGCTGACACGGTCAGGTGTCATACGAATACATTGCGTGCCAACAAGCTCGCCAAGGAGTCATGATCCTGTCCGAATTCGCGGGTGCAGCACAGAGTCTGAACGGATCTCTCGTGGTCAACCCCTGGGACTCACAGCAAGTCGCCGACGCGATCCACGAGGCTGTAGAAATGGACGCTGCCACACGCGCCGAGAACCACCGCAAGTTGTTCAAATACGTGAACAAGTATAGCGCGGCGTTCTGGGGCAGCAGCTTCATCAAGGAGATGGGTAAAATAAAGGTTGGAGACCTGAACAAGGAGGGACAGGCGGAGTTGAAAGCGAAAGGCGATGCAGGCGGTTCGGGTATCGACATCGTCAATGGAACTGTCCCGACTCCTATTGGAAGCCCTTGAGCACCGACCGCAGCGCAGTAGACCCGGGGGCGATACATGGCGTCGGCGTCCGTGCGATGTTTGGGGGGAGCCAGACAACCTCTTTTATCCGTAACTATTTTGGCTTAGTGTCCGGTCCATTTTTATATTTTGTCGTAATTCTCTGGATTGTTAGATGCCGATATACGCAGCATACACAAAGGAAAAGCGGTGCCGTAGAATAGCTACTTGTACTATCATCCGTATATAATGAACTTTGTCGGCTTGACATACGCGCAAACCCTCGGCAGGCTTGCTGTTGTGGCTCATGAGCGCTCATGGACGTAGTAGCCTTATTTAGGTAAGGGCGGGATTGTATTGATTCCCTCGATCACGTGCTCTCTGCAAGATCGGCGACATTTCGCGGCGCGGCAGAGACCAGGTATCTTCCCTCACTGACACTGACACTGATGCTGCACTTGCCTTGGCAGAGAAATGGTGCCGCGCAGCTTCTGTCGCGTCCGAGCTCACTCGCAAATGCTCTGAGGTATCTCAGTTCCAGCAGAATCACGACGAACGCAACTGCTGGGCAGCCAGGTGTCGAGGAACCTTCGAAACCAAAACCGAAGGCGACTACGCCCCTTCGTCGGTCAGCATCTGCTTCGCTGGCCATCAGGTCAAATCCCACACCGACGCGAGGAGATATACAACCTGGTTCGTAGCTGGCGCGATGAACAACACATTTTCTGTGACTGACGGATATCTTCTCCCTGGTTTGTAGTCTTTACACTTGCAACCGCTGAACGTTTCTTTTTCAGTAGGCTATGTGCCTCCCCAGCCTTGCCGCCCTCTGCCAGAATTCTCAAGGAATCTCTGTACATTCCTTCCTGGCCGACGACCCATCAAAACTCGGGTCCGGATAACCGCGGCACATTTACTTCGAAACTTTCGCCTTCGGCATCCAAAGGCGAAATTTTCATATTTTCTAATGGATCATTTGTTTGCTGGGGTCTCGGCGAGGCAGAAGCACGTCGTTTTGCGAGCGAGGTGATCGAAAAGTCTACCGGAGCACAGATCGCTCCTCTGCGGGACCACGAGACGGAGGAATTGGAGTTTGTGACTGATCCATCGGAGTTCGTAGGCACAAGGATGACCTCGTTGACCGCGCATTGACCTTGCTTTGATTTCTGCAGAGACACTCGGCTGCAAGGTGACCTCATTATCCTCGGGCGTACTCCACCATCGAACACCGAAATTGAGGATTCATCGCCTGCTGGCCTCGATACGAACTCGGCGACACTCGCCCCTTCTACCCTGCTGGCCCGTTACGCGTTCTCGCAAGCATTGTCGCGGTCTACGGCCCTATCCGCCCTCGAGGTTTCGTTGGATGACTATTTGTCGTCAATGGCATTGCTTCCCTTGTCTCTCGAGCAGACGGGTAAACCTGGGATGGGGAGGAAGGCTCTGATAAAAAAGCTAGGCCAGCTCATGAAGTTCAGGCAAGGCATCAACCTGAACAGGGAAAATTACTTGGAGACTCCGGATTTCTATTGGGCCGAACCTGTGCTAGAAGGTGAGTGTCTCCGATTGATGAGAGCGGCATGTGTGTGAAACGATGTAAGGGTATTTCAATTCGATGAGCGACGCGCTGGAGATCAAGGCAAGAACTACATCGGTGAACGATAAAATTACATATGCTACTGAAGTAAGTGTCTATTGCTCGGAAATGATGATACGCTGAGTAACTTCTCTGCAGGCTCAATCAGTTCTTCGGCAATTGCTTACCGAGGTATTGTGACATCCAGCTTACATCGATTTATTCTCATCCCAAGTCTCGCAGTCTTCGTCACACCGTATGGAGCTCATCATCATCGCCCTGATTGCTGTGGAGGTCGTGGTGGTAAGTCGCCCTCTAGTAGAAGTCCCTCTCGATCTCACAAGCTTCGTCTATCTAGGCACTCATACGCGATGGTCCGGAACTCTGGGAGATGACCTTTGGCCACCAAAAACCCGAGGAATCGACGAGGCCTAGTGATGCTCTCCTCGAATAGAGTCGTTGAAGTAGTTCGCCGTTGCCATACATTTACATGCCCCTTCATGCGGCGTTACGCTAAAATAGTGGTGAGTATGCCTGTGGTATTTTCTCGTTGTTGCTTTCATATTAACATCGTGAGTTATACATGCAGGAAGACGGATTTGGATAGAGTGCTACTGCCTAATATACTTTTCCGGCTTTTGTGTACGATGCTCCTGCCTAATATCATTCTAGAACCCTTGCTCACACATTGTTGCTGCTGCTGTGCTACACGACTCTCCGAAACCTTGTCTACCGTTCCCCATCCATAACATTGAAGCCGTAAGGTGGAAACGACCTAATACAATGGCTATAATGATGTCTTTGTTCATTGTCCCCAATACTCAGGAGTATTCTTGGTTCTCGCTGCTTTCCCTTCTCATTAGCGTTGTGACAGGGGTCACAATGACTCAGTATTCCAGTACTCAACGGTCAATCGCGAATCCGTATGCGTATTCTTATCGACTTTCCAACTTCTCTAGAAGATCTTCGCCCCATAATTTCGGGACTAATGAAGGCCAGGAGGCAATAACAAGGCTTTGTTTGTTCAAAGCTGTTAAATCACGCGGCACTGTCTCCAAGTTAATCACCATTGTGCGCTTTACAAGTGCGGGGAACTCTGCACATGTGCGAGGTTCGTTGAAGCCTACTGCTGCATCCGCCGAGATAGCTTGCGAAGGTAGGGTCAGTCGTCAATCCTCCCCTTACAGCCTGCGACGTTGACTTATAGAGAACGGTGCTATAAATAGCATATCAAGATCGAGGTTGCTCCTAGTGGGATAATCAGGACTGCTCAAACCACAGAGTGAGTCGAATGAATCACTCTGAGCCATCTCAATTTACTGAACGACGTTGGATAGTAATGTGAATAGAACTGATTTCCACTGCTCAAATCGCCGTCTCCGAAATCGCTAACTAGGCATGAGGCATGTGCAAGCCGCTGAACATCCTTTCCCCGAAAGCTGTGGAGGTGATGGCTTCCGCATGTCCAAGGGGAGTCCGTCGAGAAGTTAGGCTTGAGAGGCACCACTCGGCGAGATAGGGTGACAAAGATAACAATACATAAGGTAGGCATCGTGCAATAGGGTCTTGGGGTGACGTTGCAGCTCGAGGTTGCCGCTATGAGGGTGTATCTGAGCGTTCACCGGTCGTTTGTCTGAATAGTGAACCCCAGGTCGCGTGCTACATCAGTGATGTTCCTCGTATCCGGCAGTCGAGAAGCTAGCGTGTATAAAGGAGGCTGTGCGCTGCGCAGTGGCAATTATGAATGAGGGAAAGTGCTAGAAGGACTGAAGGAGATCGTGCATGCACTACCCACACACATCATGTGTGGAGAAGCGCGGGCGAGGCGCGGTTGTTTGTGGATTCGAGTCCCCACCTGTTCAATGTTGTAGGTTGGGCTCCTCAGATGAGCTCCAAGTTGGAGTCACTGCTCGTACTTATCTGTTGGTAGCGTCGGGTAACATAAAAGAGCGGAGGTGACGTTGCGGCGACTTCGGGTCAGGACTCCGTAGACGACCGATTGAGAACAGTAGCATCCATTGTATCAATTGTATGATTTCTCAATGGAGGAATTGTCTATGAAAGCCGCCTGTGTACCAACCACGCACCTCGAAACAGTGCCCAACGGGACCCGGCGGAGAGAATATTTGCTTGTGCTGCTAAGACTCGGTCGCCTTGGATGAATCTTGTCAGAGGTACAGCAGGCACCCGATCCATTGCAAAGTCAGACGTAGTACCGCCTTTAAATCTAGGAAGGAGCCAAGAGATCTATCAGTAGAAGAGTACTTTGGCCGCAGTTATGGGTGCAGTGCCTGCGACCGCGATTACAATTCAGTTGTCTTGGAAAGGTTCGATGATGGTAGCCAATGGAGGAAATCCCGGAGACAAGTTTGTCATGGTCGAGAGGCCTTCAGGTGTCATCTTCGCCTTTATCTTGAGCCATCGTCCGACGAAGATGGAATGATTGATTAACTTCTTGAGAGCTTACTGCTATTCAGTGCTATAAGTTCCACAGTCGCACCGGTATGCATCCGTGAGTCTGCTGTATTTGACAAGGATCATTCAGTTAGACATCAAGGAACGGAAATGGATGGAGACTCACCTAGATACTAATATGTATTAGACAGCCTTATACTTACCTCTTATGATTCATGGAAAGTAAGATAGAGAAACCTGTGCTCAATACCCTAGACTGAGCCTCCCTGAATGTAGCGCAACGATGAGCGCAACGAGCATCATGGATCATGCGACTCGAGCGTTCCAAAACAGCATGCCAGATACATATTAGCACCACTCGCTGTCTTTGAAGCCCTGGACAGCGTTCGACGTGGTTCGACGTCCCTATACTCACGATATGAGCGTGGCCGTGATTTTAGGCTATGTGTTTCAAGAAGCCTAGGGGCTATCGACAATATGTCTCTAAATCAGCCTGTAGGCAGATGGAAACCATGCGCACTGACCAGCACTTGCGCAATACGACCGAGAAAACATAGCGCATAAGGAGAAAATATGCACCGCGTGGAATAGTGCTGTCGATGCATGTGTAGGTTATATCAACGGCGGGCGGCGTGTGTGTTCCTGGCGGCCCGTATCTTGTATTTTCCCGTAGGCCGTCGTCTGAGAGGCTCTGAGAGTTCCATCAGTCCGCTTTATTTGATTAGCGTGGTGCCACTTAACAGCATTTGTGATGTGAGCCAATGATCTGAATATTTGGAATAAATTGTAGCGGACCCTCAAACCTTTCGAGGTTGTCCGTCGGTTTGAAATGTCCTCGATTTAGAAGATGACCAGCTTATGAGACGAGTCCATAGACCGTGCGCACCCGTCTTGCTGGGTTCGCGGAGCGTTTGTCATCGTAGTATATTGTTACATGTTCCTATTGGCTCACCTCTACTCACCATGGTTCTCACTTTTGAGATCCATGGACGGCCTGGGGGACGTACGGACACGACGTTAGATGTGTCGTAGATGTGTTGGAAGGGGTCAAGAATCTCGATATCAACGGCGGGACAAGTTTCCTCGCCAGTTTTCGGTTGGGCGCTAGAGCGATCGATCGATCGCATCGAAGTTCAGTAAGCGCCGTCGATGTGATGATACGTGCAGACGCGTAGAGAAGGCTTCCTGGGCCTGAGCGCTTTACTCAAGGTAATGCATCAATGACAGTTGTAAGTATATTGCGGGGGTGATCTGCGGTGGACATCTAATGAGGGAGATTTGGAGGGATTCAAGGAGGTGTGAGTTGGCTATTGAGTTCAGAGGAAACTTCCGTTATCATTGGGGCGTTTGGTATAAGTGTATACATAGTTATCAATCAAGAGCCTCCAGCCGCCCATCTGGCAGCAGGATCAGGACAGTACATCCCACTGGACGATAGACGCGCACAGAAGCGCCAAACGCGATCACGATGGGATCGGGGGATCAACTGGAGGATATTGCCGATTGTTGATTGAGGAAGTAAAACCCGTGGGAATGCTGGGACAGTGTGGTGAATCCACAGTAAGTCTCACATGCATTTGATGGTACTTGAGTGTAGGCTGTTGGCTAGTTCCATAGGCCCTCCGGGCTCTGGATGGCAGTTTCTGAGTCGCCCACCACGAAGACCGAGAAGGAGTGCCGGACACCGGGACGAGGTCCACAATATTACCAAAATAATGGAGCTTACGTACCATTCCTACGCAACTTGACTGTCCGCCTTATCCACATCGCTTGCTCAAAACAGAACACCACACTTATATTTACTGGCGTACTGGGCAATGTCTGGGAGCTCAGAAAGCCGCACCTGAAATCGGGCGCCGCAAATTGGCAATGCAGTGAGGTGGCGCCGCAGTGTCGGGACGTAATACTGGCGGATGGCGTTGGGGCGGGACCGCCTAGAGGATTTTCTTTTTGCTGTGTTGTTGGAGTACAGGAGCACCCAGCAGTTCAGCCTCGTCACCGAGCTCACCTTGAGGATTTGGTGGAACTTCCTGCGTGTCCTACTGGATTGTGAATATTGGTACATGACAACGCCGAGCTGAGGAGAGTCTGGGCGAAGCCAACTCAATGGATTCCAAGAGATTCAATAGGAGGAGCATTACGAACATTGGGGGGGATAGAGGAGGATGCCTTGGCCATGCGTGACCGTGACAGGCTGTTGAATTCCCTTTTTTGGGATGGCAGTGCAGCTAGAGATCTCAAGATTCCAATGCTGTTAAGGATTGATATAACGGGGAGTTCAAAACGTTTTTTCTTTCGAGACTGCTCCCTCTTGTACACCTTTCCTGCGACCACGCCTCTGCAACATGTCTGACGACGGCGACATTGCTCAAGTACCTGTGAACCTTCCACCCCAAATCGAAGTTCATGAAGCAGATACCGATCTCCCTCCACTACACCGAAACCAACAACAACTTTTGTCCCCCGGTGCTCTCCATCCCGCTCGCCCCTCCCTTGACGTGCCGCCGTCGCCGACACCCACTTTTCTATCGAACGACGGTTCAATATCCGTTCCGCCATCTCCCACTCTTTCGAACAAGTCTTCCGTTCATTTCCAAACGTCGCTCGCTTTACGTGACAATAAGCCAGAAGCTGCGAGTGGAATGGGCTCGCTCGCCCTGCTTTCGCCTGATAGCAACGTTGGAGATGCCAGCAGCCCGTCTCACGGTCGGAAAGCTAGTGTTTCAACTATGGTAAGCAGCGAAGGCACGGAACCAGATCACCAACGGACAGACAGTCATAACCTCATGAATGTCAAGTCTAACGCAACCAGTTTGACTCATGTGGATGGTCTGCAGGAAGCGAAGCGCTCGCAGCTAGACGCGTCTGCCACGTCTGAGTCCGAAGCCAAGGCGAAGAAGATGTCAAAGAAAGAGAGGAAGCAAGAGGCGGAAAAGGAGGCGCAACGCGCTCAATTAGAGCAGGACAAGACTGTCGACCCGACGCCCTTTGCATTCAGGCCTTACGAACTTGCGCACATGCTGGACCCCAAAAGTCTCGACACGATGAGGGCGTTTGGCGGTTCAAAGGGTCTTTTGAAGGGGTTAGGCACGAGCGCCACGCGTGGTTTGAAATCAGACACCTTGAAGCGCACACCGACGCGAAATAGTTCGGGGCTTGGGGCAGGCGAAGGTGTTTCTCATCGACACGATCCGGAAAAGGGTGGCCCGCCTGGTGGCCCTGGCGTCCCCGGCATCATGCTAACGGACGCCGACGGCGAGTCTGGCCGACAACCTGTCCAACTTTGCGCCGACGGCGGAGATGATGACGACGACGACGGTCCAGGCGATTCGGGGCCTGCCTTTGACGCCGACATGGCGACCAGACGCGCTGTTTACGGGGAAAATTTACTCCCTCACAGGCCATCAAAGTCACTGTTCAGACTTATGTGGGATGCGCTGCAAGACAAAGTTTTGGTCAGTCCAGTCCATCAATTATCCGTGATATTGCTGCTCATGTCACCCATTTAGATTATGTTATCAGTGGCTGCGGTTATATCTTTGGCTCTCGGATTCTTCCAGGACTTTGGACCTTCCCGAGATCCAACGGAGCCCCCCGTTGATTGGGTCGAAGGTGTGGCTATTATCGTGGCTATTGCTATTGTGGTTTGTGGTGACCGTGCGTTTGTTCTGAGATGGGGCTGATTATTTTCTTCTACATCTCAGGTTCTTGTCGGCTCTCTTAACGACTGGCAGAAGGAACGGCAATTTCAGGTACTGAACGAAAAGAAAGATGAACGGTTCGTCAAGGTTATTCGCAATGGAATCGAGCACTTGGTCGATATTAAGGTGCGGAACCATTACGTCATCACGCTGCTCATCGTTAACGACGATTTCTTAATTAGGAAATCCTGGTTGGAGACATCGCATTGATTGAAGCTGGTGAAATCATCCCCTGCGACGGTGTTTTCCTTAGCGGGCACAATGTCAAGTGCGACGAATCGGGCGCCACGGGTGAGAGTGATGCTATTCGGAAACTATCGTTCGAGGAATGTGACAAGATCTTGCGCGAGCATGGCGATGAGGGGAAAGACACTGCGGATCACGCCCTCGCCCACACGGATTGCTTCATGGTCAGCGGCTCCAAGGTTTTGGAAGGTGTTGGTTTCTACGTAATTGTTGCCGTCGGTCAGAAAAGTTTCAACGGTCGTATCATGATGGGTATGTCTCTCGTTAGGTTATCCACCCTGGATTCAATTTAACAGGAACAATTCAATAGCTCTCCGAGGCGATGCGGAAAACACACCATTGCAATTCAAGCTCAACAACCTTGCGGGACTTATTGCGAAGATTGGCAGTATTGCGGGTTTAACGCTATTCACGGCACTTATGATCAGGTTTTTCGTTCAACTTGGCACAGGCAGTCCCGCTCGGTATGATTCCCCTCCATATTTTACTGCATTGACGTACTGATATATTTTGTTAATGCAGTAACCCTAGCGAGAATGGGATCGCCTTCGTAAACATTCTAATCATCGCGGTCACCTTGGTGGTTGTGGCAGTCCCTGAAGGTGTGTCAGTTGATTCCTTCTGGCAATTACCGGGCTAAACTTTACGTAGGGTTGCCTTTGGCTGTGACCTTGGCGCTGGCTTTCGCTACTAAGCGCATGACATACGAAAAGCTCCTCGTCCGTGTTCTTGGGTCGTGCGAAACCATGGCAAATGCCTCGGTTGTTTGCACGGACAAGACAGGTACGCTTACCCAGAATGTCATGACGGTTGTGGCTGGGTCAGTCGGAGTCAATTGCAAGTTCGTGCGCCAATTGGAGGAGAATCAAGCGAGGACGAACGTTGGCGAGGAACCCGGTCTCAAACACGGCGAGAAGAAGAACTTGAACGATTTCTCTATCGACCAGGAACACTTGAACAAAGTACTCTCCCCCCAGGTTCGCGATGTATTTAACGCGGCGATCGCCATCAACTCGACTGCTTTTGAGAACGTGGATGCGGAGACTGGGGAGAAGGTGTTCATTGGGAGCAAGACGGAGACAGCTTTATTGCAGTTTGCGAAGGAGTTGGGCTGGGCGGATTTCAAGCAGACGAGGGACAGCGCGAAGATCGTCCAGATGGTACCGTTCTCGAGCGAGCGCAAGGCTATGGGCGTGGTCGTTCAGTTGGACAGGAACACTTGGAGGCTTTACTTGAAGGGCGCCAGCGAGATCTTGACGAAGAAGTGCACGCGCCATGTTGTGGTCAACCAGGACGGCTCTTCGAACTCTACGGATGCCATCGAGACGAAGGAAATCGGTCCAGCAGAGGCGGAAAACATCTCCAGGACAATCATCTTCTACGCCAATCAGACACTTCGAACTATCGCACTCTGCTACCGTGACTTGCCATCTTGGCCCCCTGTGGGCATGGGCCTCGTCGGCCCGGATGAGGTGAGTACCTTCATTGCTTGCACCCAGCAGTGCGTTGATTTTTCTTTACAGGTTGAGTACGAGGACATGGCCACCGATCTTACTCTCATTGGCATTACTGGTATTGAGGATCCCCTTCGTGACGGTGTCAGAGATGCTGTGGCGAAATGTCATCGCGCTGGTGTAACTGTCAAGATGTGTACCGGCGATAATGTTCTTACGGCTCGCTCCATTGCTCTTCAATGCGGCATCTACACTCCAGGCGGCATCATCATGGAAGGCCCTGTCTTTAGGTCACTCTCCCAACCGGACCGGGTCGAAATTGTCCCCCGCCTGCAGGTCTTGGCTCGCTCGTCTCCGGAAGACAAAAAGATTTTGGTAGAGACACTTAAATCTATCGGTGAGATTGTTGGTGTTACTGGTGACGGTACCAACGACGGACCTGCCCTCAAAACGGCCCATGTTGGATTCTCTATGGGTATCGCCGGCACGGAAGTTGCGAAGGAAGCATCCGACATCATCCTCATGGACGACAACTTCTCATCGATCGTGAAGGCCATCATGTGGGGTCGCTGCGTCAACGACTCTGTTCGCAAATTCCTTCAGTTCCAGATCTCCACGAACGTCACGGCTGTGATCATTACGTTTGTTTCTGCTGTCGCCTCGGATGAGGAAGAGTCCGTTCTCTCCGCCGTGCAGCTGTTATGGATCAACATCATTATGGATACGTTCGCCGCGCTTGCTTTGGCTACGGACCCCGCTTCCGAAGCCCTTTTGGATCGCAAACCCGACAGCAAGACGGCGCCTCTCTTCTCGGTCAATATGTACAAGCAAATTTTGCTTCAATCCGTATATCAAACGATCATCATTCTCATTTTCCATTTCTTGGGTATTCGCATTCTTAACTTCGAAGACACGGAACACAACCGCGAAATTCTTCGTACCCTTGTTTTCAATGCCTTCGTCTTCGCTCAAATTTTCAACTCGGTCAATTGTCGTCGCCTCGACAGGAAGCTCAATATCTTTGAGGGCGTTCTCCGAAATTCGTATTTCATAATCATCACCTTCATTGGTAAGTCTCCAACGTCCCCAGGCGTTTATCAGGCAATTGACGCCGTCTTTTGCATGCAGAGGTCGCCATCCAAATATTGATCGTATTTGTCGGTGGCGCTGCTTTCCAAGTCACACGCATGGGAGGCCGTGAATGGGGTATTTCTATCGCACTCGGCGTCGTCTCTATTCCTTTGGGAGCCCTTATCCGTCTGTTACCCAATGGACCCTTCGAGAAACTCTTCGGCACAATCGGACTTCTTGGTAAGAGTTACAAGCAGGTTCTTCCATCCACGAATCCCGATTCCGAGTGGAACTCTGCCATTACCATGGTTCGCGACAATCTTGGAGCCTTCGCAAATATTCGTGGGGGCCGTCTCCGTTCGTCTTCATTCGTTGTCAAGAGCCGGTCCGCCCGCGTCGCCGAAGACGCGGAACGAGTTGCTGTGTATGTGTATATCTATTCATTCCTTTGAGCGTGTGTATTAACGCTGTTTGGATGTAGGCCATCACTCCTCGCTATGGCACCTTCTCTCATGGCCTCTACCATTGGCGCTGGATGGGCCCCACAGAAACAAACAGGATCTCTCTCGGATCCTGCTGGTACAGACCCATCGAAGTCGTCTGCCGCGTTATGGGAAGGAAAACTTCAAATACACCCAGAGACTGATCCGACTGACCCAGCAATCCAACGGTTCGGCCTTCGACCTTAATGCAGGTTGGATTTGTTCTATAGCTTCGTTCTCTCTGCCCATACGGCAGCCGTACATGCATTTATGAAAGGCCAACTTTGGAACGCCCCGAGATTACTTTAGGATGATGAGTATTTGCCATCCCTCGAAGGGGTCGAGAAGCTTCATTTGTTCATGTTGATTAGGCCTTCAGTTTTGGTTTCGATACGATCCTGCACGACTTAGATTCATTTATAATGCCACATTCATGTATATAGCATAACACAAGCTTTCAATCATGCATCAATCAATACCACGCAACAGATTTCGCATACAAATTAACATCCTCGCACAAGTAAATTGAGAAAGTGAAAGGAGATGACATTCAGGCTTGGTATGTAAAATAGGATACGGTTATTTAGCCAACGCTAAGTTCAGTGGAAGTTGGGGCATCATTGACGTTCGCCTCTTGACAGTTGGCGTTGCAATAGCTGTCATGTTCCAGGCAATTTCTTCAGATGCAGGTGGAGAAATCCCGAAAGTCTCCATGAGGGCGGATAATACGGCCTCTGAAAGAGCATTCGATTCGTAAGTCGAACTTGAATGCAGCAACTCCAAAGGAAATGACACTTACTCATTTCTAACTGCGAGAATTTGAATCCGCTGGGTATCAATTGGTCAGCCGGGGGGTCGACACGGAGCCCGTACTCGAGTACTTACATGCAAGCTCTGCCGCCTCCCAAGAACGTCATCCTATGTATAGGTTTTAGAAATTGGACTCGGAGTAGCCGGTGGTGCTCACAGGTTTGAGTAAATTCCAGGTACATGTGCTTCCTGGAGAGCATCTGGAAGCTGTGAAAGCCACCGTTCAGGCTTCCATTCCAAAGCGTCCGCTCCCCACAGCTGTGGGTTCGTGTTGGAGGCGCGGAGCCCGACAATGACGTTGGTGTTGCTTGGTATATGGATTTCTGATATTGTGTTGCCATCTATGCCCCGAATTGGGTCCTGGAGCGGGAGCACGGCATCCTTGCGAGTTCTATATCGGGGGCTGAGTAAAGAAGTGACGAGTTTAGGAGTGCTTATATTCCTTACGTCCTGGAGAGATACGAAATAGGAGGATACCTAGATAGCGAATGTGGATCTTAGCAAGATTAATGACCGGGAGAAGATAAGACGCACAAGCGGAGAGTCTCGCGGCACACGGCGTCCAGGTATGGGAGCGATACGAGTTCATCATAGGGCAAGTCACCTCCAAACTTTTCTTTGGCCGTCCGGATTTCCGCTCGAACCTTGGCTTGGACTTCTGGGTGCTCAGACAATAGGTGCAAGGTGCGTGCCAGGGCACCAGACGTTGTATCGACGGCCGCGAAAGTTAGTGTCCTGTAGATAGATATAAGCTCCTTGGAGTGTATCCTGAAAGACAGAGCATTACGATATCTGATAAGGATATTGGTGTAGAATTAGCAAGAATGCTTAGTATTTCCATTTACATAAACGACTGACCTGGGCGAGAAGTTCCTCATCTGGGAGCTTGTCTTCGTCCGAAGCCTCCAAATTGGCTCTCACTGAGCCATCCGTCAGTGTCCACATCTCCCGAGATCAAAGATATCATCTTACTCAGTATACTCATTATATCCTTGCCTTGCCCAACCTGCCTGAGAACGGCCTCGTCTCCTTCCGCTATAGCTTTCTTCTTCGAGTTGTAGATTTCTCGAGAGGTGTTATGCATGAAGTCCACCATGTCTCTTATCTCGCGAAGTTTTTTCCATGGAGACATGCTGATGGCCCACCGTCGGAAGGAAGGCGTTCCAATCTTGACCAACCAAGGGAGGAAGTTGCGAGCAATCACCATGCTGAAGATTGTTGGCCTATGGGTATGACAACGCTTTCGTTAGACCATATACTCGATGCGACCCAAGATGTCAGTCAACGTACTGAAGCTTCTTCATGACAACGATGTATGCGTGGGGGAGTTCGTCCTTCTGGAGAGAATCAAAAGAGTGCCCGAGACCGCTTTGAGCGATAAGTTCAAGGGCTGCACGGCTGATCCAGCGCAGCATGTCAATCTACAATCAGCCAATATGTCAGTGCCTTCGAATCTATAATGATCACTTTTCGATTGCACCTCTTTCGGACCGTCGGCACATCTCTTTGCAAGGGAGTCTCGTAGCTTTATAGCATCAAGGCGTCAATATTGTCTGCATATATGTTAGTCTATGGGAACCATGCGTACCTGGTTGGAGATCGCGTGAAATGTCGGGACCATCTGGCGCATATGTGCGATGGAGAATACGGGGTTGAGCATTTTGCGTTGCTTCTTGTGGTGGCTGCCTAATAATATACATTGATAACCCTACTTTACTTGAACCTGCCACTGCACGTACCTAGAGTCGACAAAAGCCCCGGTCCGAACATGAGGAGATTACCCCTATTGATAGTTAGGGGATATTGAACAAGTTAGGCATTGAGAGATTCAGTGATTCAACGAACTGAATGAAAAGGGAGGTCTCTTCGTAAATATCTTGATCTTTGACAATAACGTGATGCATTGCTTTTGGATCATATATGTAAAGTTGTTTGTCCTGTGAGTCGCAATCAGTAAAGATCAAGACATGTAGGGGCAAAACCTACTCCAAATAACCCGTGGATTTTTGCAACGGGTCCGTCTAAAGCGTTTCAGAGCAATTTAGTAATATATCAAAGCCAAAATGCCTCACACGTCTTTGCGAGGTTTAAGTGGAAATTCCACCCGTCCGTATCAAAGATCTGCCCTAGATTTCCTGTAATAGTCGGACATCAGAATGACGGGATCTTGCTGCTTAGTTGAGCCTCGACGGACCTTTCCAAAGAGACACAGAAGGTGGTCCTGGAATGTTATCCAGGCATGACTGGACTACATACTGTCTGAGTGTGCGCCAAACGACCCACGAAACGGCGTAGATCAAAGCGGCCTCGATAGCAAGGGTCAGAGTAGATAAGAGGGCCATCGTGAGCGACGAGCGGTTAAGCGAGGCACTCCGAAAGCCTGACGAATTTATACATCCTCGGGAACAACGAAGACCACCTCCAATCCGCGTACCCGAAGGGCACAGTCATATGCAAGTACCCAATCTCTCATGGTGACTGAGTGATGAGTGCGTAAAGGGGAGCGTATGAAACCCATTTGCACCCACACGCGGCGAGAAGCTTGGCCATAAATATCTTCAGGAAGTCCCACCCGTTCTCACCACGATACAGCAAGGAGCCCCGTGACGCATCGAAGGTTCTAACGTGGACGTAAGAAGTAAGGATGCCGACAGGTATCGGACTATGGGGCACGTTATCTGAGAATACGAGGCCCTTATAGGTAAATCCTATGTATGTAAAAATACGTGAGCATGGGTGTATTGACGTCGACTCCATGAGCAAACCTGCCTTCTATTTTCCGTGCTCTCGGATGGTTCATCTTGACGATTTAATTGACTAAAGTCGGCTATCCAGAGGCTAATGCCCGATAGTGCCAGAGGACCTATTCTTGCTACGCTCCGCGGAATCAAGTGGGAAGACGTCAAGTTCCTTTGCAAAGATACAGGGTCTACGCGGCCTACCACCGCTGGGTTCCCGTAGATTCAACGCACAAGATCCTAAAAGAAGACGCGGCCTTACGGTATATAGGTCAGGACCCTCGATGTCCTTCTCTGTTGGCATCGCCATATTTAAGGGCTCTCGCTGAGCTATGTAAAATGGACCATGCCAAGGGTGAGTCGTTTTGTGAGTTTAGCACGCCTCACGAATGAGAGGTCCTTTTTTGAGACTCGCAGGCAAGCAGCTTTGCGGCTTTAGGCCGACCCCGGATACGCCTCGGATCGAGTTATGTATCGTCAAGCAAAGGGCTATTGCAAGAAATGAAAACTGCATAATCCGCAATTAGCACAAGGGACTGAACTTACAATAGTAATGATGGACACCATTCAAAATCTTGCCTCCCGGGGGTGCTCTTCTTGCGATTGGCTTTGAAAATACTCAGTCCTGACAAACACATGGGCAGTTAGTCACAAGTTCTTGGGAGATAAAGTGCATTATGAGACGGATCGAAAAGCAGACTGAATGCTGCAGTAACAGTCGTCACTGGGCTGGAAAGCAAAGGGTGGACAAACCACACCCATACATTTGTTTAGAAGGCTGCGATAAACATGTAGATTAGCTAGTAGTTTCTTGTCCAAACGTTTCCTTACGAAGGATACGAGGAATCAGCCTTCAAATGTCAGTCGGTGCGTGCATTGATTGAACCACTTCGGTGGAGCAGCGGGTGGGAACAGAATGAGAATGAGTATTGTAATCATTATTCCTAATCGCTTCAACGGATGCGCGGAACCAGGCAATATACATAGATTGTCGTGCGGATTTCGACGACTTCGATGGTAATGATCGGTAGCAATAAACAACTACTCACTGGGATGCCGTGCTTCTGGAGGAGTGGGTCCGGGCGAACCAAAGAGCGCATAAACGTCTGTGAATTATTGCAACGGTGTGCCAATCCATGTGTTGTCCGCGAATTGTATGTAGATCGAAAGAAGTATTTGAATTTCGGGGGTATAACACAGCGTACGCTCTTAGTGGTATCATTGCCAGAGGTGTTGCACTAAGGATGTATCATTGAGTGCAAAGATCGTCTTCAAGCCGCCGGAACCTGCCAGAGAGCCATGCCCTCTGTCGAGACCGTAGGGTGTCATGTTCGAGATCCAACGGTGCACGGTGATAAATTTGAGCTCCCACATCCCGGCACGAAGAACGTCAATAAGTCGTGAATTGGCAGAGTATGTGGTCGTGTTCGAATGTGCGAGCCTATCGTTCCTAGTAGGATGAAAGCTAGCCTCTATGAGGTGTGAGAATCGATGCTCTAGAATAAAAGGAGGACCGTAATTAGACACAAATGTCGCTGTTACTAGAAGTGAACAAAGTTACTTGCCTATCACCGCCAGCGAGTCCTGCAAGAATTCTGTTTACTGGTAATACCGTGATCTCTGCAATTGACAGGTCGTGAACACGACCCTTGATTATGGTGCAAAGGTAGCTAAGCTTTGGAATACTCCTGCAGATTCAACACTTGAATGTACAAGAAAAAAGTGGCGTATGAATCCGACGTCGTCCAACAGTCAGCGAATTCGATGCCAGTGGGGTTATGGAAGTTTGGAACATCAAGATGTTTGATTGTGTCCGCTCGGTCATCAAATCAGTCGCAGATGACCGTTTCAAATCAACCTTGAATATATGGCTGGCCACTGATGTGCAGTGGTTTGATGATTTGTGTTTCGCGCTCGTGGTGAACGGTTGCCACGGCGGTGGCAACACGGTCGCTACTGTACCAGGGTTACCTAATACGGAATACGCCTATTCTGTAACGCGGGGCGTGGGGAAACGGTCGCGTACACGAGAGAGGGGAAGATTAGGAGTCAGTCCGCAAAGGTGAAAGGTTGTAACCGTTCTCGTTCAAGGGGACTCCGTCCCTCTAGGTAGGTACATGCGAGGTATTTATACGGTCAATACGGAATAGCCAAAACATGTACAAATCATAGCAGACCATATGAACGGGGTAGAGGGCAACGTTGGGGAGCATATGGTTGGGATAAGGGACGGTAAACAGGGGGGAAGAGGGGTAGTCCAGAAAGGGAAGATAAACGTCACATACGCCCTCCCGAACAAGTCCTAACTTGTTCGAAGAATTTTTGGTTATGAAGTGGGTCGGCGGGGACAAGAAGAATAGGGAAGACAAGCGTGAACGTCTCGCCGAAGGAGTGAGATTGGATGGGGGAATTAATCGACGTTCATGGAGGAGTCGTCAGTGAGGGAGGGATCGTCAGGCTGAGGACCGGAGAGGGTACCTGGGCGACGGCGTCTGGAAGACCCCTTGTGGGCGGTCATGGGGTTATCTCGGCGTGCCATTCGCTCGGCGTGTTTATCGCGGGAACGATCCTTGGAGGCGCGGAGGCGCTGGAGTTCTTGGTTGGAAGTGCGAGCGAGTGTAAGGGCAACCTCAAGATGGCCGACAGCGCAAGCCTAGCAGAGGGAGAATCCAAAGATATGAATAAGACTAACTACAATACATGAGAGAGCTGCTCACCTAGCAGAGGGAGAATCCAAAGAGAACAGGATAAGGATTCTCCATGCTAGGAAGCGAAGTATATACTGTAGTAGCGTGGGAGGAATGAAGGAATAACTGTACAGTACACCAGCCACAGGTCCGAACGAATATCACAAGGTACGAGGAAACATGTGATAATGAAGTGGAGGGGGAATGTACAGGAGTCGTGCCAGCGACCTGGGGAAGTAGGGGCGAAGGGAGATGAAGTGGGGAAAGAGAATGGAAGTAGCCCAGACGAGCCCCAAGGTGTATAGACGAGTCCGAGCGAGTCCGAGCGAGTCCGAAGTGCGGGAAGACTTCGGAGTCACCGGATGTGGCTCGGATGTGAAGGGAGTGGGCGGAAACGAAGTGGAAAGGAAAGGGAACGAAAGGGAATGAAGGGGAAGTATGTAAGAGTCCGTGGGGTGAAGGGAAAGAGAAAGGAACGAGGAGGAAGGGAGAGGGACAGGGGGAATAGGAGAAAATAGGAGTGTCCCCTTACATCACCCCCCCTTCAAGGTCGCGGCGACCCGACGCGGAGATTCTTGCCTGCCACGCCACGAATTCACCAACCCCGAAACCCCGGATTGCTGCGAGAAGATGTCGAAGTACGATTGCACAGAGCCCGGAGCCTTCCGACTGCGCCAACGCTCCCAGGACTGGTCCAGTGCTGTAGGAGTCATCCGGAGCGGTGCAGGAGTCGTCGGAGTCGTCCGGAGTACGCGTACTGCATCCGGATGACGATTGTGGAAGTCCTTGACCTTCTGGGCAGCGTGCTGGAGGTTGCTCGCGGGCTCCCAGGAGTCGTGCTCGATACCATAGCCTCGCCAGCGCACCAGATACTTCAGGACCCGACCAAACCGTCTGCTGTTCCGGACCTCTTCTACCTCGTGTTCCTCTTCTCCGTCAACAAGCTGCGGAGGTGGCGGAGTGACAGGGCGTCTACCTGGGATGGGGTCCGGAACGAAGGGAGAGAGTTTGACGACAGGGAAGACGGGATGGAGACGGGATAGGCCCGGAGGGAGCTGGAGTCGGTACGCCGCCTTGCCAACCTTCCGGACGACCTTGTAAGGACCGAGTCGTGCGTGTCCGAGTTTCCGGGAAGGTCGGGCGAGGTTGATGTCCGACGAGTCCAGCCAAACCTTGTCACCCGGCTGGTACTCTGGAGCGGGAGTCCGACGCTGATCGTAGTAACGCTTCATGTCGTCCTGAGCCTTGACCAATGCAGACTGAGCTTCATCGACTGCGGACTTCATCCGGTCTACAAACTCGTTTGCGGACTCCATCCGAGACGGTGGCTGATGAGGTTCGAACCCGAGGCGAGGATGTCGGCCGGTATCTAGGAGGAAGGGTGACTGCTGGGTGGATGCATGGACCCGGTTGTTGTATGCGAACTCCGCCATAGGTAGGAGTCGAGCCCAGTCGTCCTGACGCTCTCCGACGAAGATCCGGAGATAGGACTCGAGTTCCTGGTTAGTCCGCTCCGTCTGTCCGTCGGATTGAGGGTGGTATGCAGTGGATGCAGCCAGCTTGATTCCGAGCATCCGATAGACTTCTCGGGTGAACTCTGCGACGAATTGCGGACCCCGGTCGGACACAACGGACCGCGGGAGTCCGTGCAGCTTCCACACGTTCTGCAGGTACAGGTTCGCGGATCCGAGGGCGGACACTGTAGTGTGAGTCGGAATGAAGTGGGCGCGTTTGCTTACAGAGTCGACCACATTCATGACAGCGTCAAATCCATCGGACTCCGGAAGCTCGACAATGAAGTCGACGCTCAGGCGATCCCAGCGTTCGTCCGGAATAGGAAGCGGATGGAGTTCACCCATGGGCGGATGCCTTTGGGCCTTCGTCCGGAGACAGAGGTCGCAATGGCGGGTGTAGGATCCGACGTACCGGGACATGTTGGGCCACCAGTAACTGCGCGAAACGAGCTCAAGGGTCTTCCATCTGCCAGCGTGTCCTGCGACCTTGGTGTCGTGGTGCTGGGCTACAATAGTCCGACGCAAGTCCGGTGAGTCCGGAACGTAGATCTTACCCCGGAACATCAGGAGTCCGTCCGATTGTGACCATTCCGCACTCCGGACTGTCTTGCGACTGCCCTGGGCCTTCTTCAACTCCTCTGCCGCCTTTGCCACTGCATCTTCGAACTTCGCATCTCGCACTCCAGTCCGGATAGCCGTGAGGATATCCTTCTCCTCCCCTTCAAGAGTGACACCCGTGGCACGGACAGCAAAGTAGGACGGCTTAAGTAAAACCACATCCTTGTTGTCGTCCTTACCATCCGAGTGATCCGAGCGACGCGAGAGGGCATCCGGCTTACCCATAGTCCGACCCGGACGGTGCTGGAGAGTGAAGTCGAAGCGGGAGAGGTATAGGGACCAGCGGGCCTGACGACGGTTGAGCTTCTGGGCCTTGATGAAGTACTCCAGGTTCTTGTGGTCCGTCCAGATCTCAAACGGAGTCTCCGCGCCTTCAAGGTAGTGCCGCCATTCTTCGAGTGCCCGGATGATTGAAAGCATCTCCTTGTCGTGTATTTCGTAGTTCCGCTCCGCAGCCTGTAGACTTTTAGAGTAGAATGCGACAGGATGCCATTTACCATCATCCGGATCCAGCTGCGACAAGACCGCACCCGTAGCGTAGTCCGACGAGTCCGCTTCAACCCGGTATGGCCGATCCTCCTTCGGAAAGACCAGAACAGGTTCCGAAGTGATCAGCTCCTTGATCCGAAGAAATGCGGATTGAGCGGAGTCGTTCCACTGCCATTCCTTTGCGCAAGTGAGGTCGAAGAGAGGCCGAGCGATGTGTGAGTAGTCCTTGATGAAGCGGCGGTAGAAGTTGACGAACCCGAGGAAGGATTGGAGTTCAGTCCGAGTCCGAGGGGTCGGCCAGTCCGCGACTCCGGAAACCTTTACGGGGTCCATCTCGATCTTACCCTCGGAGATGACGACTCCGAGATACTCCACCTTGGTTTGCTCGAAATCGCACTTGTCTGCTCGGAGGAAGAGCTTGTTCCGCTGGAGGATCTCCAGGACTCGCTTGAGAACCCGGCGATGCTCTTCGCGCGTCTTGGTGTAGATCAGAATGTCATCCAGATAGATAATGACCACACCTTCCGTAATGAGCTCCCGGAACAGGTCGTTCATCATGGTCTGGAAGGTAGACGGGCTGTTGGTCAGTCCGAAGAACATCACCAACGGTTCAAAGAGTCCGCGCGTAGTCCGAAATGCGGCCTTCCACTCGTCACCCTCCTTGATCCGGACGTTGTTGAAACCCCACCGGACGTCGAGCTTGGAGAAGTAGCGAGCGTTCCGGAGTTTGTCCACCAAGTCCGAGATGAGCGGAAGCGGGTACCGGTTCTTGACCGTCATGTTGTTGAGCTTCCGATAGTCCTGAACCAAGCGGAGAGATCCGTCCTTCTTCTTGACAAAGAACACTGGGGCGGCCATGGGCGACTTGCTGGGGCGGATCCGACCAGTCCGGAGATTTTCTTCCAGAAACTCGTCCAGCTGTTTCTGCTCCGCCGGAGACAGCGGGTAGCACTTGGTAGAGGTCGGTTCCGCTCCGTCCAGTAGCTCGATGGCATGGTCCCACGGACGCGGCATGGGCAGTTCATCAAAGGACTCCTTTGCGAAGACGTCCTCGAATTCCTGAAGGAAGTCCGGGACTGCGCTGTTCCGAGGATCGTGGGGTTTGTTACGCTGGAAAGCCAATGCGAGGCGCTGCGAGACCGTCTCCGAAGCCCGGACGTGTTCTTCCCGAAGAGTCCGAAGGTACTCCGGAGTCGGAGGAGGAATGGCCGCGAAGATACGGTCACCATTCTCAAGTCCGGAGTCATCCGGAGTTGTAGCCTCATCGTCCTCATCATCATCCTCGCAGTCCTGAAGCTGCGGGAGATCGTCCGAGTGCAGTTCCTCAACCCTTGGCATCGGACCCGTACGACACTCCCGGAGTCGCACGGACTCCTTGCGTCGGGTCAGCTTGTCATGGCGGAACTCCTTCCGGCAGGTGTCGCATCCGGACGGACAACGGCTCATGGTCACCTCCTTCGTCTGCCAGTCGATCTCGGGGTTGTGCTTCCGAAGCCAGGTGTATCCGAGGATGATGTCCTGCCGTCCGATGTTAGTGACCGCGAAAAGCATCCGTTCCGTGTGATCCTTGAACCGGAGTACAAGGTCTACGACTTCGGAGATGGATCCGTTTTCGTTTGGCGATCCGTCGACATTGAAGACCGGAATCGGAGCGGACAGCTTGCGTCGGGTGAAACCATGGGCATCAGCAAAGCGCGGATGCATGAAGACTCCGGTGGCTCCGCAGTCCACCAGGGCCTGCAGGGTACATCGGTGTTGTGTATCCGTGCTCTGCACTTCAACGGGTATATCTAGCGAAAGCTTGCCGGGCAGCGCAGAGATCTTATAGCTACTGGGTAGCCGCCGTTCCCACTGCGGGCGAAACCTTCGGAGTGTGCGGATTGTAACCGGAGTCGTTTGCTTAACGTCAGACGAATCATCGGAGTGATTGGGATCGTCTATTTCGTCTACGCTAAGACAAGCAAATCGGTTATTCACCAACGAGGTCGCACTGATCACTCGTTGGTCCGGACAAAATCCGCCGTGTCCGATTCCTCAACCGGGGCCGTACCCTCATCATCTATTCCTTCCGAAGTCCCTGCACTTTCTACAACGTCGGCCGCGGTCAAGAGATCTTCGATGGCGGACATCCGCTCCTCGGTGGTCATGAACCGGACATCGTACCGGAGTGGGCACTCGCGGGACATGTGGCCGGGCTTGCCGCATCGGTAGCAGAGCTGCGAAGTGGCGGGTCGGGAGCGGGTGTGGTCGACGTCCATGGGGACACCGGGTGAGAGAGCCTTCGGAGGAGGCGGAGGTTGGAAACGGGGTTGAAGTGGCGGGAGTTGAGTCCGAGGCGCGGGAAGTACGCCCGCAGGAGTCCGAGCGACTCCGGAGTTGGCTGCAGGTCGGACAAGGGGTCCGGAGTGTCCGGAGTGCACGCCGAAGTGGAAGGATTGGTTGGCAGCACGGTTGTCAGCAACCCGCTGCGCGGCCTTGTACCATCCCTCGAAATTGTCCTCGTCCGGACAGTCTGCGGACTCGGCAACGCGACTCTGGATGATGGAGTCCAATCCGCGGCGGAACTTCATCGTGATGTTGGAGCCTTCGGAGTATCCGGACTGGTCTACAAGGTCCCGGAACTCGTCGAGGTACTCCTGAAAAGTCCGACGGCCTTGGTGGTACCGGGAGGACTCCAGTTTCAGCATTGCGGCTTCACGTTCCCGGTCCGGAAGGAAGCGAGTCCGGAATTCGGTTGCGAAGGCGGCCCAGGACTCGAAGTACGGATCCTTCGGACTCCGGAGCACCATGTCCGCGTACTCCTTAGCTCGATCCTTCTGGAAGAAGGAGAGACACCAGAGGATTTTGGCCTGCTCGGTCGGAAAGTGGTCCGGACAGAGCTGGAAGTAGATGGAGCACGCGTTGTAGAATGCGCGACCATCCTTGCGGTTTCCGTCGAAGATCGGGGGAGAGGCGGGCTTCAAACGGGAACGCGGAGTGTTTTCGGATCGACTCGGGGCGTGCTGGGAGGCTTCAGTGCCCCTCGGCTCGGAGTCCGGAGTCGTTTTCGGAGTGATCGGACGGGGTGTTAAGAGGAGTTCTTCGATTCGGGCGAGTGTGTCGTGGATGGAACTGATTTGGGTTTGGTGTTCGTACGTCTGAGCCCACAAGGTCTGCAAAGTCTCGGAGTCCGGTCCTGAGTCGGCTGGTCCGGATGGCGGGATCTGGCTGGAAGCGCCCGTCATTTCGGAGTCGTCAGGGGAGCGAGGGATGGAGTTCCTTGGGTCCTCAGAGGTGGCTGGGAGTAGCAGGAGAGCGTCCGGAATGTCCGCAAAACCGGAGAGACGTCGGGAACGAGTCCGGAGTGGCGCAGGACGTTTTCCGTAGGGCTCTGGTGCCAGGATGGGAGATCCTGTTCTGCTGTAAGGGCAACCTCAAGATGGCCGACAGCGCAAGCCTAGCAGAGGGAGAATCCAAAGATATGAATAAGACTAACTACAATACATGAGAGAGCTGCTCACCTAGCAGAGGGAGAATCCAAAGAGAACAGGATAAGGATTCTCCATGCTAGGAAGCGAAGTATATACTGTAGTAGCGTGGGAGGAATGAAGGAATAACTGTACAGTACACCAGCCACAGGTCCGAACGAATATCACAAGGTACGAGGAAACATGTGATAATGAAGTGGAGGGGGAATGTACAGGAGTCGTGCCAGCGACCTGGGGAAGTAGGGGCGAAGGGAGATGAAGTGGGGAAAGAGAATGGAAGTAGCCCAGACGAGCCCCAAGGTGTATAGACGAGTCCGAGCGAGTCCGAGCGAGTCCGAAGTGCGGGAAGACTTCGGAGTCACCGGATGTGGCTCGGATGTGAAGGGAGTGGGCGGAAACGAAGTGGAAAGGAAAGGGAACGAAAGGGAATGAAGGGGAAGTATGTAAGAGTCCGTGGGGTGAAGGGAAAGAGAAAGGAACGAGGAGGAAGGGAGAGGGACAGGGGGAATAGGAGAAAATAGGAGTGTCCCCTTACAGCGAGAGAGACAACACTCTGGAAGAGGAGCGAAGGCTCGACTTGATAAATGTCCGCATACGGGTCGTCGACCGTGTTAGAAGAGGAAGCGGCGGGGGCGTCGCGAGTGGCGGACTGTTTGGGAAGACGAGGGATTGGGCGAGACATTACTTCCTGCTTCGCGGCACTACCCTTGGCAGGGTCGAACGCAACTAACCCGAGCACTACAGCACTGGGGTTATGAGTTCCCAGCTTGAGAACGAGCCCGTCTTCGGTGATCATGGGGAGCTGGCATTCCCGCGCGAGAAGGAAGGGCTCCTGGTTTAGGCACTTGGCGACAAGGTAGTAGAGGTCACTGTAGTTCTTTCGATAGAAATCGAGGTGTTTGCCGGCGCGAAGGTGCCCCGCAACGATGTAGATACACCATACATCGGAGACAGTGACGACAGTTTTGATCTCCGTGAGGGGATTGGTGAACTCATAAGAGTAAGGCATGTCGTCAATGATTCGAACATTCTTGAGTTTGTGATGCGGGGTAGGGTCTCGACGGGGGAAGGATTGGTCGCGGGAAAGGGGGGTAGCCGTAGGGATCAACTGAGGGTTCGAGACGGGGGGTTTAGGAGGCGGCTCTTCGGTGGCAGGGGCCGCTGTGAACCCGTCGGCTTCGGGAGTTGCTGGGCTGCCCGGGGCATCCAGATCGAAACCTTCTTCTAATTGAGACATGATATAGTTGAGGACGGGGTGATCTGAGAGTCGAATCGACGGTCGACGAGGACGGAGGTTGGCTCGGTGTGCTTTCGAGGGGCGAGGGCGAGGGGAAGGAGGGGGAGACTGGTAAGGCGCGTGCTTAAGAGGTGGGAGGTGGTTGGGCAAAGGGGACTGGAAAAACACGGAGGATAGTGTTACTTGCGGGTCATCAGGGGGGGTCCCTGTCCCAACTGGGAGCTCCGAGGCGTCTGAAACACCTAAAATGTCTAAATAAGATTGTAAGGCCTGAAGATGAGCGATCTTATCATATGGGAGCCAGGTGATGTCACCCGATTTCCAAACTACTTCGAAAAGAGAGTTGGATCCGGAGCCGGAATGAGATATTATCTCCTCGACGGCCCATTCAGGGTCGGAGTCATCATACTCCAAGACCTGGGTGTCTAGTCTTCCAGGGAATAGTCGGTCGTCATTGGGCGCGTGGATGCGTAAGAGAGATGCGTGGAATCGGTTATGAATTCCTCTTTGCTTCAGCCTAGGGGGTAGGTCCAGGGTGAAAGATTCGTTCGCATGGTCCTTTAGTATTTTGTAAGGGCCGATGAACTTCGGTAGGAACTTGCGAACAAGTCCTTTAGGGAACTTGAGATTTTCGGTGGAAAGGTAGACGAGATCTCCTTCAGTGAAGGGGGCCTTTCGTCGATGTTGGTTGGCGTCCCGTACTTGCTTCACTCTCGCAGCGAGAATAGCGTCGTGAGCCGCAATAGTAGCTTCACGGATGCGTTCAGTGAATTCTCGGATACCGGGGAATTCATCCGTCTTGGGAGAGTCCCATAACATGGATCGGGGCATGCGCCCTGAATTTAGAAAGAACGGGGCAAATCCCGTGCTATCCGATCTGGCCAAGTTTATGGCGAATTCAATCGCTGGGAGTTTAGCTACCCAGTCGCGCTGGTTCGGGTGAATGCATTGTCGCAGTAGCTGAGTAATCGTGCGGTTCGCCCGTTCCGTGGATCCATCCGACTGAGGATGGTACGCCGTTGACATGCGTAGCTGAGTGCCGATGAGCTCGTGGAGTCTTTTCCAGAAGCGGCTGGTGAAGAGAACGTCCCGGTCACTGACTATGGCTCGGGGAAGTCCATGCAGTTTATATACCTCAGCAAACACCAGTTCCGCAATGTGTCGGGCCGTATAATTAGTCCGACTCGGCACCAGATGTACCATGGCGGTTAGAAGGTCGATAACGACAGTAATGGAGTCGTACGATGCGTTCCGGTCCCGCGATTCGGGTAGGGGGCCTACGAAGTCCATACCAATGGCTTCCCAGGGCCGGGAGGCTACGGGCAAAGGGTGAAGGAGCCCATACGGCCGTTGGTTGTTTGGCTTGCTGCGTCGACAGGTCATGCAAGTATCGCAGTAATTCTGTACTTCGCTCACCATCTGCTTCCACCAGACGTGATCCCGAAGGTAATCCAATGTCTTCTTAGCCCCCAGGTGAGCCAGTAGACTGTGCGCTTCACATATGACTATTTCTCGGAGGTTGCGGCCTTTAACGACGATGTGGGGGATGCATAAAACTCGTTTACCACCCAGCTTCAGGTAGAGGACTCCGTCTTCTAGTTCAAAGTTCCTGAAGTCGTTTGGTTTGGCCAGGACACTCCTGAATACTGGGTCGTCGTTATATCTACCTTTGACTTCTTGGAGGAGGTCAAGGCCTCCTGAGTATTCGTTTACGAGGTCAATGAGGGACGTGGTCTCTTTCATGGGTGTTGGGTTAGACTCAGAGGACCGCACCGTGCATGAACCGGCTTTGGCCTTGTTTGTGGATGTAGGTCCTCCGTTCTCAGAGGTAGGTTCGTGGCGCTCTGTGCTTACTATGTTTCGTTTGGGCAGCTTAATAGTTAATGTGGTGGCTTTAGGATCTTTGCTTTCGCTGTGCATCCTGTTCCCGCCCTCCTTTCGTTCACCAGGCCCATGGAGGACGAAACGTCGAGAAGCCATTCGCTGGGCAAACTCCGCGCTGGACTCGCCCCTGGGCGCTTTGCTCGCGCGCCTGCCATTTACCTCCGCGTTACGTCCCCGCGGTTGTGAAGCCATCTTCGCTTCTAATCCCACGAGGACTGGGACGGCTGCCACGTCAAGGACCATGTCGTTGCCTTCAACCACATCATGGTACGTGTATTCACTTCGAGCGCGTTCGACGCCCGACGCTTCATTGGAATAGATGCGCGACAGGGCATCGCTGAGAACATTTTCAACACCAGGAATGTACAACGGCTCGAAGTCAAATTCCGATATCTTTTCCATCCAACGGGCTTGTCGTCCTGACAGATTCTTCTGTCGAAGTAGGTGCACCAGCCCTTTGTGGTCTGTTAGCCACTTAAAGTGGCATCCCTGGAGAATATCACGATGTCGCAACATCGATTCGACACCGGCCAACATTTCGATCTCATGAACAGGGTAGTTTTGTTGGGCGGGATTCAACTTGGCGGAATAGAATGCAGCGACGTTCGCCGTCTGCCAGTCTTTTCCTTGGGCTACGACCCCCGAGATCCCAGTTGCACAGCCATCGGTGATAAGCCATATAGGCAGCGCGTCGGGACCATACGTGAGAGGGGTACGGTGATGATCGCGCCAGGTCTGTAGTCGCATTTTGATATCCTCAAACGCTCGCTGATGTGTGTATTCCCAGCGGAAAGACACTCGATCCCCCGTTAAGGACGACAGTACGCCCATGGGGATTCTAACGCCCTCGATGTTATCGGCGAGGTAACCCACCGCTCCAAGGAACCCTCGGAGGAGGTCTCGATTAGTGGGCGTTTTCCACTTCAGGATGGAGTCGACTTTACTAGGATCCATTCGGATTCCTTCTCTGTCGACGATATGCCCCAGGACGCTCAGTTCCGATACCAAGAATTTCATCTTCCGCTCAGACAAGTATAGGCGTTCACGCTTCAGAATATCGAGGACAAGTTTTACGTGTTTGATATGGTCATCTAACGAGTCTGAGTAGATATATACATCATCCAGGTAGATGTCCATAAACACGCCAATATAAGCGGAAAATAAATGATTCATCAAGGCTTGGTAGGTTGCTGGGCCGTTACAATCTCCTTGTTGGAGAACGAGGCTAACAATGTTTCCGTTAGGAGTCGTGACGGCAGTACGAGGGACATGTTCAGGTACTATACGTATTTGTTCATAAGCGTCACATCCGTCGAGGGACGACACGTACTTGTGCTGCGCAACTCGTCGTAGAATTCCCTCGATGTCGGGTAACGGTGATGTCATCTTGCGTGTGTTGGCATTCCTTTCGCGGAGATCAAACACCACTCGCAGTAAGTCAGTGCCTGGTTTATAGATGAGCAACATTGGAACCGTATTTCCAGAGTTGGTGACTTGCCATCGTCCTGACGCAATGTACGCTCCCCATTTAGTGGACCACTGTTCTCGCAAGGGGTCCGGGCATCGGGAGGGTCTCCACGAGTAGATTCTGTCCTCGTCGATGAGCGGAATCGTGTGGTTGATCGCACGCATGGGAGGTAAAGGCGTCTCAGTAGCTTTCTTGCATATGGGTATGGCGTACTCACGAAGGTGATCCCGCGCTTTCTCTAGGTTGTCCTCGACCACTTGCATGGATCGAGACGCCAGCTTCGAAACTTCGGGGCCCTTCAGGGGGACCGCGGTCGAGGAACCTATAACAACGCGTGGGGGATTAATTCCAATGGTTACTAGATGTTGGAACATCCATGGCGTACCAAGAATGACATCGTAGTTGGCAATATTTGCGACGTCGAAGTACCTTTCTCCTGTCGAGTCTTGATATTCAAGGGTGGTTCGGCATCCGAAATTAATTCGAGATCGCGATCCTTGTACCGCCAGCTGTAACGCCAGCGGCGTTTGGAGCGTCACCTTCTTCAGCCCGAGTTGGTCAACCAGAGTCGTTGACAGGAAATCCCCCAGCGAGCCAGAGTCTATCAGGGCTCTAGCTGGATGTCCATTAATTTTAACTGTGACGACCAGCGGTTTGGGAACTGCCCGGGACGGGTCTCGAGTCGCTGAGGAGTTACGCTGCAGTGCAGGGTAGGTACCGCGTTCTATTTGTTGTCCGTTAAGCTCAATGACCGTAACCATCCCTTCAGACTCGTCGATTCGGTATAGATCTTTCCGGGATAACCAAATCTCCTCGAGGCTGAGTCTCGGGATAGGGAACGTCGCATGAGTGGAAGTATGTGGGGACCCCGCGCCATCTATGGTGGCTTGTCTTTCCGGGAATAGGTCCCTGATGCAGGACTCGTCGAAGGGTAGGTCGAGAGAGCTGAAGAGGCGGTATGTAGCTCGGTCTATTTGTTTATTGTACCATTGTGGTAAGTTAAACTTCGGGTTATCCATGTATTCTTTGGGAAGGTTGCACTTAAACTGACGATAGAGATCCTCGATTTCGTAGAATCCGTCGTCGTCCTTGCATCGTTGGGTCCGAAAACGACCATAGGACGAACGCAAGTTTATATCCTCGTCTCCAAGATAAGGAGCCCAATCCTCCAACTGGATGCGTGCAGCCTCTGCAGGGATATCTTCTATCGTCAGGGCACGTCTGCAGTAATCTGCAACCATCATAGGCAACCTGTAGACCTCGCAGCAGCGTCTAGCATAGTGGTAGGGGACTGCGTATTCTTTATCGAAGAGAAGTTTATAGTCCATCACTATAGGGGATCGACCTGGGTACCATTTATCTATCACCGCACATTCACGGTCCGATATACGCTCGATAGAAAATCTGAGATCGTAGAAACGGTCATCCCTTGGTAGGCGTAAACGAGGGAAGTCGTCGTCGCCAGGGAAGCCTAAAACTAATCCAACTGAGTCTAGGTGAGCCGTTTGTGCCAGAATAGCAGCATCCCCAAGGGGGATGTATTCGGTATTCCAACTGCGACCAACGGGTGGTGTCGGCTCCTCCAATTCGAAGGAGGGTTCTATGTCAATCAGGTCGGGCATACTGGAGTGGGTTCGGTCACTATCACTGCTCCGGGTTTCGACATCTTCAAACCAATCAAATCCTTCCGCCGGGGTCAGTCCCACGGCGCCCAGATCTAATTCTTGGAGCGGCTCATCGTTATCAGTGTTGAGCTCCTCGTGGGCCTCGAAGTCTATTGCAACAGCATGAGTGGGGATACCCGGTGGTCTGTTGTTTCCTTCGCTTCTCATCGAGTTCGTCGACGGGCAATCCTTGGATATATGCCCTTCGCGCTTGCATCGGAAGCATTTGCCGGCCTTGCGCAATTCGTCTAATTCCTTGGGGCTTAGCTGCGCTGGTGTTTTCCTCTCCTGGTTGGATCGCCCGGGAGTTTTGGGATTACTGGTACCAGCATTGGACGCCGCCTTGGAATACTTCGAGGACGAGGACTCGTGGTTGCTGCGTCCCCTGTCTTCTCGGTTGTTGTTACCAAAACGGGGACCTTTATTGCCATTTCGGCTACGACCCTGCTGACCTCCCTGTCCTTCGCCAGGGGAGTTGTTAGAGCTTTTGGGGGCGCGATTGCCGGCCCTTCCACGGCGGGCGTTTTCGACTACTTCCAGGAGTTCAGCTCTCTCAACTACCTCATCCCACGATGAGATGTTAGGATTGAGCTTCTCCCTATACAGCTCGGCTCTGATTTCGGCTTTAAAACCATTCCACAGTTTTACGACCTTCTCCTGCTCGCTTACTGAGCCGATAACATCGTATTTCTGTTTCAGTTGAGCCGAGTAGTCGCGAACACTGAGTTCTCTCTGCCATAGTCGATCAATTTCTGACCGGGTTTGTTCTAGGAGGTCCACCGGGAAGCATGCATTCATTAATCCCTCAAAGAAATCCCGAAGCGTCCAGATCCCAGGGTTCATTGATACCTGCTGGAGGTAGTAGTCATAGGCACGGCCTTTGAGGAAGGTAGCTAGCTTCCGAACGCGGAATTTCTTTCTGACGCCGCCTTCCTTCAGGTACGCAGTGCCGTCGCTCACAAAGCGGTAGAATTGCGTGAGGTCTGCCTTCCCATCATAGGGTTCTGGTGGCGTTGGCTTTAGATTGGATTTGTGCTTCGACGATCTCTTATGATGTCGTCGTTTCGATTTTCTAAATCCAACTGAGCTTTCGCCGGAACTACTTGATTCGCTGCTAGAGCTTGAATCACTAGGATCTTCGCTGGGGGAGGAACTCGGGTCGTCATCAGAGGAGTCGTCGCTCATATTGTTCTTACGGCGACGCCGTTTCTCATCAACGGACTTCAGTGCTCTTCCCAAGAAGCTATTGGGCGGTATCTGAGAGCTCGGTAAGAAGCCAGCTTTCTCATCCCTATCTTTGGCTGATTTCTTCTTTGGTTTCAGTTTTGGTCTCGTTGTTGATTCCTTGATCTGATGTCTAACTCCATCAGTCAAGGGAGTTTGAGAAGTTCGGCGGTTTCTCAACCGCTCGTTTTCTTTCTCGAGTTCATCGAGTCGCTGACGAAGGTGATCCCGTTCGTCCTCAACATTGGGAGGCTCTCTCCGAAACGTATTGGCACGGGAACGGGTCAGCCCAGGGCGAGCTTTATCGGAAACTGGGTTTTTATCCTTCGTCAGCCTCCAGAGCTTGAAGGCCGCGGCTTGTGCCGCCGGATCGAGGTCATCTTCCTCGAAATCAACGTTGCCCCAGTTACTTGGGTCAACGTTCTTCCCTTTAGCATTAGCCGCAGCGGCGGTGGTGGTTCCTGCTCCAGGCCCTGGAGTCAGAAGGACAGGTGCAGCTTCAGACCTATTATCTAACGCTGCGTCGCGGCGTGCGAGCCTTTCTCTTTGTTGATTACTTAGATTATCGTAGGCAGAATCAATAGTATTCAACTGTTCCCTATTGAGGGTACGGCGTCTGTCTACTGAAGATGCACTGTGTGATCTACGATTGCGACGAGTTACCGTAGTCCAGGTACTCGACTCGTCGTCGTCATCAGGTACGTTGTCCTGGACACCACTCTGGGTGAATTTCTCGCTACTCTGAGCGGCCTCCTGACCGGATCCGGCAACCGGAGGGTCCACTGGAGGTAGGGCTGGCCCGAAGGTCTCAGCGGGGGTGCGTGCGGCCGCTACGTCCGAATAACTTCGACGAGACGCCGCAGAGGCAGGTCGACTAATAGTTTCTACAAGGGGTTCCTTAGCGCTAGCATCAGTGAGCTCGGACTCACTAGGGTTTTGGGCATCCTCGACACGAGGCTTACGGCTTCGCAAGCCGTAGCGTGAAGATACGGGGATACGGGATGACATCGAGATCTAGATAAGATAATGATCAGTCAAATTTTTCGGGGGGTGACTTAACGTCTGTTTTTTGGTGTTGGGGAACTGTTTGAAGAGAGAGGTGCCGAGGATTCTCAGTGGGCCAAACTGAGGGGGACCTTTAGGCGTGGGTGAGAGAGAATTGGAAAGTTTGTCGAACGGTTGGGGGAGCTTTCAAAAATATGTAACGCGGGGCGTGGGGAAACGGTCGCGTACACGAGAGAGGGGAAGATTAGGAGTCAGTCCGCAAAGGTGAAAGGTTGTAACCGTTCTCGTTCAAGGGGACTCCGTCCCTCTAGGTAGGTACATGCGAGGTATTTATACGGTCAATACGGAATAGCCAAAACATGTACAAATCATAGCAGACCATATGAACGGGGTAGAGGGCAACGTTGGGGAGCATATGGTTGGGATAAGGGACGGTAAACAGGGGGGAAGAGGGGTAGTCCAGAAAGGGAAGATAAACGTCACATATTCCTTCTTCTTTACCACGTCAAGTTGAATCCTCCTCCTCGACCTTGACATTCTGCATTTATTCTCATTTCTCAGTGTTGGCTTCACAGCAACCCCCATACAGCCAAGTGTTATTGTGACTGGATCACATGTAAGTGCCTTCCTCAGGATCTCTATCGATTCGCCTGCTCAACTCCACTGTAATTCTTGTAATTCTTGTCTGCAAGGCCGCTGCCAGACGAACGACCCCGTGCAAGTGTAGCGAATCTCATCGGGCGATTTGAGCAGCAGACGAAGCGACAATCGATAGCTGGAACTAACGGTGCCCCGCGCCCCTCGATTGTCAGTGCACAAAACACCGGTGACTCGGCGAAGGAGGAGCCCAAGGAAAGGGAGAAACGGGAATGGCCTCCAAAGCTCGTGCAGGACGATAAGCCCATATCTTCACTGCTTTCATCGTCTACATCGGTTAAAGAAACCCCCCTGGTCGTCGCCGAGCCGCTACCTGCACCCACACCGGAGGTTGCCACAGAAGAATTGGTTCCGCAGCCCCAAGTTCCTGCAAGCCCACCGCGTACAACCGCCTCAAAGCCTCAGAGACAGTCAACTATTGGCACACCTTCCAAGTCCTCATCGATCGTTCCACGTACGCACTCATCACCAGTGAAAGTTCCCCCTGCCAAAGAGCCGCGCAAGGCACCCTCCGCTGCTAAATCACCTCCCACAGCTCCTGTTAACCTTCCCGTTCCGACTCTCAAGCCACAGCACACGGGTCAATCTACCACATCTACGACGGCTCGCCGATCGGTCGCGAAGGCAGCCGTTGGTACTCCTTCGCGTCCGAAGACTCCCTCCCGTGCTAGCTTGGGCCCTTCCAAAGTTCAGACCCCTACACGGCCTAAAACACCTTCCACGACGTCGCGTCCCAAGACCCCATCCCACTTATTTGCCCCAACTGCTGCGTCGCTAGCGAGAGCACGTAATGCGCCCGACGCGAAGCCTACTCCAGTCAAGAAGGCAACGCTGAGTGCAAGCGCTGCGGATAGGCTTAGCAAACCTACAGCTGCATCCCTGTCCAAGGCACGCTCGCCAATACCTATATCTCCTGCCCCTTCCAGAGGCGGCGCGAAGCCCACCGGCATAAGATCAGTCAGTTCAACTCGTGGTACAGCCAAGCCAAGAGGCGGCGCGGTTGCCCCACGCTCGAGGGCTGATGGGGCTAAAACGGCGACGAAAGTTGCAGCAGCGACCGCTGGGGCGGCAATTGCTGGAGCTGGGACAACTATCCTTTCTGGGTCTGAGGATGAAGAAGGTGCACATAAAGACACCGAGGCTCCCTCAGGGCCCGAGGATGATGCGCCGATAGATGAGCTACACGAGCTTGAAGCAGAAGCTGTGGTATCGCCAGAGCCAGTTGAGGCAGTACTAGAGATACCGGTGGAAGCTGGCGTCGCAGTTGAGGGTGTCGTTGATGAAGTAGAAGAGCACCCTCAGGCAGATTCTCTCTCCGATTCGGGGAACGTTCTAAGCGGCGATGAGACAAACTTGGAGCAAGATGCTGGCTTGGATTCGGATGTCGCGGGTATTCAGCCTATCCCCACAGGAAGCGACAAGACCGCTGTAGACGATCTCGAAGAGGAGCTATCTTCCGATGCTGCCGATCGCATGGACGAAGTGAAAGCTCGCCCGGCACCCGACGACGATCTCGTCGCGATGGTCAACATGTTAGAGAGCAAACCCACCACCACTTTTCGTCCAGAAATTGCGGCAGGCATTCCCCAAGAAGATGTTCAGGAAATTCCGGACGAGGATTAGTCTAGACTCGCTCAGAACGACATCCACGATATCAGCATCCACATTCACATCCACATTCTCTGTATAAAACACTGGTTAAATGAAATATCCTACAGCTTTTTTATATGGACTTCCATTCTTCTCTTCTCTTCTTCATTTCTGCTTTGTCGATATGGTACCAGCACATGCTAACATCTACACTCGTTTCCGCTTGATTATCTTTACTTTCAACTGGGGTCAACTGTCTAATATTCACCACTGCAGCATATTATTGTCTCGATACTTGGTCTCTCCACATATCCTCTCCTTATACTCAATCCCCTCGGAAGTAATACCCCTGACGCTCTCTCAAATTCATGATATATTCTTTCTAATTCGCCAAACATTGTATGATATACCAGCCAACGTGGCTATTCGGTACCTGGTAAAGTTTACACTTCGGGAACTTCGATGGATGAATTGATTCGGGAAGTAAGTAATTGACTGTATGATCACGTGGCCGATAGGGGTTTGACTCGTTTTCCAAAGTGCGATCAAGACACAAGATCATGATGGATGCAAGAAGGTTTGCAGCTACCAGTCAAGTCAGTAACTGAGAGGAAAGAAGAAGGGGGACCGTACGTATTCCTCGTAGTGATGCAGAACTTCACGGAGCTCCCTTCTCGTTATTTCTGCTTTATATAAAATTTCATCGTCACTCTTCTTTCCGTCAAAGTACTGGTTGATTCTAGAACACAGTTAAACGAGGAATCCCCACACAAGTGAGAATCCTACTCACTGCTCAAAGCGTCTTGCTATACGGGGATCTTTACCCTCAGACATAGCAGCAAGCCAACGTCGTTCCAAGGGTGTCGCTGTCCCAGGATCATTGATCATAGATGACCAAGGGTGTTGTTGTTCACTCCCACTCCCTTCGACCGCTTCTTCGTCGTCTTCGTCGTCTTCGTCCTCCTCAAGCTCGGGGTCCACTTCATCGTCGTCACGGTCGTGAATTTCTAGGTCCTCGTCAAACGCCTCTGGGATGATGAGCTCGCTAAGTTTGCTTTGCCGAGATTCATTGGACGCTTTACGCCTCGAATAGCGGCGGGCACTTTTGGGCGACAGCGACAACCACGAGATGCCTTGCTGCAATTCCGAAGAATGGTATTGATTGTCTGCGTCCTGAGCGAAACTTTGGTTGCGCGACCGTCGACCTTTGCGTAGTCGTTTGCTCTCCAAATAGCGTGCCCAATCCGCCTTCACGCGGGCTTTCAACTCTCTGGTGGCCACCACTCGGATTCGGAGGTGCAGGGTGTGTAATAAATCCCTTTTCAGCATCCACACGACGACGTTGTGGTATAACGGAATTTGAGCCTTATCCCGAACGACAGTCGCGAAGAAGTGGTTTTCGCTTTGTTTAGACGCAGAATTTGAGATGGTAGCGAGTATCTGTGGCAACGGAGGCACAGAGGTACTCGCGAAATCTTTGCTGAAATCGGCAGACAACGTAGACAATCTAATTTTGGGTTTGCATGAATGGTGATAAACCAGTGTGAGTGTAGCTAGCTTACGGCTCGTCAAACTTGGGTGGGAGAGTGAAGATCGTCTTCAGCCCGGCATGAACAGAGTCGATGACCTTTGCTCTGCGATGCAGAACTAACCACCTAACGGTCGGGTATACTTGAGCCTCTAGGTCCCAGTCGAGTAGAGCAGCCATATCCGCCAGTCTAAATGCTCGTCACTTGAGCACGTTTCTTAGAAAGCTGAACTCACGAGAGGATGACAGAGGCTAGCTCCAGAAATTTGAGTAATCCTTCGGCCAGCGTCCGGTCGCCGGCACTGAGATGGGGGCCACGCAAGTTTGCATATGGGTCAGCGTCGGCAGGACCATCCAAGAGCAGTATGCTTTTCCATGGGGCCAGAATGGGCAACCGCCATCCGTATTTCAACTCGACTCCCCAACTTGGAGAGTCCTCACCGTCTGATGGCGCCCAGTATTCCATTTCATCGTCCTCTTCGCTGTGGAGCAAGGAATCTAGGTGCGGTGGTAGTTGCAGTTCCAAAGGCAGATAATGAATGGTAATATATGCTATGGTTGACGATTTGATAGCTTCATAGATCGTTTTCATGGCAGGTGCTATGGACGACGCCTCAAGAGCCTTGGCTACGTAAGCAGATAGGGGGTCGCCTTGAAATATGTCTGGTTGGAGGTGGAGAACGTAAATTACAGCCGACGTAGATACCTTTAGCAACACAAGCATCCTTGATAGACCCCAGACGGTCACATTCGGCTTCGACAAAATTTGACATGACTTGTTCCTGGAATAACACTGCAGCAGTGGTGAACGCTATTTGTTCGTAAATAATGTCGAAATACTTGTCTACATTTCCCGCAGCGGATGAGGAAGGATCGGGAAGGTCGAGAACGAGAACGAGATGGAACGTATGTAGCCAAGCGCTTTGGGTGCCAGGATTTTCGCTGTCCGCCGAGCTGGCAGGGGATCTGTCGTTCCGCGATTCGCGTCCCCTACTATGCATTCGTCCTTTTTCGTGTCTAAAGCGCCACCCCCCATCTTTCTCGGCACATACAGGATGGCCAATGAAGGCCAGGTCATCGACGAACAATTCAAACTTTTGGTGACATAAGGATCGTTGGGGGCAGAGCAGTCCGGCCAGAAACTCAGAGGAATAACCAAGTAAGCGGTCATAGTCGTCCTTGGCTGCAGATTCTTCGAGATGGAAGGAATCTTCTTCAGAGGGGGATGCGCCTCCCGAAGCTGAATGCGAAGCAGCATGAGTGAAGGACATGGATCGATCCCGCATGGCATTTGGTCGCTTCCACTGGTACTCAGATTCGCTGTCATCTACGATGATTTCATCTGGTGGGCCTCCTGGTGCGTCTGAGTAATGCGAGGCTCTGTATGGGTTGTCAAGGTGTTTCGGGTAGGAGGAATATCCTGGTCGTGCACGTTTGTAGCGCGGCGTTGAGCTGGGGGACGGAGGCCATCGAAACACTAAGCTTGAGCCCTTGGCAGACGAAGTAACGAGAAGAAGGGCCAGCAGTGTTTCTGCCATGGTTATGAACGCTTCTCAGCAGAAGCAAGATGGTGTAGTTGTTTTAGCGCCGAATGGGAATTCGCGCCAATTTGTTGATCAAAAGCATCAACATGTTTGCTCACAAGGCTTCGGATGGAAAAGAGGAACTGGTAATTCATTTAGGTTTCATATATTTTGATATTTTTTAATAGTTTTATATGTTACAAGGGAGAGGGAAGGTAAGGAAGAGCTATTGAAATGTGGCTGAAGAAGGAAAGAAATGAAGAAGAAAAATAAACACAAGGGAGACTAATCCAGACTAATCCGATCGGCAACGCTCCAATGCTTGCTTCATTATGCATTATGGTTCAAGGTTGATATGACAGCGCAGGCTTGAGATAGAGCTTCTCACGGAATTATCGCGCGAGAAGAGAATTCGAGCAGGGTGGCGATAAGTGGCTGGTGATGGAGACTGGAACTTGAATTGGGATAGTGACGGCAGGAGTTGAATGAATTTGCACATTCTTCAGCGTAGACATTGTCGAAACCATCTGGAACGAAGGATGGACACGGTCCGAAGCCCTTCAACTCGTTTTCCCCGGAAACCAACTCTGGCGAGCCCAAGAACTAGGGCATAGCCACAGCCGATGGATAGTCTGAATAACCCAATGGCGGCGTGGCGATAAGAGAGGAGGTGGAGGAGGTGGCGGAAAGGGAGGGGGAGGATGCATTGGTCAACGGAGGACTACAAAGTAGCTGTCTGGACGTGGCACATCGAACTCTGCCTGCCATAAAGAGATTCATAGGTTGGGGTAGGGGGAGGTGAAACGGAGGAGGATCTAGACCAGTCGTCGAACGAAATTGCGTCAGTCTTCTTAACGTACGTCGCTGAAAAGGCGAACGGGGAGGTGGCGCCCGAGTCAGATGCTGCGTGGACAAGTTGTCTCCATTGAGCCACTTGTAAGCTAGGTGACTCTATCCTCGATGTCAGAAAGTGAATTGATCAGAAGCATTCGTAGACATACCCAGTGTCATTGAACCTTCAGTGTAAGCCGGATCTGTGTCGTCGTTCCTGCCTGGCCAAGCCATCTGTGCGACCTCGTTCTCTTCCAAAGCCTTGGGGGCCAGCTTCCTGGTCCACCGTGTCAATATCTTCTTCATCAACTTCAATCGTCGAGAGACAACCTACTGAGTAACACGATGAAGCGGGCGTGAGCTCCTGAGGCCCGATAAAGACGTCGATATTCTCTCGAGTGGATGCCTCTTCTTGCTCTCCTTGTGCTGTAGGCGAGTCAAAGCATCAGAAGATGAATAAATGAACACCAACACAAATAAACGTACCAAGTAGCATCTGGAGATCGTCATATCCGACGGATGAGCTGATTATTGAGTTGTGGCAGAACTCGGCGGCATCGTACTGAGAAGGCGGACGGGAGTTGGCGTCCGAGTCAAAACCCTCGTGGGCGAGCTGTCTGCACTGAGCCAATTGCAAGCTAGGCGAGTCTACTAATAATCAATATCAGAAGATGGATGAATCAGAAGTATTCAAAGACATACCTAGTGTCACAGAGCCGCCGCCCGTGTCATAGTATCCACATTCCTTGGTGTCGTTGAAATCTTGTCGCAACCCTACTGGTACTATCGTGCCGTCGTAGCTGCGTATCCAAGCGATCTGGGTCTCCTCGGCGAACAGTGAGAAACGCGATAAAGCAGCAGTGAGCTCCTGCAACTTGCTAAGGACGTCGAAATTATCTTGCACCGATTCTCCGTCTCCGTCTTGTCCTATAGGCGTCCCGATAATGTCAGAAGGCGAATGGATGAGCGGTAACAATCAGTGTACCTAGTAATGTCTTGACGTAGTCGTGATGCCCCACGCCCGAGCTAGTTCCGGTATTGTATCCTCCCTCGGCGGCGTAGTACTGAGGCCAAGATTGGGAAGGATGACTTTTGTCGTTACGTCCATGTCTGATCTTGAGCCTAGGCGGCCTCAGCGTCCCCACCCGCGTTGTTCTAACGGTGTCAACTACTGCTTCGGCGCCGCTAGCTTCGCGCTCCTTGTCGTCAAAGTCCTCCTCTTCTTCGAGTTCCTCGATGGTGGAGAGACGTCCCAGAGAAGATAGAGATGACCCGGAGGTGATATCGCGTAAGTTAGCAATGGCGGGGCCGTCGGCGCCTTTGGTGCAGCGAGGCAGCGCGACGAGCTGCACAATAGCGGAGTTATTATGGGTGGCCAGTGTGAGCAGGGCGCAGACTACGGTCCAGAGGGCGCTGAAGATGCGAGCAATATATGAGAACATTTGCTTCGGGGCTGTTAAGCGAGATACTGGAACAATGTGGTGGTAGAGAAAAGAGTTGTATGTGAGGATCTGATGGAAGATGGGCCTTTAAGTAAGTTCTCTGGGAGAGGTTGGTAGTGGTATAAGGCGGGTTTCAGGCGGATAATCGCGAAGGCAATCCTGGTCACTCTAATCTATCCATGAACCAGTCCAGTACCCACGGAAGGTTCAGGCGGCATTCAAGGAGTCCCCTAGGTACTATACACTTGGGCAGACATCTGTCCTTCGGCGAGCCAAACGCCATTGTGGTACTAGGCCATGAACCGTCTAATGTGCATCAACTAGGGGCCAGTTCATTTGGATTCATAAGAGGTAAAGAGTGCATCTGCATAGAAGCGAATTTCCCAGTGCGACGATATGCCAGGACCAGAAGAGTCGCGAAGTAATATAGAGTTTCCGGGATGAAAGACGTCGGTGCAGAGAACCAGAAGATAGAAAACGTGCAACCAAGGCAGGAGACTCCAGCACTTCAAGTATCAGCTCGGGATTCTAGCAATACTTTAACCGTCGGACTCCCCGGGAGAGAGCTATATTCCTAACAGTCGGTAGGATATCCAGATTCTGCTTCACTTCGTCCAAGTTGCGTCCAAGTCAGAATTTCGATGCTGCCTGGCTGAACGAACTCCAGGCATGGGTTCTCAACACTGGATGAAGCCCATCCTCATTATCGCCCTCAAGGTGCGCTTCGATTTGCCGCTTCACCATTGCAATTCTACAATCGTGTTTGTTACAGAAATGAAATTGAACCTCTGCACGCCCCATACCGATACTCACAAAGAACGTTGTACATTCCGCTCTAGCCTTGAAGCTTGTCTGACCAGTAAACTGGGCCCCCTTTCTGTTGTTCATCTACCTTCCCCCCGCCGAGTATCTGTCTAAGGTATTCGCTCGTTCCGACTTCCCAGAGCCAGAGCACAGAGTCCCGCGAGCCGCAGTTCGGTCGCTAGTTGGATGTTTGGGATGGATAAGCAAAGAGCGTAGGGGTTTGGGGTTTTTTCGTAACCATTTCCAGTCATGGAAGTGAAACTCGAGCTGAGAAAGTTATCGCAGCAGTTCATGGTTATGGGCGCTTGATGGCGCAGTGCTTGTTTACTCCTTTACTCATTCTGTGAATCCGAATTCACATTCAAACCAACTGCGCAATGCAAAATTCATGCACTCATCTCATCGGAGTCACTGGGATGGTCAATCACATAGCAACAAATAATTCTGCCCAGTTTCAGCGAACGTTACTGTCCGACCATTTGTGACATGACCTGCGGCGTGCTTCCAGTTCAGAGACGATCTGGCACTCTCCCCAGAGGTCTGAACGATCTGGAGGCGACGCGCAACGGTAAGTTGTATTTCCATCATATCATACCACTACTCGTGGCCGATGCTCTCCAATATCAGGCACGGAAGCTGGGCATAAGACTTAAGTGCTCCGTGTTGCGACGCCTAACCGACGAGCCCCTTCTCCACGTTTTATTTGTCCTCAGATGCTCGACTATTATTCCCCCGATACTGAGATTGGTCCACAGCCTAAACGGCCCATCAAGACCGCGAAAAGGAAAAGGACAGCGTTCATGCCTCATATGTGTCCTCAATTCCAGCTCTTTCACTACGGCGCGACCGATTTGCTGCGCTGCCGTACGGTCCCGTGTTCCTCCAAAAGTGTGGTCATAACCTATAAATTCTACTGCATGAATGCACATAACTATACACTCACAACATGCTTCTATTCCAATCTGTAACACTCTATCTGTGCCTCATCTCTCCGCTCGTCGGTGTCCTCGCACAACGGGCTATCTCGTCTCCTGTTCTTACTCCAGAGGTTGACGCATTTATCAACGACTTGCTTTCTGACTGGAATTCTCCTGGCGGCGTCTCAGTCGCTGTTGTGCGCAAAGCTGGTAATGACACTTGGGACGTCGAGACCAAAGGATATGGTGTGGCCAAAGCGGACGGTACTAACGTCACAGCGCAAACACTTTTTGCCATCGGCTCAAACTCCAAAGTAAGCCCAAGGCCTCTGGCATTGTGTACTGTGGCTGAAATATATTTACTTGGAGCTATTCGATATATTGGCCACTGGCCTGCTCATTGCTAACACGTCCCTTAATCCGCGTATCTCATGGAACACTAAAATCAAGACGATTGTTCCAGAATGGGAGCTTATGGACCCAGTGGCTACTGGCGGAGCAACGATAATTGATCTGATGAGCCACCGCTCTGGTCTACCACGACACGATTTCATGACATCCTTGTCTGACGACGTGCTTAGTGCCGTGGGTTATATATTCTACTCTCTCAACACGCTTCTAGCTGACGAAACCCTCAGATTAGCAAGTTCCGCTTCCTTAGGACATCCACTGAGTTTAGGGAGACACTCCAGTACAACAACAACATGTATACCCTCCTGTCGTACATCCCCACGGCCATCCTTCCGTCCAAGCCCAAATTCGCCCGCTACGTGAAAGCGAATATTTTCGAACCTCTAGGACTGAACTCTACAACATATTCGTTCGATGTAGCCAACGCGACGGGGGATCTCGCCGACGGGTTTTCTAAGCAACAGACAAACTCCTCTGCGTCTCCTTTCGATGTGGGAATTCCCAGAGCAATTCCTTTCTGGGCACAAGTAGGGGGCGAAGATGGACATTGTGAGTGCCAAGCATGCTGATGGAGTATTTTTGCGCCTGATGCAATGCTGTTTACTAGACGCCTCTGGTTCTGGTGGCGTTATCAGCAATGCTGTAGATATGGTGAGGAACCTGAGGAGCTTCGGTGGGATTGACACTTACTTTGGCAACAACAGGCATCCTGGCTCCAAACCTTGCTTTCAGGCGGTAAAAACACCGCCACTAAAGAGGTGATCATACCCCCGGAGGCCATCGACATGGTATCTGCCGGGATAACTGTATTTGAGGGCTCACCGTACGTACCTTTACCCGCCAAGTTAGAGCAAATAATAACGTATATGCATTAAGGCAACAACCGTTCACGTCGGCGATGGTCTATGGAGGTGGGCAGATTCAAAGCACTTACAGGGGACATGGTGAGCTTCTCCAACATGAGCAGTGATAACGCCTATTGACGTCGACGCCTAGTTGTTGTGGAGGTTCGTTTTCACTCATGCCTAGTGCTGGAATGTATTCTCATGATGCTCTCAGCATGATGGAGGCGTTCCAGGTTAGTCTCACTAATGCCTCCTGTCTCAGTCCTTACAGTATCTTTACCATTAGGCTTCAACTCATACATATCACGTTATCCCTTCGACGGCGTTGGCATCGCCGTGCTTACTAACGACAACGAACTCGGCAATGCTATCAGTATCGCTATCAAATACAGACTGTCGGACCAGGCATTAGGTTTATCACCCATCGACTCCAAGGCCATGTAAGTCCCGAAAAATTCAACTCATCTTCGCTCTCGCTTCTGACTGTATGTGGAATTCAGTGTGGGTGGTGAGCTACTAGCGGGGTTCGCTGCTTCTCCCCCGCCCGTTCAACGCCCCGATAATGCTACTCTCCCGCCTAACGGAGTTGAAAGCTTAGTTGGTGTTTACGACAATCCTGCGTATGGTCAGTTAGAACTTTGCTTGGCTTCCACGAACTCGTCAACAGTCGCTGTTACCGATGGTTGTCAAGCATTGCTGTCCAACGTCACTGTTACCCTTCCCGGCGTGGTTGACACTGCAATCCCAACTTTGCTGGCAAAGTGGGACAGGCCATTCGGCTCCTACCTCCGCTTGACGCATTTCAATGGGAGTGTGTTCCCAATAGCATTGTTTGATATTTACGTGAGTATACTAGTGTATGCCAGCAGCCTTGCTGACGATCTCATTTCCCGTAGCCCACCGGCAACTCTTCTAATCCATTTTGGGTATCAGCTATACCGGCGGTGATATCAAGCCCTGTGGCTGAGTTTGCCCAAGACAACGGGACGTTCGGTTTTGGTTTGACTGGCGTGTGGGGAGCCGGGGATGGTGTACCAGAGCCGCTCGGCAATACTGTTAGGGAACGGTCAGAAGTTTGGTTCACGAAGACGTAGGATGCAAAAGATCCAGTTCAGTCGGACGTGAATGGTATTCATGTAAGCCATTCATATCCTGAAGGCATGATGATAACCGTCTTGACCTGGGCTAAACAGTTGTTACTGTAACGGCCGTGTTCGCACAATTGAGTCCTAACTTATGTTGAGACAAAGAGGTCGGAGGGTCCCTTTCCCGATGCTGACCAATATACGGTGTTCGTAACGTGCCACCGACGGTCATTGAACGTTTGAACGTCGCTTGAAGTATTCCCGATCATCACGCGCGTCTCGAGCCGTCGCGCCACTGGAAGGTGTTCACGGCGCCGAAACGGCATCGGGCATTTCGAGGAACTATCAAGGAACTGTGAGTCAAAATTGTGAACTTGACACCTGGTTTTGAAGGTATTTTGATATTCACATAGTCACTTCAAGTGGCCCAGGGCACCATTTGTGGGAAGTTCTGCTTCCACAACGAAGTCTCAGCTTGACCATGATGCCTAGATGTTGTTTGCATACGCAAGTGTCGCCCTCCAAATTATGACTCATATACCCAAACTTTAGTTACGACAGCTGGGCGGCTGGCATCGACATATTCCCATGTCCTTGAACTGATGGTGGTGCCCTTCAGATATAGCAGTAGTATCTCAGATTCTTTCTTTATATGGTGCGTGATTAGGGTTTCTTCCTCATGGACCATCCAGCTAGTGCCCAGTAAACGTACGTCTTCGAACTATCATTACGGGATGGGCGCAGCTGCTGGGCCGCAAGCTTGGCGCAAATTCTCTCCCGCACCGTATTAATTGGTCTATAAATGCCAATATGTGGATGCACCAGACGAAATACATACACCATGCTTCTCCAACTTGTAGCGGTGTGTTCGTGCTTCGTGTCTCTAATTGCCAACGTCCTCGCACAACAGCCTCCTCCGATCCTCAACGCAGACATCGACGCGTTCATTAATGACCTCCTTTCTGACTGGCATTCTCCTGGCGGCGTCTCGGTCGCTGTCGTGCGCAAGACTGGAAACGACACTTGGAACGTCGAGACCAAAGGGTATGGTGTGGCTAAAGCGGATGGCACGAAAGTCACAGAGCAAACACTGTTTGCTATCGGTTCGAACTCCAAGGTAAGCTCTCTGACGGTCTCTGTCACATTATCTACACATTCACTCGCAGTTATTTGATATAATGGCCACTGGGCTGCTCATCGCTAACACGTCCCTCGATCCGCGCATCTCGTGGAACACTAAGATCAAGACAATTATCCCGGAATGGGGTCTTATGGACCCAGTGGCTACCGACGAGGCGACCATAACTGATCTGATGAGCCATCGTTCAGGCCTTCCCCGTCACGACTTCATGGCGGCTTTGACGGATGATGTGCTTGATGTTGTGAGCCGCATACCCATCCCTCGAAACTCTTGATGCTGACGGAATCCTTAGATCGGAAGGCTCCGCTTCCTTAGGCCATCAACTGAGTTCAGGGAGACGCTCCAATACAACAACAACATGTACGACGTCTTGTCATATATTCCTACCGCCGTCCTTCCGTCCAAGCCCAACTTCACTCGTTACGTGAAAGCCAATATTTTCGAACCCCTTGGATTAAACTCTACGACCTATTCATTTGATGTGGCCAACGCAACAGGAAATCTTGCAGACGGCTTCTTCAGACAACAAACAAATTCGTCTGCATCACCTTTTGATGCTGGAATACCACGAACAATCCCTTTCTACGCTCAAGTGGGCGGAGAAGATGGAAATTGTACGCGACTGTTATCCCCCGCAATGTTTCTCTGTCTGACATATTCCCTAGTTGATTCGGGTGCTGGTGGTGTCATTAGCAATGCTGTAGACATGGTGAGGAGCCCTCGAAACGTCAATGAACCCAACATTTATATCGCTAACAATAGGCATCCTGGCTTCAAGCATTGCTCTCTGGTGGGCAAAATCCAGTGACTAAAGAGGTGATTCTACCCCCAGATGCCATCAACGTGGTATCATCTGGGATAACCGTGTTTGAAAGCTCGCCGTAGGTCCTTTTCTAGTATGACTATCTCAACTGCTGACTTAGAATCCGTTTATAAAAGCCAACATCCATTCTTGTCTGCATCTGTTTACGGCGCCGGGCAGGTTCAAAGTAGCTATAGAGGACATGGTGGGTTCCTTGACTTAACCTTAGACAACCTCATCTGACATTGTCCAGTCGTTGTGGAGGTTAGTCTCTCCTCTCCCATGTTGGGATGTGTTCTCATGATGTTCCTAGCATGGCGGCAGTGTTCCAGGTAAGTCACGGTCAGATACTTCGCAGCCTCTCCAGCCCTTACAGCGTCATTACAATTAGGCTTCAACTCATACATATCACGTTTCCCATTTGACGGTGTTGGCATATCTGTGCTAAGCAATGAGAATGAACTCGGAAGCGCTATCAGTCTCGCCATCAAGTACAGACTCTCGGACCAAGCATTAGGGCTCACACCCATCGACTCCAAGACTATGTAAGATTCAAGCGACCTCACACTGAATTCTGATTGACCCGAATGAGGAACTCAGAGTAGGGAATGATTTACTAGCGTTGTTTTCCGCTTTGCCCCCACCAATGCCGCGTCCCGAGAACGCCACCCTCCCGCCCAATGGGGTCGAAACCCTGGCCGGTCTTTACGAGGATCCTGCGTACGGCCGTATGGAACTCTGCCTGGCGTCCGCGAATTCGTCAGCATTTACTAGCTCTGATAGCTGCCGAGCATTATTGTCCAACATCACCACTGTCCTTCCCGGCGTAGTTGACCCCACTATCCCAACCCTACTGGTGAAGTGGGATCGACCCTTCGGCGCTTACATTCGGTTGACGCATCTGAATGAGAGCACTTTTTCAGTATCGCTCTTCGACAGCTATGTGAGTGTTGCAACTCGTCATGCAGCCCCATCCCTGACTACTCCCTTCTTCATAGCCCACTGGAAACTCTTCAAGTCCATTCTGGGCGTCGCCTGTGGTTGTGTCGGGACCGCTGGCTGAGTTTGGCCAAGATAATGGCACTCTTGGGTTTGGATTGATTGGTGGTGCGTGGGGCGCCGCGGCTGGTGTACCAGAACCGACGGGCGATACCGTTAGAGAGAGGTCAGAGGTATGGTTCACGAAAGTGTAGGATGTCAGTAGTCTCGATATAGTACAGACATGAATGCCAAATGAAACGATTGTCAAAGCATGCTTGCTACGCTAGATAGGAACGGTGAGCTTCAACGAGTGAATTGTGGAAAGGGGAAGAAAGCCGCTGACTTAATTGGGGCAAACAGCTAGGAATGCTGAAGTATCAATTCCCCGCCTCCTTCGCGTCTAATGTCATAGCTGCCAGGCTTTCCTGATAGACCTCTCGTAAAATCTCTTTCTCGCGCACCAATTTCTCCTCCAGAGCAAGGAGGTTAATATACATCGAAGCAAGTCTAGTCATGGCTCACTTTTTCCTGTTCATAAAAAGTCTCCTTCAACATTTCGCGCCGCAGGCTGGATGGCACTATATGGGCTATAGAAGAAACGGTCCGTAATTAGTGCCGTGCAGGCGCAGAGACAATATAATTTACCTAAATTGGTCGTCTGCATCTGTTCGTCGGAGAATATGTCGGCGCGTCTCCAGATATCTCGATTCTCAAGTTCCACTGCCCATTCCCTGGCTATCTTCGCGCCGAGCCTAGAATACTCCCCTTCCCTGTCGCTTGAGTAGGATATCAACGCCTTCGGACAAATGTCATTGAAAAGACATCCTATGTCCAACGAGGGATCTGCACGGGAAGCCCCCAGATCCAAAGTCAATAGTTTGGATAAACACCGTTCGACAACTGCGTCGGGTATGTGCTCGGTTCCTGCACCGAAGTAGAGCCCAAGGTGCTGAAGCCGTGGACAATGGGTTCCGAATATGAGGAGAGTACCTATCGGGAAGGTAGGGTTTAGCAGGGCGAGGGGACTCGGGTTAAGCAGAAGAGTTTCGATCGAGGGAAGGGCTTCGGCGAGTGCTAATATATCGTCATGCTCTAGTGAAAGCGGGAAATAGTGGTGTAATTTTACTGTCTTGAGGGTGGAACAGTGTAGTATAGGTTGAAGGCTGCGCAAGGTTATTTTAGTCTGTGTCGTGAGGTCGATGTCCACTGGGGGTGATACTATACTGTCCAGAACGAGTTCCTCGAGGTTTGGATAAGCCGCAGAAAGAACCTCTAAGAGTCCTAAGTAATCTGGCTCGGGTTCGAAGGCAGTGGAGGTGAGCTCAAGTCGGATGAGGTTTGGAGGGAAATTCGTTTGAGAAAAGCACTGCATGGCGCTTCTGAACAACATAGAAAAGGCGAGTCGCGTTAAGGACATGAAACTGCATGCTTCCAAGTCCGCAGGGAAAATTGTACTGCATGGTGAGGACAGAAGAGCCACTTCTACGGAGGCCAGTTTCTTGAACTTCGCGAGTTGTTGGATGATCTTCGGAGTACAAAATAATTTGGGTAACGAAAAGTACGTTAGCGAGGGGAACCTTTCCAAGAGTATACCAATGGCGTTGTGAATGTCTTCTAGGGTGGGGAGGAAACGTTTCAACATGTCCATGTCGAAACACGCATAGTACTCCGGCAATTCCAGTGTCAAGGACGTAAGAAGCGGGAGGAACTTGGGAATATCCAGGATGACTTGAGACGAGTATTTTGTATCTTCCGAGTCGAGACGCAATGTGAGATGCGAAATGCTCTTATCGATGAAGAGTGGGTAGTAGAATGCATCGGTATACCATTCGAGTCGTTGCAGATTGGGTAGAAAACAGCCTGCACTCTGGATTTCCGCAAAAACGGAATCATCGAGTGTTGGGGAGCTGCGGGAGACAACGAGGATCCGTACTCGTCTCGCATATGAGTGTAGTCGCTCCCAGTCAGTTGCTTGGATATCTCCACGTCCTTTGTCAAAAGTCTAGACGAAAAGGTCACACTGATTCTCCGAGGTAGAATTCGTCCGACCAACGCACCCATACCACTCCACCGTCGCCGTCGTATTCTGGGTGTAGTGGACATAGGACTCGTACCAGGTGGCCAGGATTCTTGATCTCCCACCACAGAACGTCTAGGGCGATATCCGACCATTCTTTGCAAACGCGAGCGTACACCGTATTGGCCTGGCGAGTCGATGATGAGAAGATATGCAACAGTAGCTCTGGGATGCTCAAAACACGAGCCGAGGACAAATTTCCTGACATGTTTAGTCTCCAGGGTCGTGCCTGCATACTTTATCTAGCACTGGACTTCGCTTTGGGCAATATGGTAAGATGGTGTTCCCCGGTGTTTCACCCACACTGCCTGCGCAAACTCAAGCAGGCCAAGCTTTATATTTACCAGAGGTCCCCGAACTCGCGATCAAAGGACACTTTGACTTGGGAAGACGGCACAAACTGTCGAAGAAGTTCACGTCGACTCATCTAGCGTCACTGCGGCATTTGTTCCCCAGCGCGAAGACAATAGGATCCCCTACTTTCGAAGATGTGTTCGAAGTTCCTTTAGAATAGAAGAGGATGGAGTACTCGCTGCACTGGGCTTGCGGGGTTGCAAAAGTGACTGCCCGAATCACGCGCTATCACGAGACATCCCACTGCGCTACTTCAAGGTTGGCTACAACTTGTTGATGGCCACTCTGGCAGCAGCGCTCAGCTGCCTAAGACGGCGCCGGGAATTTCGAGGAACTGTGAGTCAAAACTTACATTTGAACTAGTGTGAGAGTTGACAAAATCTATTCAAAAGGATACTCAATTTAGATATTCCGCCGTGCTTTTCGCTCCAACGAATATCATTGCTCTTATAGATCCTTTGATTCTAGAGTCGATGTCTCGATCGAAACTGAGCCACTCATGATATGATTTGTCTACGCAAATAACCTAGGGTTCTTTTTCCCAGAAAGGTGCCCAGGTTCCGACTCATTGGTGAGTCGGATCCATGATCCCCTGTTCTTGTATTGATTCTGATTTTGATGTTCTTTAGATATTTAGCAGTGAGCTATGAGATCCTTACTGGCAATATAGGCCTTCTCTTGGCGGGACGTGTGATTGACCTCCCTCTTCGCGGGCTACCAGCCCCGAGATTGGAAAAGCACGCAACTTGTATTCAATAAACGTTGGTCTTCGAACTATCATTACGAGATGTGCACGGGTTGCAGTGCCGCAACTTTGGTGCAAATTCTCTCCCGCAGCCTATTAATTGGTCTATAAATGCCAATATGTGGATGCACCAGACGAAATACATACACCATGCTTCTCCAACTTGTAGCGGTGTGTTCGTGCTTCGTGTCTCTATTTGCCAACGTCCTCGCACAACAGCCTCCTCCGATCCTCAACGCAGACATCGACGCATTCATTAATGACCTCCTTTCTGACTGGAATTCCCCTGGCGGCGTCTCGGTCGCTGTCGTGCGCAAGACTGGAAACGACACTTGGAACGTCGAGACCAAAGGGTATGGTGTGGCTAAAGCGGATGGCACGAAAGTCACAGAGCAAACACTGTTTGCTATCGGTTCGAATTCCAAGGTCAGCAGCCTCTCTGACGGTCTCTGTCACATTATCTACACATTCACTCGCAGTTATTTGATATAATGGCCACTGGGCTGCTCATCGCTAACACGTCCCTCGATCCGCGCATCTCGTGGAACACTAAGATCAAAACAATTATCCCGGAATGGGGTCTTATGGACCCAGTGGCTACCGACGAGGCGACCATAACTGATCTGATGAGCCATCGTTCGGGCCTTCCCCGTCACGACTTCATGGCGGCTTTGACGGATGATGTGCTTGATGTTGTGAGCTGCATATCCATCCCTCGAAGCCCTTGAGGCTGACGGAATCATGAGATCGGGAGGCTCCGCTTCCTTAGGCCATCAACTGAGTTCAGGGAGACGCTCCAATACAACAACAACATGTATGCCGTCTTGTCATATATTCCTACCGCCGTCCTTCCGTCCAAGCCCAACTTCACTCGTTACGTGAAAGCCAATATTTTCGAACTCCTTGGACTAAACTCTACGACCTATTCATTTGATGTGGCCAACGCAACAGGGAATCTCGCAGACGGCTTCTTCAAACAACAAACGAATTCATCTGCATCACCTTTTGATGTTGGAATACCACGAGCAATCCCTTTCTGGGCTCAAGTGGGTGGGGAAGATGGACATTGTAAACGACTGTTTCCCCCCTCAATTTTTCTCTGTCTGACATATTCCCTAGTTGATTCGGGTGCTGGTGGTGTCATTAGCAATGCTGTAGACATGGTGAGGAGCCCTCGGAGCATCAATGAACCTAGCATTTATGTGGCTAACAATAGGCATCCTGGCTTCAAGCATTACTCTCTGGTGGACAAAATCCAGTGACTAAAGAGGTGATTCTACCCCCAGATGCCATCAACATGGTATCATCTGGGATAACCGTGTTTGAAAGCTCGCCGCAAGTCCTTTTCCAGTATGACTATCTCGACTGCTGACTTAGAATCCGTTTCTGAAAGCCAACATCCATTTTTGTCCGCATCTGTTTACGGCGCCGGGCAGGTTCAAAGTACCTATAGAGGACATGGTGGGTTCCTTGACTTAACCTCAGACAACCTCATCTAACATTGCATCTAGTCGTTGTGGAGGTTAGTCTCCCTCCTCTCACGTGCTGGGATGTGTTCTTATGATGTTCCTAGCATGGCGGCAGTGTTCCAGGTTAGTCACGGTCAGATACCTCCCAGCCTCTCCAGCCCTTACAGCGGCTTTACTATTAGGCTTCAACTCATACATATCACGTTTCCCGTTTGACGGTGTTGGCATATCTGTGCTAAGCAACGAGAATGAACTCGGAAGCGCTATCAGTCTCGCTATCAAATATAGACTCTCTGACCAAGCATTAGGGCTCACGCCCATCGACTCCAAGACTATGTGAGATTTTAAACAACTTGGCTTCCACTTCTGACCGACCCGTGGAACTCAGAGTAGGAAATGATCTACTAGCGATGTTTTCTGCCTTGCTCCCACCAATTCCGCGTCCCGAGAACGCCACCCTCCCACCCAATGGGGTCGAAACCCTGGCCGGTCTTTACGAGGATCCTGCGTACGGCCGTATGGAACTCTGCCTGGCGTCCGCGAATTCGTCAGCATTTACTAGCTCTGATGGCTGTCGAGCATTATTGTCCAACATCACCACTGTCCTTCCAGGCGTAGTTGACCCCACTATCCCAACCCTACTGGTGAAGTGGGATCGACCCTTCGGCGCCTACATTCGCTTGACGCATCTGAATGAAAGTACTTTTTCACTGTCGATCTTCGACAGCTATGTGAGTGTTGCAACTCGCTATTCAGCAGTATCCCTGACCACTACCTTCTCATAGCCCACTGGAAACTCTTCAAGCCCGTTCTGGGCGTCCCCCGTAGTTGTGTCGGGACCACTGGCTGAGTTTGCACAGGATAATGGTACTCTTGGGTTTGGTCTGTTTGGTGCGTGGGGAGCTGGGGCCGGTGTACCAGAGCCGACGGGCGATACCGTTAGAGAGCGATCGGAAGTATGGTTCACAAAGGTGTAGCACTAGGACAAACGTATTTCAGTTCAATTCGGACATGTCACATGAATAGATAGTGTTATTTAGTTTATGTGTTCGCAAAAAGTTTTATGATTTCTGTGGGCAACGGTATCAAATACCCATGACATCTCCTTGGTGCTGAACTACGACGGTGTAGCCATATAACATACTGTAGAAGTAAAGCGAAGCACATTTTCAAGTTGGCACTGGCAAGAACAATTGTCTTCACGTGGACGGATCGCGTGACCGTCCTTCATCAGCCTTCATCCCGGCCATGCAGCCATCACAGTTAGTAGGTTTAGAAGAACGCAAGATCGTTCCACTTTCCAATGGAAGTCACCTAGAAATGGAGCTTCAATGCTCCAGGAACCCAGCGTCTCTGAAGCTAGTTATCTGTCTCCATCCATGGTCGTGGCTGGGCGGTCGAATGGACGACCCGTACGTTAGCCGCTCTGCAAGGTGCTGAACTCTGTATAATGCCTGGGATTCAAGCGTACTGCACTCTCTTTCCGGTGTTCTAGAGAAGCATGAGTACCACATTCTCAGGTCTGTGCCATTGCAGTAAGATTCTCATTCCCTGTGTTGACTGGGGTTGGAATAGGTATAATTCGCGAGGCGTTGGCGCGTCGAAAGGCTGGCCTTCATTGACCGGGCACACCGAGGGGAGGGATCTTGAAGCACTTGTACAATGGGCCCTTCAAACGATACCAGAACTGCGATCAATTGTCCTCTTGGTAAATCAGAAATTCCTTCTCCGCCTCTGCGAAGCGAGTTGTTCATAATGTCTCAAGGGATACTCTCATGGATCACTTATAGCATCTCTTCATCCCTTACTTCCGCCGCCAGTGGAGATTTCGCATATCCTATTGTCGTACCCCTTGGGTGCAAGGATGTTCCTCACGCTGTTCAATTCAGGGACATACGCTTCAAAGCTGAAAGAACTGGTTGATAATCCTGCTTCCAATGTCCTTATTATCTTCGGTGATCAAGACGAATTCACGGGGGTATCGAACTACGACGAATGGGCGAAATCTCTCTCTAGCGAGACTCGGACAGGCGCTTTGAAGGTCGTAAAGGTAGAGGGCGGTTCTCATTTCTGGAGGGGAAGAGCCAACAATACTATGCAGAACGAGATAGACCACTGGCTCGATGCGATTTGAAGATCAATACTAGGCATGTATAGTTGCCCTCAATGGAGACAGGCCTCAGATGTGTTACGACTATGGACTAGACAGCTCCGCAAGCGGTGAATATATCTGCAGGCACCTGCCCAGCAAGCAGGTTGATAAAAGCGTCCAAGGGCACCCATTCCAGTCCGTCCACTGGCGTCCCTTCGTGAAGCACACGAACGAATTGCGCCTTCGGGGTGGTTCGCCATACCTACACCAATCTCAACTCAATGGACGCTGCAACTTGATGCATTAAGAATTACCTCCATAACGATCTCTGAACCCAACGCCGGCCATCGTAGAGGCTTTATTTTTCCGAACCCAAGACCGGACGCTAAGCGAATCATACTCCCGTCGTGACCCACGAAGAAGACCAACTTATGGGTCTCGGCTCCGGATTTAAACTGCTGGAAGTTCTGGAGTAGCTCCTGGAAGAATACACCAAACGTAAGTTGATTGTATGTCGTCGAGTTTTCTGCCGCATTCCAGATGTAACTGCGTTCAAGTTATTGACCAATAGCATAAAGATTCATTTTGACTCACTTGTACTCGAAGTCGCCTATGGCGAAAACTCGACGGGCGTCGGTTTCTGCAACACATACACCAGTTGCATTACATGGAAGTGTATGCCCTCCGCAAGTCCGCGAAGTAAAAGTGTCGAAGAAGTGGTCATCTATTTCAATGAATACGAGCAGGTGAATGCAGGACGTCGTGACCTACACCAAAAAGACCAATCCGACAGTCCTGCAGTGCCTAGCGTGGCGTCAAGTTTGTCTTGCAGGTCCTGGTTGGCATGTATGTGATCGTTCCATGCAGGAACAGACTGGTATGCTGAACGAATACGATCGGCTCTTGGACATGAATACCTTGGAGGTAACGAGTCAATCTGATTAATCGTGAATACAAGTAAGGGAAGTGGGCATCGTGCGTCATACTGGGCTTGGTTGCGTGTGGATCGGGAAGACTCTTCCTGCTGTAGAGGGATCCATTCCGAAGAGGAGTCCGCTAGCAACGTGCTGTGTACGCGGTTCTGTCGAAGTGCGAATAACTACATCGCGTTCATTGACACTGCTGAGAAAGTGCAGCTTTTCATGGTACAGATTCCAGAAGTCCTGTCGAAAGGCGATGTGTGGTCAGCCGTATTCTATCAAAGAGAAGCATTTACGTACCCGTCCGTGTTTGATGGCGTCCTCGAAGCCTTGCCTGGTCAGTTGCCCTTGGTCACACGTACCATTCCATATTTTCCTGGCGAAGGGGTGCCATGTGGGGTTCAAAGTCTGACGATCAACTTGTCCTCCGCCTTGCGGGAACATTAGTTGATGAAAGTCCGTGCAATCCCAGCCCGTAGTAGGGTTGAGCTGGCTTTCCTGCGGGTATAGATTGTCCGGAGTACGCTGGTGTTGTCTCATGTCAGATTTCGGTGCTCAATGAAGAGTAGTAGTATACCAGCCTTGTGGTGTCTGATCACGACGTTCACGTATTCCAATTTTGCGCCCCTCGGGGAGGAGTAGTGGGCGGCGTTGACGTGTGGTGCATTGCAGTAATTGTACGTGTTCCAAGGAAGGTTCGATGGCGTTGTGGAGGTGTCGTAGACTCCATTCTTGTCCGCCAAAACACTTGCACTCGTTCTAGCAAGTAATTGGAACAGCCCGAAAAGCCGGAGATAGAGGGAGATACCAAGGTCCTTCATAATAAAGGATTTGAGTACAGCGTAATGTTCGACTAGTTGCCTTGTTATACTCATTGCCTGCGAAAAATCAACCTCGATGGGCTGGAAGCAAAGCTTGAGAGCAATCACCGCATGGCCCGCACACGCACGTTTGCGAAGGAGTCCGTCTCTGCGTCAAAGACGTACGTGTCGCCGTCGCCGAAGGAGTCCTACAATAGCACACATGACGAGATCTGGTCTTCTAGTAGTGAGAATTCACTTTCATCAATCAAGAGGTATTTGCTATATTTGATTACAGATGCGTTATAGGTCATAATGAAGAACTTGGCGAGCAAAACATTCGCTTCATAACTACGCGTGCTCAAGTTCGTGCTTTTCGTTACTTGCACTGTCCGAGGTCTCTCTGTGTTCGTCAAGAATCTTCTTGGTATCGACCTTGTCGCCGAACACAATTGCCATATCCTCCAACGATTTTCCTAAGCCGCAGACGTCAACTACATTCCGTGTACAAGTGGGAACACACACACACCTTTGGTTTCGGGAAAGAAAAGTGTAATGATGATGAGGTCGACAAAGTTCAGCGCGACAAACAACAGATAGAACTTCCATTTGACATTTGTCATACCGATCGGTGAAACTTGGGAGAGCAATACGTTGAATGCCCAATTGGCGCAGGTAGCGACACTAGTGCCGATTGAACGTGTACTCGTCGGAAATACCTACGAAGAGAAAGCTCAATGGGAAGCATCATCAATACCAATAATTTGCACAAACCTCTGATGCCAAAACCCAACTGACTGGGCCAAAGCTGAGAGAGAAGAATATGCTCGTCAAGAAGATCATAGCAATGCCGGCACTGAAAAGGATGTAAGCCAGAGCCAATTGCACGAGGTGACTGCGCCTACCGCTGAGCAGCTTCGTTTACGGGTATCTGACCGGCGAGTTCAACTGGAGGTGGAGGGAATGACGCAACGATTGCTGCCAGTATGGAGAATGTGACAACGAAGCTGGCGGCCCCGAACATAAGGGGCTTCTTCCTCCCAACACGATCGAGTATCAAAGTAATGAAGCTAGAGAGCGATGAGAAAGTAGTTGGAGTGCAACATAAAAGGAGCTCTGACAAGATATTTGCGATCGGTCCCACTGCACCATAAATGCCTTGTACCAACAATGCCCGACCACCTGTGATGCCTAGACCTGCGTACATCTCTGGGCCGAAGTAATTAATGACTGCCAATACGGAAAGTCAGAGGTCGGTTTGGAGCTACAGAAGAAAGTGTATATACCATTGATCCCAGAGAACTGCCCGAATATTTGGACGCCAACCGCCACGAGTGTTCGACGTAACATAGCCCGGGTAGCCCAAAGGTCACTTAGCTTTCTGCTGCGAACGAATACTTCTGCCTTGATGGTCTCAGACATTTCCTTGAACTCGACATCGGCGGCGTCTCTAGCTTGAGGAGTTGTTCCATGAAGTTGGTAGACTACTTCCTTCGCTTCATCATCGCGACCCACTTCTAAGAGCCATCTCTGTCATGAACGGGAGATTAGACAATAAAGACAATTCCTAGTTGCGTAACGCACGGGACTATTGGGAAGGAATTGAATGCCAACGAGTAGCAGGAATGCAGGGGCCATCTATAGGGTTTCATGCCAGTCAGCAACTACGTAGAGCGCGGTATGAGGTGGTCCATTCACTTGCAAACCCAATGGCAACCTCCATGATGCATCGGAATCGATGTATTGGCAGCCGTAGCCAACCTAGTGGAACCGGGATCACTAAACCGCCCTGAGCACGAGGGAAGGGGAACAGACCCAGTTTGCGACAATAAACCCGATACCAATCATTTGCTGGGTCATGCCAACTAGGAACCCGCGGATTTTCGGAGGAGCGACTTCAGTCTACGAAGGGTCAAGCTTCAGATCTCCCATGACGGTGCGTAAATGTAGGGTCCCCCACATTGTAAAGGGGTATGGTCATTGAGAGGATTCTAAACAACGTGTCAAATAGGTATTGGAGAGCTGGTCCAAGTTTAAATCTTACCCGATCGCAACGCCTGCAATAATACGGCCAACCAGGAGAGTCGCAACATTACTGGCACCCGTCTGCATGGCGCATCCCCACAATGCAAATATAGATCCAACCTTCAGGTACCAGCGTCAAGGGATGGAGTATTTGGCGGGTACGAAAAGTTACCTGAATTGTTCGTTTACGGCCAAATCTATCATTACACCTGAGTCGCCATAATCGATCAGTGACAGGAGCTATGCGGAGAGAGAGTATGATCACCAGCCAGCCCCCATGGCACCAAAGAAACATCCGCCTAGGAAGACTTCAGCGTTGCGAACGCTTTGAAGGTGGAGGGGGGTTACCATTGAATGAAGAGACAACGCCACCTCTGATGCTCGCATTGTCGCCGAAACGGTCGAGATATCTGGACATGGTGATAACGGAGGCGATGATACCACTGAATGAGGCATGTTTGAGTGGTCTGGTATAGAAGGGGAGTGAAGCGAATGGGCACACCTATCATATCTAAACGAAGTCGAAGTCAATCTTGAGCTCTAGGTTATACAGTTCTGCAGGACTAGCTCACCCGAATAAGAAAGCACCTATACTTGGGTCAGCAAGATCGTTTGAATACGGGGTAGAGAGTGCTCGCACCTATGGAGGAGAAAACCGAGACGAAGATGTTGTACAATAGCCCCATCGTAAATCTGCGAGTTCGTTAGTAGGCAAGGAGGGCCCGGTTGGAAAACCAGATGTTTTCGAATGGGCTTTTCAATCTCATAGTACGGTGAAATCTCGGACCACATAATGATCATAGACGGCCCAGTCCCACACCCCACTCATGCACGGGATGAGGCGGACCGGAATTATGGGGAGATAAGCGTAATACGTGAGAAGGAGAAGACAAGAACTCTCCAACCCAGAGTGTTTGTTTAGGATCTATTCTGCGCGGAAGATACTCGTCGAACACTCCTGGTATTTCGGAATATTTGAAGATGAGCGCATGATGCCTGAGAAGAATTGCACAAACGCAAGTTAATTCTTACAGGTATTATTGCGGACTTTCCAGTAAGCGTTGTCAACATGTCATCTCTCGGCAACTTCAGCCACCATGCTCATTCGCTATCGGGAGGGAAATATTCCGAGAGTAGTTTCCTGTGAATCGTGTGTTACGGCGAATTGTGGAGATGATTGGTAGTGAAAGCCTCACTCATACACGGCCCTGTCTGTATTACTCCAAACCACAAATACGATTCGATCGAGCTGATCATTGATTTGATGAGAAAAGACGGACAAATGTCTGTAGAATGGGAGCACAAACCTCCTTTCCAGCCTCCATGTCGCAGAATTTTCGAACGACGTCTAGAACGACGTGAGTGGCATCCTCGATAGGGTAGCCGTATATCCCGGTGGAAATGCAAGGGAAAGCCTAGGGTAAAACTGCTCAGAAAAGGTCTCACAACGGCCAAGGTTGGTTGTGAATCACGATGCTTTTGAGGGAATTGTTAACCGCGATGTCTAGGCTGTTCTGGTAGCAAGACGCTAGTTGAGATTCTTTGGTTTCAACATCTTTCGAGTCGTAGATTGGCCCGACGGCATGAATGACGTGAAGGCTAGATATCCATTGAGTAAAGGGAAATGGACCAGATGAGGGAAAACGCAAACGCGGGTAGGCCGTATCCCTTGGTGATTTTCGCTCCTCCCGTTTCACAACCATTCAGGGGACGACCTAGCGTAGTATGTCAGAGGGCCTGCCAACTGTATCAGACATAAGGCATACACTCTGCAAGGAGTTTTGGGCCAGCAGCATCATGGATAGCCCCGTCGACTAAAGTGGTCACTATCAAATGAAGGTCTTCCTACTAAAATTTGCTTGGACTTGCCTCCGCCGCCACCTTATCCAATAAGCCCGCGTATGGTACACTGAGAGCAGGCTATAACTTACCTAACAAGCTCCTGTTTGCGGCATTGACAATCGCGTCAACTTGCACTTTGGTGATATCGCCTTGCCTTCATTCGGACTTGGCGATGAGTCTGGCGATGATCACAGTGCAAAGTCAACCTGATCGACGCACAGAAGCGATATACGGTCAAGATGAGCTTCAACCGAGGGATATCGTCGCGTTTGGGCAATGCTCAATGAACTTGTTCTATACAGTTGCCTAATCGTAGGGATATCTTTCAACGCGATCATCGTGGGAGGAACAATGGAATGACCAGGCGTGTTACGGTGCCGAAAGTCAACGTTTAGAAAACGGTGCACTAAGGATGGAAACGCTAATCAAGATCGTATAGCACGGTGATACAAGATACACTGTTGTACTAATGCGGGTACACTCCTTCATCGATGGGCCATGCCACAGGCAGGCAAAAAGGTAACAGAAACAAGTCCAGCAATGTGTGGTTTGGAAGTAATGCGAAGATATGCAAGAAATACAACGATGGTGTCAGAAAGGGCCAGGAAGTGATATGCCCATATTAGAAGAATAACTTGAGGTATACATTAGTTGCTGGGGTATTATCGATGATATTAGGATATAGTCATGAGGGTGAGTGTCGGCACGGTGGTCGTGGAGGAAGAGCATCAAGATCATAACGTTCAGGAACCGGAGACATGTATAGGTGGCGGGGGCTGTGGCATGGGCCGGGACATTGATATTGAATGTCCTCGTGCTATTGAATCGAGCACCGGAGTACCGGCCAAGGATCGTTCGGCGATTGTAGCAGTAGGTATCAGTGTGTTGGTCGTTGAGTGTCCCACTGTTGGGTCGCTGCCTTCTGAATCCGTACCAACCGTAATTGGTTGGTTGTGGGGGTAGTATGATAACCGTTTCGAACGCGAAAAGTCGTACACAGTGAACCTACAAAGGCACGAAACAAGAGACGAGTTAGCGATCGATATATGGGGATAGTTAAATGGGGAACAAGGGCAATAGAGCGACTTACTGTTCCTCCAGTTGCCGTAATTCTGGCCGGAGTTTGTCCAGGTCAGCATTAGCCTTGCGTTTGGTGTGTGTCAAAGGTTTCTCGACCATCAAGAATTCGTCGAGCTCGTGAGACACATCAAAATTGGCTTGCTTCATCTTTATACCGTCCTATTATTAGCATCCATTATGTTCGAGAGAACGAGATGCGAACGTACATCAGGAACAAAGGCAGGCTGGGAGTCTTTGTTCTCTAGTGCGTCCCATTCAATGGAAGAGAACCAAGCGTGCCGTCGAATATCTTCCATTCCGCGGCCGTTGGGGCGGCAGCCAAGTCTGCTACTGACGTTTCGGTCCAAGAGCTGCATCCCCGAGCATGAGTACGAAATGATGCGACGAAACCCGAGAAACGTGAGAGGAAACTTACCGATTTTACGAAAGATATTCCAATGTCACTGCATTTCGAAGATGCCGACTCGGGGAACTTAATGGGATCCGAGAGGATAGAGTTCCGCATGAGCTCAGCTGTTCGACCGTCAAACGGTCGTTTGTGGAAGAGCAGCTCGTAGGCTGTAACTCCCAGGCTCCACCAATCTACTGACCAAGAGTAGCCCTTGCGGCTGACAACCTCCTACATTGACGACGTGAATTGATCATCAAATTATGATGGAAAACCACACATACCGGAGCCATGTATGCCATGCTACCAGCCACCGAATGATGGAGCCGGCGTTCTGAGTAGTGTACGGCGACGTTGAAGTCTGTAAGATGGGCGTGGCCCATGGCGTCCAGAAGGATATTGTCGGGTTTAATGTCCCTACGCAACTGATCTAAGGAGACAGAATCATCGAAGATGAGATGGAAGCATACCTGTGAATAATTCGTTGCTGGTGGAGGTACTCTAGAGCTGATGATAGCTCAGCCATCCAGAACCGCACTACGTCCTCTTGTATCTGACCCTTGCGCTCAAGATGAACTGAAGAGGCACACTAATGAGGATGGACCAACAGACAGGGCAAGGCACATACATCGCAAGTCTCCACCAAGCATGAGATCCAACACAAAGAAACAGTTTTCATCGTCCTGGAACGCGTATCGCAGGTTGACGATGAAGGGATGATCGATCTGCGGCTTGGTGTCAGGCTATCTTTGAATGTACAACGTTGGGAGTAGGCTGACCTCTTCCAGTAGCCTACGCTCTTGTATAATATTGGCGACGGCCTTTTGCTTTATACACCGTGACTTGTCGATGTATTTGAGGGCGTAAAGCTTCTTGGTTCGTTTGTGCTCCACGACTCTGACCTGTGCGGTGTTAGATACGCCTGCACGGCCCAAGATTGCTCCCCCCACATACCTTGCCAAAGGCACCTTTGCCTACAGCTCGGTGGAGATCGAAATGGTAGAGATTGACTTCGCCTTCGAAGTCGACGGGCTCAGAAAAGCAGCAGCAGACATTGCCCATATCTCATGAAAGGAGGGGGAGGGGAAATGGAGAAGAACAAAAGCAGGTATGTGGATGCTTTTGTTCACCAACACTTTGTTCCTATAATGACCTCCGCCTCCGACCTTATTGTGTTCCGGACCGCCGGAGACGGCCGGTGTGAAAGACAGGTGTTACCGCTGCTATGTTTCATATAAGCACACGTAACACGAGTTTTCGCTGTAAAAGGAGTTGGCACAAACGGAGGTACGTGGTATTCGCTGAAGGAACGAGGAGGAGATGGTGGTTGCAGTGAGAGAGAGACTAGCCTGTATGTCTAGCTACTCCACCAATAATTGAATACGGAAAAGGAAATATTCATATAATTTAGTCATACGCGCCAGGCGCCTAATTACATGTGGTTTCGTCCCTGCACACTGCAGTGACCGCCACTCCCTTGCAACGAAAAATCGTTTGCGAATTCACCTGGAATTCACATTCTTCAGGTAAACCCCTGGGTCTCTTCTGATGAAAGAAACACTCTAAATTCAATCTCATCTTCAAGTTTCTAGAACGCAAGACCCTGTCCGTTTGTCTCAGTGGGCCCCATCACTGTGCGCGGCGCATCAAGTCGCTGAGCGACGTTAATCTCGAGGACAAGGCCTTTGACCCGTATATGATGGATCAAGAAGGCCAATCTCGCAGCCTTTTGGCCCCTACAGTCGAATATCTATCTTCCGTCAAAGTCTTCCCATTGATTCCTCACCTGAAGGCATGTCTTTTTGTTCTCAAATGGTCATGTGGAGTAACCACCCTAACGAATGTTTTAGCGGGATGTAACAGTGAGGAATTTTACCTTTGCCATAAACCTTCATTCGATTCTACTTTCTTCCTTATTCAGAGAACAATAGGTATGTCGGACCTCCGGTGCTTCTTCCGCTACTTATGTCCGAGCGTTCGCAGACAGTGCATTGAGTTGGGAGTGAGCACCTTACTTTTTCGGAGCCGCGAACTCGCAAGCGTCCCTCCAAGTGCCCACTAACTCTCTCCCCACAGGCAACTAACCGCATCTGACATCAATTTCTCTATTGTTCGACCCCTCGTTCAGAAGTATGCAAGGCTTGAGAACCTCTCCGTGGTCTATGCTTGTCTTGTTGTCCGATCATACTTCTTGGGTGCTTCTGAAGACGATCTAGCCTATTCTAGTGTCATGCTCACGCGAGCAAACCTCTGCGAAATCATGGCCATGAAGCTCCTCAACGGCTTTGCTGGCAATCACATCCAATTAGTCGCCGCGCTTACTACGAGTTGGAACCCGCTTGCTGGAGCCATGCCCGATATAATTGACGACGTATCTCAGGCTCTGGGTGACGAGGACGTCATGAACAGCCCGCAAAGCGCACTTGAGATGGCTATCGCGACTCAAGCAAAGCACCTATTATCCACACCAGTCGCGCAGAGGGTGGTAAACGATATATACTCCGGCCGCGTCGTGTTTTCCACTGTAGCGAACCGCTCAGTCCTTGCTGACAACTATAAGCCTCGGCCGATAGAAGTATACGACACCCGCACGTCTCCTTTCCTTGATCATTATAGGTAGACAACGTTTTCCCGTTTTACTCTTCCGCGCTCACACACTGGTAATATTAGGCTGCGTGTACCACGGTACGGTGCAATCCTTGAATTTATGAATTTCAGCGTCCTCTTGGTGACCTTTGTGCTATGTTTATTTCGTGCGTTGTCGATATCCTCTCAACAGCGGTGGCCGTGGTTGATCCGATTTACATCAGACCAAGACCCTAATAAGATGAATGCATGGGAAGCAACTTTCATTCTATTTGCGTCTTCCTTTGCACTTCAGGAATGGACGGCTTCCACTGAACATGGTTGGATCAGTGGGTTCAGCCTCCACTAGTCAGTGCCCTGCACCCGTAGCTAACCCTGTATCGTGATTCGCGCAGTCTATATCGCAAACGTTGGCTTTTTGTCTCCACTCAGCCCCATGACCCGCCTAATCTTCTATCTATGTAGATGTGGAATGTCTTCGACACGTCTTTCATCCTTGTATTCATTAGCTATCTGGGATTCCGCATTCACGGACTTGCGCACAATAATGGTTCGTTTCCATCACAATGTTGTATTGCATCCCCGCGCTCACCACGTTCCTTCTTGTGGATACGCTACCTTGTCTAGTTGAAGATTCTATGACTGCATTCGACTTGCTCGCTTGTGGTGCTTGTATCCTCTTTCCGCGGTAAGTCCCTGCTATCGAAGTATTTTGGATGCCGGATTCAAATTGTTTCTAACGCTATGTAGCCTCGCCTTTTTCGCTGTCTCCAATAATGTTGTCATTCTGTGAGTCTGCCCTTGGCCTTCAGGGGACCTCTTTCCATTTCTCCTTCCTGACTGACGAAATTTGCATATCCATAGCGCCCTGCGCGCGATGATCGCAGAATTCGTGTTCTTCATGGGCATGGCGGCTATCTGTTTCTCGGGGCTGTTGTTCACTTTATGGACATTAGGTATGTTCCGTCCAACCTCGTGCTGTGAACACTCCATTAATCATTAATTCCGTCGCTCCTACGCCATTTTGTGAACCTAGCCTCCGGCTCAGATTCCGGATGGACACTCAAAGGCATTGCATGGCTGATGGTTCAGATATGGTTCGGCAATACATACCTGAGTTTTGGCCAAGCATCAAGTTTCCACCCTCTTTTTGGCCCCATCTTGATGACGGGCTTTGCTGCCTTGTCGAATACCCTCCTTTTGACAAGTGAGTGCTTGCTTTGTACTTACTGCTTTCGTTCGGCTTCGTCTGATTTGAGATGTCTAGTCTTGATTTCTATCTTGTCAAATACGTTTGCTAGGATAGATGCTGTGAGTCCCTTACGTTTAGTGCTTGGGTGACCACTGATTGAAGCTGGCCCGACCCCATAATAGAACGCTAACCGGGAGGTAAGCAACGCTCTGAGGGTACACGACTACGTCTTACACCTGTCTAGTACTTGTTTCAATTCGCCATAGCCACCATCGAGGGGTAGGCTTCCTCCGTTCTCCTTCTCTGACTGGGACCCTAACACCCTCCGTTTCAGTGTCAAATCGGATGCCCTTTTCTCATACCAGCCACCCTTCAACATTCTCGCGTTTATCATACTCAAACCTTCTAGCTTCGTTCTCACGCCTCGCGCGTTGCACTCCTTGAACGTTTTCCTCGTCAAGCTCACTACCTTCCCCATCCTGATCGTGATCGCCATATACGAGCGATACCTCGCCGCAGGCCAAAGGCTCCGCGAATCAGGTCTCGATGCCGCTCACAACCTCTTCAACAGCCTGCCCCGTCAGATCAAGACCATGCCGATCATCGAAGCGCTCGTTGGATCTTCTTCAAACGATTTGTACGAGGCCATCTTCGACCTCGATATCCCCCAGCAAGAGTTCGATGACCTCTTTGACGGCGAGGACGACGAGGACGAGCTGCCTGCACTGCGGTCGATGGCTTCGAGGGATAATGTACGACCGCCACGGAGTGGGCCGACAACTCCAAGGAAGCGACCGACGAGTCTGCCGAGATCTTCTCTGCGGGATAGATCGTCACCCCTTGGCTCACCAAGACCTCGAGTAGTGAGCGCGCTGGCGCCAATAAATCTTGAAGCAACACACCTAGCCGACGCCCCTACCGGGGGAAGTCCGCTCGCCCGTTTGTTCGCTCCTAAAATACATACGGATGGTTCGACGGCAGCGCATGTCGAAGCCACCTTGAAGAAGATGGAAAGCGTGGTTGAGGATATGCGAGGGCTACCCGTCCAAAAGCTGAAGGATGAGATGAAGGAGCTGCAGGCACGTTCTTCCTTTCACGTTGTACTCTATAAATTACTTAATTCATTCACTGAGTAGGATCGCCAGGCTCGTATTGAGAACTTGCTGTTGATGCTCACAAGAGGGATGCGAAATGAACTGGGACATCGAGATACGCTTTGATTTGCATTGCATTTAGTACGGACCTACACTTCGGGCATCTTTACACGTTCTATTCTACTAACAGGACTACAGCCTCGTTACCGACCAAACCAAAAGATAAAATTTGTCGTCTTTAAATTCCTCCGTGAAGTCATCCCTTTTATATTCCACGAGTTGCGTTTCCACCTTGACGCTTCCCTTCTTGAATATCTCGCCGTCCCAAAGCTCCTTCCAGGTGTCGGGATCGTGGCAGAACATTCTTCGGGTGGCACCTCCAAAGGTAAGTCCCCTAAGACCTTTCTTGGGCAGACCTCCGTGTGCGCCGAAGAGGGTGGATCCGGGCTCGGGAGAAACCAAAGACGCAAGCGCTTTGCAGACTTGAGTCTGCTGCTCTTCGTTGAACAGATGTACGAATGACGAGGCGTGCACTGCGGCGATGTGGCCTTGGAGAGGCGTCAGAGAGGTCAAAGTCTGCAAGTCTGGGACCGGGGTGGCGGGAGGCTCGTAGAAAGGGTCGTGAGGAGCGATGAAGGCTGGGTCGAAGGCGTCCCCGGGGATAAACTTCAGGGGGTATGTTTCTGGAGTGGTCTTGAACAACTCGTGTCCGGCGTCCCAGAACCCTAGCTCGCATATGTAAGTAGAAATAAGCTAAAATGGTGGGAAGTCATGTACCTTGGCGAAGGTCGGACGCGAGGGCGTTTTGGAGTGGCCAACCGTCAGCTACGGCCTTTCTAACATCATTTCCGACTAATTAATTAGTGAATCAATATCGATGGGAGTCAATTTGCAATATTGTCTATGAGACTCACAGCAACACCCGATGTCCAGCAAGATTGCACCCTGACGCTCCTTAGCCAACTTGAGTACTTGATCGTATACTGGAAGCCGGGATATCTTTAGCCTGCACGCGACCATAGTTTATCAGTAACGATCATCACAACAAACGCTGGCAATGAAAGCCTATTTGCCTCAGAAACGAGAATCTTCGAATGCACGGGTAGCCAAAGATCTACGCCAAATGAACGAGGAAGTAAGTGATGCTACACTTTGCATCTTGGCTCATATGACACGTACGGCATAAGCCTTGGCTTGGACATCCAGGATGTGTTTCTTGAGCTCCTCTTCATCTTGGATCCCTGTCGCTGATTTGAAGAACGCGGCTTCTTGCTCGTCGAGAGAGTAGAGTTTGGGGTCGAGAGGCGCGAATTCGAATCCAGCTTTGTCGTCTGCCATTGTTGTTCTCAACTTGAGGTGACTGGTATTCGAGATCGTTCACTTGACTGCTTATATAGGCCTTCCCCAAGACAAGAATAGGAATATGATAACGGGTCTGCCGATGGGCCTCTGTTCACGAATTGCAACGTGTGACTCCGCGCAGTGTATTCGTAAACCAGGACACGATATCAGCCGCAAAAATCGCAAATCGTCCTCATCCTCCGTCTATTTATTGCACCCTTTGTGGAATAAATAGAATCGGAAGGCACCTCCCTATATTCTGAACCCTGAGAGGCTGGACAGGGGCCGGCACAGGCGTGCCACACAGCGCCTGTTCGTGAACCCCACAAAATTGACCCCAGACCATTCCGTCGGTCATTTTTGCGCAGCAAGCGGTGATACAGGCGGATGGCGGTAGACTTCATGGCATGGTGAGCTCGAGAACCAGAATATCATAGAGGGAGCGGCGGAACTGATGTACAGAGCGGAACCATAGGCGTCAAATGACTGCCGACCTCGTTCCTTCTCCGGAAACGCGCAGACCGCTGTCCTATCAGACTTTTCTAGAAGACCTCCTTCCGCCGATATTGTGCTACTATGCCACCGCCGTCCTCGTCACCCTGCCGAACACGATACTCATACGACTGGCATTGCTGCCTGTGACGCTTTGGACGTTATTTCGGGCATGTACGACTGTGGACTTGGTCAAGTCGCTGGAGGACGACCGACTGATATATTGGAATCATGGCCTTCTGGTGAGCTTTTCTTATATGAGCCAGGCGATGTACCTTGACACCGTATAGCTTGTATTCGGCACCATGGCCATGCGCGTTATCGCGTGGACGTTCCCTCTGCAGCCGTATGAACGTGCACGGGCATCTCAGAAAGTTGCGTGCGACGACGAGGACAAGCCTCAATCACCCTCCAGCGTGCTTAGCATAGCTCGCGATGCCTCCGACCTCATCACCAACCTGCGGGGCAGCGACTGGGACTGGTCGACAGGTCTCCAGCTACCCCCAGAAACGCGTCATACCTTGGCACGGCCTCGATTTATCCTACAAACACTAGCGTCGGCGGTGTGGCATATCATCCTGCTCGATAACGCGCACTACGGTGTCCAGTCGTTTTCCCCTACTACTATAGGATCATCCGACGGAGGCACCATTTTCGATATGAATCTAGAACCTGTACCACGGTACTTCCGTTCAAGTGCCATTTGTCTTATTGCGGGCTTTACGATATACTCTGCCATGCAGACTGCATACGACATATTGACTATTATTGGCGTGCTTATTTTTGCTCAACACCCCGAGCAGTGGCCGCCGCTGTTCCACTCTCCTTGGAAAGCGACGTCTTTGAACGAATTCTGGACGCGGCGTTGGCATCAGCTCTTCCGACACCAATTTATCTCAGTGGGCGGGAAGCCGATGTTCTTCCTCCTCGGACGGGTTGGAGCCGTGATGGGGGTCTTCCTGATGTCTGGCATCTTCCACCATATAGGGCTGTGGGGCATGGGCCGGGGGTCAGACTTCGCGTACGTTGGTGGGTATTTCCTGATGATGGGCGTCGGTGTTGTGTTGGAAGCGGGGTGGAAGAAGGTGACGGATTCGAAGGTCCAAGGATGGGTGGGGTGGGTCTGGACTATGCTGTGGGTTGTTGGATGGGCGAATATTTTGGTGGATGAGTGGTCTCGACGCGGGCTGGTTGGCAGTATGTTCATGCCAACGTCGATGCGGCCGTCCACGTACCTGCTGGCGAGGTTCGTATAAGGGGGTTGATCTCAAAGTAATGGACTTTAGAAACATAGTACTTACGTCTATCAACTAGTAATAGTTTTCCTCGGCTTATCCTAACACACGCATACGACTTGCTCTTGGAAAGGAGAAACCGAATGCATTCCAGAATCCAGACAGTCAATGTGTGGTGGACCACAGTATGTAAGAGCCCAAATAAGACCACGCAGGATACGCATCCCATCTAGCGCGCCACGCAGGCTCTTGGTCTTGAAGTCACACCTTCTCCAGCCTACGCTCCGCCTCTGCCGTCACAACGTCACGAACTATATACCTTGAGAGCTCGCCATAGGCTTTGCTCCCGGCCGAGAACACCAGCATATCTCCTGCAAGCAGGGAAACGGAATATATTCCCCCGGGAGCGAACTTGAAGCATGAAGCATTTTGCCTAACTGGATAGCTATATCATCGCTCTTCAATTCTTATGGCAAAATCGCGACACTGATTACGGTGAGTCTGGAGCATTGAAAGCTACTGACTGCATGTTCATCTTGCAAATTGAACGTTTTTCGTAGCTAATGAGACCCTGGCCTCAGATGCGTCGCGTTGGCATATTGGCCACAAATTGGGAAGGGTAGGACCCGGCAGGCGATGGCATCGTGTGTGGTCCTCCTAATTTCCCTTGGATGGAGAGTCGTCATCATGTGACTGATAGCACAAATTTCTACGGAGCGGGAGAGGAACTTTAGCCGATGCGTCGACGGACTGGTCTTGCGAGCCTTCCAGTAGAGGTAAGTGATTGTGAATCAACGGAAGTTCCCTCATCTCATAAGTCTATGTTGGGATATCCAGCTGCTATATGAAATTCAGCTGTACGCCGCATCTGAGAATCTACCACTGATCTGCAAACATTTCCATGCAATCTACTCCTCGACACCAGCTTCTTTCCGTGCGCGGTACATAATAGCGCGGGCGCTGCGCACCACCAGCGGGCACACCAACACCGACATAATAACGAGGGCACTGCGATACCCTATCTGCTCCCAACCAGTCCTCGATGCAATCTGTCGACAAGCACCCAAATACGGCATATCACTGCAATTGTACCGCCCGAGACTTCCTAAACGGCTCTTTTACAATTTGCACCCACCAGCGTCGCGTTCGGCGCCCCGCTGGGAAGGGCGCGATCACCCACTGCCCTTCCTGAGATACCTATACTCGTCGCCCTCGTTCCCCGCACCAGATCCGGACTCGCACGACGGGTATGCGCTTACGAAGGCGGTCCACGCTCGCTTTACACTCCTTGTTGAGTTTCTTCTGGAGCACGGTGCGTCGCCGCGCTGCAAGAATGGGCTCGCGGTTTTTGTGGCCATCCGAATGAATGATCTCGCGATGGTGAAGATGCTTGTGGAAAGAGATGGAAGGCAGGGGATCGAGCCGGCCGAAGGCGCCCAGAGAAGCAGCAGCACTCAGGCTGATGGCACCCGGGGCACTGGCGATGCGTGTAGGGGCGGAAAGGGCAGGCTGAAAGCCGGGAAGAAGAGAAAGCTGGAAGATCGCATCCAAGTGACCGCAGAGATGCTGAGAGCAGCGGTAAAGTCTCAGGCGAAGGAGGTGATAGATTGGTTGATGGAAGAGAAGGGGTGTGTCCCCGATATGCAAACTCTTCTACTTCTGACGAGGTAGCACCTCGAATGGTGCCTCGTTTTCGACATCTACACACGCTCAATCGGTCGACTTCACTTGATTGTGGCAATTGCTGGTAGTGAGTGGCTGATACTCGGCCCTACATCAGAGTCTGACTCCCTGGCTGTCGCCTATTCATAGATCTCCTTGACCTCGTTGCCCTTGACAGCGGGAGAAGACCACCTTCTGCTCCACGTACCTAGGAACATCACTGACATTCGCATGACTGAATACCCTAACCTAGTCCAGTCTCGTTCTCATGATACATTGCTCTTTGTCTTTATAGATAGATCGTGCACACACGCCCTCGGAAACGTGGGCACCGGGGAGTTATCGTGGATTCCTGCTGCTTAGATGATCCTAGAGTACACGGTATCGGTATGACGGTCAGCTACACTGCTATGCATACAATGGTGTTCATACAGCTATTGTAACAATGGGAACTATGGCGGTGCATCGAGATAACTGGCAAATCAAGGAGAATGCGTGCGTGTCTAGGCCGTGGCGTCGGTGGGCGGTAGGAGAGCGTAGAATATGATGATGATGATGATCGTAAAGGTCGTGCTGCGAAGATAATTTTTTCCAAGATCGATGTGGGACGTCCTCCCCGGTGCGCGTCGATGCGATTGGATGAATTAGATATCGTCGACGTCGATCTCCCCGTCCTCTCCGAACTCGAAGGTGCATTCTCCCTCTTCCTCGCCGAAGGTGTCCGTCTCATTGATCTTGGCGTTTTCGGGAAGTTCACCGTATGCCTTGACTGATGGGCGAGGGATGAGGTGAGGAGGCGCGCGCAAGACGAGTGGGTTGATACGTACGATTACGGGCTTCATCGGCTGTATATTTCACAATCACATCCGCCTTGTTATCCTGGAAGTCTCGCAGCGAGAGCAGGACAATATCGCCCTGATTGATCCAGACCTGTATCACAGTTCATTTAGCCATCAAAGGAACGTTGGTGAGCAACATCAAATCGCCTGATGAGCTGCGACTTGGAATACGGACCTTCTTTCTCATCTTTCCTCTGATATGCGCTAACCGTTTCTCGCCATCGAAACATTGCGCTTCAAGGCGCCCGTTTCCCAGCATCTTGATCACTTGCGCGTACTCCTGCCCGTCTTCGCGGAACACCAGCTCGCGCTTGTCGTCGTCGTTCTCGTTCTTTCCTCTTCTGCGATTTTTTCCACCCTACAAGCATACCCCCACTATCAGGATCGGGTTCACGGCAGTGTGTGGATACGTATAGTACCTTTCCTTTATTCTATTTGACAGCAGGCAGGTGTATTAGCATCGCACGGATCGTTGATCAGCGAGGTGGATTATTCACCTTGGGCATAGTGACTGATTAGATTGGCTTCCTGCGCTGTCTAGCGGTGCGGTGGGTGCTTTTAGCTGGGGGATGTGCTTGAGACGTCAAGCAGAGGTTTCGCCGACGCTCGTGGGGTGCGTCGAGCTGTGGGATGTGGCGACGATTAGAACTGACTCGATTACTGAGAAGCAGCGCCAGCAGTGTTTGTGTCTGTTTGCATTGTAGACGCCTCGTGGCCCTGAGTCCGTCAAACGCGCGATCACAACGGCGGGGGACCCGGGGAATCATAATACGGTCGAGAGGATGAGCTGGGATCACTGCTATCGTCGACTCTTGCCCTCGTTTCCAGTATCTGATGCTCCGGAAACAGATGCAGTGCGTCGAAAGCCTGATAACGCCCATCACAGTAGCTGTGGGAGTCAGCGTATCAGACATGAACTACTGTTGGCACATTTAGGATTTGATGAGATGGAGAACGTTGGTGATATGGAAGGGTGTGCGTGTATGGCACATAAATGGTACAGTTTATAATCGGTCAATCTACATGTCACAGGGTCCGAAGAGAGAGAAGCCAGATTTAAATAGAGGAAACTCTACGTATAATTTCCGAACCGGAGCGTACCAGAAGTATGGCATCACACATTGTGGGTTGTGCGAAGCAGGCGGTCACGCGATAGGATATATGTCGTTCCCCTGTCTAAGTCTGAGAGAATGGCGAGAGAAAAGGAAGTCCGGCGGGAAGGGGGAGGTAAAGAGGCGAATGAGGGGGATCGACAAAGGTTAACGTCTAACGCGGGCGCGACTGCGAGTGCGCGCGGATCGTTTCTGGTGGATGATCTGTAATCGGCTCCGTTGTTGAACTTGGGTACATTCGCTTGAGATGTCGGTATTTGCGCAATGAATAGAGCGCGAGAGTTTCTGTAAGTCCGCAGGGCAGGAGCGCAGATACGACATGGACGGTAGACGTCGGGGTAGGTTTCAGGTTTATGATTCGTAGTTCATGAGAAGTCAAGGCAACGGTTAGCTGTGCTGGTACGAGGAGAACGGGTACTGCTTAGCGCACCCTTTTTAATGTATTCCCCCAGTTTCAGGGCATCCTCTATCTCATCTTTCTCCGTAAGATGTCGATTTTCTGCACGCATCATCACCGGCGTATGAGACTCTGATTCAGAGAAGGCTCACTCTCGAACATCCGTCGTACTCTGCCCTGGAAGTCATACCTGTCCCACCAGTGTCACTTGTGAATATCCGAATGAAATGTGAATTATGCGACTCACGAGGGGTCCGGATAATCCCTGCCCAGGCGATGCAACTCCTTGTATAGGGCCATCGCGCGGAGGCGGGTTGAGTTGCTTGCCATGAACGTGCGCTTGTCCGAAAGGTGAAACTCTGCCTGAGTCGGCCGGCGCACGCAGACGGGAGCCGTGTGGGTTGAGCGTGGGAATGTGATGTCCAAAGACAGGGGCCACAAAAAAGTTTGCAGTTTGTCCGGGCTAGAAAATGAAAATTCGACCGCCTGTGTGTCTAGATTGATCCGCTACGATGTCAAATCCCCAGGAAGAACGTTGAGGCCGAGAGCCTAGTGACTTGTGAAGGGGCCGGGGCCATTTGCACCGAGAAACCTGTGGTCCCTCAGAGTACACCTAGTGGGTGGCGTCTCTTGGAGATAATAGCTCAGCACTGGTACAATTTTATAAACTACAGACAGTGGCTGCAGCGCCATGTGGCCATGTCCTGGGATACTGTTCTCATCAGATTTTACTGTCGAAGATTTGGCGGGAGCTAATATAATCGACCAGGGGCTGTGTCCCCAAAAAGGCAACCAAGAATACGCAATGCGATTGGCTGAGGGGCACGAACGTTCATGGAAGTAGCATATGCTCGGTGGACCCTTTCTTGGTATAAGAGTCCTGAAGCCAAGTCTCTTGTCATTCGCAGTTTGCCTTCCGTCCCCTACAACTTCGACCCAGAAAATTGCAGTCGAAAGCCATGTCTGGTTCGATAGAGAAGGTTTCTCATGATGGCTCAGACCCACAACTTGTGAAGCCATCAGCGAACTCATACGACCTGGGGGAACGCCGCCGAGCCGCCTTGGCCGACGTCGACAATGCCAAGTTCTCGTATGTCCCCTGAAAATATCACCGAGATCAGCAGATGCTCATTTCCATATTAGTTGGTTCCACGCAAAGGTCTGCGCGGTCGCAGGTGTTGGCTTCTTCACCGATGCGTGAGTGTGTTTCAATTACAGGTCAATGTAAGCTCATGCGCAACAGATATGATATCTTTGCCATCAACATTGCCTCGACTATGTTGGGATATGTCTACGGAGCTGATCGTGAGTGCTACCCGCCTCGAAGCTGTAAAATATTCTCAATAATTCACCTAGGTGCGAACCATGCACTGAACCCCGATCAGGATCTGGGCGTCAAGGTCGCGACACCAGTTGGAACTCTTGTCGGTCAATTACTCTTTGGGTGGCTCGCTGATCTCGTCGGTCGTAAGAGGATGTGTAAGTCGCGCTCATTCGTTACAACAATCCGTCCATTAAACCTCGTAATATTCAGACGGTGTCGAGTTGATGATTATGATCATTGCCACCTTCGGTCAAGCTCTCTCTGGTAGTGGTCCTGCTGTCCACGTAATCGGTGCCTTGATTGTCTGGAGATTTATCGTAAGTTGCGACAACATATTTTAGAGCCTACGCATCCTAACTGTAGACCAGATGGGCGTCGGCATCGGTGGTGACTATCCTCTTTCTGCAGTCATTTCATCGGAATTCGCCTCGACGCGCATAAGGGGTAGGATGATGAATGCAGTCTTCGCGTCGCAGGGCTGGGGCAACTTCTGTGAGACCGTGGTGGCTTTGAGGATGGCATAGGTTGTGGTGCTGACCCATTCCTTTAGGTGCCGCCCTAGTGGGTATCATCGTTGTGTCCGCTTACAAGAGCACTACCATAAACGATCAATCTTCCAATCTCGGATCCATTGACCCTCAATGGCGACTCCTCATCGGTCTGGGATGCGTACCTGGTGTCGTCGCTCTTTACTTCCGTCTCACAATCCCAGAAACCCCCCGTTTCACCATGGATATTGAGCGTAACATTGAACGTGCCACCGCCGACGTGAAGCAAGTCTTGGACCCTAATGTCATCGCCCTAGACGATGATGCCGTCACTCGCCGAGTGCAAGTGCCCAAGGCCAGTTGGGCGGACTTCCGTAGATACTTCTCCGAGTGGAAGAACCTCAAAATCTTGATCGGTACTAGTTATTCTTGGTTTGCCTTGGATGTGGGTCTACGCAGTTTCACTGCAAGTCGAAGGTATTGACCACACTGTTTAGATCGCCTTCTACGGGTTAGGGCTTAATAGCGGCATCATATTACAAACCATTGGTTTCGGTTCACCTGCCAAGGGATTGTCCCTCCCAGTCTCTGCATTCCAGAATATGCGCAACATTTGCGTCGGTAATTTGATCCTCTCTGCCGCAGGTCTGATCCCTGGTTACTGGGTTTGCTTCCTCTTCGTCGACTCCTGGGGCCGCAAGCCTATCCAACTCATGGGATTCATCATGCTCACCATCATTTTCGTTATTATGGGTACGTCACGTGCCACTAGCGTCTAATATCCTTATTTAGTTCTGTAGGTTTCGGATACGACAAACTCACCGCCACCCCCGCAACGACTGGTGCCTTCGTATTCCTCTATTGCTTGGCCAACTTCTTCCAGAACTTCGGGCCCAACACGACCACATTCATAATCCCTGGTGAGGTGTTCCCGACGCGTTACAGAAGTACGGCGCACGGTATCTCTGCCGCCAGTGGTAAGCTCGGAGCCATTGTCGCCCAAGTCGGCTTCGCCCGTTTGAAAGACATTGGTGGCAAGAACCATTTCGTCAAGCATATGTAAGCATCTTTCATTTACATGAGCTTTAAGGATGGTTATTGATGGGCGATATGTGTAGTTTGGAGATCTTCGCCTTCTTCATGCTTACAGGCATTTTCTCAACACTCCTCCTTCCTGAGACGAAAGGAAAGACCCTAGAAGAACTATCAAACGAAGATCAAGATGGGTTCGTTCAAGGTTCGTACCACAGTTGAGATGATATCGAATCACCTCTGATTAATGCGATTTGTAGGAGAGGAAAGACCCCGAGTTGTATAGTTTGATGTGTCCACCCTCCATTCCCCCACATCTTCCTTGCTATCTTCCTTTTGTTCTACGTTGATGGGGTTGCTTCCAATTCAGAGTTGCTTAGTGTCATGACTCATCATGAGTGTATTGTTGTTACTTACTGTTAGTAGTTACGAGGATAACTGTCTTAATTCGATTTCATGATCTGTCTTAATCTTGCTTGACGTGCTGTCTTGTATCACTGATTGGTTGATGTACTTGGAAACAGCCGCAACTTCGAGCTTGTTCACCGAGGGGAATGCAGAGTCGAGACCTCGTCTTCGAGCTTGCCAGAGGTTGACGGCGGGCGCCCACCGCCACTCCTGATCAGATATCCCCAACCAGATGCCAAGAGAAGCAAAACACAGTTACGAGGCTCGAAGGTAGTCCCCGGAATTTAATGAAGGGTGACTCAATGTAAAGGGTTTTGGGGTGCCGGGTAGTGCCGTAGTGACAGGAACGCAGAAGTCTGGAGAAGGCCGTTCTAGGAAGTAAGTCAGGAACGCGCTCTTTCATTCCCACACGTGATGGATCATTCTTGACGGTGGGTATCAGAATCATCGCCTTTTACACACGATCAATAACCTTCAACAACACATCGAGGACGATAATCTGTGCAATTGAAGGACTTGCGGCGGTTGCACAGGCGTGCGAACCCAAACTGATGGTGGCGGAGGGGGGTACTGCGGGAACAACGACTAGAATCGGAAGCGGAACAGTATGTAGCAACAGCCAGCCAACGTGCGCGTCAGCCTGACTTGGCCCCGGTCGTTCGGAAAGAGGATTCTTTCTTTAAAAAGGTTGCCCTGATGAGTCGAGAAGCGCCAAACTGATTCTACTACCCACGACACTACACCTTCGCATATCCGACGTGCACGTCAACTCACGCATGTCGAACTCGACTATCGGGGACGCTTCTATCACCACCGAGTCCAAGACTGAGACCATTACCGAGAAGTATGCATCTGCTGTGAGAGTTCTGGATGCAAGACGACGCGCTGCGCTGAAGGAGATTGATGAGGCCAGGTTCTCGTACGTGCTAGTTTTGGATATACTGTGGCGTAGACGCGAGGTTGACCTTGATCCATCGTGTCCGTTAGCTGGTGGCACGCGAAAGTCTGTGTCGTCGCTGGGATAGGATTTTTTACCGATGCGTAAGTCGTTGACTGTTATCGGCGATCGGCGTGCGTGCTTCTACGACGTCTGCTGACATTTTTAACTAATAGGTATGATATATTCGCTATTAACATAGCGTCTTCAATGTTGGCCTATGTTTATGGCGTTCGTGCGTCGTACCCGTAGCTCTCACCCTGAATCTGTCTAACCTGTTCTACGGCTGCAGCGTCCGGGCCCAACGGGGGCAACCAGCTAAGCCTAAATCAAGAACTCGGGATCAAGGTCGCAACACCAGTTGGCACATTCATTGGTCAGTTGGTGTTTGGATGGCTGGCCGACATACTTGGTCGTAAGAGGATGTGTAAGCTTCTCATTTGTTGTCCCCTCCGTTGCTTCTGACATTGGGTCCGCTGCAGACGGCGTCGAACTGACCATCATGATCATCACGACGTTCGGTCAGACATTGGCGGGCGGCGGCCCTTCTCTCAACTTCTTCGGGGTCCTTATCTTCTGGCGATTCCTGGTTCGTCTGTTCTCCAAGAGCCGTTGCACGCAACTAACTTAATTGTCGGGTAGCTTGGGGTTGGCGTCGGCGGGGATTACCCACTCAGCGCGGTGATCTCGTCTGAATTCGCTTCAACTCACATAAGAGGTCGCATGATGACTAGCGTCTTTGCTTGCCAAGGCTGGGGAAACCTGGGTATGGCTGTTTATCACCGCTATGCAGTTCGGCGTGGCTAACTAGCGCAACAGCCGCCTGTCTGGTTGCATTTGTTATTGTCTCGGCCTATAAAACCACGCTCCTTAACGACACCTCTCCCAATTTCGAGTCAATAGATGCGCAATGGCGGCTTTTGATAGGTCTTGGATGCGTTCCCGGGGTCATCGCCTTGTATTTTCGATTAACGATACCTGAAACCCCCCGTTTCACCCTGGACGTCGAACGAAATATCCGCCGTGGCGCAGTCGACATCCAGAAGCTGGTTGAGAACAGGAACATACTCCACGGAGACAACCCTGATGTACCCACCCAACAGTTCAACGGGCCAAAGGCTGGCTGGCAAGACTTTGGGTCGTACTTCTCTCAGTGGAAGAACCTGAAGATTCTATTCGGGTCTGCGTATTCCTGGTTTGCGTTAGACGTGCACTCGCTTTCTCTTACTGAAGCAAACAGTAGCTGACATATTTTGCTATCCAGGTCGCTTACTACGGTCTTGGGTTCAACTCGGGGAGCATCCTCCAAGCTATAGCGTTTGGGTCCGTCAACGGTGCAAGTGCATCATCAACTGGTCCTCTTGCGGCCTTTGAGAACCTCAAGCACATCTGCGTGGGGAACTTGATCCTGTCCGCAGCAGGCCTGATTCCTGGTTACTGGGTCTCCTTCCTTTTCATTGACAAGTGGGGCCGCAAACCGATCCAGTTGATGGGTTTCATCGCCCTCACAATTATTTTCTCCATCATGGGTCAGTCTTTTGCCGGTTAATCCCCGCTAATGGTACACGGGGACGTGGCTAACGATATCATCTATGTATAGGGTTTGCATATGACAAGTTGACCGCCAACGTTGATTCCACCAAAGCCTTCATTTTCCTCTATTGTCTGGCCAATTTCTTCTCGAATTTCGGCCCTAATACGACCACGTTCTTGATCCCTGGCGAAGTGTTCCCCACTCGATACAGGAGCACCGCCCATGGGATCTCGGCGGCGAGCGGGAAGCTAGGGGCTATTCTCGCGCAGGTTGCGTTTGTGTGGCTCAAAGATGTAGGCGGCAAAGATCGGTTCATTAAGCATATGTAAGTGTGAATCTCCGAGCCTCAAGCATCATGGAATTGACCGATTGTGACATGTGTATATGCCTTAGATTCGAGATCTTCGCCTTTTTCATGTTGACCGGGGTTTTCTCTACGCTGCTCCTACCAGAGACGAGGAACCAGACGCTGGAATTCTTGTCCAATGAAATTTGAAACCAAGTCCCTGCTCACTCTCGTTGTAAGTACTGGGAGTACTCGTTACTTTCATGGACAACTGATTCATGGGAATGCAGCACAAGCTTCTATTTGGGACTTCCTTTTTTGTTTCGCAATGTTGTGGGAAACGCAGGTGCTTCAAGTAGGTTCTGTCTGACTTCTAGGGTCTTATGTTCTAAAATGTGTAGTATACCAATGAGCTCCATTTCAGGTTCATGCCGAGCGGACAGTTGTCAGCATCAGAACTTCCACAGTGCTACATATAGCGTGCAATGCCGCAGCTTTAGGATACAACGGGCCACCTGTATATTGGGTGTATAAATACAAAGCACCTTGTAGATAGTGCCACGAGTAGAACTAACAAAGGGGACCGGGGTCATGGTATAGCGGACTTCGGCTTTTTCTGTACATGGCTGGTCAGGAAAAGATGGCGCGATTCTGATTATGCGACTCACGTATGCTACCTTATCCATGTTGTAGTTGATCCCCGCCTCGACGAGTTTTCGTTTTTTCTGGTTCTGCCTTTTGAGGAGACGTTTGGTGGCGCGTTCTATTTCCTCCTCGGTCCGAGGCTGAGGGTTGGGAGCTCATCAGGAGAATGAAACATATGCAGCGTGTAACGAAGTACCTTATTATAGACTTGTCTCGCTATCCGGGCTGTAGGAGCCTTGCGCCATTTTCGGTTGGCGCCAATCCAAAGTTCGGGATGAACGTCGTCTTTGGGGATCACTTTGCAGATAAGCAAATGACCCATGAGAAGATAGTTGTCCATGGTCTCTGCGACAATCTGTGCAACTGAGGAGGAATCAAATTCAAGGAACGCGCGGTGTTTCGAGTGTCCAGTCTGCGCGCCGTCAGTATTTAATGATTGATCTCCAACGCGATGATCGTACCCGTTTATTCCGCGAGACGCGTAGTCGGGTCACGTCTCCGAATTGTGAGAAGTAGGCTTTGAGTTGAGCCTCAAAGAAACCATGCGGTAGTCGGCCGATATATATGACACCTCTGTCTTGGGTCTATCCAGATATGCGCCGAGTCGTTGGAAAGTAGTTGGTAAGATATGGGAACGTCGCACATGGTACTTGACTCACAGGTTGTTTCTTGGCCTTATCCAGTTTGCGTTTGACGGATTCGTCGTCCTTCGCTATGGTAGGCAGTTTACCAACGTCAATTCCAACCGGCTCGACGTCCATATCATTATCCTCGTCGGAGGAGTCATCGTCAGATGATGAGAAACCATGCAAGTGTCCGTCTTCTTCCACCTCACTACTACCATCATCATCACCTTTATCAGAGCTCTTGTCCTCTTCTGCATCTATTTTCTCATCACCATCTTCTCCTTCATCAGATGATTCATCCGAGTCCGCCGGAGGAGCAGGTTTTGAGGGTTGTTTCACCTTTGACGGCTTCGGTATTTTGGCTTTGTTGACGGCAGTCGCGGTCTTCTTCGAGTCAGGCTTCGGCTTGTTGAGGGCATTCGAAATAAATTTCGAACTCGATGAGGGTTTCGGTGTAGGTTGTGGTTTAGAAGATGGACTGGGAGGAACGGGTGTTTTCTCTGCTTTCGACTTCGAAGATTTTGGCTTAGCAGCGGTGGTAGATTTCGTGGGCCGCTTCGTGTCCTTCGCCGACTTTTTCGAGGATTTCGTTGCAACCACCATCTTGGTTGCAAGTTGTATGTTGAAGACAAGTGTGCTCTGAGATCATCGAAATTTTGGAGGCACTGCCAAACACAACCAAATTTTGGCGCGATCACCCTCGATCACTTCCAACCTGTTCACAGCGCCGCGTCGGACATGATACCCAAGTTCAGCAATCCTCATTTCCTGGCCTTATCAGAGCAGCCAGTGACGCGGTCGGAACTGCGCGAACCCGATAATGAACAAGAACCACTCCCGACCGATGTTCTGACAAAGCTGGAAGAGACATTGAAGAGAAATATTGAAGACGCCCTATACGTTGATTCACTCGTTCCCAATGACGGGAGGAAACGCAAGAAACAGAAATTAGTGAAAGATATCTCCCCTAACGTCGAGCATGAAGTCGAGGGGAATGTCGTTTGTGAGCATCCCTACAGCGCGGAGAGCCCGAGTCTCATCTCATTCACTATATAGCGTTCCGATTGTTCTCAACAAGAGCACATCCCGAGCTAGTCTCTTTAGCCCCACTTCCTCCCCCTCCGTCGATGTGGGCTCAATTGCTTCATTGGACCATAGAATGCGTGAGACTGATGTTTTGTCTGATTAGATATCGAGAGCCAGAGTGTGAGGACTCACCGGAAATGGCAAAAAAAAGAGCTTTATTTTCTAGACAAGTCGCCGTTGACGCGGAATGGGTGGCCAAGCAGGCTGCTATGAGATATATGGTGGGCGACCCAGGGCGTTCTCGTGAAGTGCATCGTGATTAACCCCCCTCTCTGTAGGATCCTTTCTCCAGAGGTCCACTGCTCGAGGCAGCCCTAACTTCTTCCTTGAATATTCCCTCTCAGAGTATTCTCCTGCTCGAGCGGCCTCTGCCAACGACCCACAAGCTTAGATCTTCAATACAACAACCGCACGAGATGGATGCTTCCGTGCTCGATGGCGGCCCTCCACCTCTCGCTCGCGTCCCTGTCCTGAACATAACGCCACCTCGCGGTGAAATTGCCGATCAAACCAAAATTAAGCAAAAGCGCAAGCGGGTTAGAGGGAAGACGAACAAAACAGAACGCCCGCCGCCTAGATACTGGGCCCCAGACCCAGCATGGGGTGGGAAGGGCTTGGGATATGCATTTGGCTACCCCAGTCACTTGAATAACGCCTACTCGTACGACTACGGTGACGGACACGGCGGTAGTGCTGTAAACTCGGGGCGAGCGTATAGGGACACAATGAAGAAGGCAGTGGCTTCTGCAACATCTGGTTAACCAGGTCCGCCACGTCCCAAGTCTCCGCTCTATCGAGTCCACATTTACCTCCTTGGCACTAAATTGCCCTCAAGCGACTACGGCCACTCGCTGACAGCTGTGCGCTCGACCAAGCCCTCCGAGACCTGCAGAGTGAGGGTCTTCCTCGCTGTATGCGAAAGTGGATAGAAGATCATACCGGGTGACACATCGTATATGAGGCAACGCTCGTAGTCCCCAGGCTTGGGTCTCAGTGTGTTATTGATTTCACAAAACGACTTGATTTTTTTGAATTGAAAAGGCAGAGCAATTTATATTTTTTTCGAGGGTTTAGACATTTTTAGTAAGGAATAGTGAAGGGAAAGAAGGGAAAGAACGAAGGAAGACGGAAGGAGATTTTTTGGGGGTTTTGTATTTTACGAAGGAAAGACGAGAGAAAAAGAACGGAGGTGTTTTTGGGTTTTATATTTTACGGAGGAAAAGAAAGAAGGAAATGAGAAAAGGGTATGTAAGTTATACCGGAATATAACTAAAGGAGTGAAGAAATAAAAGAAGAGAATGTGAGAGAAGGCAAGAGAAGGAGACAGAAAAGAATCCACCCAGCCAACGACGCTTCATACCCACTTCGATCCGCAACACTGTAGCCGAGGCTGCCAACTGTTGCTGGTATCAACCCATCCTCGAGATGTTCGCTTTCCGAATCATCAACAAAGCCGGCGTGGATTATCGCAGGTAGACTTGAACTTGGGGGCATCGGAATCGTTTCACCCATGGATGGCTTGTCCGGTGATGAAGTCACTGGTGCTGGAAGAGGAATGCTTGCTTCAAGTGGTGACGCAGGCTTGAGATAGAGCGTCTCGAAGGACCCAAGACTTGGGATCCCCTCAAACAGCTTGTCCGCTGAAGGGAATTCGAGCTGCTTGCTTTTCGCAGAATCTACGGCTGCTGGAATTACTGCACAGGAACTCGGGCAGGTTGGCGACGAATGGCTGGAGACGGAGACCGGAACAAAGATTTTGGCGCTGAATCCCGCCTCATGGGGAGGCGCAGACTTGAGGTACAGTGTCTCGTAGGATCCGAGACATGGAATCCCCTCAAAGAGCTTGTCGGCTGTCGGAAATTCGCCGAGAAGCTCACCGAACGATATGCTCCCTGAGATCTTCGGGAAAAGAACATCAGCGCCGATTTCTACTGCGGCTACGGTAACGGCCGCAGGAGTAGAACCGGCCGAATTCGCACATTCTTCAACGTAGACATCGTCGAAGACATCTGGAACGAAGGACGGACGTGGCCCAGAACTCTTCTTTTCATTTTCCCCGGAAATCAACTCTGGCGAGCCCAAGAACGAGGGCATAGCCAGAGCCGATGGGTAGTACCCGAACTTTGAACAACCTAATGGCGGCGTGGCGATGAGAGAGGAGGTGGAGGAGGTGGCGGAAAGGGAGGGGGAGGATGCATTAGTCAACAGAGGACTACAAAGTAGCTGTCTGGACGTGGCGCATCGAACTCTGCCTGCCTTGGAGGAGGGGGAAGTGTGCAAGCCATTAGGAGATTCATATGTTGGAGTAGGGGGAGGTGAAACGGAGGATCTAGACCAGTCGTCGAACGAAATTGTGTCAGTCTTCTTAATGTACGTCGCTGAAAAGGCGAACGGGGAGGTGGCGTCCGAGTCCAAGGCTTCATGAACAAGCTGTCTCCATTGAGCCACTTGTAAGCTAGGCGATTCTATCCTCGATGTTAGGAGGGAATTGATCAGAAGCAGGCGTAGACATACCCAGTGTCATAGAACTACTTTCAAAGCCGTGGATTTCGCATTCCTTGTCTTCATTGTAAGCCGGCTCTATGTCGTTGCTGCTCGGCCAAGCCATCCGTGCAACCATAGCCTTGGGGCCAGCTTCCTGGTCCGCCATGTCGATATCTTCTTCATCGACTTCTTCAATCGTCGAGAGACGACCTAGAGAGTAACGTGATGGCGCGGGCGTGAGCTCCTGAGGCCCGATGAAGGCGTCGATATTCTCTTGAGCTGAGTCCTCTTCTTGCTCTCCTTCTTGTGCTATAGGCGAGTCAAAGCATTAGAAGGTGAATAAATGAATGGCAGCATAAATAAACGTACCAAGTAGCATCTGGAGATCGTCATACCCGACGGATGAGCTGATTATCGAGTTGTGGCAGAACTCGGCGATATCGTGCTGCGCCCAGGATTGAAATGAGTAGCTAGCACCCTCAAATCCATATCCATATTCTTCATATTCGCGGGTGGCTGACCGGTATAACGATACCTGAGCGCCTTCGTCTTCGTAGGTCCCATCGATGTCGTCCCCAAGAGGGGCTAGCATTCCACTCCAAGTTGTCCTAACGATGTCAGCCATCGCTTCGGCGCCGCCGGCTTCCTGGTCTTTGACATCGATTGCGATGTCATCCTCCTCGTCGACTTCCTCAATAGTCGAGAGACCTCCCAAAGAGTACAAGGACGATCCGGAGGCGATGTCGTGCGATTCAGCAACGGCGAGGACCTCGAAATGGTCACGAGGTCGAAGCTCCTCGACGTGCTCGAGGTAGCAAGGCTGCGCGGTGGTCTGCGCGATGGAAAAAGTGCTGTAGACGTCAACTCCAGCTTCCGCGTCGGTAGCAGCGGATGGGACGTCGGCGCCGATGTTCATGGAGGAGTCTTTGTTGGCAGCCGAGGCGAACAAGGCGCAGAGGATGGCCCAGATGGCGCTGAGGAAGCGAGCAACGTAAGAGAACATTTTGGTGCGAGTGTTGTTGGGTGGGATGCTTGAGCGATGTGGTGGTAGAGAAGAAAGAGTTGTATGAGGGGTGGGGGGAGAGATGCGTCCTTTTAATCCTCAGGGAGAGGCTGACAATGGCGGATGGCGGGCTTGAGGCTGACGATTGGGAAGTCCCGGTCAATCCGAAGCCCCCGAACCAATTTAGTAGACTTGAGACATGTACGGCCTGTTCTTGATGTTATCCGTCTTGATACTGGCCTCGTTTCTGCGGGCAGGCTATCAGTATCACTATATCGTAGACACGACTCGGTTTATATCCTTTGGCACGGGCCTGGGCGACCACGACCCAGCTTGTAGGGAATTAATATAGAAAAGTTGCGCTTTGGATCGACTTTTCTGTGTTGGGAGGTGCCAGTGTTCGCGGGGTCATGGCGTAGTGGAGAACAACCAGGAAGTAACTATCGCTTCGCAATCGAAGTTCGAACCGGACCATCAATTGAGAAGGTCCTCCAGTCTAGTAGGGGATGCAAGGAAGCTAACCACTTATGAGTGACCTAAAAAAATTGACTTTCGCGATCTCGAAGGTTGTTTTATCAGTGAGAAGGTGAAGTTCGAACTTGGAAGTTGCTTGGAAGAGCATTGTACTTCCCGCTTAGATCCGAACTTGTATGTGGATCTTATCACGTTCACTGATAATCTCAATCTCAACATAGCCTCCATCACGTGCACGATTGATGCTGACACGGAGCAAATCAGCGACAACATCCATTTCCATCGTACCATGCACTTTCACCATCCAAATTCATCATCGCATACGCTACAAACCATGCGCGGCGACGACGACGAACGCGCTTCCCTTCTCTCTTCCAATTCGAACTCCTCAAACTCCTATGGTGCTGCCCCGCCCTCAAATGCACCAAACACTCGGCGCATTGTCTTCAATGCCACCTTGAAGATGGCTGCCATCTTCGTCTGTGGCTCCCTGTTTCTTGGGGGAACCCTCTGGTTGTCCTTACCACCTCTAGAACCGTGCGCTCATCCTCCTTTGGTCGTTTCCCCTGACTGACATGTTGCTGTAGAGCCGACCGGGACTTGCTACGGATACCGAAGTCCTTTGAGCAGCTGCAGCAATTGAACTTTCTCCTCAAAAAGTATAGAGATATCTACCCCTTCCGCATCCTCGTTTCCTATGTCATCACCTATCTCTTGCAAGTGCATTTCCGCGCTTCTTCGTAACGATTGCTGACATCGGGCCGCCCGCAGCTTGCAAGCATTTTCTTTACCTGGGTCCATGTACTTGTCGATACTCGGTGGTGCCGTTTGGGGTGTTCCCAGAGCCCTACTCCTTGCGTGTTCATGCGTAGCGACCGGTGCCACCCTATGCTACCTTCTATCCGCCGCCCTCGGCCCCGCACTGCTCACCGTCCCACGTTTCAAAGCTCGGTTAGACTCGTTAGCCGAGAAAATCCGCGCTAACAAAGAAAACATCCTCTCATATCTCATCGTTCTACGCATCGCACCCCTCCCCCCTCACTGGGTTGTCAATGTTGTCTGCCCGCACGTCGGCATCGGCATCGTCCCGTTTTGGGTATCCACGTGGTTTGGAATTCTGGGTGTCACCGTCATCCACACAACGATAGGCGGTGGGTTAGACGAGATGACGAGCCCGGACGACTTCAAGCTGATCAGCTGGAAGAACTTCTTTGGTCTGTCGGCAGTGGTAGTTGGCGTGATGATTCCGGTGGGGCTGAGGTATTGGTTTGGAAAGAAGGTCAACGTAGAGGACTTGGAGCAAGCCTCTGTGGTACCGCCGCCCGGTGCCGGGCCTCTGTACTTGGACGGCGAGGACACTATTCTCGCTGTAGGACCTCCAGCTCCTGGCAAAGCCAAGACGTTAGTCGCAGTTCAAGACGCTACTGATGCCGACCTTGAACCGTACGAGGACGACTCCGATGATGATGAGGACATCATTCTTGAAGCAGGGCCCACCTTGGACGCTGATAAGTCGAAATCAGTTCGTGCATCGTCGCCCGCATCTGTCGCTAGCTCCAGCCGTAGTCTCATACGGTAGTTGCCTGTTGTGCCGCTTCCCCATCGCACGTTTCGTCTTCGCAATTGCATCCCATCACAATTCGCCCCAGTGGCTGTATCAATATTATTAAGATCCAATTCGCGTTGTATTCATTCGTTCTTTTTGCTGCTGTTCGGGAGCTCTCTTGAATCTATATACACACATATGTAACATGGACTGTTGAAGCCAGATTACGATTATTATGACGCCCCTTCACGTTGACGAATCACATTTTCGTTGATCTGTTCCACAAACCGACGTTAGTCGATTACTTTGAGGTGTCTGAGACGCACTCACTTATATTTATAACTGTGGGATGGGAGGGACGACCATGAGAAGGTTTACAGGGGTGCGTGTACCGTGCGAATGAGTATGCGGCAATCTCCGGACAATGGTCTATTCTGATTGGTTGAGCGCTTGAGACGGTCAATTCAAGGGAATTGGGGAGGACGGCGAGCTCGATATGTCTCACATCATGCAGCCCATGCATCTTCAAATCGACCCCCAACAGCAGCAGCAACAAGTCCAGCAGCAAAATCAACAACCTCAACAGCAACCACCACCACAAAATCCACCGTCGCCTCAGTTGGATCCTCAAGGATCTCAGCAGGGCCAGCAGCAGCCGGGGCGCAAGCGTAAAAAGAATAACTCTGAAGAACCCCATACACCTTCAGAGCCCCGTCGTCTCAGACGATCTCATGAGGCCTGTGCAAGATGTAGAAGCAAGAAAATTAAGGCAAGTCCCGTCGGTGTCGCCCGACGGCAACTTCCACCATTTTCCCAACAATTCTCTCATCCCTTTCTTTATGAAAATCCACATCAATCAATACTGACTTCGTGGTAGTGCGACTCAAAACATCCACGATGCACCGCTTGTGCGACATCTGATGCAATATGCCAGCAGGAAGACAGACACAGGCAGACGCTGACTCCTCGAGGCCATACTGAGCGCATTGAACATCAACTGGCTCAATGTACTGCATTGCTGCAGCGGCATATTCCAGGTTTCTCACTCGAACAGATTGACACGTTTGTTGCGAGAGAGGGAGTCACTATCGAGGAAACGAGAAATTTGGTGATTCCTACCGATGGCGTCTTCCAGATCGAGGCGTCTGGTGTAAAGCCATACCCAGGTTTAGGTCCTGATCCATTTGGTGACGCCGCGCGGGCTGCTATCAAAGCAGGATCTTACTTCTACCCCCCGCCGCCTGGTTATCCGATGATGGGGTATCCACCCCCACCACCTAATGCCTTGCCTTTTCCTCCGCCTCCACCGCCTCAGGCCCTACGGAACCCTCCCATTGCCGGACAATACCCCATGAATCCATTCCCTATGCAGCACATGCCGTACCCTCCCCCTCCCCCACCCCCACCAACGGCCTTGCGGAGCAGTGAGAACAACATCAAAGGCCAAGATCCCCAATCCAACGACATGTCTACGACGCAGGTACGTTTAGAGATAGAATCAAAGGCATCTTGTTTTGAACTTCAGCCAGGCAATAGCGAAAACTTTTGGTGTTACGGCAGCCATCATGAACGAGATCGCAGGCCCCGACAAGGAGGACTTAGCCGTAGGCTCCTCCGGACTCACTTCAGGCCGAGATCGGGACATTGGTGAAACGTCCGCACCTCGAGATGCAACGAAGTGGACTTCCGTGATTGTTCGCCGCAACTCACTGTCGGGAGGAACGCTCACTGGCATGCTTCCCCACGCAGGCCCAGTCACTGTATGGCTCCCCAAGAATCGCGAAATGCTCAAGGTCATTGTCGACGTTTATTTCACGCGTCTCGACGTCCACCGCCCCGTGTTTCCGCGCAAGGACTTTGAGAAAACTCTCAACGATCTCTACGAAGGTTTGACAGTCGCGCATGATCCTGGTTTCGTTTGCAGTCTTTATCTGATTCTGGCTTTGGGGACATTGAGTGAACTGAATCACAAGGCGGCCAAGCTTGATGAAAGTGGCACGATGCACCCGGGACCTCTGAAGAAGCTAATGCCTCCCGATTGGCCTGATCATGACGAATTCTTCGAGAGAGCGCTTTCCGTAAAGCCTGATCTTCGAGTCACTATATCAAGTTTGCAGGCTCTCATTCTATTGCAATGGTATCTGTACACTGAGGTTAGTATATCTATTCCTATGGTATATCCGTCACTCAACCTGTCTTTCGTGCAGAGACAAGGTCGAACACTCTGGCGACTCGTTGGAAGCCTCGTCCGCCTGTCAGTAGAACTTGGACTTCATCACGACCCCACTCGTCAAAAAGAGACCTTCAGCGAGGAAGAGTGTGAACTTCGCATACGGTTATGGGGCATCGTCATAATACACGATCGTGGTACCTCCATTCTCCTCGGTCGCCCGCTCGGTATATCACCTGATGATTCAAGCACTCCTCATCCCCTAGCCCTCTCTCCACCAAGGCAACCGGACGTATCAGAACACTTCATCCTCTCTTTCCCCATTGCCGATATGCAAGCCGACATCATCAATTCACTGTATCGTCCAAAACGCGAGGGGGTCGAAGCTGACTGGGAGTTGCGTGTCCGCGACGCAAAACGCATTATCAAGTCTATGCTCGAATTTCGACGAGGCTTACCAGAAAGCTATCGCTATTACTTCGGGGGTACTGAAGATTGGCCACTTGAGAAGAAAAGCCAGTTGGTTGGGCAAATCACGGAGGATCAAGGCTTGACACTCTTGAAGCTTGGTATAGCAAGAATACTTCTACTTCGGGCCCTGTTTACCCTTAACGATCTACCGTTCCATTACCAAGACCTTGCTCTCAAAGACGGTAGGACGCCCTTCACGCCTATTCACTCGTTTTCTAAACGTTCATTTTAGCCGTGGTCACTGCTCACAATATCATCGTAATTCATAACCAACTGATTCGCTTCCCCGATATCGCCTTCTTTACCTCACCCATCCCCTTACATATCGCGGCCATGATCATCCTCTACGGTCATCTTTCCAAATGCAAACGTCTTTCCAAGGAAGTAGCTCTCGAAGATATGGCTCTCGCCCTCTCTCAGCTCCCTAGATTCCGTTGGCGCTGGGAACGCAAGGACTTCGCTGGGGAACATCCTCTTATTGCCAAGCTCGCAGAACGCGTGATGGAAGTCAACTTGAACACCGTCCGCCCTCCTGCTCATCCTGTCCTCATCCCGGAAATGATGTGGGAGGAGCAACTTGTTCCAAAGTCCCAACAAACTACCCCCACCCTCATGGCGACCCCATACCCCGTATCCGCCACGACCCCATCTAATCCTCATGCTGTATACGGACCCCAGCAGCAAGCACCAGCGCCAGCAAACGGCCCGTCGCCTCATAGCGAAAGTAGGACCGCTTCTACCGCTGGCACCCCACCTGATACAAAGATGGTGGAGATGCCGTCTTCTTTGTTCTACCCCTTCTTCCCTGACATGCAAGTTCGTCCTCCTGGTGCCGGACCTGAAAGTGCCAACGGCCAGCCAGCGCAGGGACCTCCGCCTCCCCACGATTACCACCAGTTATTAGCCGCTGCAGCGCATCAATATGCATATCAAGGCTCAGCGGACTGCTTTATGTCGGAGGAACGGGATCCGAATCACACACAACCTACCTCTATGATGTGGGCTGCCGGCGTAAGTGATCACGATGGTTTTACTTTCCACGTCAACTCAAATTTGTATGCACAGGCACCGCCGAATCACCGTGCCCCCGTGCACTACCCTATGCCTCCTCAGCCTTGATCTTGATTACCTTCGTGCTTGGGACATAACACTCCTGACTGCTTTGTTCTCTGTATTTGATGGGGCCTATGCGTTCTCTGAAATTTCTGTGTATAAATTTGTTATTATTCAATTAAATTAGCATGCGGTTGGAATCCATGCACCTCGCTTAGGCCCTTTTTACACTTCCATCATTGGTCTCAAGACTTCCCAGTTGCTCCTTTCCCTGGAACTGATTGTTGTCATTCCTAAGGGTGCGTCCTATCGCAGGCCAGAAATAACGAAATGGTATTGACGATCGCCCTCCACGTTTGAAGATTTTCCGTTGTTCTTTTGCGATGCATGGCAATTTCGACAATCAGGCGGGCCGTTGGGACACCCTTGTATCGCCGTAATGCAGACCAATCCAATACAAATCCCAGCCTCCAGAAAGGCGAGTCAATTTACGCCACATACATCTCAGACATGTCGCTGATTCCTGCCGGCCCGTTCAATTAGTATGTAGATAGCCTTTAGTCTTCTGGACCTCCCCAATGGGAACGTGAATGAAGCTCCAGAATTCCCAGTTCGCATGACTTTGACAGTTTTCGTGTTCGTGGCTCTCGCGGGCCGCCTATATGTTGCCCGGTGTATCGTCGGTGTCGTCTCTACCTACCTCTCGTCACATCGCCCGCTCTGCAAGTCTTTCCATCCATCAATCTCGGAAAATGTCAGCTCCATTTTGAACTCGCTTCCATGGTGAGCTACACGTATCAGATGGTTCTTACCTACCGATAACTTTGCAGTCATTTTATCCACGCGGACCGTCGGTGCAACCGCACGCTGTCATTTTGCTGCTCTGCGAGAAGACTAGGTTCGACAATGGGCCACTGGCCGTGTATATAAGGCCGTGCAATAACCTGGTTCATGCAGTCGACCATCGTCACTTACCAGCAAAACATGTTCTCCAAGCAACTCTTCGCCGCCGTTGTTCTCAGCGCTGTTGTCCTCGGGAACCCGTAAGGCTTCCGGCTCATTCAACGGAACGCTTTTATTAACAACTTTATTTCATCCTTTGCCAGGCTTGAGCCACGCGCTGCTACGAATGCTTTCCCTACCCCGCCGACCACGGTTCACCTCAGCGCACCAATGAGGATTGCTGCTGGTCAGACCTTCACGCCTTCCCAGCCATACACCCGCTACGACCGCGGATCCGGTGCTTGCGAAGGACAAACAGAAGGAGGCGATGCTGACGCTGTTTTCCTCTTGGAGGAAGGCGCAACTATCAGTCGCGTCGTCATCGGAAAAGACCAGTCAGAGGGTATCCATTGTCTCGGTAAGAAACCCGCTCCTTTATGACTGGACATGGTTTTGATGCTTCGTTCAAGGATCGTGCACGATTGACCATGTGTTCTTCGAGGTAGGAACCTTGTTATATCACACCATCTAACTGGCTAATCTTTTCGGGCAGGACGTTTGCGAAGATGCTATTACTATCAAGCAAACCAGCGGTACCAGCCGTATCAACTACGGTGGCGTATGTATACTCCCATCTGGTCCAATCCCGCTTATCTGACATATATTGGTTGATAGGCTAAAGTGAGACGATCAATCCTGAAAGGCGCAAAAAACCCATATTGACCTATCCATTAGCACGCAGAAGACAAGGTCGTTCAGCACAACGGCGGTGGAACTGTGAGTGGTCTCGTATACGAATCATCAACACCTTTATAATATTCATTCATAGGTTATCATCAATTCTGTACGGGTCTTTGACATCGCGATGCCATCTTTCACTTAAGCATTCATTAGTTCTACGTCGAGGACTTTGGGAAGCTTTACCGCAGCGTAAGTGCAGTGGATCATGAGCATGAAATCACTCTCACACGCCCCTCATAGTGTGGTAACTGCAAGACGCAGTACAAACGCGCTGTTCAGGTAATACCTCGCAACTTTTCACATTCTGGCCCCCGCCGTGCTAACCTGGGGGTTTCCAGATCAACGACGCATGGGCTGTTAGTGGCAAGTCTTTGGCTGGGATCAACACGTAAGCCTCCTCTGCTCCTTGGCGAAAGAGCTCTTCTTTGATGTTGGTGATTGCTACGCAGCAACTACGGAGAGTGAGTTCTCTACATCGGCCACATGTGCCAGGTCGCTCATACTTTATTTCCCAGCACCGCAACGATCCGCACCACTCAAGTACACAGCGTGAGCTCGATCTGCGACAGGTACACCGGTAACAACAGTGGCGCCGAGCCTCCCAAGACTGGCTCAGGTCCCGATGGCACTGTACGTGACGATCAACTTAGACACATTCTCGCTATACTCACAACATTGTTAGTACTGCAAATACAGCACTTCCGACATCACAACCATTTGAAGGGCAATCCAATTACTTCGAGTACCCTTCGTCTAGTTCTCCCTTGGGCTTTACTTGTATCTTGTTGCTTCCAGCAACGCCAAATATAAAAAATTGTTTGTCTTCTTTGGCCTTCTCCAAGACTGTTCTGCCGGGGCGTACGTGGGAGATCAAAGCTTGCTGTTGCCAATCTTAAGATACTAGAGTTATGTATACACCATGTTTCAGAGGTGTTTATCCTACACTCATATCGTTACTACTATTTGCCTCGTCAACATGACCAGTCTGAGGCTGAAACCCTACAACCATTTCGTTCGTCGCTCGCTCCTTCCCTTTCTGCTGCTTCATAGTTACAAGCATCTTTTGCTCTTGGAATCTTCGCGTCGCAGCATCAACCTGGGCCTCCGACAACATAACTGGCGCCATTGTACTTCGATCAAGAGCCAGGTTCAGGAGCTCCAGCATTTGGTTATTGATGGGGTCTATGCTCAAAGCCTGTGAACATGGGGTCAGCAAGTTGTTGCGCGTGCAGATGCAAAATCAATGCGGGACATACCTCGTGGTATTTGACGATGGCGGCATCCAGGTTTCCCATTAGTTGAAGGACCATTCCCATAAAACCAAGCGCCATTGCGTTTCGGGGTTCGAGGTCCAGTACCTTTTGGTACGCCTCGTGAGCTTCTGCATATCGTCTATGAAGCGTAGTAAGTATCTGCACTCTCAGTACGCATGATTATTACGGACTTTAGCTTTCTATATGCGGTCCCCAAGTTCATGTATGTCGTACACCAAGTCCTTTCTGAGCTTTGTGTTACGCCCGCCACATCAAGGGCTTTGACAAATAAGTCTGCAGCCCCCTGATAGCTACATAAAGGCCATGAGTTCCGTGAAACATATACAACCAGGAAGGATGGTATACGGACTCGCCATGGTTATACGCCATCACCCCACATTCATTCATCAGAAGCGGGTCCCCGTCGCAGAGGGTGTTGGCCGCGTGGAGAGCTTCGTCCGCCAAGGCAAAGTTTGAAAGAATAATATGCTCCATGCCCACGAACATCAGAGGCATATGTGTTCTATTGTAGTAAGCATCCAAGTACGACGTGTTGCGAATTGTCTCGCTTACCCAGTGAACATTCGCGCGCAGGTGGAATATGCTGTCACAGCGTGGTCATGTTCGCCCTCCAGGGAAAACGTGTGCCCAAAAGCCACCCAAGCGGCCGAGTGACGTGGATCCATCAACGACGTTTTGCTAGTCAACTCATTAGTACCCGGTTTGTAGACTAGACGACTGAAGGCAAGTGGTATACCTGAAGTACTGCCTTGCTTGTGGATACTTAGCGCTAGCAAGGTACCACACACCAACCGCGTACCAACTGGCCGGGTTTTCTGGTTCCCGCTCGACCAATTCGTGAGCCAAGAGGAACAACTTGGAGTGAAGGTGCTCGAGGTGGTACATGCACGCCACATGTATATTCATGGTTTGTTTGTGTATAGCGACCATATTCAGGATCCTAGACCTCTATGACGCCCTCGATTGTGTGGAATATCAACTTGGCGAACTCACCTCGACGTGATCTCGTAACAATCCGCCCATTTGAAGGACGAATACAGAGCATCTGCGAAGCTGTAGAGCACGTCTGGATTGTCACCGAGTTTATATTCCTCCACCAGACGTCGTCGTGTCAGCTCGTGTTCGACAGCATGCTTATATTTTCGGAGGCGGGAAGTGTACATCAACTGCACGAAGGCGGCATCTTCGGACGTTTGTTCTTTGTAGGCTAGACCTTGAATGAAGTCCCACTCTGAAATACCATTCAATAACACTGTTGCTGGCAAACGACGACGAGTTCACCTTCGTTGACGGTCAATAATTCCCCATCAATAAGTGCAAGAAACGCATCGTAGCACTTGACATCAAGCGCTAATGCCTCCATGTAGCATTCCTTCGCAGAGTCCCCGCGATTGAGTTTCTGCATCAATATTCCCCGTAGATAGCACATCGACGCTTCGACCTTGATGCCACCATCAACGTTAGGTATAGCTGGACCACTTCGTCCTGACTCGCGGAATGGATTGGATTCCCCCAGCATCTCCGTCGCCTCTGCCCAGTTACCTTGTCGTACTTGGCATTGTGCAGCAAGATATCGACACGCGACACTTAGATCCACGAGCCTCGAAACGCCCTCTTGCATATCCTCTGGCACCTCTATCATCCCTCCGGGGCCCATTGGCAAACGAGGAACTAGGGGAGGAGGGGGCATATCTTGTTCACGGCCTTTACCCTTTCCAGAGTGACCATTCGTCAAACCTTGGGTGGCTTCATCGTCGGGTGGCTTGGGTGGAGCGGTAGAGAACGGTCGAGTGAGCAGTCTTTCAGCGCGGGCATACTGGTGATTCATGAAATACGTTTGCGCAAGCCAAAACGCGTCGTTGGGATCGTCTAACAGATAATGGGTCACCGAGCACCCAATTATGAGACAACTTACTGGTCCATGTCAGAATTTTGTCGCCCCAAAAGGCTGCTGTCTCATATAAATGCTGCATCAACGCGTCGTGCCGCCATAATCTCATCCTATCGACCACACCCCATTCATATTCACTCTCATCATCGACTTCATCTTCCGATTCTTGAAAGACGTCGGTGGTGTCGTTTGCTAACGGGTGGGGATAGCGACTCGAGCTCGATTTGCCTTTTCTATGCCTCCGTGGGGAAGATCGCAGTGGAGATGCAGGAAGAACAGAACGATTTGGGTCAAGAGCGAAGGAATGCGGGTGAGACGCTGTGCTTGAGTTGGCATCCAGGAGTGAATCAACAAGATATTGGGGCCCAAAGGAAAAAGAAGAGCCTATAGATCCTCGATTTCGCGAGCCTGAAGGAGAGGGAATGTTAGGAAACGGAGGAATTCCATGAGGATTTGGAGGAGGAGGAGTGGCCATGGGGAAATTGTAGGCGCCCAAGGATTCGACGCGACTTGAGGTTGTTAGGGGAATTTAGGGGAAAGGGCCAACCATTTTCACATAAAGTAGAGAATCGTGTCCAAGCCAATGCCTCCTGGATGATGTCCCAATATAAGAAGACAGAAGCAAAGGAAAAGAAGGTGCACATCAATGTCGCATATTTATGTACCCCAAATGTATCGACATACAACACCGAATTAAACAGACGACCAAAATGAACCCGCCTCCCTAGCACCACACTTGTCACACACTCCCCTGATCAACTCCTTCTCCGACTTGGTTAGAAAGAGTATTATCGTGCTGAGCCGAGGGACTTGGACAAACGCGTCTAGGTATTGCCTAACCTGGGCATTGGCTTCGCTGCTTTGCGATTCAACCGACCGAAACATCTCGAATACGGATACCAGCAAGGGAGGTTCAAGGGATGTTTTGAACAATTGAGGCAGCGTAGACGGCGGTATATTATCCTATCGTGCATACCATCATTAATGAAGGCGAGTCTTCGGCAAACATAAGAACATACCAAAAGGAGCTTCCATTTGTCAGATGCAGTCGACAATGAATGCATCGCCCTCGCAAAATCGAAGAGGGACATGGTAGGTTTTGGGGTATCATCAACCGACGGACCGACGTGCGTAAAAACGGTGTGCTTCCCAGTGGGTCTGAATATCCCACCCCCCATTCTACTTGGTTTGATACTGTCTCGGGCCTGCTTGGCTTCCTTGAACGATGCAGGTTTGGGTGGAGGTAGAGAAGGAGTCGCGACTTCGCTTTTCTTCGCTTCCGATCTTGGTGGCTCTGCGGTGCGAGTGGTAGATGATTGCGAAGGCGTCGACGATGATGGCTCAGATGGGTTTAGTGGTCGCGTCGAAACAGGTTTGAGGAGGTCATCAGATACGGGTGTATCGTCCACAATCGTGATGGGTATCCTCCGTCGAACTGTACTCGGCTCGCCTGATGCTGGTGTTAGGATTTGAGCGCGAGCCTAGGGGAATGAGTCTAAATATCAAAAGATTACGCGCAGCCGACTTACAGCTTTCGAAGCACCCAGCTTCTCCATGATCTCTCGCAACTTTTGCAATTCCAGCTTCGCAGCATCATTCCCGGGGTCTGACTTTACGATCGCCTCGAAGTCTAGGCAAATTTGATCATTGATCAGTTTATGGCCGAAATATAGCAGAAAGACGGCCTACCTTCCTTGGCAGCGTCGTACTTTTCAAGGCCAACTCGAGCTTGACCTCTCCGAAACAGTGCTTTCAGGTTGTTTTTACTCAGCTCCAGTACCGTCGTGCAGTCCCGCTCCGCATCTTGATTTCTGTTCACCGCTCAAATTGAGAACTCTTGATGAAGTTGAATGGCCGGAGATGAGAGATGCAGAGACAGTGCTCACTTTCCTAGCTTCAGGTACGCAGCGGCGCGGTTTAGTGGGAATGTCGCGTCTTTCCTGTTGTTGAGGATTGCGGTAGTGTAATGCCCAACGGCTGCATAGTAATCGCCAGCTTTGAACGCTTCATTCCCCTGTTCTTCCGTATGAGCGGGGGTGATTTTGAGATGGGAGTGAATTGAACCTTTTCTTTCGCTTGCAGCGCTTTTGCGGGGTTGTTCATGTCCATCGCTTCCAGAACAGAGCGTGTGCAGGTATGAGCTTGCCCCAATCCGAAGCACTGCAGTAAATTAGGTAAATTCGGCAGACTACCACGTGACTGATATAGACAAGGGGCATTCCCTTTCTCCTCCTTTCCACTTTCGAGCTGCTTCGCACACGTATTGCTTCCTATGAAAGTATTTATAGTCATGTCGCGTCGTGTCTTTACAATCGATAGTCTATATACATCGTCCTCATGTATTTATACAAGTTCCAATATATTGTTGCCTCATTCCTTCAGAAATCGTCTCCCGAGCCTTCACCTTCATCTACCTCCCAATCAACGTTATCTAACGCAGCCTGGCCCTCCTCATACAATTTATCAAGCCCCGTCAGCGTTTCCAAGTACTTGGGCTCGTTGAATGCCTTCAGCATCATTTCGAATCCCTCTTTCTCATACGCATTGAGAACCTATATCACCGAATACACACCAACGTCAATTCGATCATACAGCCGTAGAGGACAGAAATGAGTACGCACTGTATCGCTGCACCCTGTGCATCTGTCATACGCAGGACCTATGATAGACAGGTTCCTGAATTGCGCTAAGAACCCTCTCAGCTGATGGGGGACTAGGCCAAGGACGCTCCCGCTTTGACTTGGATCAGCGAGTTCGTTGCCTTGTTGTGGAGGTGGTGCGGGGGCGTTGATGCTGCGAAGGCGCATACGCGTCTGAAGAAACCCAGGGGAGTAATGGATATCACTTACCCGTCGGGATGTTGGAGCAGTGAGGCTAGGAGCTCCACAGCGGTAGATGCAGCAATAGAAGCTAGCCCAGGTCTCGTCACCGTGCACATCTGATCCAGAGTCCGGTCTGTCAGAGACTATCCGTGGATCCCAACAATGATATTGTTAGTGCTTTGCAACTAAGCAGAGGGATGGAGAAGAGGCGCACGTCTGCAGGCGCGACTATGTCGTTGCAATAGTAACATCCGAGAGGGAATTTCCCATCCGATGGTGTTGCCGTAGAAGCTTTGCCACGCGCGCCATGTCTCATAACAAGGAACGTATCAAACCCGAGCGCGGCGTTCAAGACTATCTGAGATCAATGATAGATTCAAAACTTACGGAAGGTAGATCAGAAGAATTGTGCGCACCTTTCCCTTAGATGCACCCATAACCGTAGGTAACCATCGGCTTTCTCTAGAGTCCATCAGCAGGAACACGGCGTCGTGTTCATCGAAGAGTTTCTCAAGAGCTTCGACGTCTGCTTTCGTCTGAGCTATGGACGCCGGAGGTACAGGGTGACCCGGCATCGGGATCGATAGGTTATACCCCTTGGCATTCTATAGAAATGAAAAGATTTCACGTCAATTGTTGCGCAGATCCTGGTGGAGAACATGCAATACATACGACACCTGGGAAGATCTTCTTCAATCGCGCGGCGGCGCACGCAGCCTTGGGCTTCCCGCCTTCGAGGCAATCCTCGAATTCAAACAACGGCTGCCGGACTGGATTCGAGAACGATACACGTGCAGAATCGACAAACGTAATTGTGCGGACGCCCCACCCCTGTTAGACATCTAAGGGGGGAGAGGGGAGGAGAGAAGGGAAGGCTACGGACCATCAAAGTACGAGCAACGTAGCACCCAAGAGTCCCCGCTCCGAGGAGGAGACAACGCGTCGACGCGACTTTCTCGAGGTCAAGGGAAGGGAGGATACGCCATCGCATAAGTTTGAGATTAAGATCGACTGCTTGATCGGCAAGTCTACTCGATTGATCAGTCGAAGCCCTTGCGAAATGAAAAGATGGCGATACATACCTTGTTGGATCCATCATCGGCGCTAGGTCAGCGACTCTGGGCGCAAGCTTTCCCTGCATATTCTTTTCCCATCCAACCGCACTTGGGCGACTTGTTGACTCCACAGAAGCACCAGCACTGAGAACTCCAAATCGACTCTTCCAGCTTCCCGTCGTTGGTGATCCCTCTGAGACATTATCCCTCCAGCAAATAACGCGTAACGATGATGTCTTTTGGGGGTAAAGTGCACGAAGATAAGCAAGTAGATTGCGAAGGGGCCAACCCGGGTTGTGAGCCGCAGCCGAGGGATCTATGAACGCGACCGTTGCTTGCACCTCTGAGTCAAACTTATCGACCCCCAGGACTTGATTCTTATCGTTAATCAAGAAGAATGGAGCATGCGTTTGGGATTGCTTAAGTTGCGTGTGTATTCCGTTCAACGCGTCCTGACTAAATGTCTCCTCCGCAGACACCCAGCCGCGATCGTCGATCTCCCATGCAGGTTTCGCTGCAAAGGCAGGAAAAGCGAACCAGTAATAGTATTTGTATTTCTTGAGGTCGGCGTAGGATATAAGTAGGAATCGCGTTAAGAGCGATGCATCCCGGTTTCGGAGTATGCTTTCCCAGATCTATTTTCGTCATGCAGAGAAACTTGTAGATATCGTTGGCGACATACAATATCAGCTTCGTGGTTAAATAGTGATGACTTGTCAGCCGACTTGAACTCCTCGATCGTATTGAAATTCTTCACGGTCCCTTGGGCAACGACAGCACCTGCGGATGGTCTTCTCGTGGTCACTTCAGGACTGGCCAAGGTGGGGGAATACTCACTGGTGATCCTTCTGAAAGGACTCGGCTCCAACTGTCACATTGCATCCAAGGGCGATCTCCTGCCCCGTTTCTCTATCTTTGACTGATCGGCCAGTCGTGTACGTCGCAGTAATGGGGATCGCGTCGTCCGATAAACGTAGTACGTCTACCTTGAGGGAAGTGAGTTCGTGCCAAAAGGATGGCTGTACAAGCGACGCGAATGGCGCGAATTGGACGATGGGCATGGTGGATTGAAAGGAAACTACTGCTCGAGCGCTTATCACATCAACCGCAAGTCCAAGGCGTCCATTTTGGGCACTACTAGTATTGGCAGAACGATCATGGTGACCTCCTCGCATTCGGACAGGCGCGTCCTTTGGCATCCTCGACAGGACACAAAGTTCGTCGTTGGCGGTGGAACCCAAATCACCTTATATGAATGGACTCCAGAATTCCCAGAGATACGGCACATCACTTCTCAACATGACCTTCAATTTATGAAGGTGACTCGCTGTGTAAATACCCGAGCGACCGCATTTTTTGAAATTCTCCTCCCAGTGTTTTGCCTGGTCCCCCGACGCAGCATACGATGATTTATTTGCTGTCGGTTTCACCACGGGACGTGTGGATCTCATTCGCCTGGAGGCTTCCAAGTCTGCTCGACAATCGAATATTCTCAAGAGCGGCCCCATCGTTGCCCTCCCAGTTCGGAACTCTCGTTCTTGCAATGTTATTACATTCTGTGCTACGGACCCGAATTACCTGGCTGTGGGATTGGACAAAGTTCGCGGAGAGCCTAGTTTGGTGGTGTGGGACATAAGTTCTGCTTCTTCCGTCTTCACCCAGGCCTCGCACAACCCAAGCTTTACCAGCAACGTGCAGCCCAGGCCAAACCCTCAACTTCCTCGCGCTGAGTTTGGTTCTCGTGTAGATGTCCGTATCGTGCAACAACATGCATCAACGGAGGTTGTATCATCCCTCTCTTTCATTCCAAAATCTACTCACCTGCTACTCGCCGGGATTTCCTACCGCTGGCTTCGCCTATATGACCTACGTAACCCCATGCCATCAACCAGTAATGTCGCCGCAAGGGTGCATGGTATCGCTACAGATCCTTTTGACCAACATCGAGTTGCATGTTATGGTGACGGCATTGTGTCGATATGGGACGCCAGAAAACTCAATCATCCGCTGCTTACATTCACGGAAAAGGATGCCCTACACGATGGAGCTCGAATTCGGCCCAACTCAATATACTCGTGCATCGAATTTTCAAGTACAAGACGAGGAATGCTGGCTACGATGGAAAAGGATGCGTCATACGTGCGTTTCTGGGATCTCCTAGAGTCCCAAGCATCGTTAGTGGAAGATTCTCCAGAAGGCGCATCCCGAGATTCTTCATCGGCTAGTAGAACTACCAGAAAGTCCTGGGCCAATCTCCCCTGGACAGCAGGAGTTACAACTCCACAGCTTCAACCCCAGCTTAGGGAAACGGAAACTTATCCATCCTTGATGGCATGTGGTACCTTTAGGAGTAAGCCCCTTCTAAAGTGGTTCCCTACTATCAGCTAAAAGTAAACATGTCAAGCCAAGGTCTTTCCTGGGCCTCTGGCATCATTCGCCCTTGTACCTAGCCCTCAGCCGCACCCATTGACATCCAACGTAATGGTGGTCAACAGAGAAGGCGACCTCGAGCTGTACGCAGTGCACGATACTCCGAAGCAAGCTATCTGGAGTGGCCGGGGTGAACTCGCAATTGGGGCGGGGAAGTCATTCAGATTCATCTCTGGCTTCCAGGACAACTCTCCTCCTCCTGAGCCTTGGGATGCGCCCTCAGCTGATGCCAATCATCTCCAACAAAGATCGAGCCCGCGATCTCGTTCGCACTCTCTTCAGCGACTGGATGGTTCAGTTCGAGGGCGTAGCGGGCCTAGGACGAATGGATCCAACTCTCCTGCTTTGTTTGGGCGCGGTGACGACGAAGGATTCCCTGCTCTCTCGTTGTCGCCATACCCCACTAGTATCGCTGCTTCAAATACATATGGACGCTCGGGGAAGAGCAGAACATACAGCCCTATGTCCTTCCGAAAGTATTCTCTTCAGTACGAATATTCGTCATACCAGAAGGAGAAGGCAGATTCGGGCTCTCGCGTGTCGCGTTCGAAGGGGCCTACGGATAAACCTGGGGGTAGAATCACCCAGGATAATAGCTCCAGTCGGATCAGGAAACAGCAACCATTGAAAGCATTGAGACATGTCATCGAGGACGACATATCTATTACCATGCGCTCGAGAGTCATCAAAGGATATGGTCTCAGTCGAGTGAGTGTAGTATCAAGTCGCCATCTATGACCTTCTGAACACATCCGTACCAGCCGCAAGACAACACTTACATTACGCACGATGAACCTGACGGTCTTTTGACCGAAACCTGGGCATGGTTAAATCGTACGTTGCCCTTGATATGGACGTACCTTTCCTTATGTATTGCTTGGACAGACTCAAGAGAGATATTATGCACTCCAACGGCGCGAGTCGGTAACTACGACTTCACCTACGAGGGCCTACTGGGCATCTGGGAAGGATTCCGACCGTTGTCGAACCAACCCACAGAGCCAAGCACGGCGGAGGATCTTCTCGGCGCACCGGGATCTCGAGGTCGACGGAGCCGCTCCCCGAATGGAAGGTCTTTGAGTGCATTCCACACTGCTCTCACAGAACTTGCTGCTCGCAGAAATGTTCACCATTCTGATTGGAAGCCGACCATCTCGACATCGAAGCTGCTGCAACGACAGATTGCGCTGGATTTATGTGGTTGGAGTTTAAAACAAGATGACTTGAGTAAAGCCATCAAACGGTACAAACTTTCCTTGCCAGGCCTAACCACCGTTAATGACAATTGGGTTCAGATGGGAGAACGAAGGAAAGTACTCCAGGGCTGCGTGTTGGTTGATATTCACGAGACAATACTCTAAAGCATTGGATGTGCTCATGCGAAGCGAAGGTACGCATTCAGCTACATATTCGCTGCCACCTCATCACCTATCTCTCTAGATGAAATTCACCACATGATGAGTGGCACGCTGGCAGCACTGATACCACACGGCTCAAGTAGCTCTTCGATGAATCTAGAGCTACGGGAGCACTGCGAGCGGTTGATCGTTCGCCTTCAGGACCCATATCTACGAGCGATACTCACTCACCTCACCTTGGGAGACTGGTCAGAAATTCTGGATGAAGAGATTCTACCCTTCCGCGAACGCCTGGCCATCGCCTTCCAGTTCCTGGACGATAAATCCCTCTCGTCATACCTCCGACGATGCATCGAACGCTCCAGTGCCTCAGGGGATATCGACTGTCTCATTGTCGCTGGGTTGACAAAACCTGGCTTGGATATTCTCCAAGGCTATGTGGATCACACAGGCGACGTTCAGACGGCGGCAATCATGGCGTCTTTCGTTAGTCCTTGGAAATTTGTTGATCGCAGAGTGGACCATTGGCTGGATTCCTACCGAGATATATTGGATGGATTTAAACTGTTCCACCATCGCGTCAATTTTGATGTTGAACGAGGCAACATCATCCAAGCCGCAATCCAGAATGGGGACATACCTCGAGTGGATTATGTTCCACGCCAGATCTCCATGCGGTGTAATTATTGCAATAAACAAATCAGCCCTCCAAATTCTGCTGCACAATCCAAAGGACGGGTATGTTTCCTGTTTCATTGTTATGAGGTAGATGTTCACATAGTTCAGGTCAACGCATGCCCAAATTGTGCAAGACCGTTGCCGAGGTGTTCCGTGTGTTTGATGAATCTTTCCATCGTTTACGATGGCCAACGAGAGGCACAACTAACTCTGAACGATAGCAAAGGTAAGTGATACTTTTGTGCGGTAGATTCATGCTTACCGTCTCGTTACAGACACCATTGACGACGCTATTGTCATTTGCCAAACATGCAGGCATGGCGGTCATGCTTCCCACCTACTGGAGTGGTTCTTTGGAGCAGACAGTAATCGTTCTCACGGTATTTGTCCCGTTGCAGATTGCAATTGCCGGTGTGCAGACGAGTCCTGATCCAATGATCCATTATAAGGACACACACACAATATATATAGGATGTGCATTGTAATAGTTATGAGACTGTCCCGAGGAAGAATAGACCAACAATTTACAACCTAGTAGTCGTCAAAGCTACCAAAGAAGTCAGTAAAGCGGTAGGAGATCTAGAAGAAGGATCCTCACCGGTCTGGCATGAGCACGGGAGCTAGGAGACTCCACATGTACAACAGCATGCACACCCAACTCGATACTACTCTCATCCACATTGCCACCTCAGATCTTCCAATGTATACGTCAGAGTCTGGGTCCGCTGGGGCGTCACCAATAGGGTTCTTCGATACGACGTTCCTGAAGCTCGACGTTAGTAAAGGAAGGGTGAAGAACGTGAAGACACATACCAGTCTGTTAACAGCATGGCGACGTACATCGCAGCAATGGCAAATATGATATGGAACCAGGAATACTGCTACGATTTCAGCAACTGCTTGTTACCGTGTGACTGGGGACATACGTTATATCGGGTTCCTGTACGTTCATCATCGCGAGTCTCGCCAAGTTCTTCCTCCTCTTCCTCGTCATCCTCCTCATCGAGGGCGGAGGCAGGTATAGCACTAAAATACGTACAGTTAAGAGAAATAGGATTTATGTCATGGACTTACCCAGCCTCAACTGCGGCAAGAAGCGCTTGATAGCGGGGCGACTCCATACGCCCTGGCTGCGTGTTCACTACTCCCATCTCAGCGTGCCCAGCAATTTCGTTGTCAATAGGAAGATGGAGTGCGCCGGACTTCTTGGAACTTCCGGATAGGGCACGACTTTGAGTCGCCGCACGAGTGGTAGAGTATGCGATCGCGACGAAGGTGAAAATACCGCCGAGGACAACCGTTGTTGTACGCGTACCACCCGCCTTCAGCAGCGGGTTGCAGCCCTGTGCAGCGTGGGCATGATTGCTGACTGCGCTTACGATGAGATAGGTACAGTACGCGGCGACCATACCCGACTGTGCAAGGCCTGAACGAGGATTATATTCTTGAATTGTTGGGTGGATGCACATGATGGTGATGACAAGGCATAACGCGAGGTTGAAAGAGATGAAGAAGCGATTCAAGGTGCAACCGGAGTTGGCGAAGAAGCCGTACATAACACCAGTGAGGGTTATGGCAAATGCGTACATAGCAGCAGTGGAGCCAACAAGAATATATTGCCACATATTCGAGTTGGTTGGTGAGTTCTCCCATTTATCGAGGCACATTTCGGAGTATGAATGGGCGAAGTCGACGAGGAGAACAAGGCCCAAGAGAATGAAGATGGTTGCGCCGATAAGGGAAACGTAGTTTCCCCAGAACATAAAGAAGCCGTTTGGAATGAAGAAGCTGATGATAACGAGGATGATCCAAAGAAGAACCTTGGGACCCCACCAGCTGCAACAGTTGAACAAAAACCTCCGGAGTCGCATAGTGTACTCACCCATTCTGAATGGAGGCACGCTTATCCTTCGTGTCTTGGACGCCAACGAGCGATGTGCTGAGGATGAGGTGAAATAGGGAGAGGGCGAAGCAAATACGATGTACAGCCAATACTCCATAGCATTTGTCGCCTGCACAATCCATCTTGATGTAGTCGTAACTGTATTTCTCAATAAGTTTGATAGCCCAGTCGGTCTTCATGAGCCACGCCAGCATTGAGTTTAATGCGAATATCATCTAGTCGTCGAGTCAGTGTTAAAGTAACGATATGAGAAGTTCTGATACTCGCTGCAAATCCGATGCGGGTTGCAATTGACGAGTTGCAGTTACACGACTTGCAGAACATGGACGCTGTATGGTCCGTTGAGTGAGTCTAATTGGAAGAACGAAGCGCGAGTATCATACCCGCTGTAGATGTGCAGAAGAATGCTAGCCCAGCTAGACATGATGAAGCGACCGACCCAAATACACCAGCGATGGGAAAGGAAAGCAGCAACCCCATGATGGTCACGGAAGTCTTGAGGAAAGGTGTAGCAGGCGCTAATTGCCACAGTCACCGCACAGGAACGTCTTAGGGGCTCAATTGTCGATATATCAGACAGAATGTTTCATTGACAGTGACACAGGATCAAGTACGCTAAACTAGGGTTTGCCAAATGTTAGGTCTTTCCCATTGTTCTCCGTTTTCAGAACATTGCCAATGTACGCCCACTGTATGAGCATTTCCGAGTCAATCCTCGATCCTGGGAGGCAAATTGAGGCAACTTACGTTCAGGTAACCCCCATCGCCCTTACGGAAGAACTGTCCTGATTTAGCATTGTAAATCTCATAACTGTGCAACGTCGTGGGTCAGTTGAGCGCGGAACTGGCGGCAAAAAATGACACATACCCGATCGTCCCTCCAATCTTGACATCGAATTCTTGATGCCTGTGGTCCCAATCAACACCCCGTTGGCCATCCCATTTGTAGTCATGTTTTGTATGGCATAGAATCCAGTTGAACTGGGGTTGCTTAGCATGCAGTTGTCCGACGAGATCATACGTGAACTTGCTACGCGCCTATATTCAATGTCCATTTGTGTCAGCACTGAGTGGTGTATATATACCGTGAATGCAACCTACATCTTTGTCCGCGTTTATGCCGTCTTGTATTCCTGTGATAATACTTGTGACGACGTCGCCGAGAAGATCGGCCGCGCCCCCAGCTCCTTTTCGTGCCTCCAGAGCGTGGGTGCTGTTGGCCGCGTGGGTGTATTCCGTACTGTTGACCGGGTAGGTGTATTCCGTCCGAGCCTCAAGTTCTTGTTCAGCATCGAGAACTTGGACATGATCGGACTGTGTCCTGTACACCGCCGCTGACAAGGATGTGCGAGCAAAGAGGATGGCTGCCGTAGCGGCAATGAGGGTAGTTGATCGGAAGAACATATTGAGAGGGGGGCTGAAGTTGGACACCAGGTCGCTTCGTTAGAAATTGGTTGAGCGTGGCCGGCACGATGGGCTTTCTCATCGTCAGGGTGAGGTACTTATACCTAGAGAGAATCGACACAACCGCGTTGGTCATAAAGTTATTTTTAGTGCGCGACCGATACAGTGATGACGATGAAACGGATCGTAGGGGCTGAACCACCCTACCTGATGCATTGCGCCAAGATCAAACACATAGTAGTAGAGGTTTGGACCGGTTTCAGTTGAGACAACGGCGTAGCGGCACCGACAATGTCGCCAGACAAAGTCCCAATGAGTGTTACCTGGGACTCATGCTCTTAATCCTAACCAGCAAGTATGGTGATATAACGAGCGCGTCTCGTTGCGTTGCGAGCCATCGTCGCATCCAGTATGAAGCCATTGTCAGTTAGCTGGAAAGCCCCTGATAGCTAAGGCGGCAGAATCGGAACAGAAGAAACTCATCTCCCTGTGGAAATCGCTCAGCCACACAACCATTCATTCCACCGCAGCGTGAAGGGCTTGATTCGCCGCTCGCAACAGTATGTCAGGTTTACAACGTTGAGAGAAACGTGTTGCTTGATGCTGCCGTTCTGCTCTCCGTACATGGGCTACGGCTTCGGGAGTCGTGGGGAAGTCTGCACAGGCAGTGGCTAGCAACACGGAAAACATCATCCGTACGTTGTTTTCAATGAAGTTACACAAAAGACCCACTGGATGGCCTGGGCTTTCTGGCTTCCGCCGTCGTTAACGATTTGCGCGAAGATCATTACATAGTGAGGGGACTGGCTTAAGCAGTAGCCTTTGGATCGCCATATATAGCTCTTTGGGGTGCTGCTTTTGCACGTTAGCCAGATGGACCTGTCGCGGTGAATCGCGTGTCATCATGCGACGAACAAACCACGGAGCGGCACCCACTGAATCCGTGTTGTCACGATCGGGAGGTGGTTGAGTACTGGAGCGTCAAGTGTGGATAAGCAATGGATCAAGTTGTCCTTGTATTCGATACTCCATATACCCATGGCACTGTCGTAGGCGAACGGTTTGCAAGGAATATCCACGATATGATCCAACGAAAATGAACCTGCAGATAAGTATCGATCAGCGCAGACACAAAGATGATTGATCTAAGGCGGGGGTTTGAGTAGGGTTATGTAGAGAATTGGCGCAATTTGATTGGCAACGTTATGGGAAAGGCATACAAGACACGCCTCGCTTCGCTCCGGCCCCACCAATTGCCGTTACGACAGTCAGTAGAGGGGCGTTGACGAAGTTGGCAGTTTGGGTTACAATGATAATTACATTAAAACTTCTTTGTAAGTTACATTCCTGGTGTTCATCTGCCCTGGTGTTAATAGCACACACGCATGATCACGGTGACGAATCCGAGAGAGTGCGGTGTACAGCTGTCCGAGTGAGAAGACATGTTTTCATAAATCAACGCCTACGACATCCAAAGAACCTTGGCAACTATTGAAAGCAAATTGAAAGTAGTTGCGCATGCCGCGCCGAGAGGAAACCTTTCAGCGTGTCAGCGGCGAGATACACGCGTCCCATGTCTGTGAGGCAAGCGAGCATGTATCGGTTAAACTCATCAACTGGGACGTTCGTGGGGGCTAGAATTCCACGTCGGAGACAAAGGTCCGGTTGGAAAAAAGACGCGACCTTTAGATCGTAACGTATCGCGAATGGTGTTGATGAGGGATGTTTTACCGCGTCCCGCCTAGCCGTCAATGAAAAGTGTCAAGGGCTGGCGGTGTCCTTTGGGAGAGAAATAAGCACGCGCGATGACGAAAGCTACAGTCTCGTTCGGAAGGATCAGGGCTGAGAGTTGGGTGTATCCAGGCAAGTTTGCCTGGATCGCGGCGCCAGACGAACATGCGATCGAGGTTGAGTAATGGGCGTGATACGAGCGACCTGGAGGATTGCTCTGAGTTGGCATGACGTAGTCGCCGTTGGCGAGGGCGAAGAAGCCATAGATGGTCAGTGCAGACATTATGGGACAGGGATAGGGAAGCAAAGCTGGGCAAATGTCGAGGACATGGGCACACAATAAATGCGTACAGAAGAAAGGAAGTGAGACAGGATGGCGTATGCAGGGGGTCGGAGAGAAGAGATGATCATGTGAGAGTCCCAAACAGACGTCAACGAAATGGGGACATAATTTTTATAATACGGTTGATGGTGGTTTAGGATCTTCTAGTCACGTGACTGGTGGCGTTTCCCTCTAGGTTACGTAGGAGTTGAGTTAAATCGTTACCTCGAACGAGAGCATACTTAAGTGACACGGAACAATATTTCAATATTTAGTTATTACATATCTAACTGCCATGTAAAGTTCATCTATATTCTAAGATTCATTAATGACCCTATGCAGGAACGTTCATACTATTACCACCTCGTTGGCATTCCTTGCCTGCTCGCATCCGAACACGGCATATCGCCTGCAAACCATGCTCCATTTAATGTTTCCAACGACACAGTCCATCATCGCTTGGCTGAGTTTGTTCACCTCGATGCTGCAACCTTTGTGATCCGATACATTTTCCAGAAGCAACTCCTTATGGGTAAGAAAGCGGGCAAGGGCTTCTTGAAATAGCCGCTTGGAATAATCAAAGCTTCCCTGGAGGTCCCCCTCGCAGATGCTTGTGAGTGGGTCTTGAATTATGGCAGTGATGACATTGTTTTGTGTTGCACCAGCCATCTTCTCCTTCTTGAACGAGTAAATATCCTAGAATAACGTGTATCAGTTTGAGACTGGGCAGAGATACAACGGCACGGACATTAGATAAGAATACCATTTCAATGGCTGCTTGAGACATTTCTTGGACAGAAAGGGAATCTTGGAGGAAGACCGGCAACCGAATGCCACCAGTCCATTGTGCGAGAATGAGGAATGGCATCAGGCCAACAGTAGCTAAGCGGTTGGTGTAATAGGCTTTGAGCGTCCGTGGCTGGCGAGAGGGGGTGTCGACTTCGCGATCAATCGCTTCCTGTACGATGGCCTGGACAGAAGCTAGGTTCTCCGCAATAAACGATTCGTGAAAGATAGGTTCCAACGACGACATGACGTTGTTTGCTAGGCTGTCGAGAGGCTGATGAGATCGTGGCGACGTGTGATGGCAAAAGAAATACCTTGTCATGACAGGAAATAGCGGATGGCCAGTTTCTTCGAGCACGGAGTTTGATGAGACAGAAGATGTCCGACGATACATGTCCATATAAATGTCGGCCCAGCGTTGGCTCTGCGAGCTAGATGTGTTGTCTCTGGGGTTAAGATGCATGAGCGTGATTGTTGGGACGGTAGGTCTGTACATACGTGATCTCTTCGAAGATGAAAGCCAAAGTCAGATAATCCAGGCACGTCCTAAGATGATCTAAGGATGCTCCTGGGTATGCATGGGATATCAATACGGGCATTTGGATCTGCTTCAACGTCTATAGTGTGTTCCTTAGTACACTATTGCTGTGGGATCTGGAGATTTTTACCTCAACAAAGGCCGCATCGAGTGTGAGGGAGTCCAGCCATTGATTGAACTCCATGTCAAGTTCGTGGAAACGAGGGTTGGTGCGAATATCGTCCGTCTCACAGAGAGCGAGGAGGTTGGGGAGACGGTACTGCGAAGCCATGTAGACTGGTGGATATTTTGTAAGTACCTTCTTTTCGTTCTTCACTTTTATGTATCTTCTGAGGAGAGATCTAGAACTCGATGTCTCTTCGCGAGTGAAAAACGAGGCCACTGCCCAGCTATGTGGTGCCTTGAAACAGAAAGAAGTGCCAGTTGAGCACTACATGTAAGCCGTGAACCCACGATATGAGATGGTGCGTAATGAATGTCGAAGCTGGATTCAATTAGAGTTAAGTTTGGAATCTTCTGAAACCCCATCTTCGTCAGAATGGAACAACCGATGTAAGTGGCCCGCACGCTGCAGGCAATAAAACGCCGTCCGATGAGCTCGATTTTAGTCAAGTTTTCTCAGGTGCACGAACCGTACCGAGACACTGTAGCAAGTGCAGCAAGTAATTCTGCGACGGACTGATTATCAGAGAAACTCACTATCTTCGATCTGATGTCAACATTTCCCTCCCCTTGCACACGTCTTTGGAAGGTATGCTTTGGCTCGGAAGATATGGTCCTCCATGCGACATCCCCGATTCGGGTCGGACTCCGGGTGCAACGTTGGTGATCATATACATATGTGACGCGTGCCTCGGATACTTATATGGAACCAGAGCGGACTTATGCTAATGTTATCCCAGTTAATCCATCTCAAGACTGCGTAATGCAATCTTTGGGAAGGTACGCGACAAGCATCTCGGAAGTATCAGTGTCTTGACGGCTGTGCCCCCTCGGGAAGCTCGTGAACCGATGGCTACCGGACGCTATACCTACCACACATTATTCAGGGACTCGGTGCATGAGAGCGGGAACAAGCTACTCCTCTGGATGAGGAATCGGCGACCGACAGCGGCGGGAGCCTTGCAATGTTTGTCACTGTTCTGTCCGAGTGGATCGAACCATTCAGAATCTCCTAACACGGTGCTTCATTACCATCCATACGTCTATGTCCTCGTTACCGACCAGGTCATAAGATAGAAGCTACTATCAGCTTCTTTATCAACGGCGTCTCTCCTTACCACCTCGCCCTGGACTTCGACTTTGATGTTCGCTCTTCCGAAGATTTGGTTCCATAGTTCCTTGTAGCTATTCGGGTCGTGGCAGAACATTTCGAGATCATCACCTGTCATAGGTCGTGCTCGAAATCCGTTGTTGGGTATTCCTACATGAGAACCAAAGATGGTGGACCCAGGCTCTGGAGAGCAAAGAAGCAAGGGCTTGGCATACTTGAGTTTGTTGCTCTTTGTTGAACAAGTGTACAAACGACGAGGCGTGTATTGCAGAAATATGTCCTTGAAGGGAAGTCAAGGATTGCAAGTCTGGCACCGGTGTAGAAGGGGGCTCGTAGAAGGGTTCGCGAGAAGCAATATGTGCTGGATCGAATACATCCCCAGGGACGAACTTTACGGAGAATGTTTTAGGAGTGGTCCTGAATAGTTCATGTTCGGTGTCCCAAAATACTAATGTACGCAAAGAGAAGTTAGAACAAACAACTCCAGAGGATCGAGTCGCCGACAAGTACTTACCCTGGCGTAGATCAGACGCAACGACGTTCTGCACTGGCCAGCCGTCAGCTACAGCCTTCCTTGCGTCATTTCCAACTGGGATGAGTGGACATCAAGCTTATGATCATTTTCTAGGGCAACATCACTCACAGCAACACCCCATGTCTAGCAGGATCGCCCCCGATCTCTCCTGGCCCATCCTGAGTACGTGCTCGTACGCTGGCAGTCGGGATATCTTGAGGCTACAAATTTATGTATTAGTCGCGAAGGTTAATAGTAATGTCCCTGGTAGAACTCACTTCAGAAAGGCGAATCTTCGTATGCATGGATATTCATATACCTGCGGCAATGAACAAAAGTGTGTAAGCCTGTTGAGGGGATGATATGCTACCGATACGTACACTGTAAGCTTTAGCTTGTACCCTCAAAATATGCTCTTTCAACTCCGCGTCATCTTGGATCCCTGTCATTGATTTAAAGAAGGCAGCCTCTTGATCATCGAGTTTATAATAACTCGGGTCAAGAGGAGGGTTAGTCGCTTTCGTTTGACTGTTCATTATCGTGCTAGGAGATGAGAAACGCCTCGCATCGACCTGCTTGTGTGTGAGCAAAATATTAATAATTGCCAGCAAGACTTTCGGTCGTAGGAATCTGACCAATGACAACCTCCGAGAACTAAGAGGCATTCGAACATGTGGTAGACTGTGTCCGGCGGCTGAAAGAAGGTCGTGGTAAGCATGCTTGTTAGGATGAACTGGCGAAAACATGATCAGTGTGGAGGGCAGTTATTTAAACGACGTCTGCATCGAAAGAGGTAGCGAATCGTCTGGCCGCTCTCTTTACTTCACCCCTCTCACCCATCACTGTAAGTCTCAAGACCTCGTCGCCCTCCAAATATGTGCCGTTTGATGGCGTCAGATCGTATCGTCCGAATGCCCAGTTGAGGATGTGTACGCCAGTCTCTAAACGCACGAATCCTTTGATCCGCCAAACAAGCTCCTTCGATACTGACGCAAGCGCAGCGTCCAGTGAAGTCGAGGAGATAGAGTTGCGTGTTGTCGCAACCTCTATATTCCCGTTGTGGTCGTGTGTGTTGTCAGAACAGTTGCAAGGTACCTCGGGGCGACGCTTTTGGATCGTAACTGTTTCTACTTCTTCATTGTGGGTATGGTGCCCCTTCACGCTCGAATATTCTGAGTCGTTAAAAAGTTGGGTTTCGATACCGAAAATGAGGTCCGGGTCAACGCCGTCACGGCCGCGGCATTTGATCTTGGGAGTTTCGTCGTTCAAAGTGTTCAGATGGTCAATAACCATGTCTAGTGCACGCTCAGAAACATGTTCCCATTTGTTCTGGCGCAGACATTCAGTGAGACATCGGCAGCCTGGGTATACGTTGTACTTACAATGAGGAGTATGTCGGTATAGCTTGCTTGCATCTTTGCTGTGGGAGACGAGTCCTCGTAGCCTTGAAAGTTTTCGGCATCCACCACGGTGACTATCGAGTCTAATTTGAGGTCTCCCGATGTCTGTCTTTCTAGCTCACGGATCTGAAAGGCCAGCGTCGCGGGAAATGCTGACCCCCTTCAGGCATGACATGAGACTAGAAGTTTATCATGAGTTGCTGAACACGTACGAGCACTCTATGATGATACGATCTGGCCGATATTTATCTAGATTATTTGCATAAGACAGTCTTCCATGGGCAAAGGCGTGAACTGCGCACCTCTAATTTCTAGCAAAGCATTTTGCATCTGGCCGACCAAGACACAACACCTGGAACGACCTCAGACCGGTGTTTAGGCATTTCAAGTAGAAACTCACATACAACCATTCAGTATTTCACTCACCGCCGTGAGGCTGGACTGTTCAGCCAGCTTGCTATCCACTTTAATCACATCTCAACGCCGCCACGACAACGAGACAAAGGTTGTAATCACCTTCTATATCCCCAAATTCATTCTTAAGCAAAACGACTTTGTAATCCTTCGGAAGCTGAGGGAGGAGAGAGAGAATGACCGATGTCTTGCCCGCACCCAGGAATCCTGTGAAGACCGTTATGGGAATCGGCGAACCGCCTTGCTGCGTAGAAGCCATCCAAGAACTGTGTTGCAAATAATGTTGTTGAGTCTCGACGTCGCTGGCATAGGGTGCAACCACGGCGCTAATGTTGTTTGGCTGCCGGACCAGAGGGGAACCAAGAATGAGGACAAGTGGGCTGGGCGCGCACAAGCAAGGTCTGCTCCAACCATCATCACCCTTCGCCCTAGAGTCCTAGAGGTCGTTGCGCATGCCACCGACGGACGACAGTAGAAGCAAAAAACGGCTCGTCTTCGACGCGTCGATCATCGCGCGCGTCCATAGTTGGCTTGCGTGCACGGCGTTCGCGAGCGCATTGTGCATAGGATGCTTGTTGCACTACAAGAAAATCGTCAAGAATGGCGTTGCGGGGTACCCGCAAGAGTGGTTTCCGTCCGTTTCAGCCACGTACGTGCCTGTCAGGTTACTTCCGTGCCTCTGACGGCGAATTCTCGTAACAGGATCGGGGACTGGTATCCTGAGCGTAACATATTCCAAGTACTCATCGCCCTCACAGCAGGCCCACGGTTCGCTCTAGTAATCCTGCTTTACTACCTCCAGCGTTCCCAGAATTCATCGCTACCGACTGTGGTCTTCATTTCTGGACTCATACGAACCATATCTTGCGGCGGTTGGGTATATATCACTTCATCTGACGACCACGACGTGCACGATGTGTTAATGATCGCATATATCGTGTGTGATCTTCCTTGGATGCTTGGAGGGATTGCATGCACCCAGAACACGGTGGTCCGTCGCAAGCGGTGCGTTCTCAAATTAAAGTTCTTCGACTTCTTTTAACATGCCATGCCCAGCCGGATGATAGCTACCGGGTAATGACCATCTACCTTTCCCTGTATCTGTGCTAATTTGTTATCAGATTCTTTGCCTCCATTGTACCATTAATATATTTCTTCATCCAACACAAAGTTCACAGAGTACCCGGCGGTGAGTTATCATCTCCTGGTAAACATACTCGTCCCAATAAATTTTGTTTCCAGCATATACTCGCTACGCCTTCTTTGAATGGGGACTGATTATCTTCGACGTATTATTCGACTCTGTCGCAGAACAAGATCTGAGGGAGGCAGATTTACAGGTTTGTGGTCCTCAGTATCGCCACCTCAACTCTCGAATGTATAATTTTGGCAGATTTCGTTGGGACCTTCCCTTCACTCAGGCGCAGAGATAGATCCAATGTATCAACAACTTCGTCGTCTTGCTTAATAATTCACGCTGATGCTCGAGGTAGGGCGAAGTCCGAACCAAAGATTGACAATACTTCGGCTACGACACTCAAAGAGAAGCTCCTTATTCCACCGTCGCCACCGTCATTGCTCGACCTACCTGCGTTGGCCCAGCATAGGCCTATATTGAGCTTCATGTCTGACCTTTATCTATGTAAGGACTACCTTCAAGCTCTGGAGACCCAATGCTTAACGAGGCACTACCTTAGCCTATATTTTCTGGTCACTCTTCACGTCATTGATACCTACCTTGTTCTACTTCTCGGTATGGGAACTTGGTATCGCTGGTCAGGAGCTTGCCTTGTTAGCGACGTTGTCGCCCGCTTTCCTGACGGTTCCTTCTGTTCTGTCGTGGGTACGAAGCCGTGGGGGATCGTCCGCGCTCCAGCTGCTATCTCTTTCCGGCCTTGCTGCGTATGCACTGAACAGCCCCCTTCACCGTTTCTTTGTTGTGACTTTCGCCAACATCATCGCTGTCATGGGACAAGTTGTTATTTGGGCTGGCCTAACTGACGGCCATGACGTTGGATACCAGAGCACCAGTGAGTTTTGAGGCCTGGGGCTTTGCTCCGGGAATCCAGCTTATATGCTGCTCTTGTAGTTACTGCCTTGGGATTGATGGTTTCTTCATTATCCAAACATGCCAATCATTCAAATAACCCGAGTACGGTCTCCCTCGACGTCAATTCGCAATTCTGTAGCTGAATTCATATGCCTAGTTTGGCCGCTCATCAATGAATCCTCGGGTGGATACAACAAGACTGGACTTGTCGTGGCCGTCCTGGCGTTATATGAACTTTCCACTCGACCTGTCGAACAACCCCCCTCAGAAGCCTCAAAGGACACCAACCAGGGTAACACCGGTGTTTACAGCATGGCCAAGGAGCACTGGTTTGTCGGAGCCCTGCCTCTTGGTAGCTTAGTCTTCACCTTCCACTCACTCTTGTCCGACCCGAGCACTCTTCTCGCATGGTCATGGACAGGTTACGAAAACAATGCGCCTCGTGGGCCTATGCCCCATCTCCACGGTTCGATTACCTTGATCGCTCAATCTCTCGGCCTTCTTATTGCACTCACGATGCTCTCCCTTTCCCCGACTTCCATCAATTATCTCTCTCACCCAGTCTGGTTCACCTTCGGTCTGGCATCTTCATATATCATGCTCCAATATCGGAATTGGATCGGGTATCTTGGTGGATTGGGAGTAGCTGTCTTCACCATGGCAGTCGCCCCCATTGTTTTCCAGCGAGCGGCACTTTCAGGTCTGACTGCGCGAACGTACTTCACAGCGTTCCTCGTTTACTGCTTGCTGGTGCTCGCTAGCGTCTGGACTGTGGCATATGCCTTCGTCCCAGGTGGTCCCTATTTACGCGAACGGACTGATCTGCAAGTAGTATTTTACCAGCTCCCGGGGATACTGGCTGACCGTACTCATTATTAGCGTTGTCCTTGCTCAAATGATGTGCTTGTCTTTGGCTTTTCAATGGCCCGGCTCTGCTCCCCGAACCCTAGCGATCGAGGTCCCAGCTCGGCTAAGGAATTATGCGAGAACGACTCTTGCTTTAATTTGTGTCACTGCTGTATTTGTCTCCCAATATCGACGGCCAAGCATTAGCCCCGTGCCATATAAGTCCGGTCCTCGTATATTCAACGCGGGTATCTGGACGGTGCACTTTGGCATGGACAACACAGGTAGGGATAGTCAACGGCTCATCAAGAACGTCGTCAGGTATTTCTATCGCTATGAATGACTAGGACATGTCCATTAAAATAGCGGCTTAGGGATTTGGAGCTGGATATCATCGGCTTGTTGGAAACCGATTTACATGTGAGTAGAGGTAGTTTTCGCAGCGACGAAAGCACTTAGGAACATTGTAGCGAGTTGTATACGGGAACCGCGATTTGTAAGTCCCTTTCCAATCATGTGTAGCCTAAGTTAACTGTGTATAGGACTCGAGTCATCGTGGAAGAACTCGGATACGTAAGTCGTTTTTTTCCATATGCGTCGACGTTGCCTCACTCTTGTAGTATGTTGACTTGGGACCGGGGCCCAATTCTCATACATGGGGCGCTGCCTTGCTCTCTAAGGTGGCCCATTCAATATACAGACTTCAAATATTGCTAAATTGTTACCTACAGTTCCCAATCATCAGTTCCAAGCATCACTTGCTCCCATCTCCTCGAGGCGAACTAGCCCCTGCCATCGAAGCTGTACTAGACGTCTTCGGTACTGAAGTCACAGTAGTTGTATCCCACAACGGTCAAGGTACCCCCTTCCATTGTCACGTTGTCGTCTGTATACTAACAACTTCATGACTTCAGAGGAAGATCCATTGGACAGGGAACTCCAAAGTCGGGAGTTGGCTAGAATAATGGCCGCTGCGCATCCTCGACCAGTGATTTTCCTTGGGTACGTGGTCACGAAGCCGCATGCAAAAGAACGTTAGTTTGCTCTCCTTCCTTCCCGGTTGCGATCTAAATGGACCTCGCAGCTGCTCCCTACGAGATTATGGTCAGAGATGGGCAAGTCCACGATATCGACAAAGATGACCAGGATCGATGGCAAGTCGTCTTCATCATGCCTATGTACCCATTTTCTGATTACCATCAAGGTGCGAATACATCTTTTACAGGAATCTGTACAGGACGGCGTACGCCCGCGTTTCGCGTGGTGTTGTTACAGACACTGAACTTCAGATCGGCCAATTCGCCCTGCCGAAATACGGTTTCGGAGTGGTCAACGAGACGGAAGAGGCCAGATACTTACGAGCCTTTAAAGAAGAGTTGCCTCAGCGCCATGTACGTGTAGATGTTCCTCTCTGGCCAGTTTCTCCGTCTTACTAGAGTCTAGTGGTTCCCTATGTCATATTATGGGGATCAAAACAAAGGAGGCGTGAACGGGCATTACTACCATGTATTCGGCACGGTAAGGTCTTCTCTGTTCAATGATGTTGGTATCTTTCTTAAGGATTGTTCTGTAGCCGCTGTATTACAAGATTCCGAAAGACGCGGTTTTGTAACTGTTAGCATGCCAACTGGCAGCTCGAAGTACATTACATATGCATGTAGGAGCCCCCAACATCGTGTTGTATGTATTGCACCAACTTGTACTCGAAACTTAAAAAATGGACTCAACGACAACATAATACTGATGATTGGACGATACTAATTCTTTGCACGTTTAGACGATTTGGCGAGTTTCAGTCGGTCGCGATGTCTGTTCAGGAAGCGGTCAACGTAGCACTTTCCGACCTCCTTACCAGTTAATTTGGTGATCATTGCGCGCAGATCGGACCTGCTCCAGGGCTCGCCAGACTCCCCTAAAAGCTTCGCCTGGTCAAAGGCAATAATCTCTTCTTCTGGAGTGAGCAAGCGGCAGGTTGCGTGAAAAGCCTGCGAGTTTCGGTGCTTTCCCTGCGCTCGGTCACGAATCGTAGTGTATGCGACCTACTAGGCATGTAAATTGCGATGGCGATACGTGAGGGAGGGATGATGTAGCTCGCATTCTCAGCTCGGCTGGCAACTTGGAGATTTTTGTATTTCCCGGAGGCCACTCCTTCAATGGCCCTCTGTATGCGATCCTCGTAGTTCGGATCTTCTGAGAGCTTCTGGCCTTTTGGGAGACGAGGCTTGGAGCTTGGAGGCTCGGGGCATTGTGAAGTATGAGTCTAATCGCGCAAAGGTCGCGTCAGGTCGCGTCGCGTCAATATTCCACGTTTTGCATCTCCGCATCGGCAGGCTCGGCAGGCTCAGCGATGGAAAAATCTGAGGCGAAGTAAACTAAAACGAAGGTCTAGTATGAGTGATTTGAGTTACTCTACGTACTGTAGTTCGTTACAAGGGCCACGACGCACTGGTCATTGCGTCCTTTCTGATCAACGGAATCTTCGATAGTAAAGTAATGCATGTAAAATACATGATGGTCCAGTACAGACAGTAACGGTGCAGAAAGAAACCCCAAGAAATAATGATAGCGCGGAATCTATAGTCTAGTAGAAAGAGAAGAAGAGGCTGAAGAAAATCATGCTATGTTAGTACACGTTCCATGCGCTCTAGTGCGCCGTCCATGCCCCGCAATATTAGCCCAAGTCGTCGAGGCAGCATTTCTGACCGTCCCTCGCTGCCTTCGACATTGCGCGGGGTCTGATCTCCCATGGCTCGTTCCAGCGCGATGGGTAGACTGAGCGTTATACGCGTCAGTTGAATCGTGAGTCGTGAGCGACCCATGAGGTCGAAGTACGACAGTTGCCGAAAAGCGTGTTGGACCTCAATGAGTCGGGATATCTCCGCGTGAAGCGCGTATATACAAGCCCGGCAAGCTGTAAATGGATGGCTATCAGTGTTTGTCCTTAGGTTGTAATGAAGCGGCCTCACTTAATGCGCGTTCGCGAATGCCCTGCAAAGTCGATATCACCGAGTTAATACCCTCGTCCCCGAGTTTCAGGGAAGGGTTTATGTCGTTGATGGTCTCTGCGAGTGTGGTTTAAATATACGCGAAACACATAGGTTGTATTGGTGAACTTACTCAGCAAGCTGCGAATGACCTCGAGGTCCCCGTCTAGAAACTCGTTGAAGGCGCCCAGAATGACCCCCCTGAACGTCTCCTCTGCGTGGTTCGTCGCGCTAGCAGCAAACACATTATATGGAGTCGATGCCGGTCGTCTGTCATAAACCCGCCGTGACGTGGGGTTACTGAGAATCTCGTACGCAACCGATACCTTCTGGAATGCGGATGTGGCTTCGGGATCGTCGGAGGATTTACTAGATCGTGTGTTGGATGATCTATTGGAAAATAAAAGGAAGGAGCACGCACTCTGGATGGCATGCTCTACTCCTGCGCAAGTATGCACGCCGGAGCGACACCGTGTCCAGCTTTGCTGTTCGCTCTACACCCAAAACTCTGTACAAATCATCACTGGAAAGTATATCTGCGATGATTGGGTCTTGATGGGATGCCTGGGTGTCCGTTCCTAAGTGCAGGGGACCACGTAGATTTGATTTGGAGGAAGATGCTTGAATGAGCGATGTGCTGCCCATCGAGTCGAGGTCTTCATCCTCATCGACTGGTAGGTAGAAATAAGAACTCGCTGCAACACAAGAATTAATGAATTAAAGCTCCAAGCAGGAAATCTGGTAGCACACCCGAGGAATAGACATATGAAAGCATTGAACTGAGATGCACAGCGCAGATGGTGGGCCGCGGGTGGCAGCTTGCAGGCAACTTTACAATGAGACACAAAAGTCGAAAGCATGTGATTTTTGCGGCGTTGTCTTGATATCTGATAAGATCATCAAATTCGACCCTTTGGAGGGATCGGCGATCGAAGACGTTGCCACTCAGATCATTCTAGTTTCTACCCTCCACGTTCAATAAGTACCTCCCTTTTTGCAGCACGAACGGCTCTAGGAAAGAGGGGGGTGGTACGATCTCGAAACGCCCTATCCAGCATAGAATAACTTAAATATCCTTGATCTTGAAGGTAATTCATGCAGGTTGCTGGCGAGGCTTGCTACGTAGTCCGCTCGTTTTTGGCTCAAAACCGGCAAGGTGTAAAAACTGCGCATTTCCAAGTCCCCTGGGTCTTCAAAGGTTCAGCATTTACGAATGAAAACTCCCTTCTTTCAAGATAATCCAGCAGCTGAAGACGGATATTCCTCAACAACGTGCGTTACATGACATGTGTTCCTTCCGCCAAGTTGCCCGTGTTCTACGTCTTGCTCAATAACAACGAGATGCTGAAAGAGCTGGTATCCACTGTGATTTACGCGCGACGCAAGAAGCAAGAGTATATGTGCTAACGTTACTACAGGCTTATGCGATTCAGACACAGCGTAGTATGCTTTCATCGAATCAGCCCAGATTTGTGATAAGTTTGGGGAACCTACGATTTATGGCCGGGGAACTCGGGAGGGCGAAGGAGATATTCCAGGTAGCACTGACTAACTTGGTCAAGTCGCAGCAAGCGGCGGCGGCCCATGCTCAGGGTGGCCCCAGAAGTTTTCCGTCAGAAGATAAAGGTATATTCAGCGAAGTCGATATCTTGGCAGATAACTTGCGGGCGATGACTTGGTCTTCTGTATCAACATCGTCTGTTCAACCGCAGTAATGATATCGTGCCAGAGTCGAAAATAGCCCAGAGCGATAGTGAACTCAGGGGATGTAACGACCCTTCCCATCGTTAATCCTCACTGAAGACCTCCGCTCCGCAGTCATGTACGTATAAACAGGAAGCGTCCTATAAATCCATGGCGGGGATACGAAAAAGGGGAGAGCTTAAGCAGCACATTCTCAGTATGCAGGCAAAGCTCAGGTACATTTCAATGGCCCATATATTACGACGGAAATTAATTATTTCTTGTTGCTCTTTGAAACCTATGGGTAGATGGCTACAATGCATACGATGAATAACTTTTCTGAAGCGAGTAGAAAGGGCTGTTAGCCGTGACCATAGCTAATATGAACCATTGTAGCTGAGGACATCGATATCTCGACGTCGGTCTACCAGCGTACGACCAAGAAATCCACCCAGGAGAGACAGGGGCGATTTGGCCACTAGTCCGAATCGGTTGGGTTTCCCCTAAGTCACGTCGTCTTATATTTCCTTCGTACTTGATTGAAACGACGTGAAAAAGGAAGTAGACGTAGACAATACCTAGACAATATAGAATGCTGTCGCATCCTACATTGAATTCGTCAGAGTAGGTACTCCCCTGTCATCCAAGGTTTACAAGCATTCTTGGTTGCATCCATAAACGATGCTGGAATTGCTATTTAGAATCGCTTACGATATTCTACCTATCCTACAATGCTGTGAGTGCACACTCAGAAGGTGCAGGATAGATATCTACGTAGTTTTGCACGGATTCTGCCTTCTAGATCACAATCTTGTTACTGACCATATCAACATGTGGACCCGGGTATCAGCGTCCTTGTTTATATCATCTCTGATGACTTCTACGACCTGCGCTTGCACGTCGACGTTGCCCTTCTCGAATATTTGACCCCAGAGTTCTTTCCAACTATTGGAATCGTGACAGAACATCTGAGTATCGCTATTCGTATTGGGACGTTGTCTGAAGCCTTTGTTGGGTAGGGCAATGTGAGAACCGAAGATGGTGGAGCCAGGCTTTGGAGAGAGCAAGGAAGCGACGGCTTTGCATGCCTGTTGTTGTTGATCCTCGTTGAATAAGTGGAAAAATGTCGAAACATGGATGGCCGAAATGTGTCCCTGCAAGGGCGTAAGGGATATCAAGGATGATATATCTGGGACTGGCGTAGATGGAGGTTCGAGGAAGGGCTCGCATGGGGCAAGGTGTGCTGGATCGAACACATCTCCGGGAATGAACTTCGCGGGAAATGATTCGGGTGTGGTCTTGAAAAGCTCATGCCCGGCATCCCAAAATCCTTTCTGACTATATAAGTAGATGTCTTGGGTGAAGGGAGGATACGCACCCTGACGGAGGTCGGAAGCGAGGGCATTCTGCACTGGCCAGCCATCGACGACGGCCTTTCTCACATCATTTCCAACTGGACGAAGTCAAAGTTAAGCTTGGCTCGGGGCTGGGCCGTTTGAAGGTCAACATACAGCAGCAACCCATGTCTAGGAGGATAGCCCCCTGTCTCTCCTGACCTAACTTGAGTACTTGCTTGTAGGCTGGTAGTCGGGATATCTTGAGGCTGCCACCTCCCTGTCAGTCAAAGATATTTCTAAAGATCGCAACCCACTTCAAAAAGGCGCATCTTCGTATGCACGGATAACCAAAGATCTGAACGAAACGAAAGAGGAAGTCAGCTGTCTAGTCAACGATTCGATTTCAAGGATACGTGCCTCGTAAGCCTTGGCTTGCACACCGAGAATATGCCGTTTTAGCTCCTGTGCGTCTTGAATACCCGTCATTGCTTTGAAAAACGTCGCTTCGTCATCGTCAAGTTTATAGAAACTTGGGTCGAGAGGAGGCTTGATTTGATCTATCCTTGAGTGATACATCGTCGGCTAGATTAGTGGGTGAGAGGGAGCGTTGGGGCCTCTTCATCGTATAGGATAGATAAAAATAGACAAGAATGCCTCGGTTACTGGCACAGATGTTCCGACCAAGAGGTTCCATCGTGACTAACCCAGGATGTAGTACCTCGAAATTTGATGTTTCACCTTGTCAGCTACAAACAACACATTTAATGGTCTGGCGAAGACACAGCGTCGTTATGGTATCAACTCTGTGGTATACGGTTAATGGCTTCGCAAAAAATAGTCAGCCCCCATATCAAGCAACGAAGATCCATATTCTCTCTCAGATTACCACAGCCCTACGAAGAGCCACCGGCCAATGGCGATGTCTGCTGCAGCATTGGTCGCGTCTCGTCCGTTGTTGCATCTAGACTACCGTCATCGCTATCGTCTTCGTCCGTCGCCTCCTCTCCGCCTTCCTCATCATTGTCCTCATCGTTGTCCTCGTCGTTGTCTTCGTCATCCTCGCTGCCGTCATCTTCTTCCTCACTTTCTTCAGCGTAAAATGAATCTAAATCGCGCCACACCCCCTTAGAGCTATCCCTCAGTGCAGAACCACTTGGTGAAGCTCCTGGGGTGAGGATCACTGGTGACGCGTGGGCCGAAGGGGCTTTCGAGTGAGGTCTTGAAGAAATTGCCGTTGGGATGGCGGACGGAGCGGGGGTGTCGTCGGGATTTATTCGTAGTGATGGCTCAATGCCTTCTTCCAGCCAGTCAGTCAGAATGGCATCTCCACGCATGGGTCTCCCTGTGATCATTCCTAATGACCCTAGTAAACTCTTGTCGTCGCCTATGTGGATGGGTTAACGCCAATGAAGAGAGGACAAATGATAACTAACATACTTGGTTTGTCCTTGTCCACGACACTAGCCTTTCCACTGAAAAGCACTACCCGGACTTGCTCTCTCCTCAACACAACGCCTCCTCGTTCTTCCAATGCCTCATCAGCACCGTTGGCTTCTTTAGGAAGGACGCCAACGAGCAAAGCACCAATCATTCGAGCCCTATCTCTGACATCGTAGTCCAAATCATACTTGGCTAGGTTGAGCGTATGGCGGCCAAGTAGAAGTAGAGTTCGATCCGTCGGATTCAAAACAAGCAATTTAGCTGCCATAGTAATGACTTGTAATTTGACGATTGGGTCCTAGGGATAATATTAGTTATTGCCACTGGATTAGCATTCACATTTTCTCACCTCGTTGATAAATCCTTTGACGGCTTTTCTCAATACATCGGGCGCCCAATCGTGCACAGATGCACAAATAGCAGAGGGTGCATCAGATGCTGCGTACTGCCCAGCTAACCATATAACGCAGGCTCGAGCTTGAGGGTGCCTGATATCGTCTATCCGATGCGCCAAGTGAGAGATGATGGACATTCCGGGATTCTGTTGCACTTGAACGGGGCGACTATGGGATTCGGATTCGAGTTCGTTCTGTACCAGAATTTTCAGGACAAGAACAGCGTTACTGACCACCGCATCTATGTCAGGATTAGAGATCGTACAACAATATATAATCATCATCTGCGTACCATAACGACTCTTAATCATAGAGATAAGGGCGTTAAGGCAGGTCTGTGTTGACTCGGGAATCTGATGGGAGCATTTGCCCAGAGCTTGTATAGCGGCCGCGACAACTTCATTGTCTGTATCATCAGCGCAGTCCTGATACGAGTAATTGAGCATTAATGGGAAGAAATGGCCATGCTACTGACAATGAATTCACGCAGAATGGGATTGTATGTCTCCGGTGTAAGGAGATGCAAAAGCAGTCGAATTTTCGTTAGCTTGACCACACGAAGGTCGTCCGTAGAAACTAAAAAGCGTGTGTAATATGGCGTAAATAGCGACTGTATGTTCGTTAGTTGGTGCATAGTACAGATATATCGCTCGACTGACTGGCGAGTCTTTGGCGATGACTGAAATGTAAACCAATACGATTCGACAAGCCTCTTTGGATCCAGGCAAAAGTCTGAGGAGAGGTTGAGTAACTTTGGATAGCCGTGATGGGGGGCCGGCGTAGTAAAATATGCGCGTGGCTCCCAGAACGACCTGGAAAATATCGTCAATACCTAAGTGAAGCAGAAACTGAAGCGGTCTAACCGCTGGATTCCGCGATTGGAGTAGAGGCTCGGTAGAATTGAGTAACAGAGTCAGATCCGGGTCGATGGTATCGCCCTCTATGTCTGGGCGGGCTAACATCACCCGCGCGTACCGCAGAAGCAAAGACATCAAGCCTACTTGCCCCCACTCATCTACGTCAACGAGGATACGACAGAGCCGACGGTATTGTTGATGTAATAAATCCAGGCGCGTAGGACAGACCGCCTCAAAGGCAACTATAACGCTTCCAATGCAGAGAGAAGACCGATCCCGGAGTAGCGTAGTAATGATAGTGATGAGAGCTGGTGTATGTGATGGGTCTAACCTAGTTTCAGTAAATTCAGAGCCAAGATGAGAAGAATATGAACTACATACTCGAAACACTTGGGTATAGCCAATGCCGCATTCTTACGGACATACGGACTGACATCCGCGGCACATTTCTTGATAGCTAACACGACTATGCTGCCTATCATGGGTACTTTGATTCCGCTCAGCACCCGAAGAGCCATCGCACGAATGAGAGGATTGATGTCCGTTAGATCCTTTTGAAATGTGTTGATCGACAGCAGCGCAAGGTCTGGTTCTTGCTCTGCATACCGAAGCAGGTAGATGTAAACTAGTTTACGAATTTCGAGGTTATGCGACGCCACATTCTTGACTACCTGAGCGAAGTACTCCGAGACGTTGCGCCCTTTCGATATCATCTGTCCGAGCACAAATGTCAGTTCTTTCGCCATAGGGAACTTAGAGCCACTCACGGCAATAAGCCTCTTCATTGCATCCAATTTCTCTCGATCGCTATTTGAGTCCAACTGCTTGCGAATATTCTTCGACTTGTCGTCGGGAGCTTCGAGGTACGCTGTAGAAGCTCCTCTAGTTATTGCTAGTTCCCTGGTGTGCTCCGAGATAGACTCTTGAATTCGCATGCCCAGCCGAGATGCATTTTCGGTGATGGAGTTGAAGTACTGGCCAGACATTAGGAAGTTCGTGAAATGATGATGAGTGTTGTTGACAGAGGAGACGAGGCTTGTGGACCCGTATATCCGAGTTCAATGGCTCATTCAAACGTCGATGCGTCCCAAGTAATATTCAGGGAGCACCTTACGCAGTGCTGTATTGTGGGTGAAGTGAACTCTCGACTTATTGAACTTGTGAAGTGGTGAAATTGTCTATACCAGCCACGTGCCAATTATTGGGAGCTAGGGGTTATAGGAGTCGCGAGCCTAAACAACATCCATACATACTTCTCATATAATACATGTGACAGTCATCGTACGGAGACGGTGTGTAGTCAGGCCTACATTGTGTTTCTAGATCTTGCTCTTTAATTTCTCCATCGTAGCTGCCAAAGCCTCTTTCCCAGCCTCCCTGGGGGACCAATTATCGTCAATATTCAGGACTAAGCCGTCCTTTGTATCCGTCTTCGGGACAACGTGAAAGTGTACATGGTCGACGTGCTGTTTCTAGTTCAGCGAGCAATTCACAAGCGCCCTTTCAACTTATATACCAACCTGGAACGCGAGCTTCCCATTATTCTGTCCATCATTCACCCGGTAGAGTCAGTATAGTAGCTCGAACAGCACGATATTAGGCCGACTTGAGCATACCTGAAGTATATTGTAATTGTCGGCGCCGGTCGCTTGCGCGACCTTCTTCATCACAGGCCCAATGTCGCTAAGATACTCATCTGGGAGGTCGCCGAGGGTGCGGGCGTGGTCTACGATGACCAGCCATTAGACTATGATTGATTCAGTGCCATGATTAGGGCTCAAGTGCTCACACTTTGGAACCACTAGAGTATGCCCCTCAGATACTGGGTGGATATCTAGAAATGCGAGGCTGCGGTGGGACCCATGGGTCATGAGATTCATCGTTGGAGGACAGCCGGAAGATCAAATATACTGACCTATGTGCCGTTTCGTACACGTTGTAACATGGGATCTTTCCTGATTATGCGATGTGGTATGTCGACGTGCGATGCATAAAGCACTTCCAAGCACAGTAGACTCACCCTCCAGTATGGCACAGAAAAGGCATCTGTTGATCGTGTTTAGTTATTTAACATTAGTCTATGGGAATGTATATGAACCATGAACATACTTCGGGTCTAGGTTAGGGGTTGTTGAAGGCATCGTTTTCTGGAGTTTGGCACACAGACGGGGCCTCCTTATCTGATGCCGCTGGGGCGTTTAAATATTTGCTCGAGTCAGGGTCCATAGGAGTACGTCTATGGAGTTAAGCCGCAGGAATGTATTCAAAGATATTCAAAGAGGACACTCCGGAACGCGTAGTAGTCTGTAGAGTTTGAAGTAATTGGCAATATCATGACCCTGTCCTAGCTTCGCGCTCTACAGGAGCTCGCCAAAAAATACCTACGGGCAATACAATACAAGGGGCATTGATTTCGCCGTGGATGCGATTGTAGAGATCCCGAGGAGGTGCCAACAACTTTGCGAGAAGGACTTCTTCAAGAAGTTCTATCGGGCCCGTTTCTGCGAGTACGCAGTTCCAGGATGGCAGACTTGATTTGTCTGTCGATCGCATCTTGCGCATCTTGCATCCAGTACCGCGTCATGATTTTTGTGAGATGCAGGGTGAATGAAGGAGGTATGATTTGGGAGTCGTTAGAAGTTGCAAACGGAGACTCGGACTCAATCCGATCGCCCCGGTTTATCACTGTTTGCACAATTGTTGGACAGACTCCAGCCAGCTCGATGTGGTGAGCACCACGTTTGCGTAATAGTGCATGGAGGGGAGATGCTTCCACTCATGTCCCCTTCGCTTTTGAAAGCAGAGATCGGGGCCAGGTAGTTCGACATTCACACTCTAACCTATCCGCACGGCGCAGTCTCAGATGCACATGTAAAATTAATCGACGCAAGACCACATAACGATGTTGCGTGGATATATCCACAGGAGCCCATGAGTCCACCGCGTCTTTGAACAGGCTATTCGGGTCTGTGAGTATCATTCAGTGGTGTCCGGGCACCGTTGCATCAGAAAAATCACAAAAGTGCCTTTCGCGGCTTTTTGGATACTTTTTCGGGCTTCCCGCTCCACTGAAGCCCTTCAGAAGCCATGTCCCTAGCCTTTTGCTCCTTTCCGGCGCTTTTTGGCTCCAAAAGGCCCCAAAAGCACTCAAAAAGCCTGCCAAAAGGCGGAAGTACGTGCGATTTTACTGGTGACTGGGGCACCATAATATCCTGCACGAGTTCGACAAATAACCATAGATAACGCTCTTCGGCATCGGTGTCCGGGTTAAACGTTAACGGGGATCATGCATCCGACTCGGGCCTCAGGTGTCCCGTTGTTTACTTCCTGGTTGATCGCGATCACGGACTGAAGGCCGGGCAACTCAGCGAACCTAGCCCCGAGAACGTCTACCAAATTCACCACAAGGTGCGATCTCGGCTTATACCACACGGACCGCCATTTTTTTGGCTTCGCTGAGACGTAGAAATGGAAGGTGGGCATCTCTGAACAGTTGACTTCTGATCGTTTTGCTCTATAGAACGTTAACGTCCGTGCGCCACAGGGCATTTGGGCGTTTATCATATTGAGAATGGGCTTCCTTGATTGCGTCCATGCCACTTTCGACTGAGTTGGCTCTATACTTGGGTCTCTAGATGGCCTCGTTCGCCTCCTTGGCCGATTGTACGCCATGGAACACACATCACAACGTACGACAGAGACTGGTGCGAAAGTTCAATGCACTGCGACCACGATCTCACACCCAGTGCATAACGGTTTTAGTATTCCGAGGCTCCAGGCCTCGATTGACACACCCTTCCGTCAAATTCTAGCCCTTTGCAAAGACGTCTAATACTGGAGAAGGAATGGTTCTACCCGTCGACTCAAATGGTTTCGCATTATATCCTACCAAACCTCCTTGCTCTGCTCCAGCCAGACGATACTCGCACCAATCCTCATGCCTACGAACTAGATACACGGTTTACTCGATGGTTAGACTCTCTCGCTCTCGATATGGACTTCATCGAGGTAGCCCTCCCAACCCTACAGCAATAGTTTACTAAGAGCCTCTATTTAGACGTTGAAGCAAATCCAAATGCCTGTATTGATATCTTACGCTTACCCAGAAGCATCCTCGGATCAACTAAGTGTATGCCTGGACTACCTCACTCTGGCTTTCATCTTCGAAGAGATCACGTACGTACAGACCTACTGTCCCAGCAATCACGCTTACGCATCTTAACCCCAGAGACAACACATCTAGCTCGCAGAGCCGACGCTGGGCCGACGTTTATATGGACATGTATCGTCGGACATCTTCTGTCCCATCAAAGTCCGTGTTCGAAGAAACTGGCCATCCGCTATTTCCGATCATGACAAGGTATTTCTTTTGCCACCATATGACCCCCACACGATCTCATCAGCCTATCGACAGCCTAGCAAACAACGTCATGTCGTCGTTGGACCCTATCTTTCACGAATCGTTTATCGCGGAGAACCTAGCTTCTGTCCAGGCCATCGTACAAGAAGCGATTGAGCGCGAAGTCGACGCCCCCTCTCGCCAGCCACGGACGCTCAAAGCCTATTACACCAACCGCTTAGCTTCTGTCGGCCTGATGCCATTCCTCATTCTCGCACAATGGACTGGTGGTATTCGGTTGCCAGCTTTCCTCCAGAATTCGCCTTCTATGTGGGTGATGTCTCAAGCAGCCGTTGAAATGGTATTTTTAGCCAACGTCCGTGCCATTAATTCTCTTCTCAGTGTCTTGGATTAATATGCGGTATTCTAGGATATTTACTCGTTCAAGAAGGAGAAGATGGCCAGTGCAACACAGAATAATGTCATCAGTGTCATAATTCAGGATCCGTCCACAAGGATCTGCGAGGGAGACCTCCAGGGAAGCTTCCATTACTCTAGCAGGCTATTCCAAGAAGCCCTGGCTCGCTTTCGCAGCCACAAAGAGACGCTTATGGGGAACCCAGTGTTGGCCGAACAAAACCACGATATTGAAATTTTGAACACGTTTAGTCAAGCAATGATGGACTGTGTGGTTGGAAACATCAGATGGAGCATGGTTTGCGGGCGATATGATGTGTTCGAATGCGAAAAGGCGAGGGACGCTTGTGAGGTGGCGATGACATAAGGGTTTGTTACATCGTCCTTATTCTCCTCTATACCGGGTAATTCTAGGGTAATTGATTCAGTTTGGTAAGAGGTTCGATGCCGTTCGCGTAGGAATGAGGGTAATACCCTTCGGTGCCATGATTTTCAGTCTAAGGAGGTGTCATTGGGAACGGAATCAATCTAAGTATCCAAGGGGGCGTCACATATCGCTGACTCCCTATATCGTAGCCTTTGTCATGTATTGGCGGCACCTGCGACGGTTGGTCCAGGCGGCATGGTGCACTCTGGCTTTGCAGGCCAGGGGTCCAAACCAATTAGTACGATCCGTGGTTTCCTTTGAGCTTTTGTTGTCGGCTCCTTCACGTCGTTTGATAACATTTGCAAGTAAGATATGCGACCGCTGCGCGCAGTGTCGGAGGGCTTTACCACCCACTAATCTATATTGGAGATTAATTCAGAAGCACAACCAACGCCACCAACTAGGAAGTAAGTAGTTCCTCTCCGCACCCTGCGGGACCTGCGGCGACAGCAGCTCCGAGCCTTTGCAAACGGATAATCAACAGATACCTCATCCGTAACTCCATGATCGTTGAATATGAATCCTTTGCCTTGGTTGCAACTTGTGGTTCGTGACCAGTACTAGTCCGTCGGTCTACTTCGACTATGAAAAGGAGCACAAATTTCGCCTGCGGATTGCTTTCTTTCTTTCTGCTGAAATACTGAGCAGGCGGTTGCGAGATACCCGTCTCCCGGAGGTCCTCCATGTTTTTGGGGTGGACGTGGGGAAGGGTGTTTGAAGCCAATGAAGATTCGTTCACCACATGGAAACCACGTCCACAAAATCACATGTCAGAAGCTCAAACAACCATATAGGGCGCCTTCACTCGGCCAACATCCTTACCTCTCACTGCAACCTGCTTTTTGAACCAACCATGTCAGACATCACCTACAGCGGATTCAAGGTAGCTAGGGACATTCCTGGTACAATTTGATGGCTCAACGATATCTGCACTAGGCTTCGGAGATCATCGCTGCTCTGCACCAGGCCTTTGCTACCTTCACGGACAAGGAGAAGCAGGACAACATTAAGAAGGTGCATATGTTCGTAGTAAGGCAATTTTATGACGCTCATGTAGTTTGCAAAGACCAATGGCATATTCGAACTGCGCATCTCCAACGACGCCAAGGAGGAGGCTGTCTGGACGATTGACCTCAAGAAGAATGCTACGGTCATCAAGGGCACAGCGAAGCCAAAGGCGGACGTTACCCTCATCATGTCCGATGATACTTTCACTCAACTTGCGGGCGGCAAGGTGAGGAAATTCGCCAATTCTGGAGCTACGGAAATATCGTAACCCCACTTTACTCTAGTTGAACGGCCAGAAGGCCTTCATGACCGGCAAGCTAAAGACTCGGGGTAACATGATGCTCGCGACAAAGCTTGAGCAGGTGCTGAAGGTGCGCAACGTTACTCAAATGACACTTTTCCTCCCGCTCATTGTGGTCGTCTCCTGTCCTAGGTCGCTAAATCAAAGCAAGCAAAACTCTAATTGCCCTTCCACCTTACCCATGTATTCATACTCTCCGTTAATATCATTATTCTGAACTGAACAGGTCGAGGCGCGTAGTATCAATTACAATTGTAAGTGGAGGTTCTACTAGATGAATGAGCGGTGACCGGTGAAATGTAAAGTATAAAGATCCGAATAATGCGAAACACGATGGGCTCTGTTAAAACATGTTGCCAAAGAGTCCTCTGTGCCGCCGGGGTGCAGGCTGGGCGTCCGTCCGTAATGTTGATAGGCTATTGAGTTGCTTCATCACCTTGATAATGAACGACGTTAGAAACAAACAGTGTAGGAAGAAGACGAGTCACCTCTTCAAGCTTATCTTTGCGCTCTTGTAAATCAAGATGTCGCCGCACGACGGGATTCTCCCTAGCAAATTCAACTATCTCTTTTCGATCTAGATCATATAGCAGCCTGGAGTCGATCTCGCGGGGAAACTTAGAATGGAGAGCGGTCAGACGTAGAAACCGACTGCTAGGTTAAAATACTGCTTACCTGGTAAAAGAATTGGTCAAGGAGTTCAATATTGATGAACATAGCTGAAGTATAGGCGAGCTTGTCAGCAACGACATTGAGGAACGCTTCTGGACAGAGGACATCATTACTCGGCCCAGCTTTACATCGCTTAGACCGCAACGCAGCTAACCGCAACTTCAGGATGCTGAGGCGGTCGGTGTATAGAATGGCATGTCGGGCTAAGGGAGCATTTCTTCAGTCGCAATGCTTGAATTATGGTGAACATGAACGATAACTCACCATCGTGGATCTGTGCAGCTGGATAGCGATAGTCAATGGAAGAATCCTCTTCAGTATTCTCGTCCTCGGGAGCCATCAGCCTCTTCGTCTTCTTCGCCTTCTCCTTCTCTTCTATCTCCTGCACATACCTCACCAGGCCGCCCAATCTACGACTCCCCCCGACTTTTTGCCTGATATCCTTCAACTTCTTCTCGCACATGGTCACCTCCTTTTCAAAGAGATCTATTGCCGACTGTCTACCTGACTCCCATTCTCTGTCCTCCACTTCCACCTCGTACTTGTATGGTTTGATGCAGTTCTCCACTTGATCTGAGGTGACGCCGATGCGGTCCCGGAGAATCATATGTGAGAATTGGACTAGTCGTTCGGCAGCACGAGGGTGGAAATTGAATGGTTCGGCAGCGGCAATGGAATCGATGAGCGAGCGAAGGCCATTCGCGACTAGCAGCGTAGAGTCACGTCCAACGCCTGACTTGGTGAGAAGAGAAGAGGCTGCTTCGAGCTTATGTCTCCAATAGGGTTCAACGTCCTCAGGTCGTACTTTAGGATCTTGAGCAAGTCCGCCAAGCTCGGGCGCACGTTTGTCCAACCAGTACAGCTGCTCGAGGACATCCATAACCTTGTCATCGAGCATCTCTTTGAGCTTAGCGCGGATTGCGGGACGCTTAAACTGAGATGTCGCGTCTTTGAAGCGTAACTTGAGGGCATCCATGGTCTCGGCGACGTAAGACTCAGCGGTGATTCGGCGATCGTTGTATTGAACTTTGAACTGGTACGTCGCCTCTTCGAGCTCTAATTGTACGGCATTTGTGATACCATGGAGCGAGGATGCCATGGATGATTCAAGAACTTCCATCAGCCGTCGTCGAAGGGTGTCAGTGCCAACCATTAGTGATGTTGTAGATCCGAATATTTCACTATGCGCGCCGAAGTAATCTCGTTCGCCCTTTTGAGCAACGAGAGCCATATCATCTCGCCTTGATCTCTTGCCTGAGGATTTGGCAACGACCCCGACGTAGCCAAGGTGAAGGGGATATCGATTTCCTGCGAGGATAGTGGCCCCTTGTTCTGGCGGTACTAGATCCATTTTTGTGATAACACCGATAGTGCGTAGACCGAGCGGATCGACCTTCCGACTCGCTCTTAGCGCAGGCGAATTCGCTAAATCGACGTCGGCAGCACAAACAGCCAATATGATGTTTGGTTCGCGGATGTATTTCTCGCATAGTTGAGCTATCTTCTCCTTCAATGTTTCCGGCTGGTCCATGGAAGCAATTTGAACGTAGCCTGGGAGGTCGATAAGAGTCAAGTCTGGGACGTGGGGGGAGTATATGCGTAGATCAATGGGGTCGTTGGATACAGCTTCGGAGGCCGGGACAGCGAGGTTGAGATCTGTGAGGGTCTTCTGGATATCAGAGAAATCGGTTATCTTTCCAAGGCCCAGAGCTGGGAATTCGCCATATTCTGCCGCCGCTTCTGGCGTATGAATTAAGGTGAGTTCGATGGGGCGCCGGGTCACCATATTGTTGCCTCTGTTGGGGATGTTAAATGAATTATGAAGGAGGAACGAACGAACGTACTTTGGCAGGAACTCGTGGCCCACGACGGCCTCAAGGACAGAGCTCTTCCCTGAACTTTGACTCCCAATGACGACGATACTCGGTAGCTTGAGGGCATCACTCTGGTCTATGCTCAATAGCATACTTCGAATCTCAATCAACTTTTTTGTCAGGTTCATGAGGCCGTTATGCTGGTCGGCACCGGAGGTGTCGTTATGTGATTTGGAGTCCGAGGGAGATGACATAGTGGCGGCGACTAAAGCAGCGATAGCCGCGTCGTCTCTTGGAGACTTGCCCTTCGACTTCCCTGATGGACCCTCGCCGCCGTCCTCAGGACCTTCGTCCCCGCCGCCTTGTGCCGCAAATAGATCCTTAAGGAACTGTGGAGTTTCCAGAGTCGGAAGATTCACCTCCGAAACGCGGGACGATACAGCTTTGAGACCACCAGAAGCCGTATCGAATATACCAGTGGCGGTATCTTGAACGGAAGTCATCCATGATGCCGTTTGCTTTCTAAACTCTGCGCTCGACGTAGGTGACTATGAAAGAAACGCAAAGACGCAGGCACGCACCTTCAAATTTGTAGTTGGCATAACCCAAACCACCGGCGCCGACTGTCATTCCTGCTATTGGTACTCTGAAAGCTCTCGCGACGAATCTGGGAATGGAGGAGTATGATATGGCGCGTACGTGCATATGGCGCAACGCTGCTGGCGACGGAGTAGTGTAACGACGTCTGAGGGATCCAGAAGCGAGGAAGGTAGCATGTTGTCGATGAGAAGGTCTAGTCGCCTCCCGCCGAGCAGCATCCAAGCCGTAAGTGACTGTTTTCCTGAACATCCCTTGAATTTTGCGCGGAAAAGCAGACAACATTGGAAGCGTCTCGCAGTATGGAGTCTTCTGCCGTAGATGAAACGGTGGACGAGCTACGGCGGAGGGCCTCGCGGTCTGTAACCTACTGTAACTTTCAAGTTAGCGGGACGAGTACACGTGCCGTTTCGGCTTTCTCTTCGTGAATCTTGGACTGAGTGTGGGAAAGTGTTGTAGACCGCAGGATAGTTCATTGGAACTTGGAGTTACTTCGCGGTTCAAGCACCTTCATCTTGACGGTTATATGTCCACTACGAAACAAGCGAAGCTACTCAACCGCCAGGGACACAATACCCTTGCGCAACTCTTGTTCTACATCTTACTCGCGGTTTACCTGTCTGCGAGACAAAATTGTGTGTAACTATTACTCGAATGGCTCAAAGCGACACTCTGTGTTGGACTAGTATGATGTGATGCGCTCTCTGAAGGATGAACCACTTTGAATGGTCAAAGACCGGATCTCGACGGCTGGTCTCATATGGATTCGTGTAAGCTACTGCCGTCCGCACTTTGGATAACCTTTCTTGCTCAGAACCTTTCATCGTGCCCAAGTTTTATCATCCGCTAAGATTCGTCGTGCCTGTAACGCGGCGTGCTCTCGTCACTGGAGGAGGCAGGCTCTCATGATCATAGCGCGAAGCCACCACTATTTTAACCCCTCACACATAACAAAGACCTTGAAAAGGACGTTTACAATTTCCGCCGAAGACTTGAAAGGGAGAAAATCAGTATTTCTTGCATGCTCTACACACCCGATCTACTAAAGGCGGAAGGAGGCAGACTACATCAGACTCAGGTTGTCTTGCTACAGGTCTTCTTCTGGCCGGTTTGTCCTCGCACTTTACATCTAGTTTGTTTTCCCTCCGCGTGTGATCGGCTTGATTACATGTATAGACTGATGCCGGATGCAAAATAGTATTTAGATTGAGGAAGATTGCCCTGGACTCGGTCCCGGGCCCTGAGCTTGTCTCCGGCTTTTCAGAGACGATTATTTCCCTATGTATGCAGGTATGTTTTCTCCGCCAATGTCTCATTTGGTTTTCTGGAAGTTCACGTTGTTTTCATTTCGGTCGAAGCCGCTGGAAGACATTCATCCATCAATCAGGTTAAATATGCGTAAATGACATTGAGTAAGCGTTGCAAGCAAAGTCTCGGAAGCGAACACACTTATCGACAAGGGCCGTCTCCGCGGTTCGCAACAAACATGCACATTGTCCATTAATTCCAAAGCATTTAATGATTTTTCTCACTCAATATAGAGTTTTATCTATATCTTCCTCTCCTAGTTAGATGTTGAGTAAATATCCTGGGATTTACATGTAAGTACGATGCAGAGTAGAGCGTCGGTACGGCAACCTGAATGAATACCGAGGCCGCTCTCCTTAGGAACGGCGCAAATACGAGTAAATAGATCGACACTAGGTTCCACCCAGGTCCATATTGAAAATTAGCTTGTCGGTTGTCTGACCGTCAGTGCTCTACCACCCCATCTCCCCTCACGAACCCCTCGGATTGCTGATAGCATGCTAGGTCGCATCAAGTCCATTTTTGTCTCTGGGCCTCGCAAGATTGACCCAGCGTCCTATCGTACAACCATGTCGAATGGTGCGTTGCTTTGGGCGATCTTGTGATTCTCGCCCTGAAGGGTGGGCTAATGCGCTCACTGAATAGCTAATGCAGCATCTGAGACTGCCACCTTCGCAGCGGGGTGCTTCTGGGGCGTAGAGCATATCTTCTTGAAGCATTACCCGCCTTCTCAGAATAAGGGTATCCTGAAGACCAGTGTTGGATACACCGGCGGGAACCCGCTTGTCAAGAACCCGGATTACAAGACGGTGTGCACCGGGGCGACAGATCATGCTGAGGCAGTGAAGATCGAGTTTGATCCTTCGAAGGTCACTTATGCGCAACTTGTGGGTGAGTGTTTGCGGTCTTTGTTAACTTTGTCTTTGTATTCGACCAGCTGTGACCAGAGTTCTTTTATCGCACCCATGATCCGACGACTGAGAATCGCCAGGGAGGCGACACTGGAACTCGTACGTAGGGTTCCTACTACTCAGTGCGCTTCTGACGATCGTGCATGATTAGAATATCGGTCTGCCATCTACACCCACTCTCCAGAGCAAGCGGAGATAGCGCAGCGAGTGACGACCGAGGTTCAAGCCAAGCATTTCACGCCCCGGGGAAAGAAGATCGTTACGGAAATCACTGCTGCTGGGGAATGGTGGGACGCTGAGGACTATCACCAGCTCTATCTGTTGAAGAATCCGAGTGGATATCAATGCCCGACGCACCGTCTTCACTGGTGAAGGGAGCTATGGATATTTTATCTTATTTGTATCTTGACGTTGTTGTACCATTTCAGAGAACGATGACACAGACGAATGGAGAGACGATCGACGATATCCCAACTGCACTTCACCCACCAACTTAGCCATAATGTTGAGATGATAACCGGTTATTGATTTAGCGTAGAACATTACAGAGATCATAAGCACGACTAATTCCACAACCAAAAGACGCCGTCAGATCCAAAAGCCCGTCCCTTTTAAGTAACAAGGTAGTTGGTGCCGAACGGACGATGTCAACGCCGGCCACAGCCCGAAGGCGGGTCGTGCTCAACTCGCTGCACCACCAATTTTCATCATTGGCGTTTTTGATCGTGGAAGGATGAAGGAAAATGGAGTGGAAGTGGCGGCCTTAAATTTTCGCTGTCGCTATCTCACGATCACATGCCATACTCCAAGTCTTTGCAAGTAAACAGAGCCAATCAGATAACCCCGATCAGAGTTGCCAAAATGGGCGACGCCTCATCGATCGCCTGTTGAGTCACTCTCGAAATATTTTGATTCCATTGAAGGCACAGCGCCTCTTCCTCCTTCAACTTTCTTTCTTCACCCCCCACCCAGTAGAGCGGCAATCTCGCAATTTGCAACAGGCCTCTGATATTCCGGATATTCCTGCGATGGTTTACGATGCACAACACACACACACCTCTCTGCGGAAGAGAAATGTTGTTTACTTCTGCAGGGTTTCAAGATGTCATGAGGTAGGCCTTATACATATTTTCCTAGGAAATGCACAACCTAACGCTTGCTCCCATGGTGTTGCCCTCTTTGTTCCCAGCTGGCTCTAACACCATCCTTTCGGTTGGTATCGACCATCTAACCGTTCCCAAGCGACTCTTGTCTGTGGTAGATGCGCCAAGGGTATTAATATGTTGAAAGGACGTCGACGGAAGAAGCATTATTAAATGGGCATAATGGTGCGTTAACCGCTCCCAAGACTAAACAAGTGACTAACTAGCTAGCAGTACACACGTACCATCGGTACAGTTCGTACAAATACAAGGGAATATAGAAATCTGTTCAAAGGGGATACTGTGCGTTGATTGCGACCCAGGGAAGTCAAGAAGCAAAACGCAGTACGCGGAACTGCAATTATATGCGGTGAGTGCTGGTAAAGATGTGGTGACAGTCTGGACTTACAAGCGTAATATGCATATTGGTATCAGGCGGAGGCCAGGCCCATAGCTCTGGCGCCCAGGCCAGCTGCTCCATCCCACCCAACGAACCTCTCCTTACTCAACGCTCTGTCCTCGTCAAAGCTTATTGAGAGTGGGGCTTCAAAGCCATCCTCGTCACTTATCCAAGATCTTCCAGCCCCCCTCGAACGCGCCCAGACAGAGATAAAAATGATCCGCTTGAGTTTCCGGTTCAAGAAAAACCAGTGAGATGACCAAAGCAGGGCCCCTCTGCGCTTCAGTCTGATCTGAGGGAACCAAGACGTTGGCGAGTGTCGAGGGAAGCTCTCATCGAGCGACGCTCGAGTAGATTGTCGAAGGATAGAACTCGAGGGACTACTGCTACTACTACGGTGAGGTTTGACCTCGTCAACGTCATAGTCGTCGAATTCGAAGGGTGCTTCGTCGTCGAGATCACTGGAAGAGTCCTCATCGCCAATTGAAGCAGCATCATCTTCATCATCAGAATAGTCGTTCGCATGCGGATCTGCTTCTATTTCTGGGGCATATGAGAAGACTTCGCAGTCTGCGAGGCCAATGACTTCATCAAGCATTCGGTATAATGTCGGGTGGGTTCCAGACACTATTGGCGGTGGGGCAAAGGGGCTTGGTGGAATAGTGGAATTGTAAGGGGATGAGGAGGCACTGGGTACCGAAGATGGGAAGAAATCGGAGGAAGTTGGTGGATAGGAAGAGTAGGTTCTCGGTGCGTTCATCCCTGCTCTATGCGGCGATATTAGAGTGTTACTCAGCGAGTTCAGCACACTCGCTCCGCTCTCCTCTTTGCTGAAATGACCAGGTTTGACATCAGAGAATTCGTGGTCTGGAAATGCGATGTTTAGGGTTGCTATCAGGAGGTAAAGTGTCTTTCTTGAGGAGTGTTTGTTCATTGGGCCAAAGGGGGTCATTTCAGCCTCGTGGTCGAGAGCAAGCCACGAAGGAAGGGGAGGTGAGTTTGATATTTCGTCTTTGTAGGCATGCTCGAGGTTTTTGAAGAGTTTCTTGTCGCGTTTGATGTTCTTGCAGCTGTAAGCCTCAATACGAGTATGGACCGAGCATTCGGGGCCTTCGTGGGTCAGCGCCTGCGCGAGACGGGTGAGTGAGGAATATTCGATGTATTTCATCGTCAGTGAAGCCGTTTGCTGCTGTTGCGGGCGCCGTTGTAGTTGATGCTTCGTTGTTGATATGGGCGACGGAGAGTGAGACTATCCGCCTCCTGGCAGCGGCCCTGTTCTGGGAACGTGTCACAGTAAGATTACCATTTACGGAAATTGATGGTCACGTTCAATAACATCACCGTACTCAAAGGGCTGGAGGGAGGATCGTGGTCAGATTTTCAGAATTATGAACGTTTGATCTTCAAAACCTCACAAAGTCCGTTAATTGACTGGATTCGAGTACCGTATGGTACCAGCCAAAAGCCTCGTTGCCATAGGCGTGACCACATTACCCATGGTTCTTACCAGTCCGCACTCTGGCCGCGGCCGGCGCTGGCTTTCCTCCAGTATCCCCAATGGCTGACGGCATGAGACTAAGGAAGGTTGCACAAATACTCTCTGAAGATCTGACCGGCGACTTAGCCTAGGCGTCCCGCAAAGGCTCCTGTCTCTAATCTCCATTTATGTATAACAGGCTGAGGTATTCCGGTCAGATCGAAGTGGATGCGCCAGTATCAAGCGCAACCGTCGGCACGGCTATGTAAACAACTCCAGAAGAAGCGAAGGCAGGGTAAGTCCTTCCCGAGGGGTTAATACACCCGCTCGTACCAAACTATTCGTATACTGGATGGGCTTTTGCCGTGGATGAAGAGACGGTGGTGACGAGGACCCATTCTTAGGATGCGCTCAGGGGAGGACACTCCATTTATAATGAACCGAGTTGGGGACTAGAAACCGGTGCAAACATTGCCTTTGGCTGTGGAAGTTTCGCAAAACACTTGCGCCGACAACTCAAAATGTCGAGGCTGCATGGGGTCAATGTGTCAATGTTGTTGTATAGAATACTCGTGCAGAGGTCAGTTGATTATATTAGATGTTGCCCTTGCCAGCGGTCGGTAACGATGGCTGCAAAGACCCAGCGCTTATGAAGCGACGCCTGCCATGTATGTCGATGCGGTATCGAAGGATGCCTCGTTCGGTAACAGTCAGTAATTGGACAAAATATGTTTCATCTTAGATGAAATGGTAATCTATATGGGGTGCACAAGAGCTCCATAAGGTCAAGCCGTGTGGGCCGGTGTACAGACTGGGGGGCGATATTGGCTGTTTCCTGTCGAGAACGATGCGAGCAGCGAGCAGAACAAGACGCCAGCAGGCGGTATAGTGTATCTGAACAGGTGAGAGGTCACTGGTGACCGAAGTATGACCGGAGAAGGAGGTGACCAAATCAGAGTTAACATTTAAAATGCCTCATCTGGCAAATTACATAATCATCACTGGTGGCAGAGGCAAGGAGTTGTGCGAGTGTTCTCTCGCTCCCACCACCATCACCTCCCCTTCCTCCGCCCTTCCTCAATCCCCTCCTCCCCGTCGAACGTAATTCCAACAGCATTCTCGCTGTTGCTGGCCAAGTACGTTCAACACCTCTGGTCATATCAGGTGGTCTTCAATGGCAGATCGAGGGCCCCCGTCCTATCCTTCCATCCAAAATTTCAATCCCTCGATGCTGCAGCAACATAGCCAGCAGCAAGCGCAAGCCAATCAGCAGAATCAGCTGTCCCAGGCTCAACAGCAACAATTGCACCAAATGCAGGATCTTCAGCAGGGCCAGCCAGGTTCTATGTCAATGCAGGATAATGCGAGATTGTGGCAACAGATGCAGCAGTTCCCTCAGTTCCGAAACTTGGCGCCTGGGATGGAGGCTAATCAACAGGTGCGTTGAGCTTGGATTATATTGCGAGAGGACTTGTCTCAGACACTCCCTTTCCGTCCGTTGCGTGTTCTCACGTTTGTGACATCGCCCAATATTCGCGTTGCGCTTCGATTTCGCCCGCCGCACTTTCGTCCACCGATTATCGTTGTATTGACGACTGTTATCTCGCCTTCTTGCCTTATTACGTTTTGGGGGGTGTAACTTTGCTAATTATAATCGTCTGCCAGATGGCTGAACTTCTTCGCAATCGCACTTTCAATCAGCACAATCCCCAGCAGCAGCAACAACAGCAACAATTCACCCTCGGCGTCAATCCGCTAGGCGGTGGTCCCCAGCATCCCCCGACGTTCCACGATCAACCAAACGGCCAACCCAACATGCCCCCAGGTTTTCCCAACATGGCGCTGGGAATGGCAAATCGAAATATGGCGTTACAAGCGTTGCAGGCGAGGCAATTAGATTTGATGGCCATGGCACAGAACCAGCAAAATCAGAATGGCCCAATTAATAACTTAGCCAGGATGGCGCAACTGCAGGCGATGCAACGCGAACAAGCCCAACATCACCAGCAGAGGGAGCAGCTGCAAAGCAACGGTTCTTCGGATTCCTTCAATCCCCCTCGCATGCCGACTCCCGATGCTGTTCGTCGTTCACCGTCTCATGCATCTCCTCAACCCCCGCCTGGAGTTGCCAATTCCCCTAATATGCCGCCCAACCGCGATGGTCCCCAAGCTGCCGCTAGCTTACCCGCCCGACGCATGATGACTCCGACCGAATTGCGGGAACGGTCGAATCAATTGAGAGTGCTGATCAATACAGCGGAACAATCTATCATGCAACTCAGCGCGAGTCGAGGATCGCTACCAGAGGCCACGTTTATGCAGAAGATGACTGTGCTGCAGAGCGATCTCAAAGGAAAGAAAGAATACTTCGCCAAACTTAATGCAGCATTACAGGCACCACAGTTTCCCGTAGGGTAAGCACAGCTGGTTTCTAGCCTCGTGCGACTTTGTAATAATCCTTTGCAGCGGCGGTACACCTTTCCCCGGACACCCTACCGGCCAGACAGCAGGCTGGACGAACCAAACGGGCGGGCCTTCCTTTGGGCCGCCGCAAGGTCAGCATGCCCAGAATGGCTCCATGGGAGGCCCTTCTATGCATTCGATACAAAGTCCCGCCCAGCTGCATCCTCAGGCAAATCACATGATCAATGGGGTACCTCCACGTTCAGGACCAACTCCCACACAACAGCAACGTGAGCAGATGCACAGAGAGCAGCAGCATTTAGGGGCTCAGTTCGGTGGCAACGGCCAAATATCGCCCCCTCCTTCAATGAATCAACCATTTGGCTTTGGTCCTGCAAACGGCGGAACTCCCTCCAATTCCAACCCTGCATTACCTCTGAATACAAATGCCGGAGGCGTAAACCAACACACTCTTCAAGGAGGCATGGTCACTTTACCACCACCATTACAGAAACCCCGCTTCGACGAGACTTACGGCAACTTCTGCAAGAGCAGGAACGTAAATCACGATCCGCGCATGCTCTCTGTTGACGGAAGAACCATCGACCTGCACATGCTCCATCGCCAAGTCTTATTGGAAGGCGGCATAGGAAAGGTGTGTTCTTCCTGATCGATTTCCCCACTTCCTACTCAACAGAACACTGTAGGTTAATCAGAAGGATCTATGGGCGGTCATTGGCGCTCGCATGGGATTCGTCTCATTTCCTGCGTCTGACACAGAACCTGCGAAGAGTGGACCGGCCGTCGCAGGGCAGCTAGCGCACGTCTACAAGGAGTATCTGGCTGCCTTCGACATGCTCTATATACAATCAGTCATAGAGCAAAAGAAGAAGCAGATGATCCAACAGAACCAGCTGAATCAAAATCAGAACCAGGGCAATGGTCATCCTAACGGCGGTCCTGGTGGTCCTGAGAGTAGCGGAGCAGGCGGGTTGAACATCGGAGCGATGAATCCACAACAACGCCCTTCGCTAACACCGCAGCATATGCAAATGATGGTGCAGTATGCGAGCCGTTCGGCAGCAGAGTTGCGTGCACAAGGTATACATGAGCGGGTGATTCAATTCGTGGAACAGAACCGCGCAACTCTGCAACGGAATGCTTTGGATCAGGACCGATTTCGAGGCCAGTTCAGACCCGGCACACAGCCTGGTCAAGGTGGTCTTTCTTCCGGGATTGTGAAGGACGGTAACGGCGGCGCACAGAACCCTGCCGGCTCAGCACCCCAGCACAATCTAGCGCCTCCGTTTGGCGGCCTTCCTACTAGAGGTCCAATGCCAACGAACTCGGCTAGTGCCATCATCACGTCGCTGATGCGTAGTGAACCACAACTTACGCAGACTGCATTAAAGATAATCCAGCAGCTGAAGACGAATATTCCTCAACAACGTGCGTTACATGGCATGCGTTCTTTCTCATTTTTACTAACATCTACCATTTTTTTAGTTGAACCACTGCGCTCGGCAACCGCCATCGTGTCTCCAGATCAGCGAATGGAATACAACCAATTAATAGAACAAGTCTTCCATGCTTCGCAGGAACTCGACGCCAAGTTACCCATGTTCTACGTCTTGCTCAACAACGACGAGATGCTGAAAGAGCTGGTCGCCATTGTGAGTTATCCGCGACGCAAGAAGCAAGCGTATATGTGCTAACGTTACTACAGAATTATTCGATCCAGACACAGCGTGGTCTGCTTTCCTCGAATCAGCCTAGGTTTGTGATAAGTTTGGAGAACCTACGATCTATGGCTGGGGAACTCGGGAGGGCGAAAGAGATATTCCAGGTAGCGCTGACTAACTTGGTCAAGTCGCAGCAAGCGGCGGCGGCCAATGCTCAGGGTGGGCCAAACGGTGCCCCGCCTCCGGGCCCATCACATCAACCGAGTCTTCTTGCTTCAAGTAATGCCCCCCAGAATCGGCCCACTGGACCAATACGCCCGCCACAAACAAAGCCCAAAACCTCCATCCAACCCAGTCCTAACGCGTCCGCTATATCCGCCCCCACTCCTCCTGCTGCCAGTGCATCGACTCCCGGCCCCAGCGCCAGCTCTCCTATGGCCTCTGCAACTTCACCTCCCACACCGAAGTCACCGAAAACGAAATCGCAGAAGGCGAAACCCCCTCCGCCGAAGCAACGCAGGCCATCCAAGGTTGGAACGGCGCCAATAATACCGCCAGGTGATCCTCCTCGGCCACCGTCAGCGACAGCAGGCGTCAAGCGCGCCAGAGAGGACGAACCCAGTAACATCGCATCAACTACTCCTCAGGGTTCGGGTACTTCAGCTGTGGCTGGACCCAGTTCCAACGTCGCTAATGGAGCGTCACCCCCCAAGCGCATTAAGACTGAGTGGGACTCTAAGGATGGGAACCTCATGGAAGGAGATGCTGAGAAGCAAGCGATCGACAGTATCAAGACTCCGGAGGACGCAAATGCTTTCATGGAGAAGATGGCCGAGTTGATCAAATTGGCTGGCGAGGGGCAATCTTCCATTATCAACACAAACATTGCCGAGTCTCTGGACGAGATACTGAAGGGATACGGTGGAGCGCCTGACGCGGACTCATCGATAGGCGCCATAGACAACTTTCACCTTTCTTCCGATGCACCAGTGTCTGTGGATAACAACGATTTGGAAGAGTTCTTCAACTTCTCATCATTCGCGAATGATGAAGACGACGCCGGTTCAAAGGCAGCAACTCCGGATCTAATACACTCCTCGTCCACCAACCCCAGTCCTGCTTCAAATGCGGAGAGTGAAGCAGGTCACCCATCGTCAGGACCGGACGTGAAGACGGAAATCAAGACTGAGGACGGTTCGGATTCATTGAGGCTTGGTATGTGGAAGGAGATTGACGGTGGCGAATCGTCATTCTATCATTCTAACAATGACTGGAAATGGGACGGCCCTATGACTACCATAGATTCTTCATGGGCACTCTTGTCCTAGCGGGTCATTCATCTTTTTGTTGTTTATTTGTTTCGTATGTTTCCTCCATCAATAATTCCATCTCTCGCTGCTTTATTTTAGTTTACGGTTAACTTCTGGAGATATCCCGATTGTTTTATCCCTCGTGTTGTCATACTACTGCCATTACTTTTGGTTACGTCTGCTCTGTATTCCTATTACCTGTTGTTCTACTTGCTATCGATTTCTTGTCCAACTGTAACGCGGATATTCGCATTATAGAATGAGACTTGTAGAATGAGACTGTTGTACACGAAAGGGGACGTAGAAATCAGCGTTGCCGACGAGCTGTATTGCCTAGCACACGCGCTCGGAGGGCGGACACTGCGTCAGTCCCAGATGTCTTGGAAGCACGAGATGAAGACGATGGCAGTGAGGGAGTAGGCCGAGTCACGGATGTCAGAGCCAGCCTTCGACGTTTGCTCGATGCCTCCTCCGCCAGTTCTTTACGCGCCTGTTCCCACTCTTCTTTGGCACGTATTGCGTCATCTTCAGCCTCGTCCAACAATTTCAACGTCTCCGGCAACCCATAACGCCCTTTGAGAGAATCATCCGCAGCCTCTTTTTCTAACGCAACCTTCTTCACCTCGCGGAACCGTTTGCGGACTTTGCGAGACAGAGTGTATGGGTCTGAGTTGTATTGCTCAGAGACGTTCTGCAGGCTTTCGAGACGAGGGATTTGGACTTGTGTGAGGTTCTTTTGTGCATCGGTGGTCTTTTCTAAGGCAGCAAGCGGGTCGACTGGCGCGGCGCTCCCTTCAGTGTCTGCGAAAGCAACAATAAGTAGGGACCCATGGCACAAGATAGTTTGATACCATGGACAGCATACCCGCCGTTCTCTTCTGGATTCCAATCCTCCTCCTTACGTCGCGCACCTGAAGTGACGACGTACTGCGTGTTCTAGCAAAAGATCAGCACCTAGAAAGTGTCTTGTCGGATTGAGCATACCTTTGGGTCTGTTTGTATCTCGAACCAGCCATCACAGAGATGGCATTTGCATCGGAACGAGTATATCGGAGTCGAGTAGTAGTTTCCTATCTTCTTCTTCTCGGCGTTGTAGCGGACGCCCATGCCGATGTGATTATTGCATGTCCCACTGGAAATACGTGACGACCTCAATGTAACCCACGACAATACAGCATGCAACGTACCACCATATGTTAAACGGTAGTTCAAACCGAGTGATGAGGATCCCTTGGTCTATCTTGCGAGCTCTGTCTCCCAATGCATGTTTCCCTAGACATCGGACGGTAGGGTGAGGATCGCATCACCGTCCGAGAATGACTAGCGCACCTCTGTACGAGTTGAGACTCTTGTGTTTCTCTCCGTCGTAGTCAGGAGGATAGTATTTGTTGAAGCCTCGTTGATTTTGGTCGGCTAAATAATTCCTGGCGAATTTCTGGGACGAACGTACCTTGCATTTAGGTCTACCTACTAGCTTGATCCTGACGGTGTCGTAATTCAGCGACCCTGTTTAGTCGGAGGATCACATGATTATGCCCCTTGGACGCCCCTATGTAAGAAGCACACGGAGTCGATAAAATGCGCAAAGTATCTTTTAAAAGCGCGAAGTCATTTCTGGCGCGCCATTGGCTAACAAAATCCTTATGTCTGCCAGCAACTTGACTCAGAAGGTAGCTTGCTAAGCCATCAAATAAATAGTGGGATATTGCTGTCATATGTTATGTGTAGTGATAGCTGTAATATCCGAAGTAATAATGACCCTATTTAGATAACAATACTGGAAGGCACGATAAATAGGCCAGCAGGAAAGTAAGTACCTTTCGTACTAGTAGAATGTGAGGTTTATTTCCCAAAAAAGATAGGAGAATAGGAGCGAGGAATAGGAGAGGGTCATGCGTTTCGGCAATCCCCGTTCAGGTGCATCTAATCCAAACTTTAAATTTCGCTGTACACACAACTTTCACCACCAACGGCCTTAGGTATGTCGCAGAATTCGCTGAAATCCCGAATGAGCTTGCTCAAATCTGCTTCACTTAAGTCACCTTCTGACTCAAAACCATCAAAATGAGTTACGTCGCTAAGGGTGATAAAGAATACGATGCCACGGGTGCACCAGTCCCCGCCGCCAAGATCCACAAAATTCGCATTACTTTGACCAGCAGCAACGTCAAGAACCTTGAAAAATGTGCAAGGTCTATACAGTACTCGACTTGTTCTTCGCTAACTAGTTCGCAGTCTCTACCGATCTCATCAACCGTGCTAAGGACAAGCAGCTTCGCGTCAAAGGCCCTGTTCGTCTTCCTACCAAGGTCCTCAAGATTACCACCCGTAAAACCGTAAGATCCATAATGCGTGGCATCTTCCGGGGATGTTTATCTTTCTGTAGCCCTGTGGTGAAGGTTCCAAGACTTGGGATCGCTACGAACTCAAGGTGCATAAGCGCCTCATCGACTTGCATTCCTCCAGCGAGATTGTCAAACAAATTGTGCGTTACCCTCCCTCCCGGTCCACTCGTCTAGCTCAACCGTTCTACGCAGACAAGCATCAGCTTGGAGCCTGGTGTCGAAGTTGAAGTCACTATCTCTGCTTAAGTTACTGTACTCTATGTCCTCGCCCGCAGTGCAATAAACTTACTTAGAGCGCATATTTACGACTACTAAGTAAATGATGGTTCCCAGCACATTTGAGGGAATGCGGCTTCGGAAGCTTTGAGGTCTGGATTGGGCGTAGGGAGACAGGGGCAATCAGCCAAACAACGCGGTTCTGCGGCAGGGTGCCGAGACAGTTGTTCATCGTTTCTTGACACTCAACCACAACCAACATCCTACTTCGCGCAATGGCCATCATCGGCAGAGTCCTGGGGCTGGCTTTCGATGCAGTTCTCGTTTCGACAGTTCTTGCAGGCGTTCGGCGAACGAGTGGCTTTGCGTCAGTGTCATCCTTGCTTGATTTCACGCTTCTGAATTATAGTACCACAGGCCTGATTCCAATTTGATATCTGACACTACGATGCGCTCAGTTGCGGAGCGATTTCTGGGAGTAGGAGAATCTGTTTTCGATGTTGTGCAGGCTACCGCGGTGAACAGCGCCTACTTTAGAAGGAGTTCGACGTGATAAAACTGGTGAGTCCCTTGAGGAGCACTCATTGACATTTACTGATGGTGATTCATTTCTAGGACTTGTATCTATCTATTATTGCTCTCCTCACTCTATCTTCGGCGTTTCTCTTGTCCGATTAAGCCGCCTCTGGGAGGTGCCATCCCTCCGAGTATGGACTTCCTGCCGACTCGGCTGCTAGCCATGATCAACACAGATACTATATCCTCATTTCACCCCTCAGTCACATCCCCTCAGTTCTCGTGCTTAACACCTTAAGCATCGGTATTGCTATCTCCTTTCAAAATCCTTCCTCGGCTCGCCGAAGATGCAAATTCGGGGTAATCTATCAGTGCATGTTCTTCTCATCATGATGAATAAACCATGTGCGACGCTGGGTTCTCCTTTCTGAATTCGTTCGTCGCAACCGGCTATCGTCACGATAAGAAGTTGCTTCTCGCAACCGTATAGGGACTCGTCCTTATGCAGCCGTTTAGGCGTTGAATTCGACGTGGCGGCTCAACATCACTATCGTCATTATATATACAGTCCATGTGAGCATATTGTTTAACCCAGCCTTTGGTGCTTCCTTTTACCTGTACTGCAGCTGCATTAGTATGACGCGTGCACATCGGCTCTTGTCGGCTCACTGAGCAATACTGTGATACATATGTTACATATTGTCTATCGTGGGTCATGGTATCATGTCTTCCTCCTTTTTTTCTGACAAATATCGCCAGCTCAGCGAAAAACGCGTGGAGCGATACGTTATTCCGAACTCTGACCTACCCGACGCTGAAGGAACTTCTTTTGAAAGCTGCTACTCGTGGTTCCATTCTCATGTCGCATCCTCGCAGCCTGATGCAGTACAAGACCCGAATGGAACCGTGTATAGGCTCGAGTGACAGTCCTGCCAAGACCGTTCCTCATATAAGGGGAGGCGGATACGCTTGCATTTCCTCACCCAGCACGCTGGTACTTCGAATCCTTACTACTCAATATGTACGGTTTCATCCCCAGCGTTGCAGTCGGAGCCGCTCTGTCCCTTGCTTCTTCGGCCCTCGCGTTTGACAATTCGCGCTCAGATAATGTTTGTCTCTTCACTATGATGTCCATTTCGACATACATTAACCCTTGCATTGGTTAGGTTGCTGTGTAATTGATTCCGTCTCAATTGGTTGCGCCTCGTTTAATTTTGCCGCCGTCAGCTACTATGGTCAGAACAGTTATGGGGCAACCCACTCTGATACCGCCAACTGGCAGAAGGCACTGTCTACATATTGTCAGGTGAGGTATATCTGTTTGAATCAGCAATGTCCACTAACCAACAACGTCCACCAAACCGAATAACGTTGGTAGGATGATTCTATCGACGCGTTCCCCTTAGCCTTCCTCCATGTGTTCTTCGCATCCGGCGGTTTGCCATCAATCAATATGGCCAATGTAAAGACATCTCATCAGCCGCACGAATATAACTAACGCGGCTTCAATGGGCATTAGACATGCAACACCAACGACAACGCTGTTTTCCCAGGAACAGAATTGCCCAACTGTTCTTTCATGGCAGCGGATATCCAGGCATGCCAGGCGAAAGGCAAGATCATTACGCTCAGTCTTGGTGGCGCGACGGGTGCTGCATCGTTCTCCTCTGATGCTCAGGCCCAACAATTTGCCGACACTATTTGGAATTTATTCCTCGGAGGGAGTAGCTCGACTAGACCGTTTGGCAACGCGGTGCTGGACGGGTGTGTTCATGATTTGTCGATTTTGCTCGTGTATTTGTGGCTGATTGGAGGATAGTGTTGATCTAGATATCGAGGGTGGCGGAAGCACTGGTTTCGCTGCATTCATCAATCGCCTTAGGACACACACCAATAGTGCAAGTAAGAAGTAAGCATATGTTTCTTCTAACTTGAGTAGATTGAGGAGCGATTGACCATAATTTCAGATACTACGTGACTGCGGCCCCCCAGTGCCCTTTCCCAGACGCCTTCTTGGGCGCCGTCCTCAATGCCGTTGCTTTCGACGCTGTTTATGTTCAATTCTGTCAGTGACAGCGATGATACCGGTAACATTTGCTTACTTCTCTGGACAGACAATAATTTCTGTGGTCTCACCAACTTCAACAACCCTAATGCATGGAACTTTGCTCAATGGTATATTTGGTCTTCCCTCTGTAGTACGTCGATACTGACAGCAATGGCAGGGATACCTGGGCTAAGACGGTGTCCCCGAACCGGAATGTTAAGATATATATTGGGGCTCCTGCTGCACCGACTGCTGCAGGTTCTGGATACGTCGACCCTGCCACTTTGGCTAGTATAGCGGTGCAGACACGAAATCAGTTCTCCTCGTTCGGCGGGATCATGCTTTGGGATGCATCGCAGGCCTTTGGTATGTTCTAAGGGCTGAACTTTCCATGCAATGAGTATTAATCTCCATCACAGCCAACAATCGCTTTGATAGAGCCATTAAGAACGCAATCAGGACCAGCGGTGGAGGTAGTGGAACCACTGCCCCACCTCCACCTCCACCAACGACGACACCCCCAGCTACAACACCCCCAGCTACGACACCGCAACCAACAACCTCAGTTGGTACCGGGTCTTGTGCTGGCGTTGCTTCGTGGGTTTCCAACATTGCTGTACGTATCAATCCTCCTGCAGTTTGTCTACTTGCCTGAACTTCTGCATACAGTATGTCGGTGGTTCGCAGGTGGTTTTCAAGTAAGTCATCGTACAAAATTGCGGAGCCTTGAACAAAATTAAACCGTCAAACTATAGCGGACACTTATGGACGGCCAAATGGTGGTCGCAGGCTGATACACCCGGAGGTATGCACTTACAAGCTAAAGACGGACTTTGGTCTGACCTCTCCGTTCCTGCAGGCGCTGCTGGAGTGTGGACTGACAACGGGGCTTGTAGCGGCTTTGCTGGTGCACACGCCAATGTGTCGCAGTCGCCTTCCATTTCCCACGTTTCTTCTTTGCTTTCTCATTCTGTTGCTACGGCTGCCCCCAAAGCACAGGGCAAGTCTTCTGACTCCGCAGCCATCTCACATGTTTCCGTCCTTCCTCATTCCGCTGCTACGCCTGCTTCCGAATCGCAAGCTAAGCCGGCAGGCCCCGCGGCTGTCGTGCAGACATCGGCTAATGCAGATGCCACAGGCAGCCCCAGGAGTGTTAATTCAAGGGTTTTCACGTATTAAATACAGAATGGGAAGCCTCCAGTGTACTTGTAATTGCAGGAATATAATCATTAGGGAAATGCTGATCAATCGAACGGGCAATATGTTCTCGCGGTAACAATTGATTAGGTAATCCACTTCAGCGCCTGCTGGACTTCATTGATCACCGCGACTGTTGGTGTCAAATTGACAGTGAATGCCAAGTGAATGCATTGAAACAATTGGCCAGTGTTGCCGCTTCGCTGGCCCTTGCCTATCGTCCCAGACACCGCTCGTGTCTGGCGACCAGGAAATTCCGTCTGCTACACACTAATGTCGGAAACCTCGCCACTCTCCCCTCCAGTCGAACTTGCACCGAGGCGAAAGGGCGCTCAAAGTAAGCGTCGAGACTCGAGATCGGTGCAATACGCAGAATGCTCATAGAAATACAAGGAAGATCGACTGTGCTGGCCCGCATTCAAGGCTTAGTAGGGAAGCAGGGTGCCGTGCATGATTCGCCAAATGCAAACCCTCCACCACGACCACCAGGGCCTATGGCGGCTAAGCAGCCCTCTCAGAGGGCCGCGCAAGCCCTAAAGATCAAAATAGTGACTTGGAATATGCATGATTCACTTCCGAAGGTACGTCCCGTCCCACTTGGTCAGCGTCTTTACGTGCTACAATGAATATTGTTGCAGGGGAATCTTGAAGAATTGTTGGGCAGAGTACCACTGTACACGAAAGCAAAAACTGAATCGACCTCGGGGCTCCCCAATTTACCTTCTGAAGACGTGCACCCTTACCACATCGTCGTAGTGTAAGCCAGTGCATCGATTGGATTTCTCAAACTAATACCAATCTCTCCCCCAGCGCCGGCCAAGAATGCCCATCTTCGTCAGGTAAGGAAGGTCGATACGGGGTTCGCAGCACGGTTCCCTTGACTCAAAACGTTCAGGAATACCCATGGGCCTTGGTGCTGGTTTCAAGCTAATAGACAAGGACAAGGATAAGGATTGGGACAAGTTTCGAGAGGGCTCAGAACCCGCCAAATCCAGCAAACAGGAAGACGAAGACGACGGGGATGATACACCGAAGTCTCGCAAAAGCTCGGATAATGATAATGGCAATGTACCAAGCGGGTGGACGGCAATGGTTGAGCACTGGCTCTGCAATGGTGGCGGATCGTCGATTACTACTCAAGGATGCGAAAGTCCCACATCAAGTACCAACGGTCATATACGGAAGGGGCCTTATACTATGCTTATCAAGCAAAGGTTAATGGGTCTTTATATTGCTGTTTATATTCATCGCGATGTTCGAAGTTCGGTCAAGGGTCAGTCTTGACTGGCTACTCTCAATCTTTTGCTTGGCATAACGAATGGTTCAGGAGCTTCCAGGTCGTATGTGAAGGCTGGCTTAATCGGCGGCAGAGTTGGCAACAAAGGTGGCGTCGCCGTCAGCATCAACGTCAATGGTATCACTATTTTATTTCTCAACGCGCACCTCGCAGGTAAGTGCTTGTGCCCAGTCTGCCGTATTGACGGCTTATGCCACCGCTCTCGTAGCTCACGAGGGGAAAGTCCATCATCGTCTTGCGAACTTGGCCAAGATCAAGGTAAGTCCGATAGGCCAGAGATTGTTCGTTAATTCAAACTTCTGCCCAGGCGGAGCTGGCGTTGGACGATTTCCTGTCTCCTGACGATCCTAGGACCGTGGCTGAAGGTGAACCAACATTCAACACATTCCCGATTCCCTGCTCACCCATAATGAAGATATAACGGACAAATACGACTATTCCTTTATTTTTGGGGACCTGAATTTTCGTCTGGATATTTCACGTCTCCACGCAGACTGGCTGCTATCACATAAAGGTAGATGGATCATTCTCAGTTCCTATTTTTGCTAAAATTGACGTATGTCAGACTACGCCAACGCACTTGCGTTCGATCAGCTTCGACAGTTGCTCGAAAACAAGCAATCATTCGCCGGGTTCAACGAGGCCAAAATTGATTTCCCTCCAACATTCAAATACGATGTTCTGCGGACACTCAAGCGGCCAAAGCACAAGTCGAAGAAGATCAGCTATTCGACTAGTGCAATACCGATGTTATCAGAGGTTGAAGAGAGATATCTTCTTGAACGCGAGAGCCCTCGTCAGGAGGATAGAGAGGATGCTCGAGACAGAGCGTCCATTGCATCGTCCGCGTATACATCCATCCATACACGCCAAGGATCTGACGATGATGATGATGTGGATCGTTGCGACGCTTCGACTTCGTCCCCTACTCGTCACCGGTTTGGACGCCGCGTTTCACTGCATATCGCTGCGCATAAAGTCAAGGAGCAATGGTTGGCCCTCTTAGCGTCGCCTCGAGCCCACCGGCGTGCGATGGACGACAAGCCACCGAAGTCTCCTTCGTTACAATCTAGGCCTCCTGCCCCACCTATTGCAGATGCTTTGAGCACTAGCGTCAGCCTGCCTATCGGTCCCACCAAAATTTCCGTCGGCAGTGTGCCAGAAGAAGGTTCGCAAAGTATGTTGGCCAGGAAGAGTCTCCATCCACCAGAAATGACGCGGATGCTGTCTGCTAGATCTTCGAGAAATGATATGGATGAAAATAGCGGGGACGAGGAGGATAAAGGCGTATATGATTCTTCTCATAAGAAACGTGTACCAAGCTGGTCAGTCTCAACATGCTGATTTCTTCTTATCGTGTCCTCATGGTTTGGTTAATCATAGGTGTGATCGCATATTGTGGAAGACGACTGTCAAACCAGAAGAACTACCGGAGTCCGATGATCCAGAGCCCAGAAGAGGTTTTGTGCAGCAACTTTGGGCAAATTTACGCCGAAGTCGCGGGGGCACGGTCATGTCCATTACACCACAACTCGACAGCAACGCCCACGAAACTCCCCAAGTTCCCCCCTCCACACCTCCGTTCTCCCGTTTTGTAACTCCCCCCAGTCCACTTCCCCGCCAGTCCATGTCACAGGAGCATTTACCATCTCCAACTGGAATGTGGCCGTTTGCCCTTAGACATGGTCGCCAAGGCGTGGTTTTGCGTCGGTCTATGTCTGTTGCCTCCTCAGATCCCCCCCTGATTGTCGAAGATCGAAAGCATCCGCAGAGGCGAGCCTCAGTGCCCGTGGGGCCACTCAGCACACCGATCCCCAACGGAGGTTTGATTGAAAACCATAAAGATGATACCCCGAAGGGCGCCAGCACCCCAAAGCGTCGGTCGCTACTGCCTACATTCTTTTCTTGGGACCATAATACCTCTTCGCCTTCTGGTCAACTCACCACTTCGGAACCCGCAACTCGTCCTAGAAAGGGCGATGTGATATGCCTGAGCTATGATACCCTCAATGACAAAGCTATGCGTCGACTGGAAGGACGGAGTGATCATCGACCAGTAATTGGGTCCTACGCTATCTACTACTAGACCTTACCGTATACCCCCATTGATTGTGAACTCACTATTTTTGCGGATGCATGCATATATTTCGCTAATTATTGCCCGGACTGTGTTTGGAATATGAATTACAGCTGAGATATTGCGCGTACGACAAGCATACGAGAGAAACAGCATACGAGAGAAACTCTGGACCTAGAGGGCTAGAAGAAAACGGTCACCATGAACCTTGTCCCCAAGCGTTGAAAGCCACGCCACGCAGGTTCCAAATCCCCTCCCTAGGTTGTGCATTCCCCTTAACATCTTTGGCACGGCTGAATACTTGTCCTTTGTCCGCAGCGCTCGCTACGGTAGCCTCCCACAGCACCCAGCTCCATGGACCCTCTTGATAGGTGATACTCGCTGGAGTCCACGATGTACCATCATCGACAGAGACTTCGACCGATTCAACATTCCCGTCTGGCCCTCCAATCGCGTAGCCTTTGACAAGGATTTCTGACGATGAGGCAAGTTTCGTTATAGAGCCGATAACAGTGTTGAGCGGAAGACATGTCATTGCAGGGTATTTGGGCCAAAGGGGTTGAGCGGCTGCTTTCGATTCGACCTATGCGGGATGATAAGCCAACCCATCGTAAGTTTGAGGGTAACTGCTCACATCTGGTGGAAGGACTTTGTAGTCCCGTTGTTGGTAAAAGTTGGGCGACTCAGACGAGGACACTGAGATGGTGTCCACCCACTTGACCCATCGAGCACCTAGATAGCCTGGCACCACAACTCGCAGCGGTCCACCATGGTCGGGGGAAAGTGGTTCATCGTTCATCTAAGGAATAAACATCCTGTCAGCCACCAGAAACCCAAGAACTTCGTGGCTATAAACCTCATATGCTAATAACACCTCGTTTTCCTGGTTAAGAGCATGATTGAGAGGTACAGAGGCCCCGTAATACTCGTCGTCTTGACAGAGAGTTGCGTACGATGCAAAGCATACATGTAAGTTGGCGTTATTGTCGAATAAACCTGCATGGTTCAATATGTCACGAAGCCGCACACCACTCCAGCTGCAGTTGGCTATAACGCCATCGCCCCAAGCGACACCATGAACAGGTTTGATGGCACCCATCTCCTTGCGACGGTTCCCTGCACACTTTTACTCGAGGTCAAGTTTGCGCTAACTGTACCTCTATCAGAGCTCACCTGCAGCGCTGCAATTACTCGGACCTTTGGGAAGTCCTCTCGCAATTCCTTCATGCTGAGGACAATTTCTCTGTCGACCATGCCTTTCACAGTGATGCGATATGCATCGTCGTCGAAGTCCCGCACTGGACCATGATTGCGGCAATATACCAACTCCTCTGGCGTGTACGGAAATTCTACCAATGCGGACGCACGAGGCTCTGCATTGAACGGCTGATCACCTTGGATGACGAGTAGGTCGGAGTGGGGAGGTTCTTCATCGTATACCATCGGTAGAGTGTAGGTGGTAGTCATGGTTGAGGACATCATTGCAGATAGCGCTGCCGACCGGACCTCGGCCGCCTGGCATGGGTCCAGGGCAGTCTACACACAGTCGACTGCAGCATGGGGAACATCAGGCAAATGAACTGCACTCAATTGACTGCAGTACTGCGGTACAGGAAACGGACGACGTGTGTTAAATAAATCTTTCATGTTTCGGCAGTTAGTGATGGCGCAATAGGTTACCACGATATACGATGTACAACTACGAACATGAAGTATAGTCTGCCAGACCACCGTCTGGAACTCTAATATCAGGCAAGCAGAGTGCGACATCCTCGCCAGAGAGTTTAGTGAACACTCGAGAATATTCCATCCGTGTAATCGAGATGAATTCATTGTATATTCCGTCACGTTTCATTTTCCGGGCGACGAACGACTGCACCCCGCCGAGGAGAGCATTTACCGTTGTAATTTTGGAATCCCAACTTACAAAGGACGACACAGCAGTGCCGTCTATGCGCGTAGATTCTGTACTTCCATACAGATCTGGTCAAACGTTAGAAAGCTGTTGTGTCCCTGTTGAGCGAGGCGCGGGGACCGACTTTGCATCATTTTCCCTTCCACCATATTCTTCCACCAAACAAGTCCAACCGCAGGGTCCACGAGCATCACCGGGAAGACGGAGTAGGGGGTGATCACATCTAGCTCTTGGTCGGGAAGCCGAGAAATGGAGGGTATGCCGGTGTTAGAAATGTAGCCAATGATTTCTCCAGAAGCATCTGTCACGTCTGTGAACATGGTCAGTGTAGTGTGGTCTACGGGGATGAGTAAACCTACTGTTGACGCTGGCAAACATGCCGGGATTTTGGTTGAGCTTCGAGTTGCATGTGCGGGCCCTCTCATTATTCATATACATTCGCCTACAGGAAAGTAAATTCATGGACCAAGTCCGCTACGGCAATGGGGGGCGTACCTTACTAGAGGAATGTCAAGATATGGCATCTCCATGAACTTCCAATTTTCATGACTAGAAAACCAAAAGCCTGACGACGAGTTAGCTAGATGCTCGCCCGATTTGATCAACGACTCGAATACCTTTTTGGACGGTGATATTTGGGTAAACCTCAGATTGATAATTGACCGCGGCTAACTGCGGCCGTTTAACTTCCCATAATTTCTTCCTATCGGAAGACGGTAGTCCTCCGAAAAAATACAGGAACCAAGTAAACAGTTCGCCTTCGTAAGGGTCGTCAAGCGAGCCACTGCCCTCGCATGTGTACTTCTGAGATGGATGGTTGACAGGAATAGATTGGTTCCCGATGATCACAACTGTGCACACTCGGCCGTTCCCTGCATAGAATATCTGGTCACCTCATTGAGCATGCATCTAGATAGTAACGGAGTGGAGCACCGACTTGTTTCACCGTTGTTTTAATATAATCCAGGTATGTTTGCCACCCGGAAGCAAGAATCCGAGACTGATGATCTCCTCGAGCATTGAGTGCTTCGATAACACTATATATAGCCCAAATGAATTCTCTGTACATCCATGGAGTCATCATCAACGAAATCTTTTTAGAACGAAGTTGTGACATATACCCATTGTCAAGAGCAGGAACCCGGTTCACCCAATCCCACGTAGGTTGCAACGGCACGTCGCCGTGAGTAAACCATGGGAGAAACCCACCAAATCCAGGATATGTGCTGTTAAATTCCTGACATGATGCGAGTTTCTTGGAGAGAATATCCAACGCGATCCGAGGCGCCAGCTCTGGGATCAATGGAGAGAGGAACCTTGCGGCTCGCTTATCACCGGCAATGGCATGAGCGAAAAGCATAACCTGTAACGCCTAAAAACAAATAAATCTAGTTCTTCCATGGAAATCGGGTGATATACCTCTTTACTGGCGGCGCTGAATGGGTGCTTGACAGTAGCAATTCCGGTATGTGGGTCCAACAGTGTGCCATCGAATGTCATTCCATTTTGGTTGTTGTACGAGACATTATTCTGATGAAACCGCCCCTCCCAATATAGGAGATCCCATGCGAAGCGATTGGGCTGTTCGAGGATAGACTCCCGAGAGTGAGCAGCGGCGAAACGGCATGGCGGAGAGTCAGCTCCCAACCCAGATACGAGGACACTGACACCCGAGACTATGAGGGCCGTTAAGACGTACATGGGGGCACTCGCTACGTCGCCTGGTTAAGCCAGTATTTATACGAGCAACATGTTGGAATGTGGACAGGTGACCAGACGGTACGCATGATAATTATCTGTTGACGTCTTCAATACACCCACACTACCTCCATGACGCGCATGTCGAGTGTTAAATGGAGCAACGACCGACACCCGGACGCGAAGTCTGGAAAAAGAGATCCCTCAACTGCGATGTGAATGGCCTTGGAATTTACCATCCTCGTACGAAATGATCTCGGTTGATGTGTCTATTACTGACCAATTGCTTTTGTGAACATTCTACAAGCGCGGTTGACAGACAGCAAGTAGGTAGCTTTGATAGAGAAGTAATCAAGGCTCCAAAGATGCGGGGAAGGTACCGTTCTCGCGCTGATCATCCCACTTGTTAATCTGGAAACGAAGTCAACAAAAGTCCATCATGGTATAAATGTAGCTAGACCACTCACCCATTCATCTATTCAAAGCAGGTCAAGATTGTCACATATGTCCTATCAAAGGGAAGAAGTCACTTACTAGGGCAGAGAGAGTTGTACGCCTTCTTGAATTGCTTGCAGGGGGCGAAGTCCTCTCCCTTGGCGGCTATACACTTGAAGTAGTCGGTATAGTTCTGGAAGCTAAGGATGACTCTCAGAACGGTATACCATATCAATGGAAAACAGTAGGCTCACCAATTTCTGGTCTGGTTGGTGTTAGGGAAACGGGCTATAAGTCCAAGTAAGCATTATTAAAGTTTGAGTTCAAGCAACACGACAGACCGTCGAAGCCGACAGTTTGAAGAACATATTTGCTATAAATTGCATGAGCATAAATTTCAGCAAAGAGAGGGAAATCGGACCTGGTGGTTTCTGCAGACTCGGACATGATGGTGGTTGAAAGGAAGGGTGCTCACTGTCGGGCCAAGGCGGACAGTTGAAGGGATGCTTATGTCAGCAATTACCCGCCTAGACGCACCTGGACACTTACACACTGCAGCTTTCACCTCAACGACATTACATCCCTGAGACAGTACCATGGACGCCCTCAAAGCTGAAATTGCGACAAAGAGAAAGGCGATCACCGAGGACCCTATATTGGCCTCGCGGCCCACAAAATACATGCGCAGAGGTGAAATCGAGAAGATGAAGGAGGAGCAGGAAAGGAAAGCTCGCGAAGAGAAGGAACAGGCGGAGCGAGCCGCTCATGAAGCAGCGCAGGAGAAGAAGGCTGCCTTGACTTTGGCCAAATCTCAAGTATGTGAATCCCTAATCTCATTGATGATAGGTAACTTCGTCTGACTTGGTATTGGAGAGCAGACACCTGCATCTCGTTCTGCTTCACCTGCCCAGAGTTCAATAGTACGGGACGCAGAATCACCGAAACCAGAGTCGTCATTCAGCATTTCGAACGAGGAGACAATACGTCGACTCCGAGTCAAGGGCCAACCTATCAGACTATTCGGAGAGTCAGACAAGGACAGACGGCTACGACTCAGGGCGCTGGAACTAATTGAAGAAAAGGGTCATGATCGGCAAGGAGGTCAGAATGATTTCAAGAAGGCACTTGAAGATGTAGAGAACGTGGAGAGGGAACTAAAGAGCAAGACCAAGGGCAAGAAGAGGGACGAGACAGATTCGCAGTCCATGGGCGTACTGGACTTGGACTTACTCAAAACGGACCCAGATAGGCTGTACCCTATCATATATTACACCTTGAAGCGCACGCTAAAGGAATGGGAAGAGGCCATGGACGAACGCCCAGGTACGTTTGAAGCCGTTTATGCGATCCTCATTTGCAAAATAGCTGTCACCGATAGATCACATCAAGCGCACAACACAAGGAAAGCTCGCGGCTGCAACGCAGGTACAATCAGCTCAGTACCTGAAGCCGTTATTTAAAGCACTGCGTTCAAGGGTTTGTCTGGTGTCCTCCATTGATCTATCAAGTCACTGATATCGATCATCCACTAGTCGCTTGCTTCCGACGTGCTTGCTCGTATGGCTGAAATTGTGCACCACATGCAAAAACGACAATACCAAAGGGCCAATGACGCCTATTTGCGTCTGTCTATCGGCAATGCACCGTGGCCGATTGGTGTTACTATGGTTGGGTAAGTTTAGAAGTTGTTCGCTGATACCCGCCCTGATGGCCTCTTCTTCCTTTAGCATTCACGAGCGTTCCGCCCGAGAAAAGATTTCCTCGGACCAGGTCGCCCATGTGTTGAATGACGAAGTGAGCCGGAAGTATATTCAAAGTCTCAAAAGGTATGCAGCCTTTGTGTGAATTGTTACGTAGATGCTCAAAGAACGCTCCTAGATTGCTCACATTCTCCCAAACGAAGTATCCTCCAGAAGACGTCTCACAGTTGATGGGTTAATCAAAGCAACCTGTATTCTATTGATATAGCCACATACAGCCCATTGTATGTCTAATTTTATTTGGGAGCGACTACCGTTTTCCCTTCTTTGTCTTTTTTAGTCTTGGGTGTGGATCCTTCTCCTCAGGCGTCGCTGCTGCGTGTCCACTAGCTTTAATATGCGAGAACAACTTTGTCTTGCTCGGGAAACCAGTTTTACAAATATTGCACCGATGCTGCACCTTTGGGAACAGTAAGCTTGGGGTATTCACGTCTGTTAAGAAGAATTACAGTTGGGGTTTGGGCCTCTCCCTTCTGAGCCTCTGCCTTTTTCGCTTGACGTGCCCGGCGCTTATCCCGCTTCGAAGGTACCGTCTCCTCCTTCTCGTTTACTGGAGTGTCGGTATTTTCGTCAAGGCTCGTTGCTGGATCCTGGGTGCTGGCTTCGTCGGGCAATGCAACTTGTTCGGGGTAAATTTCATCTGCCATTGGGACCATTCTGGGCTCCTCGAGGATCGAGTTAACAGTTCCCGAAGAAGGGCTCTCGCCGCCCGTTTCCGAGCTGTGATCTTCCTCTTCTATCTCACCAAACGATTCCGATTCGTCTAGCTCTTCCTCGTCTAAGGCCAGCTCCTCGTCCTCTGCGAGCATTTCCCGTTTCAATCGTTCAACCTCCTTCATATGCTTCTTGCTTCGTTCATGGCTTGACCAAGCGGCTTCGCTTCGGAACGATTTCCTACAAGCTACACATTCCCATTCTTCTGGGTCCTCCGTTTCGGCGGCGGCCCAATCCAGATCAGCATCATGGCGCTCTCTGTTGATCTTCTGCCAATCTTGTTCCACGTAGTCGGCAGAGGAATTTACCTGCTTCTTCGGTGTGGACGTGCCCGAAGCAGCGGGTTGCGTTGAAGCCTGCGTTCTTACCGCCAGGTATGCTTTGTATCGTGGATCGCGCTTTCGCAGGAATTTCGTTAGCGACTGGAAGGCGGGTCAGCAATCCCTAAGGACTGAACAGAATGAGAGGGGACCAATACACGGATCGTGTCATTGTATTCTCTACGGGCATTGTCGCGGGCCTTCTTGTTGTCTTTCTCCATTGCCCTGGGTCGGGATCAATCAGCTCCGGGTGGTGGTACCCCGAATCAAGGACCAGCCCATACCTCCTGATGCGGCGATCTGGGGCTTCAGAAAGATTCCACTGATCCATCCAGGCGAAATCTTTAGATGTTGCAAAATTCATCCATCCATTGTAGAAATGCCTTGCCGCTTCAGGAGAGTCATTCTTCTCTGCGGCCCAGGGCCAAGTAGAGTACCCAAAGGATGGAAATTCAGCGTGGTCAGTAAACATGGCCTCTTCACTTGCAAGGCGATGGAAGAGGTTTCGATAGATGGTGAAAAAAGACTGGATAGAGGTCGTCAGCTTACTTCTAGACGGAGAAGATAAGAGCATATCTACGTTGTCTCCGTCGTCTAAGTCTGACCACTTCGTAGTGTCGAAGAATTGTGCAAGGTGGCGGACGGTTAGACCTCGGTCGCGTGCGCGAGATGGAGGAGCACCCTTCCTGATCCCCTCGAACACCGTTTCAGCGTCAGGCTCTGGTATCAGGCTCGCTTTATGCGAGTCATACCAAGCACGTTCCTACTTAGATGTGAGTGAGCGTGGGGCGTCATGGAAGACGATAATTTGCCATGTACTTGTTCATCGCTTAGAACCTATCAATCATATCTAATTGAGTCTCTGGGTGTTCAACGTTCAACAGCGAAAGCGCCCAAGTACTTGCCTCGTATGCCTGCTGCAGAGCCGCAAATCGCTTAGTTGCGCCTTCAATGTCATCCTGATTTTTGTCTGGATGGTGGAGCAAGGCAAGTCTACGGAAAGATCGCTATGGTTTCATCATGGTGAGCCCTTTACTGAATTTATGGTCATATTCGAATGGCTTGCTTTTATCTCATCGCCTGTAGCGGACTCTTCAATCTCTAAAAGTTGGTAGTATTCGACCAATTCCGAATCGGTTTCCTGGGCTTCACCGCCATTTCGCCCAGTTGACTCGCGAGCACCCATTGAGCTAATCGAGTCAGTGGTGGTAAAAGTGATCAATCTGCGCTCGAGGGGTTGTTAGCCTTAGCGTGAAACACAAGCAAACAGTCCTCGATCACAATGCGGCAGTGCTCAAAGGATCCGACGCGAATCGTTCATCCCGGGTTTCTCTGTGACGTTCACTTTTTTTGCCAGAATGTCCGACCTTTTCAAATCCTCATCTCCACCTGCTGGTGAGTTTTTTCTTGCATGCTGTGCGAGCTAGTCCCAATGACGCTACTGTATGACAGACATGGCCTCGCGAAAAGAGGCTCTCATGGACTCCGTGCGGAGTGAGGTGGCCCTCGCCAACGCGCAGGAATTAATCAACGTATGAGCTTCGGAACGCGTGGGTTCTCGGCGTGGATACTGAAACAGTTTTGTCAGAAAACCAACGAGAAATGCTATCTCAAATGTGTCCCCAAGCCGGGTACTTCCTTGTCAAGTTCGGAGCAGGTACGCACCGGCTGCAGTAATGCAGTAATGATTGTTGGCACGCGAGTATCTGACATTGATTCCCCTAGACGTGTCTGTCAAGGTGCTTGGATAGATATATGGAAGCATGTGAGTTTCCCCATCTCTACCACTTAATTTCTTTCTGATATACACCGATAGTCAATATCTGCAGCCGCGCATACATTGGACGTATCAACAAGGAGCGCAGCGGATCTCAATTTCAATGATTTATATCCATACCCTCTAGACACGGTCACTATCGTAAACTATTTAATCCTGAACTGCGCCCCAAATGACATTTATTCCAGAGTAGAACGCACACAGTACGTCACCGTTGAGAAAGGGAAATCCGATAATAGTTACAACTATAAGCACAACTTCCTCGCAATAGCATCAAGCTAAGCAAAGCAAACTAGCAAAAGAGCAAAGAAAGATAGGATACGCAATAAAGATAGGAACGAAGCCATTAAACTGTGATGCGAAGCCAAGAGAGGAAGGGATTATACGAGAAAATGACGGTTAAACAAATGGAGGGAACAAGAGGAGGAAAGAGAGCGATTAGATGGAAATTAGGTATTACCTACTCAAGGGGATTATGATTAGCACTGGCCCGCCAGGCGTACGGATGGTTGATATTTGATGATTAAGCAGAACCTCGAGGAACCCGGTGTATATCTTCCTCGGATTCGTACATGACGGCGGGGAGACCAGATGAAACTGTCGTCGCAGACGAAGAGCCACTGGCTTCGGTGCCATAATTACTAGGTGTTGGGTGATAAGGGGTGGTGAGCACGGATGTTGGGATTCTGTTATTATAGTGGTGTGAAATGTTCGCTGTTGAATGCCGACGTGTACCGGGCGCGGCGCCGGTTGCGCCATAGAATTGGGGGAACTGCTGCCCCTGGTAACTTCGAGCTATGGGATTCCCGAAGTTACTTTGTGGGAGCCCAGCAGATTTAGGATACTCTCGGTATGTGGAGGGATCGAATACGGGTGCGGTTTGTGTTTGATGGGCAGGAGTATCATGGGGTGGATAGGTCCCTAGCGACGGTTGATCAAGCGATCGCGAATCGACGGTGGGATACTGAGCTATGGCGTGGGGGTAGCTCAAGGTGATGGGTCCAGAATAGGATTGACGACGGCGACGTTCCTGTTCTTCGAGAGAAGCGGAGATAGGGTCGTCGGCGTAATGGCTTGTTGGGGAATTGAGGCTGACTAAGGGAGGTTGCGGGATTTCCATTGCAGGCGATGATGGGTCTCCGCGGTAGGTGGGCGAGTGCAGCACAATGTCAGATGCATGACCAGACGTATAAGACCCGAGGCTGCGCATGAGATGAGATAGCTGCGCTGCGGAGCCAATCAAGTCGTGCCGAAGGACAGCAGTCGCTTGCTGTCCTTCAGTCCAATCTGCGCATCTTTTCCAATACACATGGACAGAACCGTCAGGGAGGGGAGACGAGGTGTTCTCCATGTAGAAGTGCGGAGGCCTGGACAAGATGAACGTTGCTAGGCCTGATCCGGGAGCTGCATGGGCGAATTGGGTCTCGAGGATGGTATCGAAGGGGATTTCCATCTTGAACCCATAGCCGCCGGAATGGATGAACCAAGTCAGACAGCGCTTTGCCTCGCACATATACGCTATCAAATCATGCCCTCCCCCAGATGTCGAGATGCGCCGCCAGGTACCGACAGAGAGGTCAGAGCAAATAATGATAGTAACAGCTACAGGCGGAATAATCAGAATCAGAAAGTCATCCGAACGAAAATTTCACTCACGTTCGTCTTCGTGGATGAGGTTATGGAGATCCACTTCGTAGCCGGTAGAGAGGTCTGGAGGGGTGCTAGGTGGTGCTTCGGTGCTTCCGCTGCGTCCCTTTTGCCTCCCATCAAGAAGTTTAGCCTTTGCTCTGCTACAAAATCAAAGCTCTGTCAAGATATACGAACTATATTGACGACATGGGGACTCACCGATTCTGGAACCAGATTTGGGTTTGCCGCTCCTGCATCCCAAGAAGTTCGCTAATCTCGCGTCGACGGGCTGCTGTAGGGCTGCGATCGTGAGCGAAGAACTTCTCTAAGTGAATCAACTGGTCTGGCGTCACACGAGAGCGCTTCTTCTTCTCCCTGTCCTTGGCCGAACCAGTAGACGTAGACCTGGCACGCGAGGCGGAACCAAGCTCCCGTTCGTCATTGGTATCGCTAGGTTCCGAGGAGCACGAGCTACGACGAGTGGCCACGGGAGTTATGGGCGAAATGGTTGAGATGCTGCTGGGAGTAGAGAGAGCAGAGTCGGGATGATCGTCTTCTTCCTTGACGTTGTAGGCGAAAACTGAGGAGTCAAGCTGCAAGGGTGGGCACCGGGCTCGAGGCTCTATGTACGAGTATTGGTCCAGGTGCTTGGCTTCAAGTTGACGAAGTCGTAAGTCGGAGCGGAATATACACCAAAAAGAACGGAATAGCGACTTACATTCCATATGGGAATCCCAGCTGGCCGGGTAGCTTGAGAGCAAGGCAGCAGCCAGATTGAATAAGTGGCGGCGGTATGAGCTCTGCGCGACTTATTATGTGAGTCGGAGGTGGCGGCGCAGCCGGAGATCAAACACGAAGATGGAAAAGAGGAGTGGATTTTTCAATCTGCCAAAGTCGGAAAGGCAGATTGAGGAAAAAGAGAGGCAAGTGTCGATCTGACGATAGGAGCTGGACCAAAAGAGTGTGGATGAATGAAGGAATGACGAGAGGAAGAGAGCAGGGTGAAACTAGGAGAAAGCCGGCGTGGGTTGAGACAAAAGGTATAACGCGTATGGCTTGTAAAGTGGGGACTTTTTTTCCGTCATCCCGAAGGAGGGTCTAGTTGGATCGGAAATCTAGGAACACTATATTGGGTTGTGTTGATGGCAAGGTAACGGCGCTGTTCTGGGAGCATCAAATCCAACGGAGAGATCTCGATATCACCTGTGAAAACATAGTAGTGAAAGAGAAAACCAAAAAGATGATCATAACGAACAGCGCAAGACAGAAACATGGACTGATAAAACTCTATCGTCCATTTCATACGCCATCACTACACAGCAATTGCAGAATTCTGGCGGACTAACCTTGGCTCCAGGCTAGCGATCGATGGGCCTTGGCGACCAGTCACTTGCTTTGTTCGACTTCTTGCCCGACACATTCTATCTATAGAAAGTTCAGTCATTGTTCACCGCTATCAGCATTTGAAGAAACTCTATGAATATCGCCTTGTCCGCCACTTGCTCGGTTGATGATGGCAAGCGTTGCTAGGCTAAATAAACGCTGGAACCCGTCAAACCACCAAGTTCGCACAATTTTGCTCCGTCCCTGAGCGTCAGCTCGATATCACGCAGCTCCTCCAGGAACGCTGAACACCCGATCCATTGGAATCTCTGACATATACCACTGCAAGTATCCCGGGGACCAGTGCAGAAGCCATCAGAGGTGAACATTGGGGAAACTGCTCAAACGACTTATAAGATGGATCCTGAGGGATCCGAGGAATAGGTGCGAAACCATAAAGGTACGACGAGCGGACAAAGGGGACATAACAGTTGCAACCACGCGACCGACCGCCGGGTGTGCCCACCACAAAGGACGGGAAAAGTGGAAATACATTCAATCGAGATCATCACCAGTTTCAATGATACATCCCGGTTTGGGTGCGAAGAAGACGCTGCTGCGAAGCGTGTACATGAGAGAAAAACTACTCATGGTTGCTAGTTGCCTGCTTAACTAAGTACTCACTTTGTCTCCGTAACAGTCGGAACACCGCCGAGGACCGCGAGTGATGCCGTAGAAGATCGGGAAGTGGAGAAGACAAGAAAGTGTCTTCAAGAACCACACGGAGGATGGTTGCTGAGAGCCGTTGATGAGCGTGCTAAACAGTCAAGACTGTGGGAGGATGATCATCAGTGACGGACATGATTGACCAGGTGGAGGTACGCATTGAATTTTGATAGTAGAACGAACGGACGAGGTGGGCCCCAAGCCATATCAAGTAGACTGGTGGGCGGCCGATACAGATCATCTTGGTTCCAACATGTCCGCCTATACGCCACAGCGTCCGTTTTCATCACGGAGAGTCTGCAAGCCCACGTTGATAGCCCCGAGAGAATCTGGCGGGCCCAAGTTAGCAATAATTGTAATACTTATACTGTGACGCCAGTTGCAGCAGGAATGATCTTTGTACGTCACGCCGGGAAGACATTGCGCGAGTAGAGGTAGGCGCGCTGCGAAGGTGTGAACCCAGATTGTATTATACTTGCCTTTCGCCACCCCCATACAAGGGATCAGTGGGTATACTTACGCAGGAGAAAACACGAAAGCGAAAGGAGAAAAGTACGACAGAAAACAAATCTTACACTCCCACCACCAACAGGATACGCGGAGGCATGCGAGCCGGTGGGAGCAAACCATATCACTAATACCTTGGCCGTTTGGAATCTCTTTCTTCGAAACCGCCAGGTCCTTCACGCTTGAGATCGCCACGATAACCGCCTCCTCCGTAGCCGCCGCCAGGAGGACCATGTCCGCCACCACCTGGAGGGCCTCCTGGGCCTCCTGGACCACCATACCCAACTTGTCCATTCGACGGAGGTCCGTTCCCAAATCCATTCGGTGGATGATCGAAACCTCCGCCGTTGTAACCGATACCGCCTCCTCGTCCGCCTCTGTTTCGAATGAGTTAGAAAAGAACGGATCGAAATACTGAAAATTATTACCTGAAGCCCCCTCTGAAGCCTCCACCATCCCCGCCAAACCCGCCACGAAATCCTCCGCCACCGCCTCCCCTGTCATTGAATCCTCCTCTGTCACCGAACCCTCCCCTGTCGCCAAACCCTCCCCTGTCGCCTCCGAATCCTCCCCTGTCACCACCGAACCCTCCCCTGTCACCGAACCCTCCTCTGTCACCACCAAATCCTCTATCGTTGAACCCTCCTCTGTCGCCTCCAAACCCACCGCGGAAACCTCCCCGTCCGCCACGAAAGCCCCCTCTGTCACCGAAACCTCGACCACCGCCGCCACCAAAGCCGCCACGGAAGCCGCCGCGAGACGGGGGTGCTGCTGAAATGGCAACAGGCTCAACGCGTTTAGGTCGACCTCCCAAGCCACCTCCAAGTCGCCGTGGTTTCCAACCACGGACAGTACGTCCACGCTCGACATCTACAAGTATGCGTTTACCCATTATGTGTAAACCATCCGATTCTTTGTAGGCAGCTATCATAAGAAAAGCGGTGAGTGATGTTATAAGATGCTGCTCCGAGGGGAATACTCACCCTTCATATCTCGTTCACGTTCGTACACAATGAATGCATAGCCTCTGCTACGCCCTTTCTTATCCCGCACAATTCTGACTCGTTCGATGGTGCCATATGTCTCGAACTCGCGGCGAAGGTCGTTTTCGGTTGCATTTTTGTTCTAAATTACGAAGTTAGTTTCACAGCTCTAGCGAGGAGCAGGGGATAGCTACGGACCAAACGGGATATAAAGAGTGTTTTGTAAGGGTCCCCTATGGCCTCTGGGTCGTCGGCAGGTTTGTCTAGAAGTGAAGGTTAGGATAAACACACGAACGTAGGGGGGGGGGAAGGCACAAGTTTCTTTGGCTATCTTAAACTCCTCCGTTTTCTTTTTCTTGCGCTCCTCACGCCGTAGTTGTCGTTGGTATTCCACAGCAAGCGTGAACGTGGGTTCTTCACCATCCTCCATTTCTCCATTGGAAGCAATGAGACTATCTGTCGTGGCTTCCTTCAGACGAGCAAGAATGGGGCCGACACCACTGACAGCCTTGCTCGTAACCCGGTCAATGTCCTTGTCGACGGGGCGCGAATATGGCAGAGGAGGTCGAGGTGCAAAGAGTTTTAGTAGGTTAGGCGGTAAAAGATGGGTGCCAGGCATTGTAGATGTAATAAATTAGCAGGGGGTCCCTGGAATCAGTTTAATGTGGATAAAGGAAGAGAAATGATGGATCCAGAGCATACAACGCCGACGCTTGTCGACGACAGCGACGAAGAGAGGTTTGCGGAAGTTTTGGAACTCCGCGCTGCGCTCAGTTCCCAAGGTTGGTCTGTGCGTCCCACAAGTCATTCCGATGATATGGCAGGTCAGTCCTGCTCACTGTCTCTGTCGGTCGCGCCTTCATTTTTTTTCACAGCGTGCACCGATACAGTTAGCCAATTGCTATAGAGCAAGAAGGTTGCTCTCGTCGTCGGCTACCCCGTCGTTCACTTCCTATTTCTTCCACAATGCACAATGGTCAAGCACACGGAAACTCGATGCCTTTTCGCCACAATCTGCTGGCTCCGACGCGTCCCCTTCAATCAGCGTCGCGGGTTTCAAACCTGTTGAGCGATTATCTCCCCGGAGCCTGCTGAAGGTCTATAGCCAGCTTTCGAAGGAACGGCTCACGATCCTAAATGTCCTCACAGCCATGTCCGGAGTAGCCCTTTCGCCATTTCCGACGACTGTGCCTGTTCTCCTATCGACTGCAGTAGGAACTGCGTTTTGTGCAGCGTCGGCCAACACCCTCAATCAATTACAAGAAATCCCATTCGATGCACAGATGGCAAGAACACGTTCGCGACCGCTGGTGCGGAGAGCTATATCTCCCGAACACGCTGCGGGATTCGCCCTTGTCACCGGGGTCGCTGGGCCAGTGATCCTGTGGACAATGGTGAATCCTACAACCGCTATTCTGGGCGCTGCGAACGTTGTCCTTTATGCGGGTGTCTATACATGGATGAAGCGAAAAAGCGTCTTCAATACCTGGGTGGGCGCCGTGGTGGGCGCCGTTCCCCCGCTGATGGGATGGACGGCGTGTGGTGGTCGGCTTATCCCTGACGACCTGTCGCAAATCCCGCTTTACCTTCCCTCATTCATGTACCCCGAATCGCTCCTTCCCTTGGAATCGTCCATGCTCGACAGTCCCTTGGCGCCATTCGCGCTATTTATGCTCCTGTTCTATTGGCAATTCCCCCACTTCAATTCGATATCGCACCTCGTGAGAGGTTCCTACGCTCAAGCGGGGTATCGAATGCTCTCGGTCGTCTCGCCCAAGAAGAACTCCTTGGTGTCCCTCAGACACTCGTTGCTCCTCATACCCACGTGTTCCGTTTTAATCCCTCTAGCCGGTCTCACTACATGGCATTTCGCCCTAACAAGTTTGATCCCTAACTTGATTTGCGCCCGCGCCGCTTGGAAATTCCACCAGACAGGGGGGGAGAAAGAGGCAAGGAGCGTCTGGCATCACTATTTGCTCTATCTCCCAGTCATTCTAGGACTCATGATGGTGCACAAAAGAGGTATAGACTGGTTGGAGTATATAGGACTCAAGTCAAAACCGTCCGTAGAAGAGCAATTATAATTCACGTTTGGTCAACGATTTTCAACAATAACTCATCTACAAGCACTTCGATGCCTTTTGTAGTGGCTACGGCGAAAAGTACCCTGTATGGCCGTTGAACATTGAGTGTCGAAGAGCCGACCCACCATCCCTGATTGGCTTCGCGGTAGGCTTGATGCGCCTATCGACCAGAGAACCGCCCACCCTCTTTTCTTCCAAGTTATGGGTTATACTTAATCGACTCTGTTATGCATTTGACTAAGTCTTGTATCATAAGACATACATCCCATGGGATTCCACTACTCCAAACTGTGAAGGGGTAGAGAGGAAGAAACAGACGGGGCAGACAAAATGCACGGGTGATTGGTCTGTCACTGATCTTTGTGTTTCCTCATCTCTCGTCTCTTCTTCAATGCTTCCAGACGGGACTTCATCTGAACGACCTTCATATCAGCATCCTCCTGAGCCCTCTCTTCCTCGAGTAATCTGTCCATGATCAACTCTCTCTCGTCTTGTTCCTTGTTCCTTCTCAGAGTCTCCTCATCCACGACCTCTTCCTTCACAGCCTCTGCATCTGGGGCAGCGGGCATGCCCTCAGTGACATCGGTCATCTCTGCGTCGACCATGATGGTGGCTCGTTCGTAGACTTCGCGCGTATCGGGTTCTTCTGTGTGTGCATTGACTACTTCACGCTGGAAACGTTCCCATTCATCGTCGAGTCCCTTTTCCTGAGTCGCCGCAAGTGCGGCTGGAGGGGCCGCTTCCATGGTTTCGTCTTCATGATCAGATCCGTCTTGTGTGAGAATAGGAGCTTGCGATGGGTCTGAGAAGAAATCTGACGGGAAAGACTGTTCGATTCGCGCTTTCTTGGGGGCGCCTCCTTCAGTGTCTATTGGAGGATCCACAGACTTTCTCTTTTCCCCAACTGTCTCCGTTGGCTGGTCTAGATGCTGATCTGATAGGGCCTGCTGCCGCTTCTGTTCTTCTCGCAGTCTCTCCTCGTTCTTCAGACGCGCGACATTGGTGCGGTGGGCTTTACTTCCCAGATGTCCCTCCCACGCGGATGCATGCTTTACGATCGAGCTGCATGCAGTGCATCTCAGCTGACCGGATTGTGAGTACGCAGCAAGAGGGTGGTTAATGCGTGCTTCTTGCCGTTTTGCCTTGAGGAGTGCGCGAACGTCGGCCATGGCTGCCTCCAAAGTTCATGCGACCTTGTACCAAGCTTATGTAATGCAGATGAAAGCCCCTGGCTAATCTAGGGGGGTTAATATCTCAGGCTCACACTCATTTTCATGGTTCTCACTCTGCATCGATTCTTCGTGGAATACAGGTGGTCTACACCACTCGCCGGAAATGGCACGTATTCTTGACAATCCATTCAGATGTCGCCGTGGAACACGTGTCATGTGCACCATGTACTTACGTCGCGTCTCCTGAACTCGAAAGGCCACCATTGGAAGCTTCCGGTTACGCTCTTCGACATGAAGCCTAGCGAATTCCCATGGGATGGTAAAAAGAAGAGCAGATGCACCCCCATCGTTGAACCACGGCATGCCACGCCACGATGGGCACTGTGTTTCTCAAAAGAAGTTGACTGTAATTATAATGCGCATCAGCTTCCGACAGAACACTGCAAATTTAGGGGTGCCACGAAGTCAACCTGTTGCCTCGTATAAAATGGTATGCTTGGGATAGTTGTGCGGCAAAGAGGATGCACATTTGCTACAAGCTCAAGCATCTCCTGGCTCTGGCTCACCTTGCGTCAGCCTTAACGGTGACAATACCGGCGGTGGTACCATCTGGTGCCCCGGTCATCAGTCCATCTCTTCTATCACTCTCCCTCGAGCAAGACCGATGGCCTGACTGGTCAGGGGCTACTTCGAGAAACGATTTTTTCTTCAATACTCTCGATAATCTGAACCAAATCACTGGGCAGCCACCTCATATTCGCATCGGTGCCAATAGCGAGGACCACACGGACTTTAACCCAAACGTTCAAGTAGGTCGTCGGTCACACTGAGTATATTCGCATGTGGAATTAAGGCTTCCACACCTGTAGTTTGCCCAAGCTATTTTCCCTGCTGCGAGCGCCACTGTTCCATACCCTGAAGCTACTAACATCACGGTCGGAAACTCTTACTATCTGACCGCTAGGTTCCTTCCGCCTGGTGAGCCGTATCTTATATTATACCCATTCATCTTGACATCGAGGCTTCAACTTTGTAGGGACCCACGTCACCTGGGGCGTAAACTTCGGACAGAACAACATAACGGCAGCGTTTCTCGAGGCCAGATCGATATCCGATGCTTTCAATTCACCCGCTCTTAAATCGGCTGGGATTGTGTTGGATTTCATCGAAATAGGAAATGAGCCAGATCTATATAGAAATAACGGCTTGAGAAGTTCCTCGTACAATTCCACGCAGTATACACAAGAGTAGGTGCCCCTCTTGTGGTCTGGTACTAGGCTTATTCGGATACCTTCGCAGATGGATTCGGTTCGCAGAGAATGTCTCTGTAGCAGCAGGAATATCTGCTACGTCTCACACAAAGTTCATTGGAGCCTCCTTCGCTGGATCGTCCCATGGCGCTGGCTTCTCTCCCCAGGCCATCTTCAGTGCAGGAATTCTAGATTCTGCCCCAGGGAAGCTGATGAGCACGTACGTTGACATAGTCACAAATTGCAGTCTGGCATCTGACCGTACTATGTTGCTCATCAGTATCTCGCAACACCGTTACAGTGGTTCTTTTTGTTCCGGAAGTGAAGGGCTGTTGCAAGATCTGATGACCAAGGCAACTATTCGTGGAAACCTTTCTACATTTAGCCCCGATATCGCAGCTACACGACAACGGGGTCTAGACTACGTTTTGGGAGAAACAAACAGCTACGCATGCCACGTGAGTATCAGCTCTCAAAACGAGACCTCGAAACTGAATTGAGTGAGTCTTCAGGGTGCGCCAGGTGTCAGCAACTCTGCTGGTGCGGCGCTCTGGACCCTCGACTACGTGTTGTTTGCCCCGCAGATTGGGATAAGCCGCGTCTTCTTCCATGAAGGAGTTGGGTTCAAGTACAACTTGGTTCGATCATGCCTCTGACATATCAAACTAGCGCCTGGCTCACATATTTCGTCACAGATACAACCAGCAACCCTCACTCGTTCAACCCTTGACGGATCGTCGCTGCCGGCGCCCCTTCCCCCACATGTTCAGCCCCAATATTATGCTGCCATCGTTGCTGCAGAGGCCATAGGGTCCACTGGTTCAAGCCAAGCCGTAGAGCTCTCCGTCGACGACCCTACTGTTTCAGGATACGCCTTCTTTGAGGGCGGAAAGCTCGTGCGAGCTCTGTTTATCAATTTGAAGGCGTTTTTAGCGTCCAGTGCGACACGAGGAGTGGTTCACGTCTCCCTCGGCTTTGCGGAGACTTCAACGCGGGCATCAAATATAACGATCAAGCGGTTAGCCATTGAGTGAGTTGTATGACGCAGCTACGCTTCTATGCCACCCTTGACTGTTGTCTGTTCTTGCAGGCACGCCGACGACACGTCTGGTCTGACGTGGGGCGGTCAGACTTACGAAACGTCGAACGGCCGAAAGTCGGGTACCCTGATGACATCTACAGGTTCGATTCAGAGTGGATTTGATATTCATGACACGGAAGCCGTTTTAGTTACCTTCCATTAGTCATTGCAACGAATGCTACGGGATACACAGATTTAAGTAATGCTAAGATACACAGAGAGATTATATGGTACATCCGTTGTTGACCCGTTGTGAGGAGATCCCCAGTTGCTAAAGCTACACTTTCATAGGAAGGCCAAAAAGCTCTTTGACGTATGCTACAGTAGCTGGATCCCCAGTGTTCTTTACGACATTATGTGAGTACATGAGGAGTGGAGCAGATGCGTTTGACGTACCTTTGTGAGATCATCACTGATCTTGACACAAGGCTTATCGTTGACAGAAGAGAGCTTGATGACCATGTTCAGGGCTTTGCTCTTCTCACCCGTGGAGGCCGCACGGAAGTCATTGGTGAAGTTGGTGCCGATGCCAAATGACGCTAACTTAATTTTAGCGCGGTACTCAGCTAGACAGCAGCGGACTCACGCTTGAAACCGATGTCGGTGCATTGCTTTTGCAGTTGGATGCACCTTTCGACGTTCAATGAGTCGGAGTACACAATTACTTTCTGTCTTGTGTCGATGCCTAGTTGGTTGTACACCTCCTTGGCTGCGGGTGCGAAGGCAAACGGGTCGCCCGAATCCTGACGAAGCCCTGTCCATTTGTTTGCACGTTCGGGGTTCGCACCGAAGCTCTGGAGTGAGGCGTTCTCATGATCAGTAACACGGAGGTAAAGTAGCAAATGGAGGCGGTACCTTAAAGAACGCCTGCGTAGAGAAAGTATCTGTAAGTGCTATCTGGAGTGCCTCCGGATAGACTTCTTCCCATAGATCGAGGGCAACGGAGTTGGCATCAGCGTAGCCTTTCAGAGCCGCAACCTAATTGGCCGGCGGGAGGACATGAGAAGATTTCCGGAACCTGTTAGCTAATGGACTCACACCCATGAACCATTCACTAATAATGTAGTAGGATCGGTGAAATGAAGTCATTTCTAGAAAGATAAGAACCCACTGCGCAATTGTTCCAACCGGAGCGATGCCGTATTTTTGTGCCAATAGGAGCTGCGCAAGCCAAGGTCAGGCTTGCAGTGATTACAGGAGCGAGTGGGTTTACACACATTGCTCGAGCCTGTCAGGCGACCAGGATGCGAACCTTGCAATTCATTAGAAGCCTGCACAAGGCTCTGCACGACAAGATCGTGAATTTCGAACGACCGGCGGCGGCGTGTACCGAAGTCGCTGAAAACGCAACCTGCTTCTATCAATGCCTTTGCTTTGCTGAACGCGAGTTCTGACAGACATGGGATAAGGTATGAGAAGCTGTTATTGATAAAGAAGCACGGGAGGCACCGTACCTGCCTGTCCTTCAAGGTTCCAGTCGGTGTCGACCATCTGGAAGTAGGTTTCGCTGAGACATGCCATGAGGGGCACTTCCCAGAGAATTGTTTCGGCCCATGGGCCGGTTATATCGATGTCGATTGCGCCTTGTAGACCATCCGTCGACGTTGGCGTAAACGCGATACGGACTTGTTCTGGTTTGAATCGATATCTGCTAAGATAGCTGATGTAGGCTGGTGTAAAATACGGGCAGGCTTCTTGTAGCCATTGGGCTTCGGACTCGGTCAACCTGATATCGCTGAATTCTAGATCCCGCCGTAAGCAAGCGAGCCACATATACGGATGTTCGTGAACACCCACGAGATACTGCAGCACGGAATCTTTCAAAACACTGTCGCGTAAAGCGCATAGCTAGGTTGCGATTGGTGAATTTATATGTCGCGTTGTAGTCGAACCCAAGGTGGAAGATAGCTTGTTGCATGGTCAGCTGCACATGCAAGGTTAGCTATCACATCGGCACAGAGTAGGTGGCGGGCACCTTGTACAGATCAGTATCGAGGATGGACTGAGGGACAGCAAGGGAGGGGAACGAGGCCGACATGGTGGTTGAGTGAAGAGATGAGTTGGAGCAGAACTAGCGTCTAGGGGAACAGCTTAAAGCCCCCTGAGCGAACCTTGTGACCCTTTTTATCCTCACCTATTGCTCCTGCTCGATCTGTCCACAACCTCAAATACATAATGGTCCGTTCGTGCCGCTCTTCCTGAGAAATCGTGCTCAATAACAGGGTGTTTTACAGGGCTCTAGAGTGGAAATACTGAACGAAGGTGGCTTTCGCTCGGACGGCAGAAGACAATACGAACTACGCGAGGTCACGATTGATTTATCGCAGCAGGGACAGGCAGATGGTGCGGCTGTCATCACACATGGCCTTACTCGTGTCATGGTCTCTGTATTTGGTCCCCGCGAGGCAAAGTCGCGGTCCCAGACAATACACGATCGCGCGAACATAAATGTCGAGGTTGCAATCTCCCCCTTCAGTGCTGGCGAACGCAGAAAACGATCTCGAGGTGATAAGTAATAGACGGCCATCAACCTCCTGAAGTTGTCTTACTCTTTCCTAACAGGCGGATTCTGGAAATGGCCGCAACTATCAAATCGACGTTTGAGCCTGTTGTGCAAACAACATTGTACCCTCGATCTCAGATCGACATCTTCGTCCAGGTTCTTCAGCAAGACGGTGGTCTACTGCAAGCATGTATCAATGCAACGACCTTGGCTCTTGTCAACGCAGGCATTCCTCTCCTCGATTTCGTCTGTGCCGTGTCTGGAGGCGTGTCCTCAACGTCACCCATGCTAGATCTCACGCTGCTCGAGGAAAACGATCTACCCAACCTGACTGTCGCAGTCATGCCCAAAACCGGGAAGTCCACGCTCGTGACAATGGAGACACGACTGCACGTTGATCGCTTCGAGGAAATATTCAAGTTGGTCTGCTCAGCAAGTCAAGCCCTTCATCAGGAAATGAAGGATGCAGTTCGCCTCCGGACGATGTCTCTAGTTACCGCTATGGGTACAGTTCAGAGTAACGTAGGGGGAGACACGATGATGGACGAGTCATGATGCTGTTATACACGTCTTCAATCTTCTCTGCTAACCTTAATTCTTTTAAAACAAGCTAGCCATTTATCCCCTTTGTTCCTTTCCACTTTCTTGCCCTCCTCGGTGCTAGTATATACCGCATCCAATATCGGTCCTTTGCCTTCGGATCGGAGGGTGGCTTCATCGATCGGCTCAAACAATGGGAACGCCTCTAGATGTGACTTCATCCATTCGTGAAGGTCGCGAACATCAGTGATTGTATACACAATCCCGCCTGGACGGAGGACATAGGCATACTCGGCGAGCAAAGTGGGTGATATGATTCGAGCTTTGTGCTTCCGAGATTTGAAGTGAGGGTCTGGGAAGAGGAAAAAGAGAGAAGACAGAGAGTGTTTCGTAAAATAGTTCGTGAGGAACTTCATGGCGTTAGCGCGGACTATAGAGACGTTGTGATATTGATTTGGGGTGGACGAGTCGACCGCGGTGGTTCGAAGTGCGGCGATACGGTCTTCGACATATTGGGACACCTGTACTCGTATTTCCATGCCTGATCGTTACTTGGAATAAGCGATCCTCTACCCCAGAAGGTACAATGGATAGACGAACCAAGCATGAGTGTATCAGGGTAGATAGGGGCGAGGGCGATCAACAAACCACCGAAACCACATCCGACGTCGGCGAACTCTGGGGCCTTGCCAGTCCCAGCAAAAGCTGGATAGTGTGCTGACCAGTCTATTGTCTGCGGTGATTGTGGGTAGTCGAGTGCATGATCAGAGAACGGGTTCGCGTGGGCCCTTTGGCGGTAGTGTCTTTTCTGTGCAAATTTCAGTGGTAGTCCAATGTAACCCACGGAACAGAACTTTACTTGGGGTAAAAGGTTCGTCTGCTGACCAGCTGAGCCCTCCGCTGTCTCCGTATTTTTCCCCGCATCACCCCCAGTATTCCGTTTTCTCTTAGCCATGGAAGAAGTCTATCCCGTCCAACGAAGATAATTCAATGAGATGCTGACTAAGCTTCCCGGCTTTCCCCATACATATCGCGTTTGCGTCCGCTCGCTTTTGAAATACTCAAGCTCTAAACTTACTTTCCTTCCACCACCATCTCCGCAAAAAAAGTCTCCCATGGCTGCCACTGCTCGCTCTGTCCTCAAGGCGGTGAGTGTTACCCCGACGGTGGTGGTCGCTGCTTCTTTGTTCTCACATACGGTTTCGCCTGCAGTCTCGAACACCCTTTGCCAGGAGTCTGGTCTCGTCCTCGCGCTTCTCGACCACTGCGGCGAAGAACACGAACCTCAAGGAGAGGTTGGCTCAACTCATCCCGGCAGAACTTGAGAATGTTGGACCCTCATTCATCTCCATTTTGGATCGACGCTCACGTGCAAATCTGTAGGTCAAGGCCGTACGCGCAGAACATGGCAAGAAGTCGTTTGGACCTGTCCTTGTAGACCAACTTTATGGGTAGGAAACATTTGACTTCTCTTGTGCAATTTTTTCCTCATGTTTAATGCTAGTGGCATGCGTGGACTCCCAGCTCTCATCTGGGATGGCTCAGTGCTGGATGCAGGTACCATTTTTGTCACCTACTGTTTAACGCAGCGTTTGACGTGCTTTTCCAGAGGAGGGTATCCGTTTCCGTGGAAAGACAATCCCGGAATGTCAAGCACTGCTACCCAAAGCGCCTGGTGGCCAGGAACCTTTGCCCGAGGGTCTTTTCTGGTTACTTGTTACTGGAGAAATACCTACCCAAGAGCAAGTTACTGAACTCTCCAAGGACTGGGCTGCTCGCTCCGCTCTTCCTGAGTTCGTTGAAGAGCTCTTGGACCGATGCCCCCCAACCCTCCACCCCATGAGTCAGTTTAGCTTAGCTGTCACTGCCGTGAGTTGTGAGTAAGTGACCCGGGTGCTAATTACTCATCTACCTTTTTTCAAGCTCAACCACGACTCCGCGTTCGCTAAGGCCTACCAAGATGGTATCTCGAAGAAGGAGTATTGGGGACCAGTCTTCGAAGATTGCATGGATCTGTACGTTGTCTCGCCCTCCTTCAAGTTCTCCCAATTCTAAATTACCCGCACGACCAGTATTGCCAAACTCCCCAACATTGCCGGACGCATCTACCGCAATGTGTTCGGCAAGGGGAAACTTCCTTCGATCGACGCTAGCAAAGATTACTCCCACAATCTTGCCACGCTCCTTGGCTTCGGTGATAACGAAGCGTTCGTTGAATTGATGAGATTGTATATCACTATCCACAGGTAGGTAATCCGCCACGTACCATGATTTCTATCATACTTACCTTGTTCCTTAGTGACCATGAGGGTGGCAACGTCTCTGCCCACACCGGCAAACTTGTTGGTTCAGCGCTTTCGGACCCTTTCCTTGCTTTCGCCGCGTCCTTGAATGGTCTTGCCGGTCCCTTGCATGGATTGGCCAACCAAGAGGTGTTGCTCTGGCTACGCAAGATGCAGTCGCAAATCGGCGAAAACGCCACTGACGAGGCCGTCAAGGAATACGTTTGGGCTACTCTCAAGGGTGGTCAGGTCGTTCCAGGATACGGCCATGCTGTACTCAGAAAGACGGATCCCCGTTACACTGCACAGCGTGAATTTGCTCTGAAGCACATGCCCGACGACCCATTGTTCAAGCTCGTCGGTCAAATTTATAACATTGTCCCTGATATTCTCCTTGAGGTAACCTAATCCGCTCCCTCAGCAAGACACTTTACTAATTCATTGCCAGGCTGGCAAGGCCAAGAACCCGTGGCCCAACGTTGATGCCCACTCGGGTGCCCTTCTCACTCACTACGGCCTCACTCAGATGCAATTCTACACTGTTCTCTTCGGTGTGTCGCGTGCCTTCGGTGTCGCCGCTCAGTTGATCTGGGATCGTGCCCTTGGAGCTCGTGAGTAGTTTGATTCCTTGACTTCTAGCATATTAATATCTATGATTGTGCAGCTCTCGAGCGTCCCAAGTCGTACTCAACTGCCGCTATCGACAAGATGTTCAAGGGTAAACAGTAAAAAGGGGATCATAACTACATGACCATATTCGTTCGTACCTTAACGTTACAGTATCCTTATTATGCAGTTATGATATGCCCCTTTCCATCATCATTATCTTTGCGGCGGACCTTGATGTTTTGAGTCGTCCTTGTGGGTGCGGGTGCTCCATATTTGCTGTCGGCGGCCAGCTGCGCCCGCTATGGTTATTGTTATGGTATGAACGATCAATTCCATATACAATCGAATATAGGAGTAAGTACAGGCGTAATATGACGCGAGTAACATGCATTAAATAAAGATGTCAATTCTAGGGTATCATTAACTGAATGAGTGACTGTTAATTGGGGTATGTGCGAATTATGAGACCGATACAATAAGCAGAGTGTTAAGTGCCTGAAGCAGCGGGAGGTCGGTATAGAACTGTGTAAATGGAAACGCATATGAAATGCCCAAAGAGATACATAGAAAAGATTACATGATGATACATGGCCCTTTCTTTTTCTTCCTATTGACGTTCTCTGGAGGGTATCGTTCACGCATCTGTCGAACAATGTCCTAGATCAATCAGATTGCTATGATGAGTATCGAGACGGAGGACAGGATGGGCGATGATGATCAGTTATACCTCAAACACATCATTGACATGCCAATTACGTTTGGCGGAGGTTTCGTAGAAGGGGAGATTCCATCTGCTCGCAAGGGATTGGATGGTCGCGCGCTGTACCTCGCGCTCGTTTTGGAGATCAAGTTTGGTGCCGACGACGACTATTGGTACATTCTGAGGGAGGAACGGGGGAAGTGGCGTTAGTTGCGGTAAGTTATATAGGGCGGTGCTCCGTGCACTTACTGTACCACCGCCTTTGATTTGATATATTTGTTGCCGAATATTCTCGACTTCCTTGAGACTTGCCTCCTGAGTAAGACTTTCGAAGACAAGGGGTAAGGGGGGCTGTTAAGCGAGATGCATGATATTGAGGGATACCTGAATACAAGGATGAATCCGCGTCCCGCCTTGTAGATATTGAGCTTATGGCTAACGTCGATAGTAAGAAGGTAGACCGACCTTTATGTACACTTCATTGAGGGATGTGAATTGCTCAGCTCCGGCGGTATCAAGCACCTCAAGCTACAAGAACAGCGGGTTAAGGAGGTGAATATGATATGAACGTCAGGGCTGGTTAAGACACGAGGTCAACATGCGCGACGTACCGAAGTCAACTCGTTGTCCACCGTTATCGTCCTTCTATACTCTTCTGCAGGTCAAAGATAGTCAATGTAGCGCGGGGAGGAGGGGGGAGGGACATCTACGAACCTTCTATCGTTGGGTCATAATGGTCGAGAAATTGGTCCTTCACGAAACGAACTGCATTCTTGCCGTCAGTGACAAGGCGTATGGCATCTGCGAACGAGCCCACCTGTCAGAGCGGATTTGCCCACGCCGCCAGCTAGAATACGAGAATGAGTTATCGTGGATGAGGGGGACGATGAGCGGACACGCACCTCCGAGCAGGACCACGTTGAATTGGCGCATACCAACGTGAGTAACCTTTGCTTGTCAAGGTCTCTGCAGCGAGCATCACCCAATTCTTACGACCCTGCTTCCGCGTCAAGCACGCACAAACATCGTAAGCGCCGTAGAATACCCCTAATAGATGGGTCCTTGTCTCAGTCCTCTTGTTAAACCTGGTCTGATGATCATACTAATAGTGCCCAGGCCCACTGCCGTGGCGAAGACATGCGTTTCAAATAGGGTTACAAATGAACAAATATTTTATCCTTCGGCTCGGACGGTGCGAATGAATGAGAAAAATCTTGGAAAAATTAGCTGTGTAAGTGAACGGAATGTAGATTACCGAATATTTGTCCGAGTATCATCACAGAACATTAATATACCGTCCTCTTCCTCTTATATTTCCTTTCTCTGTTCATCGAATTTTACCCCAATTGACAACCGACACTTACGTCATCATCGCTTACTTCCTGGATTGGCGCGCGTCCCACTCTTTCTACAAATTCAGTCACGTCCACAACACGTCCAGCAGACTTGACTTGGTCAGAGTAATCTCTTTCTTCGGCACTTGATCTCTCACACAAGTATACAGATACTCTGACTAGGTGCTATACGGGCGCGGCATCTTCCTTCACACAATTCGCTTACTGAGATCCTGCAATTAGTTTTCGAAATGGGACAGCGCCGTATTGATGCGAAAGATCTGTCACCAGTCCCTGTGGAGATCGGCAACCGTCGCGAGTTGGAGTTAAAGCGCAAGTCACAAAGAGATGATGGTTGCGATGTTTTCTCTCTTTTCACGTCGTGTCCACTAACTCATTTTTATAGCCAACGACCCTCAACAGGAAGACACTGGCTATAAGTACCGTCACAAACGCTCTAAATCAAGGTCAAGATCTCTTAGTCGCGATGATGTCCAAGAGGACTTCGAGCGCCAACACAAAAAGACTAAATTCAGAAGGAATCATCCTAACGATGACCTCAGCAAAGATGCAAAGACCCTCGGGCCAGGAAATACATCTGCCCCACCGGGTGAAACAGAAGAGGAGTATGACGCACGTTTAGAGCGGGAGGAAAATGAGAGACTTGCGGCGGAACGAAGAAGGCATCTGGAGCGTTTCAAGCAGCTTGATAACCCCTCGCCCAAAGACGGCATCAGATTCAAGGGTATGCGGCTACTAGCTCTCTGCAGTTGGTAATAGCTAACTCAGTTTCAGGGCGAGGGCGTATGAAGTTCATAGACCCAGAGATCTCTCAACGTCAATCATGAAGATAATTTTGATAGCGAATATATATACACATATGACTCTTTAAATGACAACCTCTCCTAGTTTATCCTGGACTGATTGGACTTGATCCAATTTTTCTTCATTATCATCGTCCGCTTTCACAGAACCGTCGCGTTTTGCGATGGCCGCGAAGCTGAACGTGGGGCGAACGCCAGCAGTGGTAGTGGTGAGTGATTTGTTCGTGCCTAGGCGAGGCGAGGCAGGTCGTGGGTTGCTCGTCCGTGAAGCGATTGGAGGGCGCTCTGACGCTTGACGTGAACTTGTCCGCGACATACTTAACCTTTCCTTCGTCGATTCACGATCTTTTTCTAAGCGTTCTTCCACGGCCTTCTCGCGGTTGCTAACGTCAACGGGCCTAATCCAGGGAATTAATCAGTCCTGTATCCGAGACGGAAGGCCGTGGATATTGTTGACATACCGAGCCGTGCCAAATGGGTTAGAGCGAGGGATTGGTGTGCTACCATCCCTGTCACCTTTCGGGGACGCCAGCGGTGTGGGCGAGACCGAGCTGCCACCCGAGCGCGGTAGGAGTTCCAGTTTCCTGCGGCCCATTTGAGGAGTAGCTGGGGTTGAGTTTGTAGCTAGATCCGAAATCAGCAACGCCAAAACGACACCTTCAAATAAATTGAGCATACGGGAGGCACTATTACGACCAGCAGGCCTGGGCCTCCTCCAATCATCATCAGTCGGTATTTCTCGAGCCGGCGGGGGGCCCATGTCACCACGTCCTCGTGCACTTCCATATCGACTTGATGGGCCGTCTTCCGAGGGCGCGCTGGGCTTAAACTTGGAACCTATAGCCCACGAATCTTCGTTATCTGCGGCACCAGACGTAAAGGCTGGCCCTCTGCTACGTTTCGCTTGCGGCTCTGGTTCCGGCGCTCTTGAACGGCTGGAGCGCCATTGGTCGGCGCCGTCAGATACGCTCGGCGGGGGTGCTTCCCTATCGCGCCCTCCAGGTGGGCCATCAAAACGGCGCCGAGACGAGTCACGATCTGGTGCATCCGGGAGCGGACCATCCCGTCTCCACGGATTGTCAAATTTGCCATCGTCCTCTCTGCCGAAGCCGCCGGCGTGTTCTTTTGCTGAGGGGCAATGTCAGAGGCGAACATATAAGGAAGGCGAGTTATGGACATACGTGGCTCGGCAACGCTGACACGAATTGTTCGGCCGGAGAATGACTGGGTCAAAGGTGAGACTAGAGCTCAACACTGTTTGCCCAGGAAGCAGCTTACGGAGCCAGATTTGGCTAATGCTTCCTTCAGGCCATCGAGCTCCACGAACTCGACATAACCAAAGCCTCGGGGTTTCTCGTCCCTGTCTTTGATTATCTTCACAGACTTGGTCTGAATAGCAATTGTCAGCGTTGATTATTGCGTTAACAGAGGTGATTGCACCTGTGAGCCGAAGAACTCTTCCATCTCTCCTTCAGTAATGTCGAAAGGTAAATTGCCAATGAAGGCGGTGTAAGGCGGGTTGGTGGGAAGCGGGACATCGTCGCGTTGGTGTTCCATCCTTGGACCTCTGTCGGCTACGAACCCTCGTGTTAGGCATATCTCTGAGAGTGCTCAGGCTGGCGTACGTTTTGAAGAGAGGAAATCATCTCCCCTACGTCCGTAGCGATCATTTGACCTCGGATCGTCGTCTGATCGCGCTGCAGCTGTGAACATTTATGAGTAGATGTATAGAAATGCTTCCATCTGTTAAGACTCACGCGCATTTGGGAGCGAGTCCATTTCGTCTGCCCATGATCCTAATGCTAGATGCACGATATGTCACTGGGCGGCCTGAAGCTGTACATGAAGCTTACTATCATCGACGAGGAATTCGCCAAGTGACAAAACCTGTTTTTTGTTTTTCTTTGGGGCTGCCGTGAATTTGATCAGAGTAGCTTCCAGAGGTCGTTGTGTGATCACTCACGCATTGTTGGATGCTTAGAGCTGAAGGCAGTGACTGCACGACAAATCCGAAATTTTTGGAACAGCCAGTGCTGAGAGCTATATTTGTGTGGCACTGTTTGACTCACGACTTACGTAAACCAAGGCCTCATTTTTTGCACCCCGCTTCCTCGTTCCTTTGTCAGACACTCTCATCTTCATTTTCTTCCCCTTCTCCCAGTTTTTCGACAAGTACAATGGTGAGGCTCCCGGCCAACATACTATTCTTGAATGCTAACTTGAATCGGCAGAGCTACGGCGGCTACGGTGGCGGAGGATACGGTGGTGGAGGATACGGTGGGGGATACGGTGGGGGTGGAGGTGGTGGATGGGGCGGAGGTGATGATAGGATGGGCAATCTAGGTGGTGGTCTGAAAAACATCAATTGGACATCCACCAAGCTTGAAAAATTCGAGAAAAACTTCTACATCGAGAACGATCGCATCACAAGGAAGAGTGACCGAGAGATTGAAGAATTCAGACGGGAAAAAGAGATCAAGGTGCGCTTCATCAGCTAGTGTCTGAAACGTTGCTGATTCTTGATCGTAGGTTCAAGGACGTGGTGTACCGCGACCAATAACGTCGTTTGATGAAGCCGGTTTCCCCGAGTACCTCATGACCAGTATTCGTGCGCAAGGCTTCGCAGCTCCGACTCCCATTCAATGCCAAGCTTGGCCCATGGCTTTGAGTGGTCGAGACGTTGTTGCCATTGCTCAGACCGGTAGTGGGAAAACTATCTCTTTTGCCCTCCCCGCCATGCTGCATATAAATGCACAGCCTCTTCTGGCCCCCGGTGATGGCCCCATCGCTCTCATCTTGGCTCCCACTCGTGAGCTCGCTGTTCAAATACAACAGGAGTGCACGAAATTTGGGTAGGTTTCGTGTCTGTTGGCATCTGTTTTTTCATTGGGCTAAACGAGCTGCACAGTACCAATTCAAAAATTCGCAATACAGCTATCTATGGCGGTGCGCCCAAAGGTCCTCAAATTCGAGATCTCCAGCGTGGTGTAGAGATCGTGATTGCTACACCTGGCCGTTTGATTGACATGCTGGAAACTTCAAAAACGAACCTTCGTCGTGTTACCTATCTCGTCATGGACGAGGCAGATCGTATGCTTGACATGGGTTTCGAGCCTCAAATTCGCAAGATTGTTTCCCAAATTCGTCCCGATCGTCAAACGCTGATGTTCAGTGCCACTTGGCCGAAAGATGTCCAGAAGCTTGCCAGTGTAGGTTCCCGCACACTTGCTCATTCAGTGGTCACTAATTCACCATTTTCAGGACTTCTTGAGAGATATGATTCAGGTCAACATTGGGTCCATGGAACTCACCGCCAATCACAATATCAAGCAGGTCGTCGAAGTCTGCAGCGATTTCGAGAAGCGGGCTAAGTTGATTAAGCACCTTGACCAAATTAGCTCCGAAAATGCGAAGGTTCTCATCTTTGTTGGCACGAAGCGTGTGGCAGATGATATTACCAAATACTTGCGTCAGGACGGATGGCCTGCTCTTGCCATCCACGGCGACAAAGAACAGTATGTGCTCCAGTGTCTCTAGAATGAAAGACTGAATGCTTACTTTTTCATTAGACGGGAGCGCGACTGGGTCCTCAGCGAGTTCAAAGCTGGACGATCGCCAATTCTCATTGCCACGGATGTTGCTTCCCGTGGGCTTGGTATGTATTTCTCCATGACCACAAGCGCTTTGAATGGGGCGAAGTATAAGGGGTATACTTTCTCTTCCTGTGACGGCATTGCAGCAGGCCTTGGTTGCTAGTGACTAGCACTGAATGCAGAGGGGCGGGGTCGACAAGAACTCGCTCCCTCAGCCCTTTATAGGAGAACGCGGGTACACACGTCTGGCGCAAGACAGGGACGCAGTTGTGAGAGGAGTCCTCAAGAAGACCCATCCCTCTAACCTCGGTGGCGTGGCTTTCAACGCCCTCTTCACAGGTTATGGACAATTCTTGGCTAGCACTCATGGACTCGTGAAGCTCTGTTTCCTCTCATCAACCTCGCGTGCGGAAGGCCTCCCTGTCTTAAGTCCAAAAGTGTTATGCCTCAAGCTTTTCTCTCGCGGGTGTTCTGCTTATGTCCGGCCTACCTGCGTCGAGCAGACGTCGTCTTCGTTGCCGAAGCGCTTGTGTTTATCGACGAGGTGATTGGTTATTGACGAGTTTCTTTTCTATATTCCTTCTATTGGCCCTCGTCTTTGGAATGCTCCATGTCCTTCCTTTATCTCCGATAGATGTGAAGGACGTCGGTTATGTCATCGTTCGTCATCTCACCTCTCCATCTCCTTCAGGAGCTAATGCTAGTATTGTAGAACTATGATTTCCCTAACAATTGCGAAGACTATATCCATCGAATTGGTCGTACTGGCGTAAGCATTCCGTTTTGTTACTTTTTGCCATGCTCAACGTTAGCTCATAGCGTGCCGGAATGACTGGTACCTCTTACACTTACTTCACTACTGATAACGCCAAGTCTGCGCGAGAACTTGTTGGCATCTTGAGGGAAGCTAAAGCTGTCATACCGCCTCAATTAGAGGAGATGACAATGTTCGGTGGTGGAGGAGGTCGAGGTCAGTATCCCATCGACTTAGTCTTCGTGAACGCATCAGCTCATCATTCCTCTGTAGGACGATTCAACAGCCGTGGCCGTGGTGGAGGCGGCGGTGGCGGAGGGCGCTATGGTGGCGGAGGCGGAGGCTATGGTGGCGGTGGTGACTACGGTGGCCGCGATCGATGGTAATCTGCCCCGACCGCTCGTCTTTGTTCTATCCTTCTCTTTTGTCGCCAGACTCTTGTCATTCTAGATGTAGACTCTTCATGATTAGAGCATTCTATGTATTTCTTCCCTAATTACTCAGCTGTTTTCGTGAGCGACGTCAAATTCATATTTTAAGCGCCTTTCCGTGATTGCTATCAGCGCTTATTCCAAGGTAGATCACCAAATTTGTTGTCCGCCACTGTCAAGCTCAACGAACAAGTCCCCGAGCTCGTTGGATACCTCCACAACAACGACATATCTCAAATTTCCTAGAAATCCTCCGCGTCCGTGCCCACCTTTCGCCAACTCGTCGTTCTCTTGAGGCGAGGTAGTGACGCCGCAGTTCAAGGAGTCACTCTGAACTGAGCCAGGCCTTTCCTATATAAAACTCAATATCACTGCGCCGTTTCATGCCCCGACCTGCCGCCCGACCCACCATTGCTCCTTCGACGCTCACGACGCAGACCATCCCCGACGACCTCGTCGTCCTGCGTCGTCAATGGAAATGGGCTGCCTTCTGCCAGTTTTTCGTGACATTCGCTCCGCTGTTCGCGATGGATGAAGTGACTGTTGGCGTAAGTCGCGTCCATTGCTCCGTTCGCACGGAAATTTACCATTTACTGGGCAGGATATCGAACATGATCTTGTACATTCAACCAGTGTTGTAATCCCCCGCATCATGCAAAGGCTGTTGTACTGTTTAAGCTACGACCGCAAGGTTTCGTGAGTTAGGCATTAAGTGTTCTTGCCATATGCTTACACATTGAATACGCAGTTTAGACAACTGGCAGACCGCCTTGCGCAAGCAGTATTTCAAACGTGATCCACAAGCAAATCCCTTGGGTGGCGATGCGCCTACGGATAGATATTCCAAGTCGGTAGAGCCCACAGCACTCACCTTATTGCCGAAGTCTGAAGCAGACGACGCCAACGACCTCGGGGCCTCAGAAGATGCGCTCCAAAGCGAGGAACAAACCCAGGACCACAAAGCGATGACGCCAACCGATTCCATACCATTACTAGACACAAAGCAAATGTCTGTGTCCGTCAGTGGTGGCGAAGGCGTCAAGGACTGGCTTCAACTACCAATGCTTGAGAAGCTGGATTCCATGCATCTCCTGACCGAATGGCAGTTCCAAAACCCCACACGGCTAAGGCAGATCATGAAGACCGATGACGAAGCCGCGACCTGGGTGGGTACTTGTGCGCCTTACTCCAACGGTCAAATATCTAACACAGTTCCGTAGCGAGTCGAGCCCATTGGCTTTGATGTTAAGAAGAATGCCTATTGGTTGATCGGTGGTATGTATTCCTGCTTAGCACACTTAGCGTCCCAATCCTCACTAGTGGTACAGAGGATAGGCTATGGATTCAACGTTGTCCTCCAAGGCCGAATCTCAAGCGGAAGCGGGTCATTCTCAAGCTCAATGCGAAACCAACGAAGGCCTCGAATAAGAGGTCTCGGATTGAGCCCCTTAAAGTAGCTAGACAACCCCCAAAGAGGGAAGAAGCTGCACCCACTGGTCGCGGAGGCGGTCGAGCGGCGAAAATGCAAGCGAAGTTGAAGCTTGATGCTCAAGCAAAGGAGCTAGCTGAGCTTAACAAACAAGCAGCTTCGGCAAAGGGTACACCCCGCAAGACACGAACGAATGCGCAAAACAGCAGTCCAACACCTTCAAAGCTGCCGGGTCGGCCAGTAAACAACAGTCGGCCAGCAGGAACTCGCCTCAGCTTGCGGTTGAGGGGATCCCTGGCTGGTGAGTGGCAACCCATACCGACGGAATGGCTTGAAGAAACCGAAGCCACTCAACCAGCCAAACGTAAAACTGGTTTGGAAAGCGATCTGGAGAGTATCAGTGATTTGACCGAGCTTAGTGAAGAGTCCCTATCTGAACGTCCTTCTCCCGATCGCGATCACGATCCAGAGGAAGAACCCCCCGTCCAAGAATCCGTTCAACAGCTAGAGGAACCACTGGATGAGGCTGGGCAGAACGGACAACCCGAACCTCCTGCAGATTTCATTGAATGGGAAACGGTTGGTGCCTTCTGATTCTTTTCGTGACGCAACCATTAAGCTTACATGTCCGTCTTAGATTGCCGTTACGCTAGACGAATGGGAACACGTTGCCGATCCATTCGCCAAAGCAGGACACTATTCTGAGAAAGCTCTTTATAAAGTACTCAATGTAATTGCACCGATCATCATCGAGCAACTGAGGGTAAATACCCTGATAAAATTCGTGCCGAGAATTTTACTGACGTTCATATATTAGGAGGTTGAGAAGAACCGACGCCTAGAGGAAGCCGTCACTCATCGCAAGCGCTCTTCTCGTATCGCAGTGAAAGAAAGCGAGAAGGAAGAAGCACGTCTTGCTGCCAAGAAGCGAGCTGAAGAAGAAGAGAAGTTCAGTCGTGCGCGTCGTGCCGAGGCGCGACAACAGAAGGAAGAGGCCGACCGCCAACGCAGAGAGACCGCCAGAGAAGCGCGACGAAGGGAACGCGAAGCTAAAGAAGCATTGCAGAAGTCAATCACAGAAGTGTACGTGGTTCCTGCCTGTCCTCTTGGGCCATTTCATGAGCTGATCTTCGTCTAGTTCCACTCCGGACGAAGACGGAGCCAAAGAGTCAACGACGAATGGTACCCAACCACCCCGGCGAGCCAATGGTTCTGGCAGCGGTTCACGGACACCTAGCTCTGATTGGGAACTGGATTGTGAGATTTGCCAGCGCCGTGGCGCTAACCTTGTACGTGTTTTCGCGCATTTCCCTTCATTCGGCGGTATCTCAGACAATAACCCAGGATGATGGCACCCCTATGATGTCCTGTGGTTCATGTTCCAAATGGCAACATATTAGTTGCCATGATCGTGCGGACCAGGCAGCAGGTCGATCCAAGCGCAACTGGGACGATGTCGAATTCTTTTGCTATAAATGCCGTGTGGCAAAGTCTCATGGACAGCCAGATAAATCTAATGGCAATGTTACTTCCCAACCAATTCAACTATCCGCCCCTTATCGTACCAACGGTGGATATGTACCTAAAGCATCAAGCACAGCGGTTCCGGCGTACCAAGTACCTTACTCCGTACCAAATCATTATGCGCAACACACTCAGGCTCCACTCACCTTCTCTCACTATCAACCCGAGCAACGAGTGTTCATGCCGTCCCAAATGCACCAGCCATACGGCTCTTCTCTAACACACCAACCGTATGGGGGGACGATGAACGGTCATCCGAGTAGTGTGAGTAACCATCCATGAATGTCCTTATATGACGACACCTCTAATTAACGACGTGTCTGAACGAACTAGCCCCAGACATGGCAGCCCCCTCACCCATCCCAGTTGTCTGGCCCTCTACCTGGCGTACCGATCTTTCCACCAGGGAGTTCAGGCATCGCTCCACCATTTGCGCAACACCCTTTCCCTTCCCAGGCACCCCGGCACCCCAGCCTCCCCCATCCTACTCACCCACCCCACATGTCACCAAACCAATTACCCCAGCAACATCCGTACTACCCCACCACATAGTCACTTCATTATCGGATAATTTGCAGATAACTTATTTCTTTTGTTAGACATTTATAGATGTAATAACGCGATTTTGGGACAACTTGGCACCCAATCTATTAATGTCTTCCTCTACCGAATTGTTTCATACATTTTGAATTGAAGAGATGAAAATGCAAAAGGGTCTCCTTCCGCCGCTTGCTCTCTAGATAGATTTAAATATAAGCGAAACTGTGTAATGGCATAAAGCGTTTGGACCTACTCAATTGGACCCAATACACGCAGGCCTCTTACATGAGTATCCTTGCCACTCATATGGTTGGCAGCGATGATAACTTGTATGACATATGCGTGGACGGGCTTTCTGCTCAAATAAGATAAATAATCGAGGGAAATTGGTGGATGGTGCACATACGAGCCGCCCTCGCCATCTTCATTGGGCTCTGACGAGACATCGAAGGTAATCCATCCATCGGGCTTATCCAGAGTCACGACCCGTACGTCTTGCAAGTCGCTAGGGCCGGTTCCTGCACGTATCGCGAGGGTTGACGGTGTGTATGAATCGTCCTGAGGAAAGCTCAGGTAGATGCTGATTTTCTGGTATGGCGTCAGCAAAGCGTAGGGTAATTGGCGACGCAATGTACCTGGATGGCCACCTTTTGAGGGAACTCGATGGTTATGAAGTGGGGTTGGGGACCGTCCGAGCTTGAACACGGTATATATTAGGGACCAGACGCGTAATTCTTAGACAACTTACTGCCAGAAGGTCTCTGGGTCGCCATCGCGAAGACATTCCGACCCGAAACCGAACTTGAACGAGGAAACAGACCACTTGCCACGCGAAGAGATATCAGGCCATGGGAGGACAGGAGGATACCTTTCGGAGGATATGTGAAATTGGGCGTGAGCCGGTACAGCACCAGCGGCGGGGGTCGCAGTCGCACCGGGCTCCATGTGGATTATTGGAGTTGACAAGTTACCGATATGCTACCACTTGAAGATTATCGCAAGTATGGCAGGCAGATGATCCTGGAGGGATTTGGGCTCCCAGGTTCGTGCATTCCTTTGCTAGGAGGATAACAAAGGGCTTTGACAGCGTGTAGGTCAGGTGAAACTCAAAGAGGCGTCAGTCGTCGTCGTCGGCGCTGGTGGTCTCGGATGTCCCGCCCTGCAATACTTGGCGGCCTCTGGAATCGGTGAGCCCATCTCTCTATTCACTTCAAGGGACAGGGATTCATCTACGAACAGGCCGCATAGGTGTAATTGATCACGATGTAGTCGAACTGTCTAATTTGCACAGGCAAATATTGCACACTGAAGCTACTATTGGTATGCCAAAAGCTCTTTCAGCAGCAAAAGCTATGGCTGCGTGAGCGTTTCACATCTCTTCCGTATGTTCATAACTCAATGTGATGCTCATTGCATAGAATAAATCCCCAATTGAAGGTCGATGCCGTAGTCCAGGCATTGTCCTCAGCGAATGCTACAGAATTACTCGGTCTGTACGACATCATCCTGGACTGTACCGACAACGCTCCTACGCGCTACTTACTATCCGACGTCGCTGTGACCTTGGGGAAGCCCTTGGTTAGCGGTGCTGCTCAAAGATTTGAGGGCCAGCTCTGCATATACAATTACGGCGAAAATGGACCATGCTATCGTTGCTTGTTCCCAAAGCCTCCCGCACAAGAAACCGTAGGCACATGCGAAGAAACAGGTATATTGGGTGCTGTTACTGGTGTGATAGGAAACTTGCAAGCTCTCGAAACCATCAAAATCATTGTTGGGTTAAAGGGCAAGTGCACTTTCAGCGAATACGAGAATGGAATCTGAATCTTAGCGAAGATCAGGCGCCGTCTTTGCTGTTATTCAATGCACTCCAAACCCCACCTTTCCGCAGCATCAAACTCAGGAATAGGAAACCTGCATGCGCTGCTTGTGGATTGGGGGCAAAGACGCAGGGAATGATCGATGCTACCGATTATGTTCAGTTTTGTGGTGGACCACCCGCGAACTGGGTCGAGCGAGGCTTGGTACCAGGTAGTGTAGGAACTCGTATATCTACCAAGGTGCGCTCCACGAAGGAGATCAAGTGACAGATGATGACTTAAATTGAAAAGGAACTACACCGTATATTAGCAACAGGAGAACCGACGTTGATTGACGTGAGGACGAGGGCAGAGTATGGCATTTGCCATCTTCCGAATTCACTCAGTACGTGATTCAATCCTTGCCCATGCCTTGCCCAAGGACCCACGGGATTGTAGATGTTCCTTTGAATGAACTGGTTTCCAATCCAAAGGCCGCCATTCCAGAGGTTGCGAAGGAAATTTATGTCTTGTGTAGATTGGGAAATGACTCCCAGATTGCTGCAGACGCTCTGCGAGAGGTATCGACGGCACCAGTAAAGGACATCATAGGCGGACTTGTCTCATGGGCGCGGGATGTTGATAACTCATTTCCCATATATTAGATCCATGAGATAATAGACATCCACAAGAGTTAGCTGATACCGTCGTAGTCACTTCTCTTGAAAATCATTATGAATACGGACTCGGTAGCCAAGGTGAATTGCGGGAAACTTACTGAGTCCCAACTTCAGCCACTTGGGTATCTTCTTCTCACCAATTTGAGCGGCATCACTTTTTCGGGCGGTGGACGGCGAAGATGTGACGGAACCTGGTGTGCTATCGTCATAATCGGGCGGCACGGGCAGGTCGACAGCTTTGTCTAGGACCTCAGGTAGTAGAGGTGCTGGAACATGTGTACCTAGGGTACGAGCGGTAAGTAATATATCCTGCGCGATTGAGGCAGAACGTTACCGTTCAGGGATTCATCCTCGAATCGAAGTAAGAGAACAGATGATGGTGCCAACTGGAGATCTACCAACGACAGGTCTCGTACTTTGGGATCGGAGACTTTGAGGTCGCGTTTCGGCGGCGTTTGATCTAAAGCTATTAGGCAATGTCGCGCGTGTCGCTGCCATATTTGTGGGCTCACATAGAATAAATTTGATAGGTCTAACGTCCTCTCGAAGCAACGGGCGGACGAACGCATATACGGAGCGAATCTTGTCAGTAGACGGAAACGTCTTTTCTAATTGAGTTCTGTCTGAGAATTTGACGCGAATGGTAGTCTGCGCTCGCGAGAACAAACATCAGAGATAGCTACGTTGCAACGATTAGTAAAGGGACCGTACGAAGGGCCATCTAGCCTTCTTGGCTACATCTTGTGCTTCCCGTACGGACCTCGTCTGCAGTGGGGCATCTACTAATGCCTTTGTTCGCGACGAAAGCGTTGCTTGAGCAGCCTTCAGGTCCGCAGCGGTCGGCGTGAAGTACGAATCGGGGAGAGCTTTGAAGTTGCAATGAAAGGGTGTTTCATGGCACGGCCGTTGAGTGATTTACCATGCAAATGGGTAGTACCCTCTCGCGCTGGTTTGTACACTTTGAAGTCTTCTGTCTGAGGTTGAGGACTGTTATTAGTATCTGCCATGGATGTGGAGAGTAGAGCTGTATTGATAAGCGCCGCATCTAATCTAATTTATGAGCAGGCGCTTATACTGATCACAACTCATTGTCTTCTTTGGATTATGACAATCATCAAACTTCCAACAATATCACCATTGCCGCTAGGCGCTTTAGATTCTCTGACAGAGACTTCACGGGCCGTTGTGCAAAGGCTGCACGCTTATACGCCAGAACCATGGCCGTACGCACCTCTACTACTTTTCAATTCTTGTAGTATGACCGCATTGCGCAACGCCCATCTCCTAGGTCAGATTACGCGTCGTCAAAGCACGCATCTGTACTGGTTCTACTATACGAGACGGGTGGTATCATCCGTGTATTGCTGACTACTCGATCGAAAACATTGAGGACGCACGCTGGCCAGACGGCTTTACCGGGAGGCAAAGTCGATGACACTGATACCGATGTCGTACACACCGCTGTGAGTAGCCGGACCACAAAGGCAATCGCCGCATCCTTAATCCAGGCCACTGTATAAGCTTAGGGAAGCGCATGAAGAGGTTGGACTACAGCTTGACTGTCCGGACTTACACCTGCTCTGTTACTTGGAACCATTCGTCTCGTTGCACAAGATTCTTGTTACTCCCGTGGTCGCCATCCTACTTGACTTGAATATTCTGAATAAACTGAAGGCTTCAGAACATGAAGTCTCGCGTATATTCAGCTATCCCCTGCAAGCCTTCCTGGACCCTACTCTAGCTGCTTCCGAGAAGCTCGTAGAGAAGGGAACTGATGACTGGATATACGAGACGGAGCTTCATGTACCTCGACATCTCACCCATTTATTATCGCACGCTGATGTTGTCCCCTAGGATACCTCAGACGTAAATGTTCCGATGTTAAATGGTGCAATGTACCGAATGCACCGCTTTCGTTCCAGTGGGTCACCAATCAAAGGCCTCACTTCTGATATCATGGTAAGGTGCTCGATCACGCTATACATCTCGGGAGCTTATGATTGTTTGACAGATTAAAGTTGCACAAGTTGGATACAACATGGCGACGGTTTATGAACGCTATGCACCGACTCAACTAATCGGATACGATGCCATATCCGTAGTAGTAGCCTCTACGTCAGCAGAAGGGCAGCTGCAATAGATTTCCTTCCAGTACACGGTCTTAGGCGCTACTGCTAGAAAGATCATCCTTACTAGCCCGTCAAAATCACTACAATGAAAATCGGTGTTGGGGACACATGGCTAGGTAGAATCGAATGCCTTCTGTCACCATAAATGGTCTATTGCTGTTCCCTAGCTCGCTCTACATCTATAACAACACCACCCGAATTCCCTGACACGCTTGTGAGCAGAACACTAAAGATGCACTTCATTCAACGGATACTCAAGTTTGTAGCACCTCGAAATGCTTTCATTAGCGATTCCTAGGATATTGATTTACTATTGCGATTCTGATGCCTGTGCTGTCACCTCGGGCCCTACCACTATTGGTGGAGGTGGAGAAGTGGCGGCCGAGTCTGTAGCAACCGGTTCTGCAGGTTGGTTAGCTCCCTTTCCTTTCCCTGGGGGTGGTGGGTGGTAGACTTTCTCCTAAACGGACACAATATGAGATTCCAGTAGTACGCCCCAGGGAACTGCGCCTCACCTTCTTTTTCTTCTTTTCGGGCTTCGCGTTCGGATCTGGGTAGGCCAACTTCTCTACCTTTTGCCAATCCTCGTTTTCCTCAAACGATTTTCGGATGGGCGTAAGTAGGGAGATAATGGCGTTGGCAACAGCGAGTTTGAGGTCTTTGGGGTGTAGATCTTTAGCGGCAAAGGCTGCCTTGAGCGATTCGAACGAATCGTAATGCAGGTTTCCGCCGAATTTTTCGTCGCGCTCGACGGTGAACAGTGTCCCCTCCGGTGCATCTGGGGTTGCAAATGGCTTCTGATCCCCAGTGGTCTCAGTGTCTTTTCCCTCCTCCGCATCGTCCATCGTCTTCCCTTCTCCACGTTCTCTCCTCAGCTGACTGATAGGTATCAACACAGCCCCAACAAATGAAAGTACACCATTATCTTCAACGTTTCCCTCCTCACAGAACGCCGATTTGATCTTCTTGCGAACTACCTCAGGCAGGTCCAGCATATCGATCTTCGAATTGGGGTCGGACGAAGACATCTTTCCGCCACCAAGACCAGGGACCATGGGGTTCATCAGATGGGCGCGTTTACGGTACCCTAGTTTGGGGAGGTACAGTTCGGCAAACGTGAAGATTTTGCGCTGATCCACGCCGCCGAACTGGAAATCGACACCAAGGTATTCTTCGTCCAACGCCTGCAGACCTGGGTAGAGCAAGCCGCTCAGAAGAGGACTCTCGACTTGTTTGACAACCTCCGCTCCGGCTTTCTTCGCATCGTGCTCCGACACGGTAGCACAGAGTTTGTAATTATCGAGGTTGTATTCCTTCGTCAGTTGGTAGGATGATCCTTGGACGAAGACGAGTTTCGATGTGGGAATCCCAAGTGAGTGAAATACGGCAAGCAAGATATACTCGTAGTATTTTGTGCGGTGAGCGACGAGATCGAGGGGGGCTTTCATGTTGTCCAGGAAAGCGTGTACATCTGCAAGAAGGATTTTCACCTTTATCGAACTGAGTCAATGTTGGGTGTTATGATATGATGGGGTGGATGCCTACCTCCACACCTGCTCTCAGGAAATCAGCGATTTTGTTTAATGCGACGAAGTAGCCAATATGTGCTACTCAAGGTCAGATCGAGTGATTTTGGGAAACATAGTAATGCCTCACGTCTGCCCGTCGGTGCTGTTCCTGTAATGTCGAATACATGTTAAAATACGATCGTTAGGGGTATAGTTAGTCTACGCGCCCCAGTAGCATTTGGGATGTTTCCCCTCCGCGAGGATCGCTTGAATTTGCTGGCCACCGAGAACTTCATCGAGCCCACGGGTTATCAAGGCGTAGCGCTCCTCCGGAGTTGCGCTAGTCATCGTCGAGTGACAGAAACTGATTCAGGTTTTGATAATGACTCAAGAAGAATATCTGGCCAAGGCCTAGGTTCCCACGTTTCAAACAAGGCAAAAATACAGGGTGCGGTAACTAACGCAAGTGCAACAATTACACCCATGGCTGTAATCATGCAAGATGCAGCTTTACTCCAGTAAGCAGGGGCTCCGCTCCTTCAGCCCACCCGGGGTTCAGCCAGATATGGCGCTGCGTGTGGACGCGGCTGAAGGGTTGATCGAGGAGGGATGGATTTCCGACTACGAGAACAGCATAGTGGAGCACGTCAGGGATCTCAGACGGCGACCTTCCCGCTGAATTCCACTCCCAATCCACGGCGTTGAAGGGACTCTCTGAGTTCCTCAAGGAATGAGATCCTATTATGCCGAGGAATATGCGTTCGGTGGTATTCGCGGTCCGAGAGCTCGGGATAACGCTCGCCATTATAGCGTTAGAATGTTCTGGAGTAATTATGGGGTTCTCGAGGAGCGGGTACATGAGCATCTTCACAGTGTTGTTACCTATAGGATGAGGAACATGGTCAAGCGAAGGCTGAATGACGCATGTAGTCGCATCTTCGTTCGAGATAGGATCTATGGTCTGCAGGAAGAAATTGCAGCTTTCAGGAGTGGACGCGAACATGGAATTATACGCCGATGGGGTCCCTGTCCATGCCAAAAGGCCCCGCTCCCTCGTGCAAGCAAACGCATACATTTGGACGCGGAAAAAAGCCTTTTCGAAGGCTTCTCCTCGTTCAAGTGGCACCTGGATGTACAAAGCCAGCAATCCAATAATGCAATATGCGCGATCTTCTGGTTGCGTGGTCTGGCGATGAACCATCCAGGAAATGACAAGCGGTGCACGCCCCGCGCTGGGAGGAAATCTGGAGAGACTGATTGAATCGATCCCTAAAATCAATCAGCCTTCGCCGAGCAACAGTGGGCATACCATACCTGTAGCATTTAATATCTCGCGTGTAACATGTGAAGGCTCTGGGGGGTTCTCCGGCTTCAATGACCTGGCTAGAGGACCTGAGATGTTTCCCTGCGTTGTCCAGTCCGCCTCACGTATTATGTCGTACCGATCGACCGTCACAGGTTTCCAGAACACGTCGTATATCTTGAGGTGCGTCGGAGCAATAAGTTCTTGTAACGTCCAGCCGCGCCGGAACCATTCATCGTCTGATATGTTGCTGCCGACAACAGCACCTGCTAGTCTGGCGATGCACACGTTGGCATTCTGGTACCACTTGTACATAGCAGGGATGGATTCTGCGAGTTCTGCGTCATTCTTCTGATCGATACACCCAGAATCAAACCAGGCGTAGAAGCAGTTGTACTCGCGGGATTTGGCGAAGAAGGTGGTGATCTTGGCGTACGCCGATTCTTTGTCGTCAGTTGGGCGATATTCGCCGCTACGAATCGCGTTCACGTCGTCCATGGACAATTCGTGCTCCATCCATCTGTGAGAGAGGATGGAATATGACGCTAGCTGGGCTACCTCGGACTTGCAATCACCTGATACCCACTGGGTTGCATACTTGGCGAGAAATCGCTTGTAGACTTCTTCCAAAAGGGTCTCTCTCGATACGGAAGAGAAATCGGAGAGTCGGATTAGCCTGATAGGACATCCCTTGACATGTCGTTCAACTGTTTTTCTGACTTGCACTGCGAGTCAACATGCAAATGGATCAGGTAAAATCATTCATACTACGCAGGCAACTAACGTTTCTATGTTTGAAGCGAGACCATTGTGATCGTCGATCAGCAAACGAGAGGGCTGAAAGACTACCGGACATCAGTATGTTAGAATTGAGGTTGGGATGCGTTTTGAACCCACATATGTATTCCTAATTACCCGCTCATCAGGCATCTGCATCAATCAGCAATCAATCAGTTCAATTATCGGTGCTCTACTTTTGACAGACACATCCCGTACGGGTCCTTGCTTGTTTCGTCTCCTCATATTGGGAGGGAGATGATCTTGAAAATGGGAATTTAGTTCTACTTGTCCTGTGTAGTTTGCAAGGGCGCTTTGAAACAATCATTTCCAGGAAAGTCATTGATTGTGGAAGTTCGATGTCAATACCCCTGTGCGCTTTAGACCCCGTGGGAAAGACCAGCCATTTGAGGCGCAGTCACGTACCTCCGCTCGTACTTGGACTAAGCATCTACGCCTGGAAATCCACAAATGGCTTCGCTTACTACTTGGCTTTGGGGTACCACACAGCTCGACGATGCTGTCGGTGAGTTCATCGTTGAAGTCTCTCTGATGTCGATCTCTTACACCAATGCCATAGACAAGGCGACGTCTGAACTGCTACCCGCTGGATCAGAGGACATTGCCCTCAACCTCGAAATATGTGATCAGATACGCTCAAAGTCGGTTCCAGCCAAAGATGCAATGCGTGCACTCAAACGCAGATTGGGCAACAAGAATCCTAATGTTCAGCTACTTGCACTTGGAGTATGTACAAGTATAAAGCATCCACCGCCAGTAGTCGCTGACGGCATTTACCACAGCTGACAGACGTATGCGTCAAGAACGGGGGTGACTTGTTTCTGAATGAAGTTGCGTCCAGAGAGTTTATGGACAACTTGGTCTCGATTCTCAAGATGCCAGCACTAAACTTGGATGTCAAGAACGCGATCCTACGCCATGTGCAGAACTGGAGTGTGGCATTTGAGGGGAAGCCGAGCTTAGGCTATGTAGGCCAAGTCTACAAGACACTCGGGCAAGAAGGTGTGTATTCATCACTTGACCGTTCGCGGTATACTCATGTAGTACGCGGACACAAGGCTATAAGTTCCCACCGAAAGACCTCGCGGTTGCCAATTCTGCTATGGTCGATACCCAAACAGCACCGGAATGGATTGACTCGGATGTATGCCTGCGCTGTCGAACTGCTTTCTCATTCACAAACCGGAAACACCACTGTCGTAACTGCGGTCAAGTGTTTGATCAGGCGTGTTCCTCCAAAACAATGCCCCTCCCTCACTTTGGTATCACCCAAGAAGTTCGTGTGTGCGATGGTTGCTACGCGAAACTTACGAAGAAGGCCGAAAGAAGGTGAGTCGGCGCTAAAGACCTTGATTGCTGCGGCACACTGACTTGACTCCATCACATCAGTGACAAGGGTCATAAGCATTCATCCGACAATAGGCACCAACATCGTAGTGCGAAGGATCTAGCAGATGCAGAGCTTCAGCGCGCAATTGAACTATCCTTACAAGAGACTAACATGGGCCGTTCTGGTTATACACCCTCTCAACCGCCTCTGTCGGCTTACTCGGAACCGCCTATATTTGAACGGTCAACCCAACCTGCGGCTGCGGCCGAGGACGAGGACGATCCTGATCTAAGAGCAGCCATAGAAGCGAGTCTTCGCGAAGCCAGCGCTCCTAAGCCCAGTGCCCCAGTCGCACTGGAGACCCCCCGCGCGGAGGAACCATCGTATGAACACCCAACGGGGTATGGATCTGGGTACAGACAAGCGCAAGCTCCTTACTCCGTAGACAGTGTTCCAGCGCATCCGGCTCTCCCCGCGCACCCAAAGATTCCCAACTATGATCTTGAACCTTTGGAGGAAGATGCTATCCTGACGTTTAGCCAGACAGTCGAGCAGGTTCAGACACATGGCGGAAGAGATATGTCGAGATACCCAGCCGTTACCGAGTTATATGAAAAGGCCACCGGATTGAGACCAAAGCTTGCGATGAGCTTGGACGACGCTAGTAGGAAAGAAGGTAACGATTTGTAGTTTCACTTCGGTCGAACACTAAGGGCTAATCCTCTGATAGAAATGCTAACTGACATGCATGAAAAACTATCCGAAGCGGTGAAGCTCTACGATCAGCTTTTGACGCAGCAAATTTCGCACCCACGCTGGCGCTCCCCTCAAGTAGCACAAACCTCTATGTCGCCCGCCGCACCACGGTCGCCCCAGCTATCCCAGTATCAGCCTCAATATGCTTCTGTTCCGGCTGCACCATCGACTTCCTCGCAGCGTCAACCTCAGTGGCAAGCGACACGAACGGTTGAGCAGCCATACTCCGTAACTTCGCCTTCTTCACCTCAGAGTCAGCAATTGCAGCCAGCAATGATGGCTCAGCCCACACAACTCGCCCGACCTTCATCGGCCCTTCCTGTATCCTACGTACCGCAGTCGCCTCCACCGATCGCCCTTCCAGCATCATTCCAACAACCCATCTCCGAGGCCCACCAGGGATTCGCTCCACCAGCGCCACCAGCACATTCGCCCTTCGTCACGTCTCAGCAACAGCTTCAGGGCACTTCATTGGTTGGTTCACCCCCGTCACTCACGCGCCATAATACTGTCAACTACACGCCCACCCATTCCGCCCAGCAACAGCAACAGCAACGTCCATCTTTGTCTAATACCTTGAGCAGAAGCAATACTTTACAGCCTGCCCAACAGCGCCCACAGTACCAACGACCACAACATGCTCCGCAATCACAACAATCATACGTACCACAGCAAATGCCGACACAACCAGACTCTGGCCCACAGCTCTCACAATTTCCTGTGGCGCCGACATCGGGGCCCACTACTTACTCGCTGTATGGGACGTCGATACCGAGCGGAGTCGCTCAGATTGAGGAAAGGAAAGAGGCGTTGCTTATTGACTTATAGTTGTTTTCCCTACATAACAGTCTCGTTACATAATGCTCAGTGTGTAGTAGATGGGTGCCGTAGTGTAATGTGTCGATGTTTTATTGTCGTTCAGTTGTTTGATTCGTTACTTCCCGGAACTCATATGGCTCATGTAGTCGTGTGGATTCTGAACAAACCACCCACGGAAGACTACATACATACGCAAGATCATCCCATTTATTTGATTCCCATTATTCGCGACTCGGGGAAACCTGCTGTAGATTACGAAGATAACAATCAAAAATACAGCTAAATAATGATATAACCCAAGGACAATGCGATAAACGCCAAAGCAAGAAGTGCAAGAAAACGTGGGTAGACAGATCGGAGTGCAATAGAAGACTAGGAATCGTAAATCAATCATATTTTGCGCTGAGTGGGTACTGGTATCGCTGAGTAACCCTGTCGTGAGTGTGTGCGGGAGCGAGAGGAAGTTCTCCGGAGAGGGTTGGAGCCATATTGCTCTTCGTCGGAGAGCTCAACTCCCTCAACATAGCCCTCCCCCATGAGCACAGGAGGCCCGCCAGCACCACCGCGCGCCATGAACCCCTTCTTCTTACTCCTCGTACCCACACCGACGTAAACCCCACTCTCTAGCGCTAGCTCCGGGTCGTCATCATCGCGATCGTCGACGGAGAGCAGTGACCGTGAATGAACCACCCGAAGTTCGGCTTCAAGTGAGCGAGAAATATCACTGTCGAGTTCATACTCATGGTCAGAGGATGGTGGGTCATTTCGAGGTTCGACGTCATTGTCGGCTCGCGAGACAACACGGGAGGACCGTTTGAGTTTAGGTGGCATTGGTCGCCTAGGAGTAGGTTGTGGCAACGGCGACATAGGCGGCCGCTTAGAAAAGGTTCTCTGAGATGGATTCAGTGGAGGGGTCTTTGCCCTGTAATCGTCCCATTCTAATTCCAAATCTAAATCCGGTTGTGTAGCACGAGCTATAGAGAGAGGAGAATGGGGGATAGAAGGGTGATTACAAGGATTGCCAGCGGGGGTGGCGGATGTGTTGTGATTCACGGGAGGGGTGGAGGGGGGTTGATCGTCTGGGCTGGTGGCTGGAGTGTCTTCATCATCGCGGCTGTCGGAACAGAGTGAAGGTGTTGCCGTGATTGCCTCAGGTTCAGCGGATACTGACGGCCAAGATCGTGACACATTAGTGGAATCGTTGGGGACGATGGAATGATGTTCGTCGTCGTTAATGGGATCACCCGCAGGTGTTCCCAGAGAGCGTCGCTTTGAAGCACCTGCAGCATAACTTAGTATGTGCCTAATGATGCCTGAAGAAGACCTTAGCTCACGTAGGATATCTTGTAGCTCGGAGCGAGGATCGCGTTTCCTTTTCTCGCCCACTTTCCATGCAAGTCCCGGTGGTGGTCGAAGAGGTCCCGAAGTCACAGACGATGACAGACGCAATGCTGGGAGATTGCTCCTGCTACTGGCCAAGGTAGCCGAGTCAAACGACATGTTCAGGTGTCCCGCGATTGAAGATGTCGATCCAGACAGATATGAGGAATCAGTATGCACTCTTCTGAGTTTAACAGTCTTCATTTCGCTGAGGAATGCGGCCATCTTCTCGGGGGGCACGCCGACTGTAGGCTGACCTTTTCGCTTCCCACCGAATACTACTGGATTGATTTGGGCTTCAACTGGAGTACCGGCGGGCTTGAGTGCAGCCCGCGCAGAAGCAAAGAGAACCTCTGGGTCGTGAAGGCCTGGGTGTACTGGTATACGAAGAGCTGTGGTGGGAGGTGGCGGCGGAGGTGGTGGCGGTGGAGGGGGTGCGCTGTTGTTGTACGCCTGCCTGGTATCATCGGCACGCTTCGATAGCTAGGAAAATATGTATTCAATATGGGGCAGGGTGTATTGATGGGATATCAGACCTCTTCCTTCAATCGCAAAATTTCAGCCTCGAGGTACTTTATCTGCTCCTTGTCTCGACGGCGCTCATCTTCGAGATCAGGATCGGGGGGGAGCGTCATTTCTCGTTCTTCTCGACGGGTTTCGTTACGACGTTGCTTCTCCCTAGCTGCTAGGAGTTCTTCCTCCTTGCTACGGACGTGAAGCTCGTCTAATTGCATGGGCGGGGAAAATTCGCGGATATCGTAGGCTCGACCTTTGCCTTTCTCAGCATAGGGAATGCGGGGGGTGTCATTTCCATCAGGTGCATCAACAGCCGATTCGGATTTGGGAGGAGACGAACTAGGCGTGCTGCGGGTGGGTCTCAGACGATGTGGAGAATGATGGGGACTGGGTAACAACAGCGAGGGGTTGGCATCGTCAGTCCTAAATCTGCTCACGGCGACTTTAACAGAAGGTAAGGAAGGTGGACGGAAGGGATTGTCGAGGGTGTTATCCTCTAGCGGGTGCACCTCCTCGGCGGGGGTGGAACTTCGGCGTCGCTGCTGGGCAGGTTTGGATGGTGTACTGGCAGTTCGGCACGGAGGAAGGGGGACCTTGAAAATGGGCTGTTGGGCAGGGGTAGCTTCAACACCACCTGGCATCAGCGAGGGAGAGCGCGGAAAGAGCGAACCAGGCATGGTTAGACGTTCTGGTATGTCACGCGGGGTTCGCTTAGAGCGAAACTGAAGGGAAGGGAGTCTCGGGGCTGGATGATATCGTCAGCAGAGTGGATGGGAATCACTACGAAGGTCCATACGGTCTGGAGAAATGGGCTCTTGTGGCCGGCGCGACGCTGATTTTCCCTGAAGCCTGCTCTCTGCCCTCGTCTTGTCCTGACGAGGTCTTTCTTTGCGGCATCGTGCATTGTAGGGTTCATCGTGAGCTCGCTGTCTTCGCTGTGTCTTCGATCTGGATGGTTGTGTAGTTGAGGACTCGGCGGGGTGAATCTGAGACAATATAAGTCAGAAAACAGCAGGGATGCGATGGGGTACTGACAGAGGATGTTGAACTGCCAGCAGCTGCGGCCACAAACGAGCCTATCTCGCGAGACACGAAATTGAAGACGCCTGAGATGATACCTGACGATTTCTCGGGACCGTCGTGAGCAACGACCATGGTGGTAGTGGACGAAGGAAATGATCAACAGGCATAAACAACGCGCTCCCTTTGTTTGGCAAGAGCCTAGTGCAACAACAATGATATAAATTAGGAGACATAATGTGGCCATACGTAGCTTGCATGAAGCATTGAGAAGACATGTCCGCGAACAGAGAATATGTGATATTACTACAGTCCATCCCTTCCCCAATACATAGCGTCATCATCGGTAGCCTTGGAAACTCTCATAACTTGGCGGTGTGTTGCTGGCTGGTGGATTCTGGTTTATGTTCGCTCTGATAGCAGCATATGGGTCGGCATATTGCATTGTACGGCTGACGCGAGGGCCAACATCTGGCTCAGGTAGGACCGGTGGTCCGTTGCTATAGGGCGAGCTACTTGCTTGAGAAGAAGCCCCAAACCCACTTGGCGCAGGGTCAGAGAATGCACCGTACATGTCCATGCTAGGCCGAGAAACAACAGGAACACTGGGAGAATAGGCGGTGTTGGGCGCGGAGTAATCCGAGTAACGATTAGAATCAGCGAAGGGAGAGCTAGCAGTGTTCGAATTGTCGAGGGTAGATCTGCGATATTCATCGGTCTGCGAGGATTGAGCAGGAGGGATATGATATGCTGACTCTTCGTCGTCGTCTTCATCGTGCTGTCCCACGTCGGATGCGGCGGGCGGATGGAATGGGGGATCGCGAGGCACATGACGGTGGAGTTTACCCGATCGGAAGTCAAGGATCAACATCACCAAAGACGCCAACCAGGAAACTGGATGAAGGCGCGGTTCAGTGAGGATGTCTACGCTGTCGAGGTCAACGACTTACCAAATGCCAACCAGAAGAAGATGGCGCCAGCCTTCTTGGTTATACACCAACCATCCAAGCCACGCTTGAAGTCGTCACCGAGATCGGCATGAGGGTCGTTATCGGGGTTCTTGCAGCCTGGCTGTGTCCAAGCAGATATTGTTGTGATGAAGCTTTGACACGAGTCAGCGCGCAGTTAAATCGCGACGAACAGGACTTACGCAATCAACAGGGAAACAACATTCCCAGCACCCGTAAGGATGAACCCAACGCGAACTTCTTTAAGAGCTCGCGCAAGACGAACAAGTTTGTCGTGTTTCTCATATATGACGGGGACTGCAAGCATGAAGGCGGATAGGAACATGCCAGCTACGGAAACGAATATAGCGAACCCAGAGAGACCGGCTGCGGGAAACCCTAAGGTGTTTGTACAGCAACAGGAGGGAGGAACGACATACATGGGCCGACTTTCCATCTCGCCTGGAAGCTCGCTACGCTAGCAAAGCACGCCATAGCAATGAAGTTGAAGAAGATTTGCGAGGCGTGAAAGACGATGGTTGGTTTTGAAACGATCATCTAATTGTGCAGCATTAGCATGGGCACCCCGAAAACGTAGGTAACGCGTTGACCCATATCCAAATGATCCATCCTAGTGGTACGAGAAGGAGAAACGCGAGCTGACCGTCACCGGACATGCGCGACGAGGGCAGACACAGAGAAGAACATAGATTACGTAAAGTACTGCGAAACCAACAAAATGTAGGCCCCAAACACGGTTAACGCTCGAAAGGAGGCCATAAATGAATCCAGAAGAGCAGGGAAAGGATTGCGGACAGAAAATGAGCATTGGTAGAGAGACTCACGTCGTCTTCGAAAGGAACGATGCCGTGACCGTTCCCAATTCCGCCCGACATTGAAGTTGAAGGTCCAGTGTGTTTTGAGGGTAGAACTCTATTCAGTCCTCCTTGTATTCGATCCAGAAATGACATGATTGGGAGCCTAGTAGCTTGATTTCGTGATTGTAAAAGGTCGTTAAGAATGAGATGTCCGACTTGCTGCGACTCAGTGGATGAAGAGGAGAGGAGATAGCGCTGTCACCGCCATTCTGGCAACATACTAGGCTTATGTAATGCAAATCATGGGCGCAGTCTTGAGCGCAGTCACTCAAGCAACAGAGGCAGTGTATCCAGTCTGGTTTAAATATTCCGACTACGCTTGTATACGCATTGTAACATTCGAATCAGAAGATGGCATGAATAATTCCGCTCCCCACAGCCGACCCAGCACCAAAACCAACACCACCAACAGCTGAGTGGGCCAGCTAATTGACGACTGGATTAAAACTGGATGGAAAGTTTATGAAGTGACACGTACGGTGTTGCCCAATGGCTTGGAGAAGAAACCTCCTTTCTTTGGCTCCTCCGCTGGGGCAGGGGCGGGTGCTGGGGGCGGTGCATGATAACCAGGGTTAGGAGGAGGAGGGGCATAACCCGGTTGAGAAGGGGGAGGGGCGTAGCCTGGCTGAGGAGCGTAGCTAGGCTGTGCGTGCACTGGCGCAGGGGCAGAGTAATAAGAGGGTTGATAGGCTTTCTCGTTGAGGGGTGCCCCGGGGAACGAGTTGGGAGGGGCAGCAACCCTCTCTACGTAGTTGGATGGGAATATACCCTCTTGGCCATTGATCCTACCCTTCCACCAATCTGCATTGGTTTCTTCCGTCACCTCAATAACATCGCCAGCGCGAAAGGTAAGATCATTGGGTTCCTAAGATGATATGTTAAATAGAGAACATATGCATGTCAGTGGCGGCACACGCACTTGTCTGTTTTCGTTGTAACCCCAAATTGCGCGTGCTTGGAAAGTTGACTTCGTAGGAGGGGCTGGAGGTGCAGGATGGGCCTGGGGCTGAGGCTGAGGCTGAGGAATCGGATTATTGATGCCGAGCCGTTGGGTCTGCTGAGCAAGCGACGAGACTGGCGAAGGCGACGACGGAACTACGATCTTTGCAAGGATGTCTCGTCCATCTGCAGCGGTAATGTGGTTTTGGTTCATGAGGAATTCAACATTCTGGCGAGTTTGAGAAATGATATGGGCCAAAAGGACATTAGAATCGATGCTGGCAACCATGATAGTAAGTAGTAGTTGACAGAGTAAAATAAGCGCCCACGACATGACTGAACTCACCACCATCACTCGGCCTGTGCCACCGGCAAGTCCTCCCACTGCAGTGCCTGTCTCAAACGATGAGATAAATGTACGCGTCCTGATGTTTTCTTGTGATCTTACTGCTGAATGGAGCCATCTAGTATCCCCACTTCCGTTTGTTGAATCGCCAGTCTCGCGTCGCGCTTTCACCGTCGCCCTTTGAGCTTGATTCCCAACTACCCCGTCAGTTATTTGCAGTCTCCAACTCTCGAGGGTGGTTTGCAGCCATTATCAAGAATGAGGGCACATTCGGTAGTGTCGCGTACTTCTTCTTCTCTCACTGTACGCTGATATGCTTTCAAAGCACTTATATGTTCACCGCTGCACACCTTACAGACTGCAGCTGGAGCTGGTGCCGATTGCGCGTTTACACCCTCGAATACCATACCCTTGGAGTCCTCTTCACCCTGCACTCTCACCTTTGCCTCCAACGATACTCGCCTACTAATTGGCCTTGCTTCGGGAGAAATCCTGGTCTACGACACATCCCACCTTCTTACGAGTGGACAAACCCAAGCGAAACCTATTCATTCTTTTCAGCACGTCGTGGGTTCGTCACTCGGACAAGTCACGGCCAACCCCAGTACATCCGATCCAGCTCTTGCCTCGCTCGTCGCAGTAGTGTCGCGGAATGGACGTGTTTTTATTCTCAACATCCAAACCTTTGCGTCCGAAGGGGGGTGGATGGGTAATGACGAAGCATTTCAACCTGCTGCAGGTGCGTTTTGTAGCCTTGCGCGTCTCCGATGTTTGTGTTCAATCCCTGGTCTAGTGGCATGGTCCCCTAAGGGCAAGCAACTTGCTGTGGGCCTTAAAAGTGGCGACATTCTCTGTTTCACACTAAGTGACAAGTCCAAACCTCAAAAACATATCCCATCCACCGCCCAGTTGCCTCTAACAACCCTTAATTGGCTGAGCCCTGGCCACACCTTTGAGACAACGTATAGTTCAGATGACCCTCAGCACCACATCGTTTCTTTGGACACCGCTTCGTCCACAATCAGCTATGGAGTGCTCTCTTATCCTTACCCTATCCCCGACCGCCCACAGCTGAGCTTCACCGTGTCGTTACCCAACTGGAACTTTGACCAAGGCGAGGGTTCAAAGTCGTTGTTGCTTTTCGGAGACGTTTGTTCAACAGATGTTGAAGTAATGGGGCACGTCGGAACTAAATGGGACCAACAGTCAAGAGATGATAGTTCCATCGCAATTCCATTGGACAAAAACTATGATGAAACGTTTCTTCTGGGTTTGAATGTCGATTTAACCTCGACAACACCTGCGCCAAGTGTTCTAGCGTCGGGGGAATCAGCCGACTGGCCTCCTGCTCCTATCCTATACGCTTACCTCAATGATGGGACGATACAGGCATGGCATATTACACAAGTTAAGCCGTACGCGGGGATGGTCGTGCCGTCTCCTGCCACATCCGATGCGACATCCTCGACTCTGAATGTATCCAATCTAGACAATATGGCTCCAGAGCAACCGATGCTGACTCCTGCTCCTCCGGTAACCTCTAGAACGCCTAGTATCGAAATGGACTCGACTTCGTCTAATGCATTCACTTCACAACCCTCCTCGTTCACGCAGAATTTAGGGACCTCTTCAGCTTTCACGCCCCCGTCTTCAGGTTCAACCTCTCTGGCGTCCTCTCCATCACCCTTTGGACAAAGTAGCTTTAATTCTGCATTTGGTCAGACCTCGGCGTTCGGTCAGTTGGGTCAGAATAACGCACCTCAATCAGTCTTTGGGCAAGGGTCGTTCAACCAACAACCTAGCTTTAGTAGTAGCCCTGCGTTAGCGGGAGGCTTCTCCTCTTTTGCCAATTCGGGCACTTCAGCATTCGGTCAGAGCGCCTTTGGAGGGTCTAGTGTCCCAGTGATTACAGTGACCAAGACGCCGTCCAGAGGATCCCAAAATGATGACATGCAAGCGGAAGCCACAACTGCAGAGTCAGAGATTTCTTTCGGAGGGCTGTCACTCGACAAAGCAAACGCGCCTTCTTCGAGTGAAACGAAACCAGTCGTCAACAGTATCTTCGGCTCTACCGCATTTTCCGCTCCTACTCCAAACACATCTACAGAACCATCTGCTGGAGGCTTTATCAAACCGGCTTCGGGCTTTGGAGCGTTCAGTGGGTTAGGCCAAGCAACCAAATCAGAGACTCCCTCGGGGTTTGGTACCTTTGGCGGCGCAACCCCTCAAAGCAATCCGGGACAGACAAAATCAGAAACACCTTCGTCGATATTTGGCTCCACTGCTAAACCAGCGACGCCCTCGTTCGGTCAGCCTTCGTTCGGCCAGCCTGCATTTGGGCAATCTTCTTTTGGGAGCGCAAGCTCGACGACCTCTGCTTTCGGCACTGGAGGCTTCGCCAAAGCTCCGGCTGTGGCCGCAGCACAGACTCCCTCATCCGGCGGTGGCTTTGCTTCTTTCGCCAAGTCTACTCCAGTAACATTCGGTCAGACCAGTTTGGCGTCCAGTCCAAAAGACAGCATCTTCAAAAGTACTCCAAATGATCAAGCTACTAATGATCAACCCAAGCCTCAGACGGCGTTCGGTTTTGGAACATCCCAAAATTCCAATGTTTTTGGTGGTGGTTCCTTCAATGCTTCAGGGGCCTCACAGTCGGTCTTTGCCAAACCGCCTGAGACACCGATGAAAGCTACATCACCATTGTCGGCGTCTTCTTCACCTGACTCAAATGGCGCTGCAAGGTCTCCATCGGCAAGGGGTGACGACGATAGTCCCGTGGCTAAACCGTCTGTACCTCAGTCTGCTTTCTCCTCTTCCACTTTCGGCACTCCATCTAGCTCTGCGTTTAAGCCCGCGAGTGGTTTTGGGGCATTTGGAAGTACCACGCCTTCCTCTTCACCATTCTTCAAAACAGAAAAACCGGTGTCGGTATTTGGTAGTGCGTTCAGTACTCCCGCCCCAGCGTCTCCAGCCGTAAGTGCATCTGAATCCCCAAAGTTCGGTATGTCGTCTAGTCTTGGGCAGAAGCCCGCCGTCTTTGGTTCCCCGTCGACACCCCCGACTACAACCCCCAAGGCACCTGCGCCTGCCGTCGGCGCATTTGCTGCGTTCAGCAAGAGTCCGAGTGCCTTTTCCGCCTTTGCGGGACCACAAAAGTCATTCAAGGAACTATTAACTGAGTCGGACAAGGACGAAGGTCTTGATAACGCGGAATCAACTATAACTACCGCCCCAACAATATCTCGAAAGCAGTCAACCGATGAGCCAAGCCCGTCCCAGTCACCTATACCGCCTCGTACGCAAACCCCATCGCTAGAGGATGCTTCCGTATCCCGCCCAGCGAGCAACGACGGGGAAGGCAAAAGTTCGAATGGCCCCTCGGATGTCAATTCCCTCAGTTACACCTCCGCCTCTTCCGGTACCTCTTCTTTCGTTGACGTCACCAGACAGGACGGGGAAGGAGCGAAATCTGGTGACGAGTCGGAGGAAGTACAAGACAGTGAGGACGAGGGTTCATTTATCTCTGAGCCTTTTAGCTCCGAGGAGGGTTCAAACGACGGTCGCTTGGATGAGGAGGCAGAGGAAGGGGAAACGCAAGAGGAGGAAGAGGAAGAGGAATCAGCGGGAGAGAGAGAGGAAAGCGAAGTGGAGGAGGAGGAGGAGCAAGAAGGGGAGTCCGATGCCTCAGTTGACCATGGCCTTAGATCTCCTTCTGCAACGCCAACAGCAGAAGTGCCCACCGCGCGGCTCTCCAAGTCACCGACACCAACGCCGGACACTTCTAGAGGAAGCACTACCCCACCTGACTCGCCGCAGAAACCTTCCGACACTATTCCTCCGCAGCCCCCTGCTGCGCCTACCCCAGTATTTGCTTTACCGTCACAGTCACCAAGCCTTACAGCCCCGCGACCAAGTACCAAACCGACGCGTAGCTCTCCTCTTGCGAAGACCCCTCCTTTGTTGGGCGACCCCGAAAAGCCGCAGGTCAAGGTCGAGGATGCGGCGTTGAAGCCCAAGCCAGCATCTCCGAAGGGCATCTTTGGTGTCCTCCCCGCCGCGAAAGTAGAGGCACAGATTTCTGCAGAAGGCGAGAGCTCGAAGGCCAGCCGACCGAAGACGCCTCCTCTTCTTTCCTCATTTGGTGCTCCGAAACCTGCTACGCCCTCCATATTTGGTGGACAACCGACGTTCTCTGCTCCGTCGTCTTCGAGTCCGTCGGCTTTCCCCTCTACACCTTCGCCCCAGCTTCAAACGCCCGGCACGCCGTCGTCTTTCTTCGGATTATCTCCTGCTCCTCAGAATGCGCCTTCGCCGTTAGGCCGAACCCCCGGCACGCCGACCCCTTTCTTCGGAATACCTCCTGCCCCTCAGGAGGCACCCTCTCCCACCCCGATATTCAGCATGGGCGGTTCAGCAGCAAAACCTGCGCCGACGCTGTTTGGCGGACAGCCGAAACCGCCAATGACCTCTCTTGCCCCGCAGCCCCCTAAACCAGCCCCTCGCCCGCAGGAGGCTCTGGAAAACGGGATGCAGAAGGAATGTGTGTACTTGTTCTCGAGTCTGGCCAAAGAGCTGGAGGACGTGAGTGTTTCGCCGTCTTGCGCGATTTTGTGGGTGCTTAATTCGCTGTTTAGCTTGGTGCGCTTGCGCGGGAGGCGAATAAGAAGAGGGAGGAGTTCGGGAAGCCTGCGTCCATGGGACACCGCACGGCGGATCTGCAAAGCCCGGAGAAGTGGGGCGGGCTTGACGAGGTTGTTGCGTATGGGAAGCTCCTGAGGACTGTGGAGGCAGACATAAAAAATTTGAAGCAACTCGTGGTGGAAGAGCAGCAGAGCCTTCCGGACTTGCAAACCAGCATGCTCAAAGGTGTGGATTTTTTTGGTTGGGCGGTTGGATGTTATGTATCTAATGCTTTCTTGGTTGGTTTCTCAGCGGGAACGAGGAAAGAGGAAATCTCGAGGCTTGACCAGGCGAAGAACGATGCCGACTTTTCGCAGATGTTGAAATCTCGGACGCTTGGGCCGGAGCACCATGAAACGCAGATGCAGCTCAGGAAAGCGATCAGGGTGCGTTATTTGCACCAGCTCATGTGCGCTCGTCGACTGTATATTGACAATTTGTAGGACATCCGGGACCGAGTCACGAAGCTGGAGCAGCACCTTGAGGCCTCGAAAGTGAAGATTAGCCGGTCAACGCAAGGCAAGCCGGCCTTCAGGTGCGTATCTGCACCAATGACCTGGCATTGACACATCCTGATCATTTTCTTACAGAGCCCCTTCTTTGGTCACTGCCCATAGGACGTTCAAAAATATAGACATCGCTATCCAGCAGCAAGCTCGCGATATCGCAGATCTGTCTTCGAGGCTTGCGAAGCTGGATATCTCCAGCTTACAGTCCGTGACGGCGACGAATTCTGGCTCTCGCTATGGCGGGACCAGGCGATCGTTCAACGTCACCCCGAACGTTGCGGTGACCACCGCGGCCGCGCTGAACTCGGAGCGGTCTACGCAGCGGCTGAAGAACCGACTGCTGTCGCTGCGCAGCGAGCCGCTGATGAACACCAAGTCGCTGACGGCAGCTAAGCCGCCTGTGGCGTTTAGCACCCCCGGCAAACCCGCTGCGCCGCCCGTGCAGAGCCCGTCGATGAACTTTGATTTGCCGGCAGCGTTCCCGTCGAGCCCGTCGCCGTCGCCGGCAGGGCCTTCGAGTCGAAGGGGCGCGGCGTTCTCGTCGAAACACCTCAAGTCGGCGACGCTGAAGAAGACGTTCTCGTCGCCCGACCACCAGCACTCCCCGCCCCCGCCGTCGGACTTTTGGGGCCCGCTGCCGAGCTTCTTCCCGCTGAAACAGTCGTCGACGCCGATTGTGCCCATCAAAACCGCGCATACGCCGTGAACGTACGTAGTAGAGAACAGTGGCGCAATGGCGGATGATAGATAGTGATTACTTTTGTTGTAGCTACATGTGTACAAATTCAAGCCTCCCGTGTTGTTGCCTTTGCATCCGTCTCTTTTTCCTCCCCTTTCTCCTGGTCTCCTGCGTCGGTATCGGGGTCAGCAGTGGGCGGCGCGTGCCCCCCGTAATCGATGATGGACTCGAGATGGTCGAGCGCAGCCTGGCGAAATGAGCACACGACCAGCGCGGTCAGCGTGTCAGAGTGAGGGATGTTTAATTTAATACGGGGCGTATCGGTGATCATTAATGAAATCGCTGCGCACCCTCCCCACTTCGCTGAGCTCCTGGTCTGGGTCGCCGGTGAAGGTCTCGAAGGGCGAGTGGCCGGGTGCGATGAAGGCGTCGTCGGCGTCGGCGTCCATGGGGTCGTCCTCGGAGTCGCGCGGGTCGGGGTGGAGGGAGGCGCAGAGGGAGAGGGCTTCGAATATCGGTTCGACTAGGCGTATGGAATAGAGCAAGGGGGTTAGTAGATATTAGTGAGGATGAGAGAGAGGCGACGCACGTGAGGCCGCGGCGGAGGGGATGATGTTCATTTCGCGCATCTCAGACACGTCGTCGTCATCTTCCTGGTCTTGGTCTTTGGGAGCTGGATGTGATGATGGGACGGCATCGTCGAGCTGGCAGTATATCGAGGGCGCGGTGTCTGAGCGCGAGATGGCGTGCAGCGTGATGGAGGGGTACTCGATCTGCAGTCCGCGGCCGGAAGGGGACATGAACACCAGGACACTGGCGGAGTAAGTGAGTACGCGGCATTGTAGGATGTATGTATGTATGTATGGTGAGAAGGGGGGCATACCTTTCGATCACGTATAGGGTCCCGTCTGTGCATTCTGAGGGGGGGAAAGCGTCGAGGGGCGGGTGCAGCGCGAGGGCGACGTGCTCTTGCTTGTGGCGCAGGATGGGCGGGATGTCGGAGAACGACGCGGGCGTGGAGGACACCAGGATCTTGTGCTCCTCGAGGGAGACGGATTTTGGGAGGCTGGAGATGGGCGTGAGCGCGGGCATTGGTGCGATCGCGTTTTTTGAGGAGGGAGAGATGATCGAATGATCTAGGAGGTGTTTGGTGGTGCTTGGTTTGGAGGGCGTTGGCTTCCGCTGCTCCAGCCTGAGATGTTGCGAGGAATGGAAGTTATTCTTGAAATTGTAGGCGATGTTCGAACCCGTGCGAGGAGGTACCCGTGGCGGGCAAGCAGAGTTCAAATGGTCAGACGTCTCACAAGATAAAGACAGAGAAGTGCGTCCACCCTTTCCTCCTCCCCATTTCCCTCCATCCTCCGTTCTCCCTTCCACCCTCCCTTCCACCCTTCCACACCACCCCATCCCACTCATTCACCAATCCCTTCTACACACCACCGCTGGGGTTGATTGATACTCACCACCGGGTCTATTTATCATGTAGAACTACCTCGGGCACAGCATCAACGCGCCGACGGGCAGGTGGCAGAAGAACAAGGATATCCACTGGTACAACCGCGACCAGACGCAGACCGCGAGCGAGCGCGCGGAGGAGATCCGCAAGATCAAGGCCGCGGAGGAAGAGGCGATCGCTGCTGCGCTGTGCGTCTCCTCTCCTCGTTTCCTTCATTTCCCGTCATTTCTCCTCGTTTCCTTTGAATTTCCTTTATTTCACCGTATTATTTTCTTCACTTCACCTCATTCCGCCTCATTACGCTCATTCCTGTGTGTATGGTGGAAAGAGTCACCTTACTGACGAGACTGTGCTATTGTAGAGGATTTGGGCCCGCGCCGGGGACGTCGGCACTGGGCGTCGCTGCTGCTACGGCAGGCTCTCCGACGACGACGACAGCAGCGCCTGGCACTGGGGACACAACGAAGGATAAGGACACTGAGAGGGAGAGGGAGAAGGAGGAGAAGAGGCGCAGGAAGGCGGGGCGGCGCGAGGAGAAGAGGGCGCGGAAGGAGAGGCGGCGAGCGGAGCGCGGGACTGAGCATGGGGGGCGTGGGCGGTCCGAGTCGCGGTCGCGCTCGAGGTCGAGGGATAGGGATGTGCGTGGGGGTGGGAGGGATGCGTATGGGGAGGACGGGAGGAGGAGGGAGAGGGATGTTGGTAGGGATGTTGGTAGGGATGCGCATGGGTATGGGGAGGAGGTGTACGAGAGGAGGAGGAGGGACCGCGAGCGCTCGCGCTCGCCCCGTCGGTCGAAAATGGAGGAGGTTAGGGCGAGGCGTGGATCCCGTTCGCGGTCGCGGTCGAGGTCGAAGTCGAGGGATTATGCGCGTAGGCGGAGGGAGGAGGGGGGTGGGCAGCGGAAGGGGGTTGACGGTGGGAGTGGTGGTGGTGGTAGTGGTGGTGGGGGAGGAGGAGGAGGAGGAGGAGGAGGAGGAGGGGGAGGGGGAAATGGGGAAGCGTACGATGCTGCGCAGAGGGAGAGAGAGAGGGAGCGCGAGCGAAGGATATGGGATATGAATACGCGTCGCGATCGGTAGACATCTCGGCGGTGTTGGCGTTCACGCTTTGGGTTACATATGTAGGGTATCCCGACTTGTGTTATACATAATAGCAGCAGCAGCTTTGCTCTCAACGCGCTCAATGCGCTCAACTTTGGTTTGGTATTCTCAGTTTATGTTTGCGTGGTGAGTATTGTGGTTTATGGATGCGTTATGGTGTAGCGTAGAAATAAATATATATACTGCGTCTATCCGTATTCCACTCGTAGACCTATGCGCCTGCCTTCCAGTACGCGACGTCGCCGTCGATCACTAAACGCGGTCAGCCGCCATATATGTGGGTGGGGAGCGGGGATACGTACTCTCGTAGGGCTTGCCCTGCTGGCGCAGCTTGCCTGCGGCCTTGACGGCTGCTTCGCTGCCGTGTTCGCGCAGGTCCTCGTAGGACATGATCTCGCCGCAGACGAACTTGTTCTCAAAGTCGGAGTGGATGACGCCGGCTGCCTGGGGGGCCTTTGTGCCCCGGCGGATTGTCCACGCGCGCACCTCGACGGGGCCGCATGTGAAGTACCGGATGAGCTAAGGGGGTGCGTGAGTGAGTTAGTAAGTGGTAGGGAGGGGAAGGGCACGCACGTCGAGACTGGCATAGCCGGCCTGGGTGATTTTGGGGAGGGCGCTGACGGCGCCTGCGGCCTTTTGCTCCTCCTCGCGCTCTTCATCGGAGAGGGGCGCGAGACGCTCCTCGAGTGCAACGGAGAAGGGGATGAGGGGGTCGCCGGGGTTGTTGGCGTCGATCCAAGCCTTGATCTTGGGGAGCCACTTGTTCTTCTTGCGGACATAGTCCTTTTCGCTGAGGTTGACGAGGTAGGTGACGGGCTTTGCGGTGAGGAGCTGGAGGCCGTTGATGACGTCGATCTCCTTGTTGTTCCAGTCTGCCTTGCGGACGTCGCGGGCGTCTGTGGTGAGGGTCTTGAGGACGCGCTCGACGGTGGCGAGCTCTTCTTTTTTTGCGCGGTCTGCGAGGCTGGTGGAGCCGAGGCCGCGGGTTGTCTTTTTGAGGGCGTCGACGGACTTTTCGACCCACTCGATGTCTTTGAGGCGGAGTTCTGTTTGGATGATTTCCATGTCGCGGATGGGGTCTACGTCGCCCTCGACGTGGGTGACTTCTGCGTCGTCGAAGGCGCGGACGACTTGGAAAATGCCGTCTACTGCGCGGACGTGTGAGAGGAAGGCGTTACCGAGGCCTGCGCCTGTTGATGCGCCCTGCAAAGGATCATCAATGAAGATCAAGGTCGGGAATGGGCACGTACGGCTGTGAGACCAGCGATGTCTATGCAGGTGAGGAATGCGGGGATGCGGTTTGAGGGTTTGTAGACTTCGCATAGCCAGTCAAAGCGGGGGTCTGGGACTGGTATGCGGGCCTCCTACTCGAGAGGGAGATTAGGGAAGGTGAGGGAGTGGGGGTAGTAGAGGCAGCGGACCTCTGGGTTTATGGTTGCATAGGGAAAGTTGGCTGCCTTGCCGAGATCTGCAGAGAGAGGATGAGTGGGAGGGAGATGGGAGGGAGATGGAGGCGGACCTGTTTTTGACAAGGCATTGAAGAAGGATGATTTACCGACATTGGGTAGACCTGTAGAGGAGTTAGTTGGTAGTGGATAGATAGCGCAATTGATTGACTGACCGACGATGCCGATTTTGAGATTGTTGCTTGGTCGACCGAGGAGCGTCTTTTTCTCCGCGACGGGGGCCTTTTTTGGAGGCATTCTCTTCTTTATGCAGGAGACGGGGGAGGATGAGAAGGAGCGAAACAGAGAAATGCTGAATCGATGCATGATCAATCGATGATGTGCCAATTTCTATCTTGGGAAGTGCAAGTCTCTCTCTGCAACGACCATGTTCTTGCCACTCATCCTCGTCCTCTTCCTCAATTACGTCAATGCTCAGACTGCAACTGTCCTCAATCCGTATGTCCTTCCATTCTTGCTAGTCAACGCGTCTGAGAATATCGCAGAGCTGGGCAGACGGTCGTGCAGGTCATCACTCTCGGCGTAGACGGTCTTCCAACTACTTCAATAGTGTCCGTCCCTCCTTGCGTCTCTGCTTGTCCTATCCTCTAACCGCTCTACACAGACAAACTCTCGTCGGCGCCGCTGACCCAGACACGACAACTACGACGCCCACCCCAACGACCACAACAACCGCAGCTACAACAACCACAACAACACCCACAACAACAGCCCCGCAGCAGCAAGGCCCAGTCGGTCAGCCAGCGCCCACTGTAGGAACTCCAGGCGGTCCCACTCCCTTCACATACACAACAACCGTAGCCGGCGAGATGGTCGTCACAACAGACATCTTCACTCCCAGCACACCAGCCACAACTCCCTTCACTCCCACCGCCCAAGGCACAATCTGGGACTACTCACAGTGGCTCAGTCAGTACGCAGCAGCTCAGTCCACAGGCTCATCGGGCAACCATGCGACGACGATGGGTGTCAATGGCTGGGTGGTCGCCGCTGTGGTGTCCTGCATGTCCCTGGCTTTCACACTCCCGCTGAAAAATGTGCTCTTTGCGCTATGAATGTCATGACACAGTCTAGCTAGCACTAGTAGTTATCTTACGACCCGCTACGATATATTCGAACTTTGTATCTACACGTTGTTTTCGTTACACACGCGCCTTATGGACGTTCCTGTCTTACATCACAATCAATTTAGCATTTAGCGCCCCCGCTACTCTCCCCTGACTAGTCACCGTCATCATCCATGGGCAGTACCAAGCCATGATGAACCAACAGCAGCAACCCCACATCCCCCCGCACGTCGTCGTCCTCGCAGACTCCTCCCTCGCCCTCGCAGCAGAATGGGACCAGCTCGTCCAAGAGTACCTCTTCCCCATGCTCAAATCCCTCGCACAGACCCCCGCTCCCGGCCAAGGTGTTAAAGATAACAACCACAAGGTACCCCACTCCCCATCGTATCATTCCCTGTGGATTTTGATTGCTATATGGGCGTGCGTGCGTGTGTAGATGCGCATAGCGGTGGTCACCTACGCAGCCGCCTCCGTACGCCCGTCCCCCCTCGTCACGAAGCAGTTCTTCGCAGAGCCCCACGTCCTGCGCGACCTCCAGCTCGAGCCCTACAAGCTCGGCATCGGCCAGCACCCCGCAGCTAGCCACGGCCTCGCAGCCCTCGAGGGCTTCGTCGCCGCCATCGAGGTGCGTCCTCTACTACTGTTGCTATTGCTTCTGTTGCTTATTACTGGTGGTGGTGGATTGGGCAGCTGTGCGACCTCATAAGCGAGTGCATACCCTTCAAGCACTTTCCGCTCCACATCTTTCACCTCGCAGCCGCGCATAGGGACGACGCAGAGGCCCCCCGCTGGAACGACGCTACCGCCCTCGACGGCGTCGCATGGGATGCCCTCCCCTCCGAACTCCGCAAGGTGCGTCCGCTCTCTCACACAGACTATCTCACTCACACTCACACTCTCACTCTCACTCACGCTGACGTGGTATTATGATATTGGGATTGTGGGGGTTAGAGGAATATACATCTGAGCACGATATGCGTCGGCCAGCTCGCAGAGTTTGCGGAGCTGTACAAGCTGGTGCGTCGCCTTTCGCCTTTCCCCCTCCCCCCTTCCACCTTCGTTCACAAGACCCCACGTCGGAGGGATGGATATCCGCTCAGCGACAACAACAATACCAATGACAATAACAATACCAATGACGCTAACAATGACTATAACAATGACAATAATAACTAACGATGATGATGTGCAGGCAACGCCAGAGGCCGACGCGACGCCCCCGTGGTTCCCCACCCGCCCCGCGCACCAGGTCCTCATCGCGGGCCTGTCGGGGCACCCGGGCCACGCACCCCAGCCTAGTCAACCCAATCAACCTAGTCAACTTAATCAACCTAGTCAACCGAATCAACCGAATCAGTCGCCGTATCCGCATCCTGCGCAAGCAAGTCAAGCAACGCAAGGAAGTCAAGCAAGTCAATCGACGCAACAATCTCTGACACAATCAACACAACAGAATCAGCCGACTCAGCCAACCCAACCGGGTCAATCGACGCCGTCCGTCCCAGGGGCAGGACCAGGAGCTGCAGCACCAGGAGCAGGAGCGGGCACAGGAGCGGGAACGGGAATGGGCACGCCGACGCTTGCGAAGCGCACGCACGAGCTCGCGCAGCCCGAGCGCCCCCAGGCGGACGTGAAGCGCGCGAAGCCGTCGCCCGAGAAGGGCTCGCCGATGGTCGCGCCTGCGGTCCCACCTGGTCCGCCCAGTGCGCCCAATAGTGGGTCTAACAACGGGTCCGGGAACGCCTTGACTTCGACGACAGTGGGGCCTTCATCGACGACGACAACAACGACGACGCCGGCAGCGGGGGCAGCAGCAGGGACGGGGATGACAGCGGGGGGAGCAGCAGCGCCCAACGGCCCCACAAAGCCCTCCGCAGGGTTCCCCGGGCTCCCCGCCGGGCTGTCGCCCCAGCAGTTCGGGCGCTACCACCAGCTGCTGGAGGCGCAGCTGCGCACGATCAAGCCGAAGCTCGAGGCGGCGCTGGCGAGCGGGGCGGTGGAGGAGGCGGAGGCGCTGAAGAAGCAGTTTGAGGCGGCGGGGCGGCAGCTGGTTGCGGTGACGGGGATTATGAAGGCGCATGCGGCGAGGGTGGGGGCGGGAGGTGCGGGCGGCGTGGGGGCAGGAGGTGGTGTGGGTGCAGGAGGGGCAGGGAATGGAGGGGTAGGTGGGCAAGGTGGGGAGCAGCAAGGACAGGCGCAGGGAGAGACGCCGGGGCAGAGTGCGCCTGGCTTGACTTCGTCCCCCTCGCTGAGTAACCATCCACCACCTCAACCCCTTCAGCAACAAGACGCGCCGAAACCCGACGCAGCACAGACGCAGCAGCAGCAGCAGCCGAAACCTGCCCCTTCCCCCGCCCAGTTCCCCATGCCCCCGTCGAACCAGGTCCTCAATCAGAACCAAAACCAAAACCAGAATCAGAGCCAGAATCCGAGCACGCTGGGCCATCAGCGACAGCGCAGTTTGCAGGATCTGCAGCGCGGGGGTGATGGCAGTGGGGGTGTGGGGGGTGCGCCTGGGCACCCGAGCCCGAGCTTAATGAACAGGATGCCTTCTGGGCCTCCGAATCCCAATGCACAGCACCAGCAAGGTCCCGAAGGCGCGCAGTCGCAGGGAGGGCAGCGCAGAGGGTGGCAAGGGATATTCAGCTGGTCGGGCCTGGACCCGAACACGCAGGAGCGGAAGGAGGTGCAGACGATGGTGTCTGCGTTCTTCCCAGACGAGGCTCGCGTCAACCAAGCGTACGTACATCGCGCACCCCCTTCTCTATGGCTAAATGACATTTCGTTGAGCTGACGAATTTGTGTTCAGGCGGCCCGAGACGTGGCCTACGAACCTCACGCTGCACCCGACGACGGAGCGTGCGGTGTCACAGCCAGAGTTGCGCTCGTGGCTTGCACGTCATTCGCCGGGCCTCTGCACCTTCCAGAGTGTGCTGCAGGAGGGGCGGCAGAACGAGGTCAACTACCGATCGCTCATCAGCTTGCTCCTCGCCAAAAACATCGTGAGTATCTCCTATGCATGTGCGAACGATAACAATATAGCTAAAGCGGCTATGAAATGCAGTACGCGACAGCGTCTTGGAGCGTCCCAGGCAGCGCGCATGTCACACCCAACATGCTGATCTTCCCGATGAACCCCAGCACCCTTTGTGGCGCCGTCTTCCCGCTCACTGGGATCACTGAGTTCCCGAAGCCCGCGCCGCCGGCCGTCCCAACGGGCCTCCCGAACCTCCCGAGCTTCACGAACCAGATGCGCCAGCAGCTCGCGCTCATGACGCCGGAGCAGCGGCAGAACTTCATGATAGTAGCCAGGCAGAGGCAGATGCAGATGGCGCAGCAACAGCAGCAGCAACAGCAGCAGCAGCAGGGACAGCAGGGACAGGGCTTTGCGCCGCCGAATATGATGAGTATGCAGGGCGCGGGGATACCAGTGATGGGAGGCATGGCGGGGATGGCAGGAAAACCAGGAGGTGGAGGCGGATTTCCCGGGGCGGCGGGGATGGCAGGTATGCAGCCTGGGCTGGCAAATGTGATGCAACGATTTGGGATCCCTCCGGGTACTAGTGCTGAACAGATGCAGGCTTTCTTACAGAGTAACTTCGGTGTTGGCAATGCTAACCAATTGCCCTGAATTCATTGTTTTCCTTGCAGGAGTTTTAATTTCTTGATACCCTTAAAGAAACTTAGTAATCTATGCATTGACCTAAGGGATGATCAATTGTACAGACAAGACACGCCTCGCTCCGCTCCGGCCGTAGACTATGCGTTTGGCTACGTTTAAGTATGCAGGCATGAAACTACACTAAAACTTCACTATATGTTACATTGGTTGTCGTCGTTTGGCCCGGTGTCATCAACACTCGAGCGTGACTCCGATGCCGTATTCTGGAGAGCGCGGTGTACAACTGGCCATGAGAGAACACTGGCCTCCTCAAATCAACGCCAACGATATCGAGTGTCAACCCTTGACAACTATTGAAAGTTGTTGCATAAGCGGCTGCAAGCGGAAATTGTCTGCGAAGCAAGGTGTGGCCCGATGGCAGTGTCGACGTGAATGATATCCTCGGAATGAGAACTTGTTCTTCTTCCGCTGTGCACACCCCCCCAATGCCTCGTAGGATGCTGACAGTGATTAATCTAGCGCCTATCGCTCGGACAACGACACGAGCGTTCTTGACTAAGCCACGATCGATAGAGAAGTTACGGAGTAGGCGAAAGACCGCGTTGGTCTTGATGGACAGATGATGGTGAGGAAAGCCAGGAGGAGAATGTCCAGCGACGTAATCAAGCACACTGTCTTCGCTGATTTCCATGTCTGCATCATCCGCTTCCTTCAAAGTGTCTGCAGCCAGATAGACACGTTCTTCTCCGCAGAGTCGAGATAGCATATGGCGATTATAATCATCAACTTGCAAGTTAGTTGGGGCGAGAATTGCTCGTCGCAGGCACTGCTCTGGGTATGTGAGGATTGCATCTGGATAAACGAAGCTTGCAAGCTCTTTGTCGGTGTTGACCTTCGCGACCATGTCTAGAGAAATGTCAGGGCCGGCACCATCTCCAATGCGGTCGACAAAGTCCGCAAACGGTAGGTCTTCCGCGTTCCTTATGGGCACTGTCAGCCGAAAGATTTGGAACAAACTCCAAAGAGGCGAGGACTTGATGGACGCATCGACCATCTGAGCTCGAGTCCCTCGACGAACGACAGGGCATGTCTGCCTGAAATCTCCGAGAAGGACAACAACCTTTCCACCGAAAGGGAGATCGTTGCCCATCGCAACTCGGCAAGTTTCTTCTACGCAGGCAAGGACAGCTCGGTTTGCCATTGGAGCTTCGTCCCAAACGATGAGGGAAGCATGGGCAATCAACTCGGCGCGAGCATCATTAGCCTTGATTTGAACGGCAAGCATTTCATTGTTGTCGTTTACGGGGATCTTTGAAACGAAATAGATGAATGATCTGTTGTGAAAGATAACACTTGCATTTTCTGACCTTAAATGCAGAATGTGTTGTCCTCCCGCCCGGATACAGTTGAGCCGCAAACGCTGCCGTGGCCGTTGGAATGACGATGTGTCCTTCAGATCTCAATGTATCACAGATGGCGTTGATTAGAAATGTTTTGCCTCGGCCTGCTTTGCCATCAACAAAGACATTCAAAGGAAGTGAATTGCGAGCAGCATGGAGAATGATGTCATAGATGTAATGTTGCTCAGCATTGAGCTTTAGACGTGCAATTTCGGCCCGGTCTGCAAGCAGATGCTGGTCTGGTGCCCATCGGATGAGTTCGTGTTCAACCTCTCGAGTGTAAGTGACCGGTTCAGGCAAACCATACTCTGGCAGGCTCTTACCATATTCTTCAAGGAGCCGTGCCATATCGTCGAGTGCGAGGTTCGTGCCAATGTCAACACTGTTGCCATGGGAAAGTATGAAGTCTTCACTGAGCTCAAAGGAGAAGGTCGTCCAAAGTTCTCGGGGAAGGCTAACACAGTCATTAACCAACATGTGCACGAGTAGGATTCGCAGTTGACGAGGGGTGGCAAGGTTTCCCACAGCTTCAGTCATTGCATACAGAGATTCATTTCGGTCTGCGAAGAGGCCTAGTTGCATGGCCGCATCTTGAAAGCATGGTTGAACGTTGCCCGCGATGGTTCGCGCATCTTCATATGAACGGCAGGGACGGTGCTGTAAGATAGCACGAAGATAGAAGAGTTCGCCTTGGGAAGGCCGTACAGGTTGAATGCGACTGATATGCCTCTTATCTTGTTGGCGGAGAATGACGTGCATAAGAGGTGCACCACTGGGAGAGGGCTCCTCATGGAAATAGTTTTCGCGCCCATTGTGGCGGCTGTCGTATGTTGCCAGACGGCAAATACTAAAGTACTCAGCGTAAGTCAATGTGTCGAAGGCACGAGTCACACCGTGGACAGTGAATGACGACATTGGTCGCAAGAAATATCGCTCGAGGAGGGAGCCTGAGACAGAGGAGTTGCTTCCTTGCGAGTATTGTCTGTGACCCGATGCGTTTGGCAGGTGGATGGGGAGAGAAGTGACACTGGGCTCTTTGCGCGTTATGTGAAAGCCCAGAATACGCCAGGTGGCCTCTCCGGCAGACAGGTAGCGTGCATCCCAGTACTCTTCTATCTCGTCAATTACCTCATCAGAGTTTGCGTCGCTGAGGCGATAGCGAGCACCATCAGGACCTGGTGAAGGACAAATGAGAGACAGGACGTGATGAGGTAGGAAAGTGGGACCTTTATGAATATATTTGAAGAGATACTGGAAGAGATGTGAAGTATTTGCGGCCTCGAAGTTGAGATGGCAAATCAGCTTTCGCAAAAGAACAATACAGAAGGCGACGATCATGCGATCCACCTCGTTTGGTCTCGCTAGGTGCACACGTCCTTCTCCATCAATTGTTGTTGTGCGCTGTATTGGCTTCGGATAATTGAAACGACAACTACGACTGCCATCCTGTCGTTCATGTTGGCAATATTTGGATGGTGGTCGATTGGGCGCGGGATGATTATGCATCATGAACTGAGTGACGAGGCGTGCATCCTCCTGATTTGTAGGCATTTGAGCAGAGATGACTTTATCGATGTCATCAGGGTGAACACAATCGAAGCCATACTTGACGAGGATGTGAGCGTGGGGCAAGCCTTGTTTCTGAAATTCAACGCAGTGGACGAGGTAGATTGGTTCTCCAACATGTGGGAACATTGTCTTCAAGCTTTGCTCAAGGAAGGCAAGCTTTCGCTTGAATACACGGCAAACCACGACAGGGATGTCGTGGTATTCTTGACCAGGCCTGAGCTCAGACACGATTTCAGGCCAAGCTGGATTGCAAGTCATGGTGATGAAGAAGGTGGGTGGCCCCAAGGCGGCTGCAATGGCAAGGGAGTCGGCTACCTGTTCCGATGCCCAGCGCCGTGAGCCCAGGAATGATGCGGGAAGGTACACATTTTCGTTAGGTCGTATGTCATCAACACCCATCAAGAGAGCATCCTCCTCGTGGATCCTGCGTTGGTTTATACGAATGTAATTCAAACGCGACTCGAGATTGCGACTAAACATGTCTATGACATATTCATTGGCAAGACGTCCAAACATGGAGAAGCGGGGTTCACGCAGAAGTCGAGCATGATAATGCCACATTTGCGTTGTGGGCGTGTCGCTGCCTGAGTCATTGCCTGTTACGTCTGTGACAACTGAGGCAGGCTGCCCTACCAAGCCCCATCCAAGTGTTCCATGAGGAAAGAACAAAGGATAAGCCAGGGGCTCCCAAAGGCGACTGACGGAAGGTATGTAGTGGTTCGTAGCATCTTCGTTTCTTGTGATGACGATGCGCCGAGAGTGGATTTCTGACTGGGTAGTATTGTTGAAAGAGATGATCGCTGCAACCTCGGAAGTGCCAGGAGTGTCGGTCAGAGTTATTGAAGCGTCGTGAACGTTTGACGCTCCAAGTGTGCGAAGGGAGCCAACGAAAGGATTCACACGGAGGAGTGTGATGCGAACAATATTAATCCATTCTTGCGGAAGCGTAGATGCAATGCTGGCAAAAGGTGCGCAGTCTGGCATAAAGCCATCAAAAAGCAGCCATCGAATAGCAGAATTAGGATGAGTTGGCCAAATATGATGGTAAACTTTGCCCTTGATTGCGACAAAACCTTGTGGGCCAAATGTTTTCGGGAAAGGATGAGTTAATTCAAGGGATGCAAATGAGAAGATGAGGTTGAGCTTTCGTATATCTGGCAGTTCACCACGTCTCCAAGTGAACACCAACTGAATCCAGTTGGTCTGGTCCGACCAATTGGACACCAACTCAAGTCAACTGAACTACCAACTGAACACCAACTTGACCAAGTAAGTTCACTTACATTCAGTTCAGTTCAGTTCCACACCAAGTGGCTACCACTTGAACACCATTTCATACAGTTGGAGCAGTTTCAGTTGGTGTCCAGTTGATATCCAAGTGGTGTCCATGTGAACTGTGTACAATAGAGTCAGTAGAAGTAGAAGAGATTGCTCAACTGGTGTTCAGTTGGTATTCAGTTGGTATTCAGGTGGGTTTCAAGTGGACTTTGGACTTTACAAAATTTACACAAGTCCAAATATCCAAATGGTGCTCAAGTGGTGTTCAATTGTTGTTCAAGTGATGTTCAACTGATTTCAACTGAGGTTCAACTGGTATACAGGTGAATGCCAAGTGAACTACAAGTGAACTTGCTCATATCATTCAATCATCATCATCCTGCATCTCTTGCTGCCCATATCTCACACCATTCTCTGTTAAACTTTAGGCTATTATAATGTGATCAGAAGCTTAATTAAGCGTTCTAATGACTTCTAATTGCCTTAGTAACAATCAATAATGATGTGTTGATGCAATCAATCAATAATATGTAATGATTTGCGCTCTATTGACTCTTTGTGTCTAGTACTCTAGACATAAATGGAATATGACCTCCCAGGGTTCCCACGGGTACCATTCTGCGCGAGGCGTGAATATAGGTGTCCACTAAATCGCGTCCGAATTTGATTAGCTCCGGAGCAGCTTGGGAACATGCTAGACATCATTCTAATGATGGCTCCATGTTTTATTATTGCTCCTTTTGCTTCCCTGTTGAGACCGAGGCGTTCCGGAGTCTGTTCCGGCGGTCACAATAGAGGTCACTAGACCTACTAATGGGGCGCCAAACGTGGGAACGTTCCATTGACCGTGAGAGTCGTGCGCTTGAAGTTTATGTACAGATTGCTAGAAAGTGTTTCCACACTTTCAGCAATACTGTCAACACCAGTTATCCCATGATGACCTGGGTCGTCCCAATGGGTGTTGGCAGTGTCTATGGGTGGTCCCCAATGCGTGGGAACCGGGCGCTTAAGTAGCGCAACTTTATTGTACATTTGTACAACAAGTTTGGCATCACTTCAACATTCTCATCCTCTTCATCCTCACTTTCATCACCAGCTTCTTCTTCTCCCCCCTGCTGCCTGGCAATGACTCGCTGAGTGTGCAAGAACAACAACACATGCATGGTGAAGTCAAAGTTGCTGACAGTCATCCAGTTGAGGACTGTCTGAAACCCACCCAACCATGCATTGAGTTGTTCACAAGCCTAAGTACAAACAAGTTAGAAAAGTACAAGTAACTGAGGAGTAGAGTCACTTACCTGAGTATTGAAGGCCCTCTTGTAGTATGGATTGCCTTCTTTGTCTTCATCAACCACCACCAAGTTCGGGGCAGCCCCATTGAGAGGTGCAGGATTGCACCAAGTCCGACAGAGGTGGTCAGTGACCCGGTGATTGATGTAGTGGTACGAGTCCACAATGATCCGAGTGGTGGGTTCCCAAGCAGGCCAGTGCCCTTGCCTGACAATGTGCTTGAGTAAGGCACACCCCTTGTCAATAGCAATGTAGCTGGGGCGTGAGGCAGGATCAGGATAGACATCTTCAAGGAACCGAAGAATCTTGGCCACTCCTTCCGACTTGGCAAACTTGCGCCAGGCAAGGACCACTCCACATGGAGCCCAGATAGTCTCCACACAGTAGAACCTAGGAGCAGAGAAGTAGTTGTTGTACTTGGTGCCACTGACCTGTTCAACCTCCTGCTCCTCTAGGTTGTCATGCTCTGGTGCCTCTGCTCCTCCACCAACAGGCAACCACTCCTGCCTCTCCTCCTGAGCCCTCCTCAACATCCTCTGAACTCCTAAGAGTGAGGAGTTGGCATAACGAGCCCGGTAGACCCTCCACTGCTCCTGGTGATTAAGACATGCCTGAGTCCCAGCCACCTTGACTCTGACACAGTCTTTCATGCGACAGCGAACTCCCATCTCGAGCTGATGGGCCTTGCAAAACACTCCAGTCTGAGCATTGAGCAATCCCACCTCACAAACTGCCATGGCACAGTGACGAGGCCCCATGACAATGCCATCAATAACAATCATGCGAACATCAGCAGGATTGTTAAGGGCAGCACCCCCAGCAGGTTCAGATGCATCACTGGCTGGGACATCATCAACATCCATGGCCTCAGCATCTTCCACAGCAGGGCCTGCATACTCTGGGACAGCATGATTCTCATCATGGCCAGCAAGAGCAGCAGGATTGTCAGGCTGATTAGGGATCACGTCAGCCACTTCCTTGAATGCATGACAACACTCATCGCAAGAATGCCCCTCTGCACTGCAGATGATTCCTCCATCTCCCAGATACTCGTAGGCAACAGTCACGAGGTCCTTGACAGCCATGTTGTCCACAAAGAGGAGCTCAGCACCACTGGGCTCAGCAAGCAACCGGATGGACTCCAAGACAAAGGCCTTCCAGGTATGCCTGCGAGTGAGTTTGAATGTGGCACCACTGGGCTGGACAAAGGAGTAGTTCCAGAACTCAGTTACTGCAGCTGTCGAGGCGTGAAAGCTGTAGTTGGCATTGACAATAGCCCTGGAGACCAGGTGGTCAACCCAGACCTGAGTTCCGACTTTGAGGTATTTGGCGTCTGGAAGGTGAATGGCAAGGCGGCGATCGTTAGGAGGGTCATTGAAGCTCTCATGGTCAGCCCAGAACATGGAGGAACATGAAAGACATTTCCCTGCAAGTACTGGAACCTTCTCAAAGCACTCGCTCCCCCTAAGCAAAGTGACTTTGGAGACATCACAGTACCGCTGGTACTGAGTCAAAGCACGACCAGGACATGTGGCATCAGAGCATTGCATGACAGTGGGAGTGATGATGAGGACAGGGCGAATAGCGGCAGTGGATATGGGAAGGAGCTTGCGACGCAAAGTACCTCTTTTGTTATGAGAGTAGAGATTGAGGGAGTGACAAAAGGAGTCAAGCTTTTTACCCAAGATGGTCGTCTGCTGTTTTGGCGTCTGATCTGTATGCTGATCGGTGGGGAGAAATAGAGTGTCGTAGGTAGATCTGTCATCAGATGAGCCAGAGGTGTTGGAACCTGAACCAGAGTCGGAGCCAGAGCCAGAGCCAGAGCCAGAGTCAGAGTTCATTTCAGCATCAGAATCGTCATCAGCGACAAGGGAGTCAAGCTGAAGCCTGTCTTTGATAGCACGGACAAAGGCAGCCATCCAGCTAGTCACGACCTGAGTGTTGGTAGGAACAGCTCGTTGTTGACCATGGAGGTTGAGAAGGTCGGTGTTGTTGGTGACGGTGAAGAGAAGCATCAAGACAGTGGCCAGAGTGATGTCAGCACCAAAGTTGGACGTGATAACTTTGGCAAAGTCCACAAAAAGGATGCCTGGGAATGGATCTTCCAGTGGTGCTGCAGAGACACATGGAAGGAGTCCAAGGAGCAGCCAGAAAGAGAGCAGCATGAGCAGGGCCTGTAAAGAGAAACTGCTGAAGTCAGTACAAGTTGAAACATGACATGAGACTCAAACAAGAAATGGCGACACGAAATGATTTGAATTACATCTATGACTGACAAACAGACTACCTACTTCGAAGTTGAGGCCTTCTTGGACTTCTTCTCTTTGGCCAGCCTGGCCTTCTCGTTGGCCCTCTTCTCCTTGTCCTCCTTGTCCTTCAACTCCTTCGTGACGGCTGCCAAGTTCTCCTTCGTAAGCTTGCGAGTTCCCCAGACAGCTCTGTGCTCCTCTGAACTCTGATTGTAAGTGGGGTCGTTCAACAGAGCATGGAGGATGGGGAACTGCTCAGCGTTGTCGAACATCTTGGAGTAGGTGTTGTAGTTGGTCTTGCGGATGTAGAGTGAGCGAAGTTCGTCAATGGAGAGATCACGGCCAGTCCACTTCCCTGCGTTCTTCAGTTCCGACCACTTTGCTGGGACTTGGGCGGCTGCCTTCATCCGAGCATAGATCTGAGGGATCTCACCCTTCTGAGATGCCTTGGGTGTCATGCTGTAGGGCACCTTCAGTATTGATTGATTGCATCAACACATCATTATTGATTGTTACTAAGGCAATTAGAAGTCATTAGAACGCTTAATTAAGCTTCTGATCACACTATATTAGCCTAAAGTTTAACACACGTTACCAACGGGCTCCAGAGAGGATCCAGCAGGACGATACAACCGAACTAGATGATAATCAGCGTATTCGTTTGACGATCCACCACGAGGCCTCACCTTTTTGAAAAGCCAGAGAACCTTATTGCGCCTTGTCACCAATCTCTCGAACTCAAAACGCCACTTTCGCCTCCGTTTCGACCCTTCAGACTTTTGCAAGTCCACCGCAACGTGTTCAAGCTCGCGTCGCCATTGGAACTCGAATAATTTATCCTGATGCGCTTTCTTTCGCTCCTTGCCTTGCTGCGTATTTTGTATCTCGTGCCAGTCAATCGCGAGCCGCAGCCCCGCCATCGTCAGAAATATTCCCTCCAACAACCCAACACTCCCCTGTTTCATCCCGCAAACCGTCAACAGCTACCCAATCAACTTGACAATTCAATCCCAAGCAATATCTAGTGCATACCTTTTCCGACTCAAACATTCTCTCCCCCGGTAAGTCATTCTTCGCGATATTGACCAATTCTTTTCTGATCTCTTTTGGACTGTAGGAATACGCTGACTTCACGTCTTCGAAAGCGAACGCCTGGGCCAGACAGTTAGGCGGTAAGCTGTTAAACTTTAGGCTATTATAATGTGATCAGAAGCTTAATTAAGCGTTCTAATGACTTCTAATTGCCTTAGTAACAATCAATAATGATGTGTTGATGCAATCAATCAATAATATGTAATGATTTGCGCTCTATTGACTCTTTGTGTCTAGTACTCTAGACATAAATGGAATATGACCTCCCAGGGTTCCCACGGGTACCATTCTGCGCGAGGCGTGAATATAGGTGTCCACTAAATCGCGTCCGAATTTGTTTAGCTCCGGAGCAGCTTGGGAACATGCTAGACATCATTCTAATGATGGCTCCATGTTTTATTATTGCTCCTTTTGCTTCCCTGTTGAGACCGAGGCGTTCCGGGGTCTGTTCCGGCGGTCACAATAGAGGTCACTAGACCTACTAATGGGGCGCCAAACGTGGGAACGTTCCATTGACCGTGAGAGTCGTGCGCTTGAAGTTTATGTACAGATTGCTAGAAAGTGTTTCCACACTTTCAGCAATACTGTCAACACCAGTCATCCCATGATGACCTGGGTCGTCCCAATGGGTGTTGGCAGTGTCTATGGGTGGTCCCCAATGCGTGGGAACCGGGCGCTTATGCAGCGCAACTTTATTGTACATTTGTACAACAAGTTTGGCATCACTTCAACATAAGCATCAGTAGCTGAGGGACTCACCAGATCCCCCATATGAACTTTCTTATAACCCACGATAAGACGCGCGAGAGCTTCCTCTTCCAACAGCCCTTTGGCTTTGGGGTTATTGGAGTACCCTCGCAATACCTTCGCCAAATCGGCTGCACCCAACTTGCCATCAGACGTGCCGACATGCGCATATACACGCCGGAAACGGTCCTAATCTCGTGAAGAAATGAAGGTATGCTCAAATTGATACCCCTTACCTTGACGTTCGTATACGCAGTCATATCCAATCCGTCTATCTGCTCCGACAAATCCGCCGGCAATTGCGCCATCACGATCTCCTTGGCCGTTCGTGATTTCTTCGTTGGTTCGTCGTCTTGAGGGCCCTCTTCAACCTCCTTGCGTTTACGTTTAAGAGATTTCACTGCGGCCGTGACATTGGCTATATCATCTTCAGTAAACTCGTTTCGGTTGACTGCCATGTACTCTTCCATAACTTTTATGCCTAGTCAGTACATATATGCGCGTATACGAGCACCAACGCACCTCGCAAACTACAACTGTCCACTTTCCCCCCCCCATTTAAGGCTAGCACACGCGACCTTCGCTGGCATCTCCCTCGCCATGGCTTCCCGCTCCGCCAAAAAGTCCATATATGCGTCCATATACGCTGGATCGTCCCACTCCAAGATCAGCTTGCAGGAATCCTTCGCCTCCTCCCAGCTACGCTCCACGTTTTCCAGAGTCGATTCGCTCTGATCGTCGCCGAACTGGCTTGATAATCTCCAAGACGGCGACCTCGCGCGCCTTCTCGATCCTCCAACGCTCCCGTTAGGCGAACCAATTCCATCGTTACTCGCGGACGATAACGGCCTTGCTGGTGTTTTAGGACGTGACGAGCCGTCCTCGGACGTTTGGGCAGACATTGGCGAAGGTATACGTTGAGAAGAAAGGGCAGCTCACCCTGTAATGGCGAGCGTCGACGGTTAAGTAATCTGTTGCACCTTATCCCTAATGCTGCTGACGTCGTCATCTTTCGATCATGATCAGAAATCCGCTAACTCCAAGTCGACGTCGGACGATTCCCCACATCTTGATTAACCCCGTTAACTCTGCGTCGATGTCGACGCTTCTCTCGATCATGATCGACGGCGCCTTATCTCCGAGCCGGCCCGCTCTAAGCCGTTTGACGCTTCGTCCTTCAACACCATCACCCACATCGACAAAGTGAGTGTTCCCTCCCTCCTACTAACCCTACAACTCACCATTCGTAGCATGACACTCATATTCATTATCTCCTCGCTTCTATCGAGCCCCCAGCGGCGCGCAGATCGAACGGTGTTGCAATTTGCCGCCCAAGTAGCACTCACCGTCTGGAAACAATGGATCGATGCCACGCTCGGGTACGACGTGAGTGAAATCGATTGCTGGAACATCGTGTAAGCACCCTTACTCGTATTGCGCCACGCTGACCTCTTGTAGTCACAGTAAGCATCGTAATAGCAAAGATCCCCGACAGCACGCGACCATGCGAGTGTATACCAACGGACAACTGGTCGCGACAATCCATTTGCGTATGACGAAGAAGTGTCAAAATCAGGGGCATGGCCAGACAAGGGTTTGAACCAAGGACCTTCTGGTTGCTTTCCAGACGCTCTACCATTTGAGCTATCCGGCCTTAGTTACTGGCTGCACAACATTGAATGTGATCTCCCTTTCACATGACCACCCAACCATTCAATCAATACTGGCCGAGCACATGCTCCTATCCAGTCCATTCAAATGGTGATCATGTGCCGGATTACACCATTCCAACAAGAAGTTCGTCGCGACGGGGATCAAAGTCTGGGCGAACGGAGTGCCCATGACCACGCAGGGCATGGATTTCGTTGGGTACGTCGTCTCTCCGCGCTGCGATCAATCACCCTCATCCATTTCAAAGGGAAGTCTATTAGATACAACAAGTACATACTTTTTTGCTTATATCTTGCCACCAACAGACAATATCTCCATCGTCTCCGCGCAATTACACAAAGAAGGGGACACGTAAAGGCTGTACTCAATCGAATAGGTGCGAAAACTACCACAAGTTTGTTGGAATGGTGTAATCCGGCACATGATCACCATTTGAATGGACTGGATAGGGGCATGAGCCCGGCCAGTATTGATTGAATGGTTGGGTGGTCATGTGAAAGGGAGATCACATTCAATGTTGTGCAGCCAGTAACCAAGGCCGGATAGCTCAAATGGTAGAGCGTCTGGAAAGCAACCAGAAGGTCCTTGGTTCAAACCCTTGTCTGGCCATCTTTTCTTGCCCCTGATTTTGACATGTTGTGCAGCCAGTAACCAAGGCCGGATAGCTCAAATGGTAGAGCGTCTGGAAAGCAACCAGAAGGTCCTTGGTTCAAACCCTTGTCTGGCCATCTTTTCTTGCCCCTGATTTTGACAAAGTTATCCTTCTCTACACTTATCTTATCCACAGGCTGCAACCAGGACTTGATGGCGCATCACTCCGCAACGTCGCTGGTCGGATCATGGTATACGGCACGCGACTTTAGTTAGTTTGTAGTGTCAAAATCAGGGGCAAGAAAAGATGGCCAGACAAGGGTTTGAACCAAGGACCTTCTGGTTGCTTTCCAGACGCTCTACCATTTGAGCTATCCGGCCTTGGTTACTGGCTGCACAACATTGAATGTGATCTCCCTTTCACATGACCACCCAACCATTCAATCAATACTGGCCGGGCTCATGCCCCTATCCAGTCCATTCAAATGGTGATCATGTGCCGGATTACACCATTCCAACACAGCCCCCTAATCCAGCACATCAATTCACACGCTCAGGTGACCAATCACCTGATGCAGGGCCCATAACCTGTCAAAATCAGGGGCAAGAAAAGATGGCCAGACAAGGGTTTGAACCAAGGACCTTCTGGTTGCTTTCCAGACGCTCTACCATTTGAGCTATCCGGCCTTGGTTACTGGCTGCACAACATTGAATGTGATCTCCCTTTCACATGACCACCCAACCATTCAATCAATACTGGCCGGGCTCATGCCCCTATCCAGTCCATTCAAATGGTGATCATGTGCCGGATTACACCATTCCAACATGTAGAGCCCATTGAACCATTGGTCGCCCTGTTAGGCTTGTAGGCTCAAATTCAAGCCCATCTCGCCACTGCTAGCGAAATCTCCGGCTTCCGTTCTAACCCAAGAGCGCCAGGTTCTAGATGTACGATGTAGACGAGGGGACAAGGGCTTGAGTCGTCAGTTGAAGATAACATATAAAGTCTGTTTTATTGCTGTTTCCTCCCCGCTGCGCGAATCCTGGCTGACGCAGTTTATCTTACTGGTAGGCGCAATGCGTATAGAGGGTACGTACACCTTATCGATGGCGCCGAGTCCCCTGTCGCGTAATATACCAGAGAATGCGATTACTAGGAATCGTGGCTCGTCTATGAGTGCACAGACAAGGGCCACAAGACTTGCGTAGATACATCAGGGCTGTGCTGGATGAGAGGATGCACGTTAGCATCGGTTGAACAAAGGCTAGTGGTGAGACACTGCGCCCTAGCATCGGCCCGGGTATCCAGGGCTTACTCGACAATCCAAGAATCCATCAAATAGAGCTTGAAACGGCGGCGGCCTTTCCTTAAGCCTTAGGCTACTATCGTGTTTAATCTCCGGATACAAACAAGAACGTGAACGTGAACATGGACTACTATGACTAACTTATGTCTACACGTGGTCAGAAGCTCTGGGTCTACAGTTGCCAGATCACTCCCTTTTATAGACTAGCAATACCGGACACACAGTTAAGATTTAGTGCGGTACTGCGCCTATTGTCCTAAGCACCCTACAGTAACTTCTGCAGTCTAAATGCTTAGCCAGTGACAGACGACTATGACGTGACGTGGATTACTAACTAACACTAACCGAGTGGAGATAACACTTTAGTATCACTGAGACTAGGACTTTCACAGGTTAGAGTACTCAATTATCTCAATAATCAAGTATAGCTCTGACTATGCTCTTCCTACAGGCAATATTCTACTGACAAACAGTAAAGGGAGGTCAAGAATCAATAGTTCACTCAAGAACTTAGACTTCAAGTGGCTAAGAAGACACCAAGGGCTGTACTCAAGATTTTATAGTATTAATCTCAATTTACTAGAACCCAGGGGATGATCTCAAGATTAAACAGTGAATTAACTGAGTAATATTAGCATGTCTATCTACTACAAGTTGGGGGGTTTATATACCTTTCAGACCCTGAGGCTGTGCTGCTATCTTTATACTAAAGCTGTGCAAGGCTATGTAAAAGGCAGTGCAGGGCTATGCAAAGCTATGCAGGGCTATGCAGAAAGCTATGCAAGGCTATGCAGAAGGCTATGCAAGGCTATGCAGGATGAGTAACCTACTGCTCAAGCTTAGTAAGAGCTTAGTAAGAGGCTGTACAGGATTAGTAAGGCATTATACTGTTGGAATGGTGTAATCCGGCACATGATCACCATTTGAATGGACTGGATAGGAGCATGTGCTCGGCCAGTATTGATTGAATGGTTGGGTGGTCATGTGAAAGGGAGATCACATTCAATGTTGTGCAGCCAGTAACTAAGGCCGGATAGCTCAAATGGTAGAGCGTCTGGAAAGCAACCAGAAGGTCCTTGGTTCAAACCCTTGTCTGGCCATCTTTTCTTGCCCCTGATTTTGACATATACAAGCTTAGTAAGACTCCATTCTTCCATATTCTACAATATTCTACCAAGTTCTACAGTGGTAGGGTGAATTCTAGAGAGTCTGGTATTTCTAGGTGACTACTTAGGAGTAAAGGGGCTTAGGGGCTTAGGGGCTTAGGGGCTTGTAGAAGACAGAGAAATAGAAAATGATTTGCAAGGAGTGTGGGGTGAATTAATTCAAACTATGATAGTGTAACTGAGTATTGGGGACCTTCTTATTTGTCAATCCAGTGTGTGTGCTGTGTCGCAGAATATTAACCGGTGTATAATTCATACGATTCATGGCATTTACTCCAAATCCCATTTTGGAGTATGACAGCGTCCCTACTCCACTGTGCTTGGTTCCTCGGATGAACAGATTCCGTCGTGGATGAACTCGATACGCTGAAATGGCAGTGTGAACATCTCGTAAACGTCGCATTGCTGCCAGACTTACCCGATGTTTCATAGTTGTTTCGTTCCAGACTGCATTACCAGTCGTTCGTGCGAGACATGTGTTCGTGCCCTATCTATTATCTCCTCATGAGGGCGTACACACCCACCCGCGCGTGCAGACTCTCCGCCTGCCGTGATCACCGTGCCTACAGTCCAGAACGCTTGATCCCCTACTCAGTCGTCGTCACTGTGCCACGATCGTCGATCGTCGCCCGGACGTTTCTACCACCTACGGCCATCAATCGTCGGTGGTCCGTGCACGTCCATATATGCACTGCGAACAAAATCCCCACCCTGCCACGCCCTTTGCTTCAACCCCACCACCATGTCCCGCCAAGAGCTCCCCCTCTTCACCCCCCTCGACTTCACATTCCTCGTTGCGACCACCGTAGACGAAGCCGACAAGTTTGTCCAAACACTCATGGCTAGCGCTGTCGCTCCCACCAACGTCTTCAGATTCGACGTCGAACTCACGTCTAGCAGGGCCGTAAGACTTGTACAAATCGCCTCTCGTGAGCAGGCGTACGTATTTGATATATCCCTTATAGGCTGTAAGTACATATATGCGCTCCAGTTACACTCGTTGACACTGTATCAGCATTTCCAGCTTCTCTTTTGAATTTTGTAGAGAACCGCGATTATATTAAGATCGGTGTTGAAATTCTGGGTAGGACAACCCATTGGCTCACTCGTAAATATCTAACAACCCTCTCTAGGCGACGCGCGAACTTTACCTGGTGCATCTATGCGCTCAGGTGGCGAGCTTTCTCGCCTACATCGCACTATCGACCATTCAGGCGCACTTCTCAGCCTCCCCTTCGCGTCTTCTGTCGCTCTCAGCACTTTGAGTGAGCGCTGGATCGGACGGTCCCTCAACAAGACCCTACAAAAGGCGGATTGGTCTCAACCCCTCCAAACGGAACATTACATCTGTACGTGTTGCAATCGCCAATCATCTATGACTATTTACCTCCACTCCACGATAGATGCCGCCACCAACGCCGCTGTCGCTATCCGAATATACGATTCCATGGCCCGAAAACACGCCTCCATCGTTGCCCCCAATCCCTTCTGGGTCTTCGTCGACATCAATCCTCTCAGCGGCAAGGCTGTCGGCCTCTACGAGGAACATCGAGCCTATGTTAAACTTTAGGCTATTATAGTGTGATCAGAAGCTTAATTAAGCGTTCTAATGACTTCTAATTGCCTTAGTAACAATCAATAGTGATGAGTTGATGCAATCAATCAATAATATGTAATGATTTGCGCTCTATTGACTCTTTGTGTCTAGTACTCTAGACATAAATGGAATATGACCTCCCAGGGTTCCCACGGGTACCATTCTGCGCGAGGCGTGAATATAGGTGTCCACTAAATCGCGTCCGAATTTGTTTAGCTCCGGAGCAGCTTGGGAACATGCTAGACATCATTCTAATGATGGCTCCATGTTTTATTATTGCTCCTTTTGCTTCCCTGTTGAGACCGAGGCGTTCCGGAGTCTGTTCCGGCGGTCACAATAGAGGTCACTAGACCTACTAGTGGGGCGCCAAACGTGGGAACATTCCATTGACCGTGAGAGTCAGGGCGCTTGAAGTCTATGTACAGATTGCTAGAAAGTGTTTCCACACTTTCAGCAATACTGTCAACACCAGTCATCCCATGATGACCTGGGTCGTCCCAATGGGTGTTGGCAGTGTCTATGGGTGGTTTCCAATGCGTGGGAACCGGGCGCTTAAGCAGTGCAACTTTATTGTACATTTGTACAACAAGTTTGGCATCACTTCAACAGCCTATGCCGCTCAAAACGTGGCCCCGATTAAAAGCATCGAGGGCTATCTCAACAAGATCAAAAGGGCGATCAAGGCTGCTAATGCCACCGTCAAACTGGACGGTGATGGGGTCTGGAGCCAGGTCGAGGCTCCAGCTACGGTTACCTTATGTGCTCAACTGAGTCAAGCCCTCGATAATTACCACAGCAGCATGGCTGCATATTCCAAGTAGTTCAAGACAGTGTCAGTAATACCTTATTTCTAGACCCATGTGTTCGCCTCTCGTAATACAAGAATTGGACGTGTATTCGTAGAACTGGGCGCGCACTGTTGGAATGGTGTAATCCGGCACATGATCACCATTTGAATGGACTGGATAGGGGCATGAGCCCGGCCAGTATTGATTGAATGGTTGGGTGGTCATGTGAAAGGGAGATCACATTCAATGTTGTGCAGCCAGTAACCAAGGCCGGATAGCTCAAATGGTAGAGCGTCTGGAAAGCAACCAGAAGGTCCTTGGTTCAAACCCTTGTCTGGCCATCTTTTCTTGCCCCTGATTTTGACAGGTTATGGGCCCTGGGCTCTAAACTGACAACAATAATTGATTGATTGTTCCTGCATTATTGAATTGCTGCCTATTGTTATACTGGGGGTTTATTGTGATTGATCTAGTGACTCTTTGAGTACTGATCTCGCATTTTGGCCTATTGGAGCTTATTGAAAGTCACAACAAGACTCAAACACTGTTATTGAAAGTCACAACAAGACTAAAACACTGTTACTGAATAGTCAATACAAGACTCTAAATTGTTATTGAACACTATGTCTACAAGTTCTACTTCAGATAATGGGGTCAAGGTGAAGCCACTATCCAATTCTAATTATCAGGAATGGAGTGGTGAAGCCAAAGCCTATCTGATGAGGCTAGGACTGTGGAGGCTAGTGGCTGGAAGGGAATCAAAACCATCAGTGGCTGCTGAGCTGACCCAATGGGAGGCAAAAGCGGAGAAAGCTGCTGGGGAGATATACCTTTTGGTTGAAGCGGACCAAAGAATTCATTTCAGAGGTCTAGAAGATGATCCAATGGGAATGTGGGCTGCCCTAGAGAAAGCACACCTATCCAAGAAGCCCGGCGCTCGCTTCAATGCTTATGACGACCTGTTCTCAATTAACAAGGAGGACAACGAAGGTCTAATCGATTTGGGAGTCAGGATTAGCAAAGCTATGGCTAATATCCAAAATCTGCGTCCAAAAGGCTTCACTATTGAGCAACTAGACGAGGAACTACAGTGCATGGCATTGATTCGGGCTCTGCCTGATGATTACAAGCACTTGTCAGCTTCTTTGTTGCTGATGGAGAAGCTGGACAAAGACACTATACTCCAAGCATTCCGAAGCGAAGAGCTTAATCGACAGCGCCAGACTGAGCAAGCTAATAGAGCCAGTCACAAGGGTTATGGAAAGAGGGGTGGGGCAAACAATGGAAAGGGCAGAGGTCACCCCACAGTTGATGCAGACACCTGCTCATTCTGCAAGGGCAAGGGTCATTGGAAGAGGGATTGCGAAGCGTTGAAGAAGGTCAATGCAAGCAACAAGGACAGTGGATCTGGGGGGAGCAATGCCAAAGTGGCAGCTGAGAAGGCAGATGCTGTGGCAGAGTTTGCTGGTCAGGCAAGTGCTCGTCTTACTGATGAGGCTTGTGCAACATTTTCTAATGATACACATTGGAATACAGATACAGGGGCCACTTCTCATATGACACCTCACAAAGAATGGATTCGCAATTATACCACATATAGAGTGCCTATTAGGCTAGCGGATCACACCATTGTATATAGTGAGGGCGTCGGAGATGTGCTCTTTAGACCTGTTATTAATGGTAGACAAGTTAGAGATGTTTTGATCACTAGAGTACTCTATGTTCCTGCATTGTGCAATAATCTGCTTGCTGTTTTGTATTTGACTCGTAACAAAGGCTTTAATGTTCATATCACAAAGGATAAAATGGAGTTTGTTCGTAATGATGTTCTTTTGTTCTGTGCTACAATCAGTAATGCTGGTATCGGCTATTTAGATGGTAGTACTATAGATACAAATGAATTTGTTCATGTTGCGTCCACTCTGCCCTTAGATCTGACACTATGGCATAGACGGCTTGGCCACCAACACCATGAAGGAATTAAACAGATGATTAAGGACGAAATGGTGATTGGTTTGACATTGGACTCTTCAGCAAAGCCAGATCCAGTCTGTACACCATGTCTGACAGGAAAGATGCATGCAAATCCATTTCCTTCGTCATCCAACAGAGCTGATGAGCTGTTGGCACTAGTTCACTCTGATGTTCACTACGTCGGAATTGATTCACACTCTGGTCAAAAGTACTGGGTCACATTTATTGATGACTACTCCAAGCTGAAGGTGGTTATTCCGCTCAAGCTGAAGAGTGAGGTCTTTAATGCATTCAAACGGTTCAAAGCTTGGGCTGAGAACCAAACTGGAAAGCATATCAAAGTCTTCAGATGTGATCAGGGTGGGGAATTCATGAGCAAAGAGTTTGACAAGTATTTGGAGGAGCATGGCATAGAGAGGCAGTTCTCAGTGCGGAACAGGCCACAGCAGAATGGGGTAGCTGAGCGTGCAAATAGGCTGCTCAGTGAAAGGATCACTGCAATGTTAGATGAGTCTGGACTGTCAAAGGCCTTTTGGGCTGAGTGTTTGGCTGCACTTGTTCATGTCTTGAACCGATGCATTACATCTTCAGTAGCTCATGCTACGCCATATGAGGTGTGGCATAGACGAAAACCTGATGTTGGGCATTTGCGAGTGTGGGGATGTGTTGCTTATGTGCATATACAGAAGGACAAGAGGGAGCACTTGGGTTCGCATATGGAGAAGTGCGTGTTCATTGGGTATCCTGATGGGTACAAGGGTTGGAAATTCTACAATCCAAAGACGAAGAAGGTCATTATTTGCGAGCGTGCAGACTTTGATGAGCGCTACACTTATAGTGGTCAACTTCTGAACGGCATTACTCCTGAACCACCAGTTCCTAGTCCGAAAACCAGTCAGCAGAGCGCACCAGAGCCACCATCCAAGGACAACAATGATGCTCAGCAGAAGGTTGTAGACTTGCCTGCAGTTGATGAGGACGATGAGGACGTCAGTGATGACGATGTGAAAGAAGAAGAACAGGTGGAGGGTGAAGCGCAACAGGAACAGGAGGAGACACCAGAGCCAGAAACTCCCCCACCTCGTCCTCGTCGTAGAAGAGCTGCACCTCGTGTGGATGACAGTGATGCTGAAGCGGAAGTCGATGATAGACCAGTGGCTGTTAGAAGACCAAAACGCGACATCAGACCTCCAGGTGAATGGTGGAAGGTTCCTACTGCAGCTCCAAGATCAAGAGAGGCAACTCCTGATGTTTGGGAAATGCGAGATCCAACTCCTGCTTTACAATCAGACTCTGAGGACGAAGAAGAAGCATTGGAGGCTAGTCCAGTTGGCAAGCTTGTTGAGCCAGAGACTTATGCTCAGGCTATGAAGTCACCTAATGCTGCACAATGGCATGAGGCTGCACTTGCTGAATACAACATGCTGCTTGCTAATGGGACATGGACACTGGAACCTCTGCCAGAAGGAAAAGTGGCAATTGGAGTCAGATGGGTCTTTCGGGTCAAATATCATGCAGACGGAAGCATAGAACGGTTCAAGGGTCGGATTGTTGCTAAAGGATTTAGTCAACGACCCGGATTTGACTATAATGAGACCTTTGCTTCGCCTTCTAGACATGCTACCATCAGGACTGTGCTCGCTCTAGCTGCTAGAGATGATCTGCACTTGCGCTCAGTTGATATTTCACAAGCTTTCATAAACAGTGATATTGATACAGAAGTGTACATGGAGCAGCCTGAGGGATTTAAAGAAGGTGTAACCAAGGGTCAAGGAAGGATAGTCTGTAAATTGAACAAGTCCTTGTATGGGTTGAAGCAGTCACCTCGGTTGTGGAGTGAGAAATTGGGGGAGGCCCTACATTCAATGGGTTTCAAGAAGATTTACTCTGACCCCTCGCTCTACATCTATGATGATGGCAAAGTCAGAATCATAGTCCCAGTGTGGGTGGATGATATCACTCTTGCCTCAAAGTCAAAGGAGGCTCTTGACAAGTTTGTTGTTGAGCTCCAGAAACATTTCAAGTTGAGGGACTTGGGGGAGACTTCGTATCTGCTGGGCATGGAAATTAAAAGAGACTGGGACAACCACAAACTCTACATCTCACAGCGTCAGTATATTGTGAACAAGCTTGCGCAGTTCAACATGACTGATTGCAAACCGGTGGGGACTCCCATGGCTCCGGGTATGAAGTTGACCACAGATGACTGTCCCAAGACATTTGAAGAGGCAAAAGAGATGGAGGATATCCCCTACATGAGTGCTGTCGGCTCCTTATTGTACTTGGCTACAATGTCCCGGCCTGATATAGCCTTTGCTGCTAGTGCACTGGCTAGGTTCAATTCGAACCCAGGCATGATCCACTGGAAAGCTGTCAAGCACTTGCTTCGCTATGTGAAGGGAACGATGGATATGAAGTTGGTTTACGGACCTGATCCCGCCATTGGAGATGAAATCTTCGTCACATACAGTGATGCTGATTATGGTGGTGACAAGGGATCACGGAAATCTACAAGTGGTTACTTGGTTAAGATTGGGATGGGAGCGGTCTGCTGGAGCAGCAAAGCGCAACAGATGGTTGTTCTATCGACCACTGAAGCAGAGTATGTTGCTGGGGTTGCTGCTGGTAAAGAAATATGCTGGATGAAGAACCTACTCTCCGAAATTGGCTACAAACCGACTTCGCCATCCACGCTATTCATGGACAACCAGTCAGCCATTAGAGTGGCAAAGAACCCCAAACACCATGGCAGAATGAAGCAACTCGATCTCAGCTTCTTTTGGTTACGCGATCAAGTTGATTGCAAGCGCATACATCCAGTCTACCTGCAAACGGAGAACATGCCGGCAGACCTGCTCACCAAAGCACTGGCCAAACCACAAGTAGAGAAGTTGAGGGCGATGATGGGACTGTTGGAATAGGAGGACGTATTGGGCCAGGGGGTTGTTTATGGGTGCCCCAATACGTGGATTGACCAAGTATTGCATCAGGGGGTTGTGTTGAAGTGATGCACAAACTTGTTGTACAAATGTATAACAAAGCTGCGCATTATAAGCGCCCGGTTCCCACGCATTGGGGACCACCCATAGACACTGCCAACACCCATTGGGACGACCCAGGTCATCATGGGATGACTGGTGTTGACAGTATTGCTGAAAGTGTGGAAACACTTTCTAGCAATCTGTACATAAACTTCAAGCGCACGACTCTCACGGTCAATGGAACGTTCCCACGTTTGGCGCCCCATTAGTAGGTCTAGTGACCTCTATTGTGACCGCCGGAACAGACTCCGGAACGCCTCGGTCTCAACAGGGAAGCAAAAGGAGCAATAATAAAACATGGAGCCATCATTAGGATGATGTCTAGCATGTTCCCCAGCTGCTCCGGAGCTAATCAAATTCGGACGCGATTTAGTGGACACCTATATTCACGCCTCGCGCAGAATGGTACCCGTGGGAACCCTGGGAGGTCATATTCCATTTATGTCTAGAGTACTAGACACAAAGAGTCAATAGAGCGCATTTCATTACATATTATTGATTGATTGCATCAACACATCACTATTGATTGTTACTAAGGCAATTAGAAGTCATTAGAACGCTTAATTAAGCTTCTGATCACATTATAATAGCCTAAAGTTTAACAGAAGGGTCCATCGGGACCATATCGTTTTACGGGACGAGGACCGTCATTTACTCAAAATGGACAGTATGATTTTAGACATGCCTGATATCGTAGTAGAGCCTTCTTCGCCGCGCTACAAGGTTCACATTTTCTATTAAATCCGTTTTCTACCTTCCTCTTTCACTTACTGTGACTCTTCCTACGAAACAGATTCCTTTTTTTTTACCTATGAATTCAGATACATTTTGTTTAACCTTTTTTGCCTCCTTTTTGCCCTATGGCCTTGAATATGTTTTTCTTCATCATTTATCATATCATTAAAATTCGCTCGACCTTATGACCTGAGAGAATGACTGGGGAGAGTCAAATTCTAAATCCCCCGCGATTAATGTCATACCAGAACATGGTTTTGGTATAAAGACATTAGAAGCTAGGATACCCCTGAACCCCTAGGAGCGAAGCCCCTAGGAGATCACCCATTGTCCTATCTTTTCATTGTCATCCAGTCGTCATGGAGAATCACCGTGGAAACCCAGTAACAATGGATTTCATTGTTCTCCGTCACTCTCATTATTCCAGCATACCTTTTTATTGTTATCGTTTCCTTGACAACCATGGTGAACAATGATACCCTCATTGTCCCATTATACCTATCCATTGTCCCCAAAGACAACCATTGTCTGCACAATGGAATACATTGTCTAGGACACTTTACCATTGTTCTACTATTTATTTGTATTTACCTCACTAGGATACCATTGTTCGTAGGAACAAACAGTGTAGGTATAAATAGCACAGGGTGCGGGATCAGATAATGTAGTCGTTCATATGCAATTACCATGCGGGACTTATCCCAAATAATATATCCATAATGCCATTTGTGCTCGACAAAGAATATATGATGTAAGTAAGCAATAATGTTCTCCAGTCAGTACATTATTGCTTACTTACATCATATATTCTTTGTCTAATGGAATTAGCACTATGAATTTATTATTAGGAATAATTCCCAGGCAGTAATCGCATATTGACAGCAACAATATGTGATCCTGCACGCTGTGTAGGGAGCAGGTCTCTCTGTTTCAATAATAACTCAGTTATCACCCACATTCTAGTTCATTAGTTCGGCTGTATCTGAAACGAGTAGAATACCAGCATTTCTGTTTGTAGAGACCTGAAAAGTAAGTACGGTCTATTTCTTTTGCTAAGTCTGCACCGAAACGAGTAGGTGACAGTAACACACTAACAGCTAAGTCTGCACTGAAAACGAGTAGGTGTCAGTAACGCTTTTACAGTTTGATTATCCTGAAACGAGTAGGGAACCCTTACAAGTCCAGATCTGAAACGAGTAAGATTCTGGCATACTGACTTCAGTTTATTAGTTATCTAGTTCATCCCATAGGTTTATTTAATAGACCTATAACCCCATATATACTTGCTACTTATCGTACAAGTAAATACACCATCACACCCCTATCCACTTAGGAGTAGTATTGTTAACTGACATACTATTAAGGATCGCACTTTGCGATTATCTGACCTTGCTTGCACAGCGTGGACTGCTCAATTGGAAGTCTGGCTTGATATACGTCAAGATTTAGCTACGACAAGGGGTAGGATTTCTATCTCCTGTTTCTCGGTATCCGCCACATGAACAACTTTGTTTTCTATCTCATCTTGTTCTATATCGGACACGCGAACAGCAGGCTCTGGCTCGTCCTCTATGAATTCTTCGAAAGGATATACACCATCTGGTGTTTTTCCTTCAGCTGCAAACAGAACGAGACGACGACGGATGAAGGCCACGTAAATATTTACATCAAGTCCGAGGAGCTTGCTCGTATCAGACTTGTACGTTGGAAAAGGACCCTGACTAACTTGCGATACAGAGATCAATGGTACGCAACGTCGTTAGTCGATGGTGACTTACCGGGAGTCAAAGTCAAGGTGGAAATGAATTCCATCCAAGTCCAACGGATCCGACGCTTCACCCTTGCCAAGTCGAAGGCGCTAAGGCCAATGCCTGCGACAGCATATTTCATTGTCGCGGGAGCTTTGTTGAAGGATGTAGGCTCTATGAGGAAGTAAGCAACCACACGTAGTCCGCTAGGTATGGCCTCTTACCAAGTGCAAGTCGAAAGCTCGGGGGAGGCATAATGAAGTTCTCCAAAGTGAAGAGGGCACGAAGGACAAAATTCTTTTTTGAGATTTCTATTACATGTGTCTTTATATACCGCTTGAAAGGGACAACTCAGGGAAAAGCCCGACCGATCGGATACTTCCCAGTCAGTTTAGAGATAGAAAAGGGCGACAAAAGGTGACTCGTTCCAATCGCAACAACGAACCACACAAGGCCCACCAATACCAAACACTCTCAGAGACTTTCCAAGTCAAAAGGATTGCTCATGGTGTCAAAAACAAACCTTTGTAATGAATCGCAGTGAGTTAGCCTGTAAGTCGAGTGAGAAAATATGCTGAAAGCCATACCCTCGAGCAGGGTGCCGGGAAGGGAAGTCCATGCTGATGGCAGTTGAACCGGACATACACTGATAGTCCTTCTCGATGCGCACCTCTTGCGCTGCTATGACTGGAACCTTTTATTACCAAATTTAGTCTGTTATCATAGTGACACGCCGACATGTGCTTACGATTTGGCCCCGATGCAAAAGCACCCTTAGAGTACACTCCATGGTGACGAGAGTGCCCGGCTGAAGCCACTGGTAAATATGTCGGGGATCGATTAACCTCCTGGCATCGCTGACGAGGCCCTGCCAGCACATCTTCTTTTTAACAATTTGAACCTCGGCAGGATTGTATCCTGGGAGCCCTGCAACATCAAAATATTTGTATCGGTAAGATACTGGAAAGAGGTGTCAATAGTTAGAGACAAGATACACGTTCGAGGAAGCGACACAATTCACCGCCAACACTGGGAAGGGCACCTTCTTGTGGCGGCAGAGTGTATTTCACGGGGAGGTCAACACAGAAGATGTCGTCGTCGGGGAGAGGTGAGCAGTCGTCAACATTCCTAGGGTAGATGCAACTCCTGTGCTGGGGGGGGAGGTATCAGCAAGACGTGAATATTAAATCTCCCTTCCTACTCACCAAATCATATCCGTAAGTGTCCTTGAAGATGGTCAACAACTCGTGGAGACGTCGCAACTGTTGCTTAAACAGTGCAGCGGAACGAGGCATATTGACGCCTGGTGAACCGAGGGCCAGTCTGTCTCTTGCAATACAATGGTCCGTGACGGGCGGCATCTGATCGGTATGTATAGGAAACTGACAGGCAAAGGAAAGGTCGAATCCCTACATTGGTGCACCCAGTTGCATTCACGAAGCTACCCGAGGCAGTATTCAAGACAACGCCAAAAACAACAAATTGCCACTCGTCGCCACCGTGATGGAAGAGGCGATAAACATTGTGGTCGCCTAGTTGATGACGGACAAGATGCTGTGAGACCATGGTCCGAGCCAGTGTACGCGCTCCGGGTTCATCCTCGATCTTACAGGCTAATTCGTCGTCTAGAGCGCCAAAACTAAGCATCATAGAGTGACAAGGGAGGGCTGAAGGCAACGAAATTCGTCGAGGGAACAGGTATTTATGGCCAAAGCATCTATTGAAATAGAAATTGAACAAAGGAGTAAAGCATAATTTCAGACTTGGTCGGAAATGACCCTGTATGACAGCTATACAAGCTCAGAACTGAAGCAAATTTCGATCAAGTCCAAACCTCCCGCACTTGATGTTATGGCATGCAGTGTTCAGGGTCCAAAAAAGGCGCGATTTGAAGATCTCCAACTCTATCTCTGGCACAGCTTCATCGCCACCGACACCACCCCAACACACTACGTCTATACCTTGACCGCCTTCCAATGCGCGCCTATTCCTCGGACAATAAAGACCACAGGTTCCCGTCATCCCTCGTCCATTTACAAACACCCGGAAGCCCAAGGACTGGTAATGTAGTAGATCCAACGCCGTCGAAGTGATGCATTGTCGTGTCTGTGTTAGGTCTGTGTAGAGACTGACGAGAGCATGGGCGGTGAGCATGGTCATCCGCGCAGTTGTTTTACAAGATAGAACAGGCGTAACCGCGAACTCGTCGTCGCTTTCGTAGATGTAGATCCACCGGTGAGGCGCCTGGGAGATGTAGATATTAGCAGACAACTTTGAGGTTGTATAATATTATACTCACTATTTCGTTCTGCATACCATAGGCGTGGCTTGTGCCCCAATTGTAGGGTCGAGAGACAGGACGTTTGGCATAACCACAATCGCTAAGGCAGCCCACGAGTGCAATGGCATGAGCCCTGGGGACGGCTATGGACATCCCCCAGAGCTGCCAACGAGCCCTCATCAGCACACGGAGCGCCACATCTCCAAAGATGACCCCACGAGACTCAGTGAGGCAAGAAAAAAACCCGGGAAGTTTGGCGATAGGAATGAATGGATCCAGCGCCATCTTGACGGTGCCGGTGAAGGACGCCTTCACTACAGTGCGCATCCCTGCGCTGACTCCGTTCAATATAGCGGTAGTATGGGTATTTGATTGCATGACGATGTGGCGCAGGATCTCGTCCGGGATAGGAGTCCTGCCGAAGCTAGGACGTTCGTACAGAGGGGGTGTGGGAGCTGACTGCCTCTCCATCCTCCAGTGAACGAACGCCAAAGCGTCTCGGGCAAAACGGAGTTTGAACAGTCTAAACAGCGGAAGATTAATATGATCGATGAGTCGGAAGGTCAACAGAACGAACCTGGTCAAAAGAACACGGACTTTGTTAATATACTCGTGTAGGAAAGGAACGGGTTGACCAGAAGGTAGGTGTGAAAAGACAAGCAGATTTCCCGCCCAGGAGACCTGGTTGGAACCCACAAATTTCTGAAGAGTCAAGTTCTTCACGGGCTTCTTGTTGTTCGTGTTCTGAGGAGAATGAAGAACGGTGAAGTGAATATCGAGTGGTTGTCTGACATCGAATGGGATGTGAGTGATCGTAAATTGTTGGTCTGCAAGATGGAAGGTATGATCGGTTGGTCCCTATAACCGATTTGAGCAAGTACACGACTTGGGACCGACGAGCCTTACAATCTTTGGCACGAGAAATTCGGATTGAAGATCAGAGACTGTTTGGATACAGGAAAGGTGTGGCCGAGCTTGAACGAATATAATTTGCTCTAAAAACGCGAATGTCGAAATGAGGAGAGCTGTTTCGCCCAGTCCGATATGGGTCTCGAGAGCCATGTCTGTTCAATGTGAGAGGCGACCGTCCGACCTTTCCCTCTTTTTAAGCGGGATCATGGCGGGGTCTGCCTAACTGAGCATGAAGTAAGCAAGTCGAAGGGTCGTGAAATGAAATAACGCCCTCCGTAACACTTTCCAACCTCCCCCCAAAAGGCAAGGACCGAGAGGGCCTGAGTTAAACCTAAACCGTTGAGCATCGGTTGTGCTTGATCTAGACAAAAAGAAAAAAAGACAAACCATAAAACAGAGAGGACGAACTGAGCATCAAGAAGTGGCCAATTCTGGTCCAGCGGACCGAGACCCTTGGCGTTCAATCCGAAATGGGACGAGACTTGTTCGGCGCATATCAAATCAACAGTTCGCATGGACGAAGGGATGCAAGGGCTGTGGCGCACCAAGCTCCAAATCCGTAACCAGAGTTAGCCACAGGAACATTGTTTTGTGGTAAAGTCAGACACAGCGCCAAATTCGTTGGAATGGACCTGTCGTTGATCCTAGATTCAAGATCAAAGAGTCCCTGCTATACTTTAGAGGTCTGGCCGTCAAATGCGAACTTCTTCACGCGACTCACTTTAGTTCATTTGGCGATCGTAGAGTCGGGAAGTCATCATCAAAAGCGGTGAGATGGCTGGACATTGACTCGGCGTTCCAATCACGACGCCCGCGCTCCTATGAGAGAAGGGGAACAGTGCCGCCATTTTTGATGGGGAAAACAAAGGGCACATCTCTGCCTGCGAGTCTCACGCAAGCAGAAGTGGTTGCGTCACTAATGTGACTCCAGATGGCCAGCGTGTGGGAGTAGTTACAAGTCATACACATTGATCCCAAAGCGTTGGGGTGAGAGAGTCCAGATAGCGAAACTCTAAATCCTGAGCAGATATGTCTTATGAGAGAGGAGGAGAACACTGACTGGGTTACGTAGGCTGTACAGTGAGCGCCACGCAAAGAAGATCGAGATGAGAGACTCTTTGTTTGCTTATGTATGGTTCGATGGCGTGCTCTCTGTTGAAGCCGCTTTGTCTCTTGCCCAAGTCGTACGCGTGCAACAGAAAGGAAACTGGTTTCGGTATTGTACAACAGAATTTAATCGTTCAACTCTACTTTCGCTAACTATACTGTATCAAGAAACACTATGGCTACTCTTCACGCCTTCAAAATTTGCTTAGGTCTGTTCCGGTTAGATTTAACACCGACGGCAACGACGTCGGGCAATTTCTCGATGTTTGCTGACACAAATCGCAATGAGCCCGTATCTGTTGATCACAAGCATGATGCTCACCTGCTTCAGCCTCGTCTGTACCACCCACCACTGTAGCCTTGTTCATTCCTTCGATAAGCTCAGTGGTGGAGTCAGTCGGGCTACCATCTGTCAATCTTGGTCAGTCACTGATTCTAAATACCAGGATGCGAAAAGCACTCACCATCATCTGACATCTTGCGTTTCCTGCTAGGACTTGGGCCCTTGTCTGCATCAATAGCCTCAGACCTTTGGATTCCTCGACCCGGTCTCTTCTTGACGCGATGATGGTCGCTATGAGCGGATTCTTTGATAATCACGATTTGTTTTGGATAGGCATTGAAGGAGTCAAACTTGTCCTTCGAGAAATGCCAATGATGCAAGGTGAAGTGGACTTCAACGAGCACTCCCGGAAGTCGGCGGGCAAACTCTGTGGGTTCGATATGACGACCAGCGGCGGTGAATACGTGGAGCGGGTCAAAAACATGTTTTTCCATCATATCGTTGAATGCACGAGATGCGTCTCCTGGGACAGGCCAGTTTGTGGACGTGGGGAAGTAGTCGGGATTGTCTGCTGATGATTCAGCCAACAATTTCCGTTGAACGTGGGCAAGCACCTACCCACGACGTCCGCGATATTGCCTTCAGGAAGGTTTTCTTCGTCGTTCTCATCCAGCTGAACAATACGCGTTTGAGCGACCAACAAAACGATGAGATTCAAGACGGCTTACCTTGTTCCTGAAGAGCGGTGCACCGAACTTAATGTTGGTATTGGGAGAGGCATCAACAAGCAGATTACGGATGTCGCTGGACTTCGACACATCTCTCTGAAGCTTTCGGAGGGCTGCCACTGCGCGATAATAGTCGGAAGCAAAGTTAGCATCCGCGGGCAATTCAAGTTCGAAGGTGAGCTTTGCTTTGCCCATATTGTCATATTGCGCGTTGAAATTGCCTACAGGACCCAGGTAGCTAGGTCCGTGACTGATCTGGCCAACAACAACAAGTCGGAAGGGATCGGTCAAGGGATCAGCAGCGAGATCATTGACGATGACGTGTTCGGTCTTGACGGCCTTCCAACTCAAGCTGGCCATTGCCTTGGCTGACGCGACATAGCTGGTGAGGCGAGCCAGGCGAGCACGATGAGCGTCGAGGGCGATACTGGAAGGCAAGGTTAGGTGCTCTGCTCTGCTAATAAAAAGGTGGGCACTGACTTCATATTGACAACGAAGCAGATGGTGACCTCCAACTACTTGTTCGAGGGTTTTTATACGATTGCAAGTGGTAGATCTCACTACCGATCTGGATGGACCACCCTGACGTTCCCAAGTTTAGTGACCAAATCCCAGTCAGACCTCCTGGACCCTCCTTCATTCTCTTTTGAGCTGGCTAGGACAGGATGTCAGACTATATTAGCGATCGCCAGAGCAATGGCCGTGCTGCAGACCAAAACACTATTCCATGCTTATCGTCTCGTTCCTTTGTTGGGGATAACGATGCAAACTACGAACTTTGATCGTCTAGCCGCAGCTTTTGCCGAGCTCACAGTTCCCCACGCAGTGGCCGTTTCATCTCTGGAAGGACTGTCTATAAGCAGAAAGGATAGCCGGTCAAGGCAATCGTTGCTGGTGAAATGGCGAGGCCAGGACGTGGTAATGAGGGAGAAGCTTATCCAACGAACTTATTTCTACCTCTCAGAACTACGGCGGTAAGCAAAGATTCTTTACTTTATTCCTGTCTTATAACCGACACCAGGAATCCCGATGGTCCATCCCGTACTCAGCTACCCATAGCACCAATTATGACGCGGGTCTTCGACCTGAAGGCAATAGGGGACGCGATCCTACGAGCTGGAATCCACGTGCCCCAGGACTATAAAGGGACCGTTCAAGAGTTGGAACAGGTCTTCAGATCCCTCGACACCGTCGCAATTTCACACCTCATTCAAAGTTTGCAGACGACACAGAAAAGGTGACTTTCCATTGAGTTTCTTCTAGCGAGATCGTTGCTCAAATTGCATTATAGAAAATTCCAAGACCTTATGGAAGGCTCAAGGGCCGAAGCGGAGTAGGTGCTTAAGCATTCTTTGTAGCGGTTGATAATGAACTTTCGAATAGGTCACAACAAGGACAAGGACAATGGAGGACGGCACTTTCAGCAAAACGAGCTCGGTACAACACTTGGCGAGCGCCCTCGCGAAGAGAAGAGACGATGGCGACGTCGGTCCATACCTTGGTTGAAGGACCTTTTTTGGCGCCTGTTCCAGAACAGACGTTGGACGATTGCACGGTCAAATTCATCATGAACACAGGAAATGAGGCCATGGCAAGGACCGTCTGCGCCGTCTGCGCTCGAATCACTCCAAGGCTGCAAACAGAAAAAATACCAGTGACCCGCATTCCTTCGCCTAGCCTGCTTGCGCCTCAGTTTCCTCACCCTCGCCAATTCACCACGGCGGGCATGGTGTTGTACGAGCACGCCATCGTCAATGGAGAGACTCAAATATGCAATGATTGCAAGGCTGAACTCAAACTCAAACGCACTCCAGTGCTCAGTCTCGCTAACAACATGTGGATAGGCGACATTCCCCTTGAGTTGAGCGCGCTGACATTGCCAGAGCGAGTTCTCATTGCTCGGTATTTCCCCGCTGCTTACATCGTCAAACTCTATCCGAAAAATCATCATCTGCGCCTCGATCCACGTTCGTTGACGAGCGGGTTGAAAGGAAATGTAACGACTTATCCCTTGGACGTGAAAGCGCTCAGCGAGTTTATGGACGACAAAAGCTTACCACCGCACCCTAGGGTCCTCGCCGCAACTATTGGTATAACCTTCGTCGGGTTACACAATGCACCAGAGCAAGCTTTGAAAGGTCTTTTCCGAGTCAGCCGTATCCGAGTTTGGAAGGCGCTCGTCTGGCTACACGAAAACAACCCATTGTACAAGCACATCACTATCAACGCAGACAACCTAGCCGCACTGCCGGAAGACGAAATACCTACCGAATTGCGACAGACAGTGCGAATTTCACCTGAAGGTACTACACTAGAAAGGGAACATGGCGGCTATGTACCTGATGATACCGAAACCGAAGGCCGACTACAGACGGATGCAGGTGGTGAGCCTCGTGAGACGTTACTCCATAAATGCTGTATTGCTGACAGAGGGGGGGATAAGGTGCTAGCTCTGGGCCAGACAATGATATGGATGATGCCACAGAAACAGAGGCACCGGAAATCATTCCAATTCAAGCGCACGGCATGCTCGACACAGACACGGCAGGCATGTCGGACTCCCAGCTTTTTGCCGCTGCCTTGAAGAACACTGGAAGCCAGGTAGCACAGTATGAAGAACTCTTAGTGAAACATGGCAGCAACATGGTCAACGAATATCCGCGATTCCATAGAGATACCGACCTCCCTTACATCGGTCCCCAGGAATCACCAAACCATCTTCTTGGCGCGTTTCCGGTGTTGTTTCCGTATGGACGTGGAGGTTTTGAAATCGACAGAGAAAGAGCGGTCTCCTACGAGAAGCATGCCAAATGGGCGCTTCAATATGCGGACAAGAGATTCAGACTTGACTTACAGTTCATTTTCCAAACTTTTGGTGTCCTCATGAAACGACGAGTTTACTCTTCAACTCTCGTACAAATCAAGCGGGCTACATTCAGACAGAACGCCACTGCGATCAGCCGCTTGAAAGCCGCAGACTTCCTGAAGGCAAGCGTCGAAGAATCCAAAAAAATACCATTCTCCAATCCCACCATCCGCCTCTTCAGGAAATGTCTAACAGGGCTTAGGGCTCGAGTGATGGGCACAGACGAGAGTCGCCGTGTTATCAGATCCCAAATCTGGGGGTGTACTCTGGCAAACGGTCCTCCATCTTTATGGCTGACTGTCAATCCCTCCGATGTCCACGATCCTATAGCCCAGGTCTTGGCAGGCGAGGCCATCAATTTGGATCACTTCGAGCAGACTGAAGGCCCTGATGCTCTAAATCGTGCACAGAACGTGGCTTCCGACCCTTTCGCAGCGTCAGAGTTCTTCCATCTGACTGTCCAGGCCATGCTCAAAGATCTCTTCGGGCTCGATGCTGAGGGAGCATCCAAAGGCCGAGCGCATGTCAAGCGCCAGCCTGGCATCCTGGGCATTGTCAAGGCATATATCGGAACTGTGGAAGCACAAGGACGCGGTATGCTCCACCTCCATCTTCTGTTGTGGCTGCAAGATGCGCCTACAGCTTTGGAAATGACGGAGGCCCTCAAGACGGAGGCCTTCCGCAACAAGGTCCGCATGTGGATCGAACAGAACATCACAGCGGACATCGGTGGTCTATCAACGGCGGCTATCGAGCTGTTGCCAAAGGACAATTCGTGTTCGTTCACCAGACCGTTGGACCCGTACGAACCAAATCATGACGAGAAGAAGAAAGGAAAACTCAACACTCTGGCTCGCACACTGCAGGTACACTCTTGCAAAGGCCATGGCTGTCTGCGCTTCTATAAAGGCAAAGAGCAATGCAAGAGGGGGGCTCCTTTTCTATGCGCTGCGCGCTCATGGGTTTCGGAGACTGGTGAATGGGGCCCTGCACGGATTCATCCATTCGCCGTCGCATTCAACCGCACTCTTATGTTAAACCTTCACTGCAACCATGACATCAAATTGCTGACAAACGCCCACAACACGGGAGGGATCGCTTGGTATATCACACTGTATGCGACAAAAAAACAACAAAAGAGCAGCAATGCTTCCGCGGTGCTAGCTAGGCGGTTGGCTTTCCATTCTTTTCAAGCCCTTCGCGATCCCGTTGCCGACGAGCTGAACAAGAAGATGATCAATCGATGTGCCAATGCGTTGAGCAGGGAACAAGAGTTCAGCGCACCTGAAGTCATAGGCTATCTAATGGGATGGGGGGATCGTTACCTGTCCAACCACTACGTGCCAATATACTGGGATAGTGTCGCTATTGGGTTAAAAGAGGCGTTCCCCGAACTGAGGGCAAAGTCGTGAGTGACACAAAGCTATAGCTTACGCTTGATTCTAATGGCTTGGTGATTCTCCAAGACTTTACGAGACCCTCGGCTTCCACGATGCCCTATCAGAGAGTCAACAGCTCGGCGAGGTTAGTTTTCAAGTGGCGTATCGATTTAACGATATTCACGTCTCGTAGGAACGACAAAGTACAATGCGACCAAGAGCTGGAGGGATCGAACTTCGAGACCAAAGAGATGAATATACCTGGCGCCCAAAGGAGCTCGAGGAGTTTTGCTATTGGGATTATTTCATTGAAACATACGAAGTCAAAAACAAACGAGACAGTAGCCCCCTTTGGTGTTACAACTACCTTCCTGGAGGGACCCGTAACGGTCTACGCAAACTTCGCGAAGAAGGTCACGAGACTCTACCTCATTTCATAGGCCAATGGTTCCCCAGACGGAGCGACACAGCGAGCGAGGACATGTACTGCGCGTCTATGCTGGCGCTGTTCAAACCCTGGCGCCAGTTGGCTGATCTGAAGCCAGCGATGTCAACGTTCAAGCAGGCATTTGATGTCTTCATGATGTCATGTACAGCTGAATTCAAACGAGTTATGGATAATATAGAATACTATTACGCCAGTGCAGAGGCCGCCAATCGTGATAGGGAAGGTCTAGAGCAGGGGCCTATCCCCGACATCCTCGAAGTTGTTGACCAAGGCGACAATCATTCAGAAGCTGTTCAGCACCCATCCTCGCCGGATAAAGAGGTGACGGAGGAGGATTTGGAGGACGCTAGGCAATCTATCTATACCCACTCTGATGAAAGGTTTGCAGCCCGGGCGATGTTTTTCGCCTCGAATGCCGGAATCTTTGAAGAAACAGAGGCAGAAGAGATAGATTGGCCAGAGCCATCAAAAAACGCATCCCTCGACGACGTTCAAAGATATGAAGACTGGCACGAACGTATAAGCAACTACATTCGGGGCGACGCACTCTTTGACAGGACCCGAGAATCAGTTGCAAACGACGACTTGCCGGGCATCGAACTGAATGCCCCCTCCGCATGCATTGAAGGCCCTGGAGTTTCCTTACAAGAACGTCCACCACAACCTGACTTACGCACCCCAACTGGAAACCCCATTGCCACATCGATCACTCTGAATGTCGAACAGCAGAGGGCCTTGGATATCTTCAGGCATCATGTATCGCACGAACTTGACTTCCAAGATCCTCCTCAGCTTCTAATGATCATCAACGGGTGCGGCGGAACGGGCAAGTCAGCATTGATACAAGCCATGACACAAACCATGGAGCGACTTGAGGTCCCTCATTGGCTTGCGAAGACAGCAACTTCAGGTGTGGCAGCAACGAGAATTGGCGGCATGACTTTGCATTCCTGGGCCGGAGTCGGAGTATCATCCAAAACAACGACGGTGGCCCGCGCAAGTCCCAAGACACTCGCGAAACGGTTGCGCCAAATAGGACCAACACGTTATCTCATTGTTGACGAATTTTCGATGCTAACAAAGAGCTTCTTGGAGACTTTATCTGAGGTAGGCGTCAACCACTGCAATCGGACACCCTATGCTGCGGTACTGACTGCCATCTTTGCAGGTATGCTGTCAGACCAAATGTAGAGCCGAGTCGTGCACAAAGGGCGCTTTCGGCGGAATCAATGTCTTGCTGTTCGGCGATCTCCATCAATTCCCGCCAGTGATGAAGACTGGAGCTTTATATTACCCTGACGCACCAAGCCTTGGTGTCTCCGTCGGACGGCGTCTGTTCGAGGGTTTCACGACAGTCGTTACCTTAACTCAGCAAATGCGCGTTCAAGACGAGGTTTGGACGTCACTTTTGAATAGACTACGAGTTGGGGGTTGCACAAGCGACGACATCTCAATAGTGAAGTCACTCATCTTAACGGACGGGTGCTGTGACCAACCTGACTTCAAGCGCGAGCCATGGTCAAACGCAGTTTTGGTCACATCGAGAAACAGTGTCCGTGACAAATGGAACAGTGCTGCTCTGAGACAGCATTGCAGGGCGTCAAAGAACTTGCTATACTTTTGTCCAGCAGAGGACACAATCGGCAAAAATAGACAGCCGATTTCCAGACAAGATCTTCTCGCAGTACTGGGTCTACCGTTGAAGCAGACAGGGAGATTGGCTTCACGGGTCGAACTAGCAATTGGCATGCGAGGCATGGTCCTCCTCAACATCGCTACCGAATCGGATCTGGCGAACGGTAGCCGAGGGGTAGTTGTCGATATCGTGCTCGACTATCGAGAGGAAGATCCAGTAACAAAAGACGGTGTTGTCCAACTACGCTATCCTCCTGCCTGCGTCATATTCAAGCTCGATCATTCCAGCTTCCCCCGTTTTGAAGGCTTAGGAATGAACGAAATCCCCATTTTCCCATCCGAGACTTCGTTCAAAGTCAATACTCTGAGAGACGCAAAGACAACGATCAGGCGTAGACAACTCGCATTGACGCCCGCTTATGCTTTCACTGATTATAAGGCGCAAGGCCAGACGATTGAACATGTTATTGTCGACCTCGACGAATCAACAAAGAACTCTCTCGACCCCTTCCACGCGTACGTTGCTCTGTCGAGGTCTCGAGGTAGATCGACACTCCGTCTATTGAGAGGGTTCCGACAGGAATTGCTGACGGAGCACCCCAGCGAGTATCTAGGACCTGAAGACAACAGACTAGATGCACTAAATATTAAGACGATGACACACTACGAGGAAGGGTTTTACGACTGACGCGTACACAACAGTTTACTTCATGCTTAATGCTACTTTGGATTGGCTTCAAATACTATCAGATAGTTATAGATTATCTATTGACTGTAGACACATCTTCACATCTACGTGCCCACAATACGAATCTCGTCTCCAACCTCGAATTCTCATCCATCGGTGACACCCAAGACCTGAAACTATAGTCGGCTATTCTATCCTGAAGCGTGATGATCGACTGATGTAAGTCACTGCTGATTGGGCTTGGAGTCAGCAACGGCGGAGGGCTATCACTAACAGAAGAATGGGGGGCGGAGACATGCTCGGGAATGGGTGAATGGAACGATCTTTGACCAGAAGTCCCTAATTGATGATAGCCTTGGGCTGTCGACCACGATTCCAGATTGTCCAGTATGTCTTGGAGTGAGTGGCTTGGGATCCTACCCATAATGGCTAACAGAGAGATTGTGGAATCCCATGACGATTCAAACCAAATCGTGCCGTACGAAGATCCCATGGAGAACTCTGACCTCCATTCCACCACGCCCGACCTGTCAGTCCCGACGTTTACTGCAACCAACGTTAGATGAAAATTACCACGGCTTCAAGGGAGAAATTCTGACCAGGACGAACTGTCTGATGCGAGACAAACCGGCGCCAATGCCACTGCAGTAGCCGACAGACGCGAATTGCTTCAGTAGTTCGAGGACCTTGGCTCTGGAAGAGGAAACCCAGCAAGCTTTCGTCATCCGAGTTCTCAATGTCTGCGCCATGTAAGAAAACCGAAGATTACAGTCAACACAAACCCACCAAGGAAAGGACGAGGTGCCATGTCGTCGAGAATTCTAACAAAGTGAAGCTCATGTCGAATGAAGGCTCCTTATCAGGGGTTATGTCTGCTGCGACCATCTAATCGGAGGAGGAAGCGATGACTGTAGAAGTATAAGCAACTGAGTCAAGAATAGTGGCAACGAGTGAACATTGCCTTCGACCTAATTTAAGGACCGATATCCGCATAGAGCCATTAACCAAATTTACATCAACGTACATCTTAAGAAATGAACAAGGATTGAGTCGTTTGTCCGGAAATGTAGCTCCCACAGAGGGCTAACCTATTCAAGGTAGCACCCTGATGTGCACATCTGCCGTCGGATTGACGATCCAGTGCTAAATTGGAAAAGGGTCGTCGCCCAAGTTGCAATAGTGCCAGGAGATCTATCCAATCTGGGCGGTAGTGCCCCCCAGCTTTCCAAGCAAGGACATGTAACTAATGCTGTAATACAAAGGACAGGTTGCCAATGTCAGGAACTCGACAGGTTGCATGATGAGCGGGCACTGTCATTTTCAATGCAAATGGCAATTGGCAAAAAGGATAAGGGGCTTTCGAGTCATTGATCGATACAGACAATATGACAAAAACCCGACTCAGTCGATGTTTGCGAGACTTTGGCAGTCATTTACATATCGGGCGCAAAATCTGAGCAAGGAACAGATGATGACATCAGTCAAGTGTACGCCTTAAATGTTTAAACATGTAGACGAGGTCTGAGCCGGGCACTTTTAAAAGAGCTAGTAACACTCACACGAGGAATCTAATCGTGTTTTCAATCAAGAAGATGGTCTCAGAATTTACTATGCTCAAGCGTGTGTCACATTCTCTCGACGCAACCAACTCATCCATGAATGCCCTTCGTTTATAGAAACAATGAAAAATGCATACATTGTACACTGGACCGGCGGAGACGTTGAAGAAATAAAAGGGACGTGCACAGTCGTGGCTCACGTATGGTCAGCTCTCGTCAATAAAGGAGGCCTTTCTGGAGGTAAATACAGATATTCCTTCTCCTCGCTCAACATTCTTCATTGTCGTTCCCCAGGGAAGGCCAATAATCCAGTGAAAGTGATTCTAATCCGCATGGGGCGCGCCGCTCTTCAGGTAGCATGCATAAAAGTGGCTGAGGAATGGCAGTTTGTAACATGCATCGGACGGATCGAAAAAGCGAAAGGCAACGCAATAGTCGAGGGCCGTGAGATATGGGAAATTGGGACAGAAGTCGGACACGCTCTAGGTGTTGCGGGTAAGCCAAGAATTACCCATCTTCGCGGTTGCAACTACATTCTCCTCACCCTAGTAGATATGGACACATTCATACGGATGACAGCTTGCGAACTGGTGGAGCCACCGGCGTATGATTGTATATTGTAGCTTTGGCCCGGGCGTCAACAACGGGAGAACCATCAGTGGACATGAGACGGTAACATCATCTCAAGACTTTGTTTTCAGTCCGTGGTACTTAAAGTGTATCTACATCGACAAGGGAAATAGGCAACATTTCAACCGTGCACCAGTCGTAATATGAACGAGATTTGACTAAGGCTCAGCAATCAACAACAATATCAATATGAGAAGGCTGGTTTACTTGCCTCTAATGTTGTTATGTTTACGTGCTCGTCGTCTCAGGGCGAAACGGTGATGCGTCTTTTGACCAGGCAATTGCACGGTCGGCTCTCCTATGTCAACTGTGTAACCCTCCAGCTCCCACTTGCCACCAGATCTTATGACAAATATGACAACAGTCAATAATCCAACTCTGACGAAGATAGTGTTGACTCCGCGAGTGACGGCGTCGATCCCAAATGGCGGACATGATCCCTTGACCCCCTCGTCTTCTGATACCAGCCTCCACAGACGCATCGTGATTGTCGCCGGTGCTTCGACGGGCTCCAAGCCAAATTCCTTCCAGCAAACGACGTAATTTTTTCCCATCCTTGGCGTACGTGGATCATCAGTTGCTACTACCGCTTGAGTGAGAACACAATAGGAAGCAGAATGACGACGAGAAAAACCTACACTTGAACAAAGTCAACTCTGCGCGCATGACGATGAAAAGTAAGAGGTTCACAACCCAACAAGTCCTCCTTTTGACTTGCGTTTGACTGCTGAGAACCCTTTGTTCACCTTTTGTAGCGTAACTGTCTCTCCAGCAAGGATGGACCCTACCTACGTATAAGACCTTTCTGTTGATGAAACCATGAATAGAAACTATCAAGGCACCGATCATTCACTTTACGCATGATCTGTGTTTGCCTATTGTGGTTGTTAGCAACTGTTGACAAAAGGGCTCATGTTACAACTGACTAGGTCGAGAAAAATACATAATTCAAAGAGCGCAGGTAAGTCAGGGTTTGGAAAATGAAGACTCACGCCATGAAAGCACACTAATGATCGGATGCTAGAGTCAAAAAGGAACGAGGTTCATCGGAGATCGTTTGAAAGGTCAGGGACCCAACCGTTTGAACGATCTGGAAGGGAACGGAGCAGCAACAGAACCGAGTCATTTGCAAAAAAAGTCAAATAACCCTAGGTTCTCTTTCTGCCCGTACGCAGCACTTCTCAAATATGTCTGAATTCACGATGTTAGAAGGTCAGTATTAAACGGCATCCTGTGTGAACCTCCTGATTGAGTAACTTGTACAGATCTAGTCGAGAATACAAATGGTGGGACCGATCAGAGCAATTTCTCTGTTTACTGGTCGGGGTCGCCTCGAGAACACGTTGAGGCTGCAGCCATCGCAGTCGCACATCTGTGGAAGGCATTGTCAGCTCAGGGTAGCATTATTGGAGGTAAGCTACAAACGACGCCGGCTTCTGCTAAACCTGACCCTGACCCAGGATCTCGGTGGATGCCTGTTAAAGTTACACTCGTTCGTGTGGGGCGAACGACACTGACCATATTCACCTTGAAAATGGGCAATGTGTGGCGGTTCATCGGTTGCACTGGTAAAATTGCAGAGGAAGGACCGAGCCGATTGACATCGAGGCTAGAACTTGAACTATGGGAGGCGTCTGAAATCAAACAGTGGCTCTCTGGCGAAGGTAAGCACATGTGCTTTGAAAAGCCAAATTGATATTCACAATGTTGTCTATAAGGAACTCGTAGAAGGTACCTATCGATGCATGAAGTGCTACAACCTTCCGATCTACAACAGCAACCTCGGGAACCTTAGGGTTAACCAGCGCACTGATCAATCAGTTAAGAGCCAACGGTGGGCAATGACTACGCAACAAAGCCATGAAAGAGAACATAGAGCACCCGTAGTGTTTATAAAATATCTAGACGCACTCAGCTACGATGGCAGTGAAGATTTATCTGGTTCTCAACACATATATTCAATGATTGTTACATTTAGATGGATTCACAAGCAACGGACACAGTATCAAAAATCGAGCGTGGGCCGTACATCCCAAGCGCAGAGCGGCTCTTCATTTATCTCGTAGAACTTGATACGCAAATCTGGCTCGATTACAGTCAAATTAAGACCATGTTGAAACTGTGAAACTGCAAACCTTCGATGTCCTCATTGTCAAGATCTCTCTGCTCCCAAATCTCGGCAAGCACGGGAGAAGCACTTGCAACATCCCCTATTTTGCCATGGCAAGTAAGAAACTCCCAATAACCATTACGCCTCACGGTCAAAAGCTCCAGGCGTGTCCTACCGATCCGGACATTCTGTCGCTTCAAAAACTTGTTTGGTGTTTCTAGAGAAAGCTAAGATGAGTCGGGCGCAAACGTAGCTGTTGGAGTCTACCTTCTAAGGGGGCCTCGTCGTTCGCCATACGCTTCCACAAGACAGCGATCTTCGGCGCGACCTTCTCAACGTAAACCTTGTTGGGACCACTCCAAAAGACGGCGTAGACATTGCTCTCGACCGCTGCCTCTGGTCCGGCTGCCACTAGTTTTGCTTGGAAAGGAGGCAGCAACTCAAATAAAAATGAGGCATACCTTTGACGATTGTAAACTTGGAGGCCATCCGTTGAGAGTTTGGCGGGGACGCGTCTGGAGATGAAAGTTCCCAAGCTGCCGTTTCATACTCGGTTTTAATCACGGCCAGACGTCAGTGAGGCCTCTCCCAGACAAAGGCAACGTTGACGCAGACTCGACTCAGCGTGAGCCAAACCGTTCCTATTCGGCATGTCACTATAGGGATACAAGTTAGATTGGGCGAGATCTTGACCGAGACTATCTACAATCAACGGATTTGGTGGCATTCCCCTAATGAGGTGATTAGCGTAACAATGACCCTGGGATTCACACCCTCAACAATGCCGCACACAGATGATATGCGAGTCGTTGGCGGAAAAAGGAGAGGTGTATATCTTACGGACAAGGAATGGGGTAAGGGTCCGAGTCGGAAACGTCGTGCTCCAAGATCACGACCGAAGACTGCCAGTTGTGTCGTCCAATGAAATTGAGAAACAGTCGCCACCGGGATGCCTATTTGAGTTTCAACAGGTATCAGCGCGTCCGAAACTGGACACAGACCAATCAGCGAGAGCTTGACCCCAGGGCTTGCTGGTCCCTTTGGCAGGAACCAGCAGACAGACGGGAAGAGGAGAGAAGTGTGGTGAAATCAACTGACTCACGATCGCCAATCACTCGGACTCGATGCAGTGTACACCCTTGAAATTGGCTGACTTTGAAGCGGTCGTGCCCTTGCGCGAGAAGGTGGGCCACAGACAGGGCGTACACTGTATTTCATCATCGGAGCGCCGAAGGGTGAGGACCTGAAGTGGCGCACAGGAGTGCACACGACGCTAAGCATTAAAGGCAGAACTCGCATGCAGGGACTGATACGCTCTTGCAATGGCACCTGTCAAAGCTGCATGCGTCCAGTCAAGCCCGCAGGGCTGGAGCAAATTCAAAAGCCTGAGAAGAGGAAGAGTTGTCCCCCGTCATCTTTCGGTGCAATCATGACAGATATCGCAACGTCACCTTCGCACTCGGCACAAACGATAACTGGACATACAGTCATGAGGGCGGACTCGACGCTAACAATCACCAAGTTTGTCATGCTCAAACGTATGTACTAGCATTCACCACTTTCCATGTGTTGTAACGACTTGAACCGACGTAGATCCTGCGGAAGTCGGTGTGCTGACAAATGCGTACTCGGTTTTTTGGAGCGGGGCTGCCAACGACAACCTGAAGGCGACGACAACGTTACTGGGACGCCTTTGGAGGGTGTTGGCAACAGCTGGCGCAGACCTACCAGGTAAGCTCCTACACACAGTCTCGGTGACGTTAATGACTCTGGAGAAGAAGTACCGCGGCGACACACTAAGGCCTTTGCGATGAGAGTGGGTCAGACAAACTTGAAGATTTTCATCGTCAAAGACAACGGCACTTGGGATCTGCTGGCTTGTACCGGGAGGATTGAGTGCTCGTTGGGGATGTCGGACATCAAGCAAGTCTGGGAACAAGGTGATTGTAGCGACCACGTCGAGCCAGGTCAGCGCCAAATTGCAACATAGGTCACGAAATTAACGATGTTACAGAGGAAATGGAAGTAGATGTCAATCTTTACGAGGTCAACGACTTTGAGGTTTAAATGACGGAGGATCAGCAAAGACGTACATAGTAAAATGATGGAGATGTAAATTAGATGATGATATCCTTGACTATGGTTCTAATATTCTACTTCATGTGTGGTGTTGGAAAAGCGCAACGGATATTGAGCGCAACGCGTGATCTGTAGCGGAGCGACCGCTACTTCAAGTGTGGTGTTGGAAAAGCGCAACGGATATCGAGCGCAACGCAACAGAGCGACCGAAACCCCTAGCCCCTGGTCGACCCCCCCCCAAATCGGGCCATTTTTGAGGTAGGGAGACCTAGCTTTTCAAGCAAGGTAATTTCTATTATCCGACCTCACCCTATCCATACCACTCTGAGAGTATTTCCTCCATTCCAATAATCCCGAAATCAACGAACGACCAGGTGCAACTCGACACCGTAGTCCACGACCATCTGGGCACTAATTCATTAACTTGACTTAGTGTGACAACACGTATGAACCGTGGTTCAACCCCTGTGAGTCAGGTGCAAATTTATTCAACACACCTCTGGTTCAAACATGAATTGGACCATAGCGCATGTCTGGCCGTGTAAATAAGCTTCCCATACCTCATCGCCACAGCAGAGTGCAGAGTGCAAAGTGGCAAGGTTGAATTGAACAACCACAACTTTGACTAATGACAATGCCACCTCAATTGACTCTGAGTAATGATGAAAAATCCAAATAGAATTGTAGTGGAGTCAAAGAATAGTGAACAAGCTATAAGTGAACTAGTACAATTAAAGCATAAGCCATTCAGCCTATGGTCATGGATGCATCTACTACATCAGACAACTGAGTGTCTGAAACTCTGTTACCCATCTTAGGCCGCATAGAGAAAATGACATCCTTCAGCACTTGTGATATCAAGCCATGTTGAGCTTCAATCGCAATCTTTGTGCTGCAAAATTCTGTCGGTACGGCGACAACACAGTGAATTTGTAGATTACCTGTCTCGAACACTTTTAGCGAGCTGGTTGTCTTCTTTCTTCTTGCCATCTTCTTTATCCTTCTACACACGAGGGTCAGATGGTATAGAGCTCAAAGAACAGTGGAGGAAAACCTTGTTAACCAATGCTCCGTCCTTGTCCTTCAAAGCAAGGGTAGGGACAGCAGCACGCGTGGCGTGCACAGAACTTTGAGCTTTAGCGAGCTTTTGGTGAAAGTCGGAGAGCTGCGATACTGCATATGCCCGGTTCTGAATGTGAGAGGCATCAGTATATAGAATCTAACAACTTCGAGGGGTCACATACGGAGATCAGCGGGCTCTGGCTGAGAGTGTTGACCCAGTATTTGTTCCACAGCATACCGAGAAGCTCGTTGTCTAAACTCGACTTGAATATTTCGACATCTATAGGGTAGTATTGATTAGCGTGAACGCCGAAATCCTCGATCTTGCTCAAAGGAATCGACTGGTATTCGGATGCGGTGGCATTTGGAGGGGTATAGTTTTCTGGATACGTTCTGAAGGCGCCGATATCGACCTTGCCTGCGGAGATGGTGCGATTGGGATCAATCACGACGGCGACGAAGGGATCTTGGAACTTTTGGTTGTTCATCTGCGTATTGACGTCTATTCCCGAGAGCCAGCATCCGTATCCTGGATGGGAGTGGTACCATCCTATGACATGCTCCAAGCGCCCTGCCTACGCGATTGGGCGATGAGACGCGTCGATCATAGGAGACGGAGAGCGGTAGAATCACCTTCTCATTCCCGCTGACGTACTCGACCATGTACTCGTTGGCCTCGTTTGCAGCATTGACGCGTGTCTCCGTTCCTTGGACTGGTAGGGCGAAAGAGTCCATGATGACGAGGGATGTGCCAACGACTTTGCCTTGCATCAGCCCCATGATCTCGTGGGGGACACCCGACCTAGCATGAATGACCTGAAAGGAAAGATCGTAACGAGGCTAGTACATGAAGAGTATAATAACATACCATCTTGATGAGTGCGATGGCAGATATCTTGCATGACTTGAAATAGTGGGGGCTGATCCGACAGAAGTTGAGTCGCTGGATGTATAGATGAGAAGGACGACACTTACTCTGCTTTCCAAGGAGCTTCACGATCGATACGCCTGTTCTCCTCTACATCGAATCTGAATATCTGATCCTGGGGAGATACTTCGAGGACATCGTTTGCGAGATTGAAGGACCTGAACGCTGTACTGGATGACATGCCAATGGCTTGAACGACATTATGCATGTCCGTCACACAAATCGGCCGAATTACATAAACCTCGACATGTGACCTGGGGTAAGAGTCACAGCGCAGAACTTGAAAAGACGAGATAATCCAAGGCTCCTCCTCATCACTCTCCTTCATCACAATGTGCCCACACCAAAACGGAGACTCTCTGCCCGCTGTCGACCGCGCTGAGATGGTCCCAGTGGATTTAACCAACGGCAAGGCCTCCGTCAATGGCAAGAGGGGAACATCCTACAAAAACAGCGCCGCTGCCCAACTCGAGCAACAACGTCTCAACCCTTACGCTCCTCGAGCTGCTGATTTCCTCAATAATGTCTCAAACTTCAACATCATAGAGAGCACCCTGAGAGGTTTGTCCTCGGTCCCGACTCCGCCCATCTTGATTGACTGACACTGGATAATCATCGTCATCTCCGGTATGCAGAAGGAGAGCAGTTTGCTAACGCTTTCTTCGATACCAAAACCAAAATCGCCATCGCAAAGGCCCTAGATGCATTCGGTGTCGAATACATCGAACTCACATCTCCGGCAGCATCAGATCAATCGCGGCTGGATTGCGAGGCCATCTGCAAGTTGGGTTTGAAGGCCAAGATCCTCACCCACATTCGATGCCACATGGACGATGCCAGGATCGCTGTCGAGACCGGTAAGCAAGCTTTTAGCCGCGTGCTTTCGGGTATTCAGGCTCTTCTGTGCCTTCAGGGGTGGACGGCGTCGACGTTGTGATTGGAACGTCGTCATTCCTCCGCGAGTTCTCTCATGGCAAGGATATGGCATATATCACCAAGACTGCTATCGAGGTCATAAATTTCGTCAAGTCAAAGGGAATCGAGGTCCGATTCTCCACCGAAGACTCGTTCCGATCAGACCTGGTCGATCTCCTTTCAATATACCAAACCGTCGATAAGATCGGCGTCAATCGAGTCGGCATCGCGGACACCGTTGGCTGCGCCAACCCAAGGCAGGTATACGAACTAGTCCGGACGCTTAGGGGTGTTGTTGGGTGCGACATTGAAATTCACTTACACAATGACACTGGAATGGGTACGTAGAACACCGCTCAACCTTGCACCCAAATTTAAACGCTTACCGCCAACTTAGCAATCGCCAATGCCTACACCGCTCTGGAAGCCGGCGCAACACACATCGACACATGTTAGTCAATTTGTGCATCGCTCAACATTTCACTGACATTGCCTTAGCTGTTCTAGGAATTGGAGAACGTGTCGGGATCACGCCTCTCGGCGGTCTCGTAGCGTGCCTGTACGCTGCCAACCCCGAATACGTCAAGGCCAAATATAACCTCTCGATGCTACGAGAGATCGAGAATCTGGTAGCCGAAGCCGTAGAAGTCAATGTCCCATTTATGAATCCCATCACGTACGTCACTCAACCACTCACATCACGCATCTGACTCACGCCCTTGCAGCGGCTACTGTGCATTCACTCACAAGGCCGGCATCCACGCCAAAGCCATCCTAAATAACCCCTCAACGTACGAAATCCTCAAACCCGAAGACTTCGGCCTCACCAGATATGTTTCCATCGGGTAAGTTACTTCTGCCATTATCTTCTCCATCCCCGAATTGACACATCCTAGCCATCGTCTCACCGGCTGGAACGCTGTCAAGTCTCGTGTGGAGCAACTTGGCCTCAAGCTGACCGATGAAGAGGTTAGTCACAAACTCCCAATGATCTCCATTCTTATACTTATCTCGCTGTTTCTAGGTCAAGGACGCGACAGCCAAGATCAAGGAACTCGCTGACGTTCGCACTCAATCCATGGACGATGTCGACTCGCTCCTCCGTATCTACCACTCTGGCATCCAGTCGGGCGAACTGGCCGTAGGCCAGAAGGAAGCCCTTGATCGTCTGCTGAGGAAGCACCGCGAGCAAGCACAAGGCCGCGAGGAAACATCCGTAGAACGATCCGACTAAAATCTCTTGCACAAAAAATTGCCTGAACGCAAACACCCGACCTACGTTGTACAACACCATCATTTAACATCTCAGTCGTTTGTACACCGCATAACTTGCTTGTAACTATCTATATACTCTTGCTCCATGCATCGCACTTTCTTGTGGCGCTAATGAAATTGGCCAACCTAATTGCAAGACCATCCATGCGCGATGTATCAATTCGCGAAGATACACCCTGACCATCTTGCCCTGGAGCCTTCGAAAAGAGATATTATACACTCAAGATTTACCATATATCGATACGTGCAATATAACTATTACTTTAATTGTAAGAACATTGATTTCGACACCTCTAGCGTGGTAATCTCGGCTTCCAACGTCTTCCTCTGAGAGAGCGAAGTGGAACAGATGTAATCAGTGGAAGATTCATAAAATCATCTCAAACTAACCTTTTCTTCGTTAGTCAATCGGACATTGGCAGGAACAGTGTCTTCGTAATCCGCCTGGGACTCCACCTTGACAATCTTCTGCAGATTCAACCTGGCGAGGTCTAGCTTCTTATCGCACTTTGAGATCTCCACATCAAGATCAACAAGTCCCTATTGCACCAGAGGTCAGCGAGATAAGTCCCGGAGGGTAATTCAACGTACCCGGACGAGTGTGTGTACAGCGACAGTCGCCGTAACAATGGAGCCACCACATCCTGGTGGAATCTGAGAAAGGTCTCGAACTACTTGCGCACTCTTGCAGCCTTTGGTTAATGTAACGATGGTAGGTATTTGAGACTCTAGGAGCTGAGCTTCTTCGTCCGTCTGGGCATGGAAGAAGACTGGTGGAGCCATAGTTAGAGAAAGTCACTAAACATGTTGACGCCTGCGCACATTGTATCTCGTTCTGGAGGTTGTATGAGGCTGCGAGCGAACGTCCAGTTTTCAGCGCGGAAAAGATGAGATCAAACTGTTTGTCTGCTTCCTCGAAGACGAACGCCTCATCCTAGGATATTTCAGCAAAAGAGCAGAGGGGAAATTGAACCACCCACGTGGACGGGGAACGAAGAAATCATGATGGAAGGAGTCGAGTCATTTGGACGGCGTGGCAGACGCTGCCAGAGTTCCTCGGTGACAAATGGCATGAAGGGATGCAGCAGTCGTAACCCATGATCAAGGCACGTATACAACGTCTGCTGTGCAGATCTTCGTACTGCTGGGGATGCGGCTTCGTCGGTCATGGGTTTCATGGCTTCCTAAAGGGGACGTTAGCCCTGAGCAAAGGACTTTACATACAAGAACTTACGATATAGACGTCGCACAGTTCGTATAGCCAGAAATTGTACGCAGCTGTAGTTGCATTCATGAAATTCCTGTCGGCGAGCTGTTTGTTGATCTCGGCGGCGGCAATATTGAGCTTATGGAAAATCCATTTCTCGACGAGACTTTCGGAACCAGTTGGCTAAAATGCAATTCGTGAATATAAGTAGTAGTAATTAGAACGAGCAATAAGAACCTTAGGCAAAGCTTCAGGAACGAAGGTTTCATCCAGTTTCAACATTGCGAACTTGGTTGCGTTGAAAATCTTGTTGCAGAATTTACGGTACCCTTCAACACGAAGGATTTCGAGATTGATATCGCGCCCTACATTAGATGTACCATTGGCGCAAACTTCCGACAAAAGGCTAGTTATCACATACCTCCTCCAGAGTAAGCGCACAAAGCGAAACGCAAGGCATCCGTTCCACACTGAGGAATTCCTTTCGGGAAGTCTTTCTTCTGGCCAAGTTTCGCCTTCTGAATTTCTTTCTCATCTAGGTTACCCTCGTAAAGCTTCTCATGCAAGGCCTCTAATGGGAGACCTTGGATAACATCCAATGGGTCGATAACGTTACCCAGAGATTTACTCATTTTACGACCATGAGCGTCGCGAATCATAGCGTGGCAGTAAACCTCCTCGAAAGGAACTTTACCAGTGAGGTGGATGCCGAGGAGCACCATTCGGGCAACCCAAAAGAAAAGAATATCCCAACCAGTCTCTAAGAGGGAGGACGGATAGAAGTTTTCGAGGTCGGGAGTCTGATCCAGAGTGAGTAAGGGACCAAAGAGGGCTGGCGGTCTGTACGCACCTTGTCAGGCCAGCCCATGATCGAGAAGGGCCAAAGGCCTGAGGAAAACCACGTATCAAGAACATCTTCATCTTGCTCAAGAATGAAGGGCGCTCCGTTGGCCACAACCTTCGCGCGTTCGGTGGCCTCTTCGAGGGTACGGCCAACGACCCAGTTCGCCCCGTCGATACGCTAGAGCTTGATTAGCAAGGTGAGACGGCCTCGTGATGGAAGCTACACACATCTTGGTCCTTTCCCTCGATGCGGACAAAGTATGCTGGGCAACGATGTCCCCACCATAATTGTCTAGAAATGCACCAGTCCTGGATGCCCTCAAGCCAACGGTACCAGTCTGCTTCAGATTGTTTGGGTTGAATGTGAAGTTCACCGGCTTTTGTTCTCTACAATATTTATATCATCAGTACTCAACCACGGGGGGAGGGATATATCCTATGGACTAAAACTGCTTACTTTTATTGCTTCGTCCGCTAAGGGCTTGCAACTCACCCACCACTGAGGTTTAAGGAGAGGTTCGATAATGTCGCCAGATTTGCTGCACAAAGGTATTTGCATCGGATTGTCCTTTGTTTCGATGTACAGGCCCAGCTCTTTCAGGGCCTTGACGACTTCAACCCTACCATGGAATCGTTTCATTCCCTACGAATTACACGTAAGTAATTGGGGTCCCACATCACAGATGAGGACGAGTTACCTTGAATTTCTCACCCGCATTCTCGTTGAAGGTACCATCGTCGTTGAAAATGTTGATGAATGGAAGTTTATGACGAACGCCAACTTCATAATCGTTGGGATCGTGGGCCGGCGTTATTTTAACAGCTCCAGTCCCGAATTCCATGTCAACGATGATAGAATCCGCGACGATAGGGATGCGACGGTCCACGAACGGATGTTTAGCGAATTTGCCGTGAAGGTGCTACATAATTACGGATATTTCGTAAGCGATGTATAGATGAACGACGCTTTAGAGACGGGGAACCTTATATCGAGGGTCGTCAGGATGGACGGCTATTGCTGTGTCTCCGAGCATGGTCTCCGGACGCGTTGTAGCAACGATAATCTTTTCATCTGCCCAGCTTGCTCGTCAATTGAGGTACGGAAACATGCATGGAAATGTACCTGAATCCTCCAGTGGGTACGCAAAAGATGTGATGACACCGAACTCGAACCTTTCCTTTGCATCATACCCAGGTACGTTGAGCATTGTTCGTCCCGTTAGTTGCTTTTGATCGACCTGAACGAAAATAAATTGGAATCATTAACGGTAAGAAATGCGTTACGTACTTCCAAATTCGACAATGTTGTATTAAGTTGCACACACCAGTTGACCAGACGATTGGCCCTGTAGATAATCCCGTCTTCGTGAAGGCGACAGAAATTCTCTATGACTGCTTTTGACAGTTTCTGTAAGCGAATGAGCATACTTATATCACTCTCAAGTAATAGACGCCTGTGTTTGCACCTCATCCATGGTAAATGCCACACGCTGCCAATCATAACTTCCCCCGAGACGGTGCAGCTGGTTAGTAATGCGTGCTTGGTAACTGTGAGAGCATGATGAGCTACATGGACTTGGAGGTACACGCTCTCTTACTCGTTCTTCCAGGACATTACAGTTTCCAAGAATGCTTCTCGCCCAAGGTCGTGCCTAGTTTTACCACTAGATTTGTACAACCGCTTCTCCACAACGGACTGGGTGGAGATACCAGCATGATCAAATCCTGGAACGAAAAGGGTCGTCTTTCCGAGCATACGGTTCCTATACAACATAAAAGTCGCCGTATACGTCTGTGGCGCGTGACATACCAGCGTATTAGAGAGTCCTGTATCGCAACAGTGAGGGCATGACCAATGTGTAAGCTACCAGTGACGTTGGGGGGAGGCGCAGGTATGACGAAGCTGCCTTCAGGTTTGGGCTTTCCCTCAGAGGTTGTCTGGGGGGCGAAAAATCCTTGTGCATTCCACCAGTCATACCATGCCGCCTCTACAGCGATCGGGTTGTATCCTGCGGGCATAGGAGCGGAAAGATCTGAAGGAATAGAAAGCTGAGTTATATCTACGTTCCATGTGTAGCCATTACAGCGTACCTTTCTTCTCTCCCATTGGCGTAGTGTTAACAAATGGCGCTTCCTCCGCCTTCTTCTCCTTCTCTGCCTTGACCTTTTTCTCGCCGCCTGGAGCTGCTGAAGATTTGGACACTTTGGCAGCAAGCTTAGCCTCTTTCTCTAGTCGTTTCGCCTCCTTCTTAGCTACGCGTCGCGTTTAATCAAGATAGATTGCGCGGGATAATCATCTACCCACCTGCACTCTTCGTGATCGGTGTCGGCTCTCCAGCGGGACTGGAGGATGCATCGTTTGGAGGGCTTGCAGCTTCTTGAGACATTCTAGCGATCAGGCGCAGAGCTGGTGGTCGTCGAAGAGCAAGAAATCGATACAAGATTGACATCCAAATTCGGTCATGCAGGTACGAGTCACGGTGACGATGAGATGTAGGACACGTGATACTATGTCTGAATATGGCGCTTAAAGTTAAACTGCTCCTGCTTGTACTACTACCGTCACGGTCACCGCGTCAATGGACAAGGACAGTAGAGATGACTTTACCTTTGCCAAGCTCTCGGACTTGAATATGCCTGTAACATTGCGAATGTCGGTCCTTGCACACAATAGTCTCAATCAATATTGAATGAACCTGTAGATCTCAACTAGAGGGCATGCGCAAGCCCAAGTCCTTTCGAGAGATCCTAGACAACCCAGAGTTACGCTTCCATGGCGTTCAACTTCCGTATGGCTAATAGCTCTTCTCTTGCGTACTGCTGACGAGTTTAGATCAAAGGACCCTCTCGGATCTATATGTTACTTGTCAGCTGGTGGCCGACAACAAACCCCTCACAATTCCCTTTAGGACATCATTCAAAGCCTTCAAGAGTAACTACATGTAACGTAGCAGTATTATCCGTTTTCATTCATGCTCAATATGTTTGCAGATGGAATGAATGGATCACATTCCCGGTTCGCTATTGCGACCTCCCTCTAAACTCTCAAGTTACCTTTACCATTTGGGACATTGCCGGTCCAAGGACTGCAGCTCCCGTTGGTGGCTCTACCTTCCGCTTGTTTAGCAAGAAATGGTAAATATCAATTTCACGCCCTACTATACCCTCTCAATACGTACAGGACCCTACGTCGTGGCAAACATAGACTGTGGTTGTGGCCGGGGGTTGAAGCAGATGGCTCTGTTGAGAGTTCCACTCCCAGCAAGCTTGATGTTCGAGATGAAATGGGAAGATTAGAAAAGGTTCGCATCCCTCTACGAGTAATGCTGCCGTTCTCAAGCCCTCCCAAAGCTAGTCAAGAAGTACGAACGGGGCGATCTCCCTAAATCTGACTGGCTCGATAAACTTGCCTTCCGCAAGATGGAGGACGTCCATGCTGTGCGATGCTCAGTCTACTGGGCATTCGGTCCGTAAATTGACGATTTACAGGCAGAGACCGAAAAGTCTCAGAATCTATTTCTGTACATCGACTTGCCAAGATTTGACTTCCCCGTGATATTTACGGAGCCGGTGGGTTGAATCCCTCTACTGTCGCGAATGAATTAACACTCCGGGGTAGGAAATGGCAGCTCCTTCATCGTCACTAACGGTGTCTCCCACGTCGATGGTACCTACTGCGGGCTCCATCTCTTCGACATTCATCCACGAGGCACACCTTTGGGGTGTTGTGGATCCCGAGGTGACCCGCGAGAATCCCGTAGAAGACAAGCATCGGCGGTTGATTAGAAGCCATCGCAGCGGTCCGTACGATAGGGAATTGAAACCGAATGCAAAAATAAGAGATGAACTCGGAGTAGGTTCACATCCTCGATGCCATGGCGCTCATCGAACTCATTGACGTGTAGATCATACTCAACTATGCTCCGAGCCAACCGCTGACATCTGAAGAAAAGGATTTGATCTGGAAATTTCGATTTTATCTCGTAAGGGATAAGCGAGGCCTTACCAAATTTTTGAAGTCGGTGACTTGGAGGGATTCATCGGAAGTCAAGCAAGCGGTAGAAGAGCTACTTCCTCAGTGGACAGAGATCGACACGGATGATGCCCTAGAACTCCTGGGACCAGGTACCGTTGACTCTAGGGTGCGCGCGTTTGCTGTCAAGCAGCTGAGTCGAGCAGATGATGAAGTGAGTGCGATATAACTTAGGTTCTTTTTCATTGGTTCACGCAATTCAGGAATTACTTCTGTATTTACTGCAATTAGTTCAAGCCCTCAAATTCGAGAACGCTGCTAGCGATCAACGGTCGTCTCGTTCCGCAACAAGTGCTATTTCGTATGACGACAGTGGTTTAACAGATTTCCTGGTCCAGCGAGGCGTAAAGAATGCTGTATTAGGCAACAGACTATATTGGTACCTCATGGTGGAAGTAGCTTTAGAGGACCAGGTCATCGCCAAGATGTATGGTCGGGTTGTCTTCAAGTTCATGAATGATATTGTCAAGGTTAGCATCCGTCGTTTCGTGTACACATGCAATTTACACCATTTTACCCTAGACGGAGGGAGGCTCGGAGCGGCGAGAATCCATGCGACGGCAGGGTCTGCTGATTGAAACCTTGTCCAAGCGGGCGAAAGAACTACGGACATCGAAGGATCCTCGCCCAAAGAAAATCGAGAAGTTGAGAGCCTTCATATCTGACTCTAAACACGGGTTATCTTCCATGCCGCCGATGCCACTACCCCTCGACGCACGGAAGGAAGTGACCGGCATCATAGCAGAGAAGTCTTCGGTGTTCAAGTCTAACCTATACCCGATGCTTCTCTACTTCCAATGTAGCGACGGTTCCGAGTTTCCCGTTATTTTCAAGAATGGCGACGATATGCGGCAAGATCAACTTGTAATCCAACTATTCACGCTTATGGACAGGCTGTTGAGGAAGGAGAACCTCGATCTAAAATTGAGCCCGTACGATGTTTTGGCTACTGGTCCTCTCGAAGGCATGGCGCAGTATATCCCCAGCAAGACCATTGCGGCTATCGTCAGCGAGCACGGCACCCTTTTGAATTATCTCCGAGCACATTATCCAGATGAAGGCAGCGTTGGGACCTCGGGTGTTGAACCCTCGGTTATCGATACTTTTGTGAGGAGTTGTGGTATGTACGCATTGGTTACTTCGTCGATCTCCCGCTTATTTCCATTCGTTAGCGGGGTATTGCGTCGTCACGTACCTGTTGGGAGTAGGCGATAGGCATTTGGACAATCTCCTACTGGCCCCGGATGGTTAGTCTGACCGTCATGCGTCTATTTTGGTACTCAGGCTCACCCTTGGATCTCTAGGACACTTTTTCCATGGTATGTTATCTCGCGGACCGCAGATATAATAGCTGACGGTATGAGGATAGTTGATTTCGGTTACATTCTCGGACGCGATCCAAAGCCTTTTCCGCCGCCCGTCAAGGTCTGCAAAGAAATGGTTGACGGCATGGGAGGGGCCCAGTCACCTCATTATGCACGGTTCAAGAACTTCTGTTTCACGGCGTTTTCGATCCTTCGCAAAAGTGCGAACCTCATCCTAAATTTGGTTGCACTCATGGTCGACGCCAATATACCCGACATCAAGCACCGAGATGTACACGAACAGATCCAGGAGAAATTCAGGCTAGATTTGACAGAAGAAGAAGCAATCGAGCACTTTGAGGCTCTCCTGAATGAGACTTCATATCTGACGGTAGTATTGGATCGCATCCATGATCTAGCACAATATTGGAGAAGTTAGATTACAATTACAGTCTTGTTGTCTAGTTATCATGCGCGACTTGTTTTTGCAATGTATGCCATATTCTATCTTCTAGAGAGCGTATGACCTCGGGCGATGTGTTGAGGCTAGTCATGAAATAGGCTACGTCCCCAAGGGTGCGGAAATGAACCCCAAAAGGTACACCACTGGGTGAAGGTGAGATGCTGCTTGAGTCCTGTGGTTCAGGGACCTTCAGTGAACTCAACAAGGCTTGCGCTGATGTCGACACGTAGCCTAGATGAAGGTGAATATAATGCAGTGGCGTTATAAAGTGGACGTTCCAACCTTCTTCTCCCTTGAGTTTTATTACCAGGACCGTACCCATGGCCATAACTTCTTTGACCACATCCATGCGTGACAACTCCATAACGAAATTCCTATCCCAAAGACTCCATACGGGAGATGATCCCGAGGCTTGTGTCCAATTTTCCTTGGCCGTTGTCCAGTGTTCCGATATCAAAAGTTCTTGGATGATTTTGAGTGTTTCGTTTGCTACAGCGCAACCTATTGGATGCGCTGTATACGAATGCCCGTGTAGCAGAGCATCTGCCTTGCTATCTCCCAAGAAAGTTTGGAAGATGGAATCCGACGCCAAGGTCGCCGCCAGAGGCATGTTTCCACCAGTCAGGATTTTGGCATGAACTGAAATATCGGGCGAGACGCCCAAAAGTGGGCCAGTACTCTCCATCCCGATACGGTAGAGACCAACGAAAACCTCGTCAAATATGACGGGAAGGCCCCTCCAGCCTGCGGAAGAGGCATCCTCGCTCCGGACGGTGTCTATCATGATTCGTTGGAAGAGGGGATCCACGAAGATCATGCCGCCAGCTCCCATGACCAAAGGCTCTAATACCAACGCGCCGAAAGTGACACCCTGGGCTTTCAGCTTTTGGAGGGTCTGTGCGATATGTTTAGAGTAGATTTGAGCCAAATCGGTTGCCATTCTCCGATCGACATCGTAAATGGCGGTGGATGATTCGAACTGCAAACTCGAAGGGTCTAACTTTGTACCGTCAATCCCGTTTGGTAGAGTGATCGACATACGACCGTCTTTGATTCCAACTGTTGGAGGATCAAACCAATAGCCTTTCGCATTATGCCAATCGCAGGTGTATACGCCTTCCTCACAAGCGTCCATAGCGCCTATGGTGTCGCCGTGGTAGCTTCCTTTGAGACCCAGTACACCCAACTTTTTGCTATCTTCTCGTGAGATGCCCGTGCGTTTAGAAACAGAACGCAGTGCCATTTTGAGTGCAACTTCCATGCCGGTGGAACCGTCGTCCGAGTAAAATACTCGCGATGCCCAACCCCGTCCCGGACCCTGGAGGAGCTTTTCAGCGAGTTCGAGTGCCGGTAGATGTGTTGCTTCAGGGAACATTACGTGTCCGTAACGGCCACTAGCTCGCGCCGCTGCGAGAGTAAGTGAGGGATGACCATGACCAAGAGCTTGCGTCCACCAGGAAGCAGAACCATCAAAATCAGATTGTAGTAAGGACGTCCTCGTTTTGTTGGGCGCCTGGCGTCGGAAAACGCTGAAGAAATCGAAGAAAGCGCTATCAATCACAGATACGTCTGAGTCGCTTTTGACGTGCTTGTGTTGAACAAACGGCCACCAAATAGCGTCGAGTGTTCGACGGGGAAGTGAGTCTAGGGTTGCGAGGCGACTCTGATGACAGGTGTCGAGATGAGTGACCGCGGCGGTGATGTCGCTTTCAGACGACTGCGACGTGATGCGCTCATAATACTCTTCAGTCAGGCTGACATTCAGAGTGGGATCGGGATGCTTCTCTGGCGGGGTATCCACAGCGAAAGTGCGGATGCTGCGCGTCTTAAAATAGGACTCCAAATACTCGTAATTGCGGTAATAAGAATCCTTGAATAGAATGACGGCGTCTATATCGTATCCACGCAATAAAAGCGATTCGTAGGCCGAAATCGTGGCGGATATACCACCCAGTTTGGAATCGCCAACCAGGATTGCAGGTAGAAATAACCGTCGATATAGGTCAAGCTGGGTAGTGCCTGAGATTCCAGGACTGTGAACACCTGGGAGTGCGGTAAATCCGAGTCCGCGTAGTTTATTGAATAGGTCTTACCTCCCGCCGTTTCTACGTACATGTGGCTTTGCCCTGTTTCCTGGGCTTGCCGCTGAATAGACATAGAAATTGAATTGATAAATGTATCATCTGACGGGGCCTTTATGATATATCGTGAGGTTCATTGCGGGCAGGATTGGAAAGTAATGACATTATACGTAGCGTCCTCACGAATGGCTGCTAGGTGCGGACTGACTGGATCACGCAGCCGGTACAGACATTCAGCTTGCACGCGACGATTCCCTAGGCTCGTGTACCTCACGACGTGCCTACAAAGTACACGTTGAGATAAAGGAAACGTTGCGAATTGGACACCGGCTCACCCGTCGTCGGCATCCTCAGGTGGTCCCGAGCTAACCGGTTTGAGGTAAATGACACGATCTGCTTTCGCTAGAGATGCCCTAGCGAGGGCAGTGGAGATGATGGTTTTGCCGACATCTGTATTTGCGCCGAATATTTGATGAATTCGGAGATGTTTGAAGAGAAGAGACATCTCATGTCCGGCGCTCACTCGCGAAGATCGCATTATACCCGCGTTATTTGTCCCGACGGCATTTGGCAAACAACCGCCCCAGTCTCGGACACGGGACTCAGGCTCATACTACCTGCAACCAACCATGCCTCACGAACACCATCACGGATGTGGGCACGATGCACACGACCATGACCACGATCAAATCGATGACCTGGGCCCGCAGGATAGCCTCTTCAATCAGATAGATCGCGAAAACATCGTGGCTCTGAACGGCGACGGGGATCCTTCTGTCCTCGTCAAGCCCTGGCACGAAAGGCTGGATGAGACCAAGGTTTGCACGAGCTCTGCTTCGTGAACAGCTCTCCCTCAATAGAATAGATAGTCCCTTCAATCTGATGATGATGACGAACTGTGCGTGAATTGGTTTCAGCGCAGCTCTTAGCCATTTATCGATTTATCTGCTATACCCGTACATAGAATAGTCCATATCCCGTTCAACACATCCGTCAAGCTGCGGGGCCTTATGCTCAAGGCTGGCCCTGGTGCGGTTACGCCAAAGAAGGTTGCGCTAGTATGTCGACAGAACTTCCTCGGGGCCGGCAAAGCAATTGAATCCGCCTGTAGTATACCGGCGACTCCGTCATGTCCTTCGATGATCTGTCGGATAAAGTGCCACTCCAGGAGCTAGAGGTCGTAGAGAGCAGAGAAGTTGGAGAATATCCACTGAGGTCTGTTACCCGGACCCCTTTTGCATTCTCCGACACTTAGTAATGGACCGGGTGTCTAGGACTGCGAAGTTTTCGAATGTATCTTCGATAACGTTATTCTTTCCAGAGTCCCAAGGGGCTGACAAGGTCCAAATATACTACATCGGATTCCTCGGGTCCTGGTCGGAGGTGGGTTGTATGGTACGCTGTTGGTCGTGATGGGAGGCTGATCTTTACCACTGCCAGCACAAAAGAGGGCCAGTCGTCACCGTATACGAAGCGCAAGCCAATCTGGCCGATCACGAAAAAATACAGGGGACAGATGGTGCGTTCAGCAGCGCCCAGTTTTGATAAGGATTAGGCCTATCATTGAGACATACGGACAAGAATACATTGCGAAGAGCTGACTATCGCGGGTACTCCTGTTACACCGGCAGCCGGAATGTACATATCTCTCTCTGAACAAAATGAGGCCTGAGCCCTGGGCGATCGCCAACTTGTGCGGTGAGACATGGGGAGACCATGAGGACTAATTTAATGATACGATTGATATTTGAGACATGCAGCATCGATGGCACGATGTTTTGATACAAATCATAATAACTCCGTGTGAACTTTGGGGTTAAAAAGGACTCGCGACCTCAGTCACTCCAGGGATCCTCTCTCTCTCTTCTTCCTCTATCTCCACCATGTCGTCCAAAGGTAGGTCCACCGCGTCGTCGTCCTCTTCGTCGCCCAGCTTCTTTACTGATCCCCATCGCTAGCCATTAGAGAGTACGATGCCAAGCTGCTCCTTGCTTACTGGCTCGAGCGAGCGCCCCCCGTCGATGCATCGGCCAAGGCATCGCCCAACTTCGTCTACCCATCTCCCAAGGTTGCTCAGATCTCTTGGGATCCCGAGACCAATACGATCACCCCGGACACGAAGCTCCCTCAATGGGTCTTCACCACCAAGCTTGTGGCAAAACCAGATCAACTCATCAAACGTCGTGGCAAGGCTGGTCTACTAGCTCTCAACAAGACCTGGGACGAGGCCAGAGAATGGATCAGCGCCCGGGCTGGTAAACCTCAGAAGGTGCGCGTTCATTAATGATACCACGTGACCGATCTTTCATCTGCTTTCGATCACTTCAAGTAGACCTCATATTGACATCGTTTCATTAGGTTGAATCGATCACCGGTACCCTCAACACCTTCATCGTCGAGCCATTCCTACCACACCCTTCTCACACCGAATACTATGTCTGCATTAACTCTGCACGCGAGGGCGACAACATCCTCTTTACCCACGAAGGTGGTGTAGACGTCGGCGATGTTGATGCTAAGGCTCTCGTCCTGCAGATCCCGGTCAACGCACCATTCCCCGATCGCGCCACTATTGCATCCACCCTCTTGAAATTCGTTCCTGCCGAAAAACGCGAGACCCTTGTAGACTTCTTGGTCCGCCTCTACTCCGTTTATGTCGATCTTCACTTTGCCTACCTTGAAATCAACCCCTTGATCTGCCTCGATGCAGTCGACGGTGGACAACCCACTATTCACTACTTGGATATGGCCGCGAAACTTGACCAAACGGCCGAGTCGATCTGCGGACCCAAGTGGGCTATTGCCCGTGACACCTCCGTATACGAGCCCTCAACCAGTGCTGCGAGTTCGAAGGGAAAGATTAACTCCGATCGTGGCCCACCAATGGTATAAAGTTTACTTCCCAGTACGAATAGTAGCTTACCTGGCCGTATAGGTTTGGCCTGCTCCGTTCGGTCGTGACTTGACCAAGGAGGAAGCCTACATCCAGAAATTAGATGGATCGACTGGTGCTTCGCTCAAGCTCACAGTCTTGAACCCTGAAGGACGTATCTGGACCATGGTTGCTGGAGGTGGTGCCTCGGTTGTCTACTCCGATGCCATTGCTGCCCACGGCTTCGCCCATGAGTTGGCCAATTACGGCGAGTACTCTGGTGCTCCCACGGAAGGACAAACATACGAATATGCGAAGACCATCAGTGAGATACTTTGTCTCATTTCTTCTTAGTGCCAGTTCTAAACGGGTAAACTAGTCGACTTGATCACTCGAGGCACTCCCAACCCCAAGGGCAAACTCCTCATCATTGGTGGAGGTATCGCTAACTTTACCAACGTCGCTGCTACTTTCAAGGGTATCATCCGTGCCCTCAAGGAGTTCAAGGCAGGTCTCATCGCCCACGGCGTCAAGATCTACGTTCGCCGCGGTGGCCCTAATTACCAGGAAGGTCTCAAGGCCATGCGTCTCCTAGGGGAGTCCCTCGGGGTGCCCATCAAGGTCTACGGGCCCGACACGCACATCACCGAGATCGTTCCTCTCGCCCTTGGTATTCCGCCAAAGAACAAGGGAGCTATCCCCCAGTCTGTCCCCGCCACTGCCCCTGGATCGCCTTCCCAGAAGGCTGGAACTATTCCCGAGCCAGAACCAACTGCCGCTGTCGGTGCCATCCACCCAGACGGAGAGCGCACCCAGCCCGGAGACCAAATTGTTCACTTCGACACAACCAGCATCAAGCAACGTCCATCGTACCGCCCCTTCGATGCTTCCACTCGTTCATTTGTCTATGGTCTCCAGCCTCGCGCTATTCAGGGCATGCTCGACTTCGATTACTCGTGCGGTCGTGACGTCCCTTCAGTCGCTGCCATGATCTACCCCTTCGGTGGTCACCACATTCAGAAGTTCTACTGGGGAACAAAGGAAGCTCTCCTCCCCGTGTACACTTCGTTGGAAGAGGCCGTCAAGAAGCACCCTGATGTCGATGTCATTGTCAACTTCGCTTCCTCCCGTAGTGTTTACAGCTCCACCCTCGAAGCTCTGAACTTCCCTCAACTCAAGAGCATCGCCCTTATCGCAGAGGGTGTACCTGAGAGACACGCCAGAGAGATCCTGCATCTCGCTAAGCAAAAGGGTGTTCTGATCATCGGGCCGGCCACTGTCGGTGGAATCAAGCCTGGATGCTTCAGAATCGGAAACTCTGGAGGGTATGTGGTAGCTCTTGTCACTTTTATATCAATGGTCTGACTTGCTGCTAGTATGATGGACAACATCATTGCATCCAAGCTTTACCGCCCAGGATCCATCGGCTACGTCTCCAAGTCTGGTGGCATGTCGAACGAACTCAACAACATCCTCTCCATCTACACCAACGGAACATACGAAGGTATTGCCATCGGTGGTGATCGTTACCCAGGTTCGACCTTCATCGACCATCTCCTTCGTTACGAGGAGGATCCCGAGTGCAAGATGCTCGTGCTCCTTGGCGAAGTCGGTGGTATCGAAGAATACCGTGTCATTGACGCCGTCAAGAAGGGCATCATTAAGAAGCCAATCGTTGCTTGGGCCATCGGTACCTGCGCCAAGATGTTCGCTACTGAGGTTCAGTTCGGTCACGCTGGCTCGATGGCGAACAGCGACATGGAAACCGCTGATGCTAAGAACCGTGCTATGCGCGCGGCTGGTTTCGTCGTCCCCGACACTTTCGAGGACTTGCCATACGTCCTAAAGGACACCTACGATTCACTCGTTGCGCAAGGAACAATCAAGCCCCAGCCCGAGCGGGAGCCTCCTGTCATCCCTATGGACTACAAGTGGGCGCAGGAACTCGGTCTTATCCGCAAGCCCGCTGCTTTCATCTCCACCATCTCGGACGAGCGTGGACAGGAGCTCATTTACGCTGGAATGCGCATTTCTGACGTGTTCAGGGATGAGATCGGCTTGGGAGGTGTCGTCAGTCTGCTTTGGTTCAAGCGTCGTCTACCACCCTGGGCCACGAAGTTCATCGAGATGGTGCTGATGCTTACGGCTGATCACGGTCCCGCCGTCTCTGGTGCCATGAACACTATCGTCGCTACCCGTGCTGGAAAGGACCTCATCTCCTCGCTCGCTTCTGGTCTCCTTACCATTGGATCCCGCTTCGGAGGTGCCCTCGACGAGGCTGCCGCTATGTTCTCCAGCGCTCGTGACACTGGTCTTACACCTCGTGAATTTGTCGACAACTCGCGCAAGGCCAACAAGCTCATCAGTGGCATTGGCCACAAGATCAAGAGCGTCAACAACCCCGATCTCCGTGTTGAACTCGTCAAGGAATATGTGAGGAAGAACTTCCCCAGCCACAGTCTTCTCGATTACGCGTTGGCCGTTGAGAAAGTCACAACGGCGAAGAAGGATACTGTGAGTGCAGTCATTTGGCTTCTTAATTAATGGCAACTAAAGGCATCTACCTGCAGCTCATCCTTAACGTCGATGGTTGCATTGCTGTTTGCTTCGTTGATCTCCTCAGAGACAGTGGTGCCTTCACTCCGGAAGAAGCTGACGAGTACATCAAGGTATGTCCATTGCACACTTCATTTTGTATATCCCATTCTCATTTATGATGTAGATCGGTACCCTCAATGGCCTATTCGTCCTTGGCCGTAGCATCGGTTTCATCGGCCACCATCTTGATCAGAAGCGACTCCGTGCTCCTCTCTACCGTCACCCCGCAGACGATATCTTCATCAACATGGCCGACGTCGCGCAACCTCGTGTCTTGGGAAGAATGTCATGAGTCCATTCGCTCCTCGCCTGTAAAATCAGTAAAATACAATGTAGTCGGACGTTGTCATGCATCTTTGCTATGGATTAGTAGAATTTTCGGTTACCCTAGCTAGCGTAGATCTCAAACGAATGTATGTTTTAGTGCTCAGAAACTTTTCAAACTACACACCGTTAGCGTCAAGACGAAGTTGTACAATTGCCCGATTTGGTATTTCACCGGCTTACCTCATTTCTCATATTTTTGCGACTGTGTAACGATCTTGACTGCAGTCACAATGAGCCGTGGTGCAAGAGGCTTCAGTCGCGGCGGAGGTATGCTGTATTCCCCTTGTTCTGTGAATGATCACTGAATCAATGATCAGCCCGTGGTGGCGGACGAGGAGGCTTCCAACAACGCGATTTTGGACCTCCCGACACCGTTCTCGGTTGGTAGCTCTCGTACAAACCATCAACTAGGGGATCTAACCTGCCTATAGAAATGGGAACGTTCGTACATGCTGTAGAAGACGAGATGCTCTGCTCATCGCTCCTTCCCGACAAAGTCCCTTATTTCAATGCGCCAATTTACCTACAAAATAAATCCGTCATCGGGAAAGTCGATGAAATCTTGGGACCAGTCAACGAAGTGTACTTTTCAATAAAGATGGGAGAAGGCATGGTCGCGAGCAGTTTCAAAAAGGGCGACAAGGTCTACATCGGTGGTGACAAGCTGTTGCCAATTGAAAGATTCTTGCCGAAGCCCAAAATCGCTGGAGGTGCGTTGTACTTCATACGTCTTTTCTGCAACATGCGCTTATCAATGTCCTTTACAAAGGTGTAACAAGTAAGCCATCGTTTATGATATCACAGTCATCGGTGTTTGATTGCTTTTACAGAACGTGGTCGCGGCGCTGGTCGTGGTGGACGTGGGGCGTGCAGAGGCGCTCCAAGAGGTCGTGGTGGACCTCGTGGTGGTGGTAGAGGCTTCGGTGGCGGTGACAGAGGACGGGGACGAGGAGGATCGAGAGGAGGATTCGGCGGAGGTGGTGGCGGCGGCTTTGGTGGCGGGGGAGGGTTTGGAGGTGGACGGGGCGGCGGACGAGGCGGGTTCGGAGGTGGTCGTGGGGGCTTTGGAGGTGGCAGAGGCAGAGGTTCATGATCTCAGTTGTTGTAAGATTGCCTCAAAATGTATCAACGCTAACTACGCGATTGGCTATCCAAGCAACTTTGTAGACACCAAGGCCGACTCCCTTGTACTTAACGTTGTGCCTTACTACACTCACGGTATTTGCCCGTTGTTCAATTTATTTCTACACGGCATGCCAATGCAATTGTGGAACTACGAAAGCATACTGCGATGCATAAAATTCTTTTCGAATCCCCCAAGGATACCCTGAGGGGCACTGTGAGGTCGTATCGAAGGCTTCCTGTCAACGCACTTGCTTCCCCCTTCTCCCGACTTCAGTTCAACTCCTGTGTCAACTTCACGAAGTTGGCACCCCCAGCATCCATGTGCGGCATGAGTTTGTCCACCTCGAGCGCGAACAGATCCGTCTTTGAGTACGCCGCATGGTGCTACAGTTACATATCAGAAACACCGCACCTTCCTACGCGTCACTCTACTCACCGCGCGGCTTTCCCATCCCAGATAATAGTAGTTCATATCGTCATCGTTAGTCGCCGTGCTCCAGTGACCACCAGTGAACCCGTCAGCATAGTAGCAGTCGGTGAAGGTCTTGTTCAGCGAGTGGGCAAGGCTTGCTTTGTCCGCCGTTTTGCCGACGTGGAGGAAACACTGTATACGTTTATTCGGGCAAATGTGAGTCAAAGCGTTCACTGCAGGGTAGGCATGACCACGCACCAACTCGCAGACAGGAGCAGTGAGGGCAGGCCTCGGTAAACTGTCATGGGCGAACGGCAAGAACCACCTTTGCGGCGTCTCGTTCACGTCCAGAGCTTTGACAGCATTCCTGAACTCGGGCGACTCAAAGGGGCCTTTATCAGCGTGCCATTCTGTCTCGATGATGAACTGGAGTGTCTCGAAGGAGAGGGAGTGCCGCACGGATGACCCACAGTAGGATGCTTGATGTGTTCATGTCGGCTCCATAATATTGCTCCTTCGCGCCATTCGCAGCCACAGTCCGGCGTAGGCTGGCGAAACTTGCGGAAGCAAGCCGAAAGCTAGGCGCGACAGTGAATTTGAGAAGCTCTGAGATAACGGGTGGCATTATTCAGTACCCAAAGAAGTGTATGTATCCCTTTCTCTTATACACGGGCCATTCTCCATCCTGTCGGTAAATCAACGCTCTGCGTAATGGATGAGTGATCCAAGAATATTTTGATGAAATAACAGTGACTCAGCAGACCAGGCTCGCGCTTTCTCATGTCCCTGCGGGAGGAATGGTTCACGATTTCCAGTTAATATATTTGTTCGTGAGATCATGATAGAAACAAGGAATAATATAGGCGTAGTGGTTAATGATGATCGCGGCATTATAACAGCATAAGGGCACGATCTTTTCGACTCGGCATTCGACCCCGTAAGTATAAGATGGATTTACTCGGATTCGGGCTTGTAGTCGGGTCGTAATGAGCGAACGACCTTGCCTACAGAAATGGTCAGAATGCGAAGCAAATATCAACAGTCTTCAAAGACTTACCTGCTCTCCAGATCTCTTGGTTGTCGATGACAGCCAGCTCCTTAGCGAGATCCTCGCGGTAGGTTGATCGGCCGTTGAACTCCAAGGACTTGCGCGTCTCAGTCCCGTTCTTGACGCTTTCGTAAAGTTGCTCGAAGATGGGGAGGTTGGCCTTCTCAAACACGGGAGCCCAGTCGAGTGCTCCGCGACGTGCCGTCGTAGAGCAAGCATTGTACATGTAGTCCATGCTAGAAGTGCCAAAGTCAATCAAAAGGTACAGCCTAGGCAATCAGATCGAACTCACCCCTTCTGGCCAATCAAAGGATAAAGTGATTGGGTAGCCTCTTCCACGGTCTCGTTGAATGCTTCCGAAGGAGTGTGTCCATTCTTGCGAAGAACCTGATACTGCGCGAGGAACAGACCCTCTGTGATAGGGCGATTAGTAACGAATGAATTATGTATAGCGGACTTAACGACATACGAATAGCACCCATGAGCTAAAGAATATAATTAGTCAATTGTATTGCGGCTCAAGACGGAGAACTTACGACACCACGTTCACCATACAGATCCGAGTAGACTTCCTTCTCAAATGTTGTCTCGTACATGTACCCGGACCCAATACCCACACCGAGGGCAATGGCCTTCTCTTGAGCCTTTCCGGTTACGTCCTGGAAAACGGCAACACTAGAGTTGATGCCACGACCCTCCTTGAAAAGAGTGCGGACAGTTCGTCCGGAGCCCTTGGGGGCAACAAGGATGACATCGACGTCAGGCGGAGGAACGACCTTCGTGTCTTCTTTGAAGACGACGGAGAAACCATGGGAGAAGTATAATGTCTTGCCCTTGGTGATCAAAGGAGCAATTGTCGGCCACGTTTGTGATTGAGCAGCGTCGGAAAGGAGGTTCATGATGATTGTTCCACGGTTGATGGCCTCTTCAATGGGGAAGAGAGTCTCTCCAGGTACCTTTAGGAAAGCAAGTAAGTAAAAAGGCAAAGTAGAGCAGAAAGTGAACTTTACCCATCCGTCTTCCTGGGCTTGTTTCCAACTTTCACCGCCTTCACGCACACCAACGATGACATTGAGTCCGTTGTCGCGCGCATTCAAGCCCTGTCCGTGTCCCTGAGAACCGTATCCTATCATGGCCAGAGTGTCATTCTTGAAGTAGTCCTGGAGCTTTGCCAGAGGCCAGTCGCTTCGCTCGAAGACAACCTCCTTCGTTCCAGCAAAGTCGAGGGTCTTGATGCCTCGGACACCCTACATTGAATTCAAGAAAAGAACAAAGTCGACAAGTATACAATGCATACCTTGACATGTGTGCGCTGAGCTGCTGATTTCGCGAGAGCGGCACGAGAAAGGGCTGAATATGATGCACGCTGCACTGGACGAGCAGCAACGTTGGCCACGACGCGTGAGGAGCGACGGCTCGCTGTGCGCAGCGCTTGGGAGAACGAGGAAGAAGCAAATGAGGCCATGGTGGTGTTGGTCGGTGAACAAGTTGGAATTCAAAACTTTTACAGTCGCGCTTTTTCAACCACCAAACCTAGTCACGTAGCGATCGGCCGAGGTCTGGCCTGCCGACTATTCCCGACGAATCAGGACGAGCGGAATTCACCGATCGTGGTTGCCTAATACGGCTCAGCCACGCGACCATTTGATCATTTAAGAAGATCCGAGTTGTTCAAGTATCAAATATACGATCATCATGAATTCACGCTTGTTTCGCTCTCTGGGATATATTGCCAGAACGCGGCGTGCTGATGCACACACAACTCAGGTAAAGAATTAGATTCCAATGCTTCGACTACCGTCCCACTCAACTGGCCATAGATCCGTCGTTTCTCCTGCGAAACGAAGCACCTGTACGCCCACGAGCACAGAAATCCAATTCCGAAATTTAGCCCGGCACGGTTGCCTTCCATAAAGCTACAAGACACGAACATTGCAATAAATTGGGAGACGAATGTCCAATCTAAATTGTGCGTAGAAACAACCCATCAGCGCTGAGGGACAAACATCGAAAGCATTCTACTTGGACAGTCATAGTATTTGGTTGCGAGACCATTGCCGATGCCCTCAGTGCTTCCATCCTATCACGAAGCAACGTCTCGTAAATACATTCCAAGTACGCTGCGGTACTTTATCTCTCGATCTCTCGTTGACACTGCAACTAGTTACCTCCCGGGATTAAACCCGTCAGCGCTCAGGCGTCACCACAAGGACTTGAAGTTACTTGTATGGCTCCTACACGTCTGTCGGCGTTGCCTTCGCTCAATCAAGGTTCCTAGGGTCCTCCGCGGATAACCATACATCAGTATACCCTTGGACTTGGCTCCAACAAAACTCCTATGACCCAAAGTTCGATGTTGCTCAAGATCTCGACAAGTAGGCCGCCATTCCATCTTCAACCTCACCTGATTTTGATATCATAACTGTTTCAAGGAAATCATTCTGGGGTTCATCAATTCAAAATAATCCTCCAACAGTCCCATACGACGAAGTAATGTCCAATGACGAAAAAGGCCTATATAAATGGCTATCCAACGTCGTGCGCTATCTCTCACCCGTCCTCACTCGGCGATCCTCTAACAGACCACATAGCACGAACATGGCTTCAGCTTTGTTTCTGGGGTTCCGGCAACGCCAGAGGCGACTGAAGAATTATCCCAACGTATCAGTTTCATTCGCGAAACTCAATGTACGGTTCCTTTTCATTTCTATCGCCTCTGCTTTGAATTCTGACGATTTGGTGTAGATGGCCAATTTTGGGACTTTACCTCTGACCTCGCCAAGGGCGATACAGCGTACACAACACTGGCCCTCGGTGCGCACACCGATAACACATACTTCGTAAGCTTCCTTCATCCTCATACTCCCCGTACCATTACCAATGACATCACGTTAGACCGACCCTTGCGGCTTGCAACTCTTCCATCTCCTCTCTCACACAGAGGGCACAGGCGGCGCAACGCTCCTTGTCGACGGGTTCTACGTTGCCTCCCTCATCAAGGAACGCCACCCGAAAGCCTACGCCTTACTATCCAACACCCCCATCCCCGCCCACGCAGCCGGCGAACCGTCATCCATCTACTGCCCCAGCCCATCTTCAGGCTATCCGGTGCTCGGCCACGACATCGCAGCCGGCAAGCTCACCACCGTCCGCTGGAACAACGACGATCGGAGCGTGATGAAGCACATCCACCCCGATTTAGTGGAGGAGTGGTAACGTCTTTCCCTCCCCTTTCTCTCCGTGCACCATAACAGAATGTGTCGTAGGTACGACGCCATCTCCACATGGTATAAATACCTCACTAGCCCCGAATGCGAATATTGGGTGCAGCTGAATCCTGGCACCGCGGTTGGTGAGTACGGTCTTTCATGTTCGAGGAGTTATCTTGAACATAATCTCAGTAATCGACAACCATCGCGTCCTCCACGGCCGCTCTGCATTCAACGGCAAACGGCGCATGTGCGGGGCCTACATCGGCATTGACGAATACCACTCCAAACTCGCAACGTTGCGCGAGAAATTCAACCCAAACGCATATGCCACGACAAGTGAACATATCATCAACGGTCGATCCATCTGGCATCCCTCGTTGTAGTTCCCCGATCTAAGATGATGGAGATGCTCACAAATATACAGTCGGTAGATCTAACGCAATCTACACCAATTGGTAATATAATATAAATTATGGTTGATTCTGTTCGCTGGCTTGTATCTCCTTGAGTACGTACCCCTCCAAGCCGCCGCATACCCACAGCTCCTGCACACTTGGTCCAACGGGACGCAAATGATACACCTTCTCCTCACCATTTCCATACCTGACAACAGTTTCGCCCGTATCCATGCTAATATCAACTTGTATATCCTCATTCACCGTCAACTCCCCTTTGAGTCCTCCTGCCCCGCGCTGACCGTCCTTAGCAAACCGCTCCGTGAGGTCACTCACTAGCTCCGGTGATTCCAGACAGACCAATCCGTTATTGATAGCATTCCGCTTGAAAATATCTCCGAACGATCCCCCAATAACGACAGGAATACCGGCCGATTTCAGCGCCGTCGCAGCCTGCTCCCTCGACGACCCCGTGCCAAAGTTGTATCCCGACACGAGCACAACACCCTTCCCCTTCGCGCGGGGGACGCCCAGTCCCTTCACCAGCGCCGCAAATCCAGGATCGTAGTTCTCCATCACGACCTCCGCCTGCCTCTCCAGCGTGATGTCATCCTGGTACGTATATTTCCCGGGGTAGATACCGTCCGTATTCAAGTTGTCCTGCGGCGCAAAGAGGAGCGGGCCCGCGAACGATTTCGGGAATTCCGGGAGCAGCGGTTCGACGCTCTGCGCATCTGTAGACGGCCTCGCGGTTTTGGTGTTAGAAATCGAGAATGTGGGGGCTTTCACGGGCGGCATGGAGGCTGGGTCAAGAATGGCCGGTCCGCAAATATACCCCTTCACAGCACTGGCCGCCACGACGGCTGGGCTAGCGAGATACGCCTGTGCCTTCGGGTGCCCCATCCTCCCTTTATAGTTCCTGTTCGTCGCGCTGATCCCCACTTCACCCTCCTCCAACAACCCCGTCCCGAGCCCGATACACGGCCCACACCCCGCAGGCAGGACCTTCGCCCCCGCCGAGACCAGCGTGTCCCAATATCCCAGCTTCTCCGCCTCTTCCTGCACAACCGAACTGGCCGCAGCGATGTAGAACTCGACGCCTGGCGCGACTTTCTGTCCGTGCATCACCGACGCGGCCGCAGCGATGTCTGAGACGCGGGAGTTAGTGCAGCTGACCAGGTATGCCTTGTTTATTTTGATATGTGATTCTTCCAAGACGGGAAGAGGGGTGGATATCTTTACGCTATTCGGACCAGAGACGTGCGGGACGAGAGTTGACAAGTCGAACACCAGATGGACAGCGTACGAGGCATCTGGGTCTGAAGCCAGCCGTGATGCACGCAGGCCCTCCAGCCGAGTCCTGTTGATTCTTGGGTGTTCAGGCGGCGGCGGAATAGCCAGATCGTCGAGTCCACTCGAGAACGTCCTCCGTTCCATCTTCTCCACCATCTCCTCGTACCACCGAACCAACCTCTCATCCACCCCGAAGAACCCCACTAACGCGCCCCACTCCGTCGTCATATTCGCGATAGTAAGCCTCTCGTCCACGCTCAGCGACGCGACGCCCTCGCCACAGAACTCGATCGCGCCGTTCAGCACCTCGTCCTTGTTGAACGATCCGCACAGAGCCACGATCACGTCTTTCCCCGTCACGCCAGGCGGAAGCTTCCCCTTCAGCTCAACCTTGACCATCCGCGGGACCTGCCACCACGTCTTCCCCGTCGCCCACAACGCCGCTGCGTCCGTCCGCACTATCGGTGTACCCACACATCCAACCGCGCCGTACATGTTGCTGTGGCTGTCACTGGCCACTGTTAGTGTGTTCGGAAACGCGTACCCCTCTTCTATGAGCACTTGATGTCCAATTCCCCGCCCTGCCGGGTAGAAATCCACCCCGTGTACCCGCGCGAACTGTTCAATGGACGAGTACTTGGCCAGGTTCTTCGACGACTTATTCTGCACATCGTGGTCAAGCGTGAATACCGGTTGCTGGGGATTGTGTATCCTCGTAGCACCGATTGACTTGAATCTGTCAAATGACAATAGCCATTAATGAACACTCATATACTTGGACCAGTAGAATGTACACTCACTTTGATATAACCGGGCCCGTATTATCATGGGTCATAACATGCTCGGGCTGAATCATCACATAGTCCCCTGCCTTCACCACCTTCCCTTCACTCAACCCGACTGCATACTTTTGTACGATCTTCTCAATAGCTGTTTGAGGTATGCGCACGCCGTTCGCAACAGCGGCTAGCCATCGTCTCTGGGTGCGTTTGAACGCGTGTGGGGCAGCGGCTGCCCGCCTGGCCAGAGGGAACATGAAAGAGTGGAAGAAACCTTGTACGTTGTCATTCCAGTTGTTCACCAGAAATGCAAGTCCAAATTGGGGATGTCGGCCGAAATATGCGACCCTGGTGATCTCTAAATCCACAAAGTTACATTGGCTGGCATTACACATATGAACTATACATTGCGAGAAAAACATAACAAGTAAAAGCAATTATGCACCAACACTAGCAGCAATCGGAGTCGCAGTAGCAGCCGGCTCAGTGATGGAAGCCTTCGCTTTCTCTTTCTCGTCCTTCTCCACAACCTTCTCGGTCGCAGTCGCAGTAGGATGCGACAATTTCGCCTTTTTCTTCTTTTTCAGCAGCGCTACGACACGAATGATAGGTGAGCAAAGGACTAGACGCTTGGCAGTTGAGGGGAAGTAACGCACCTGCAGACACAGCACTCTTGACATTATCCACCAGCTCCCTACTCTCCTCCAGGTACTCGGTGTCCTCGAAACGATGCTTCTTGCCGGCAAGTGCAACAACATCCGTATTACTTGCACTGGACCCCGATCCGGAGCCAGACGCGCCAGAGCCAGACGCAGTGTCCCCCGGCTGAATCCCCAGCTTCCTTTCTAGCGCTTCCAATTTTGCCTTCTGCGCATCGGCTTGCGCCCGCTTTCGCGCCGGCTCGTTTTCGAGGTACTCAGCCAACCTGTAGTGGGATAGAACAGTGAGCCTAGGTTACATGGAATCAATGGAGAAATGGTAAACGCACTTCTTCGCCTCCTTGAGAGTGCTCAACCGTCTCCCGTTCAAATCTCTGCATGAGTCATTGTTGCTCGTTTTCTGGCTGCTCATTCTCCCACCAGCAGCCCTCAGCTGCGACCCAAAGCCACCCTTGCCTCCAAGCATTCGTGGGACCAGCCTAAGGGAGACGAACTTGGTCGTTCCTTCATCCTCGTCGTTGTAGAGTGATGAAACGGGTTCATCATCCAAAGGGCACACCCCTCTATGCGTCGCAAGTCTTAGGCCCCTCGATAGCTCTGGATACCGTTTGTGAATCTCATCCTGCACTTCTGATAGGCGGGCAGACGGCGGTAGCGAAAGGGAGAGAGTGGGAAACGGCGCGAAGGTCGATACAAGTACGGACAGCATAACTGGAGTACGGAACGAGAAGACAAGAAACGTCGGAGAAGTGAATTCAGATGCTGTGGGCCCTCAGAGTCACATGATCTCTCCTACCTCACTCCTATTTGATCCTGCGAAGGAGTACAAACACGATTCTCAGCACATTGCTTGCGATGCATGAATTGTACTTGCAAAATTCCTGTATTCATTTCAGACAATTTATCGACTCATTTCCTCGCTCAGACCGCTGGAGGCAGAAATATTCATTCACAATCTTCTCCATGGTTCACCGAATATTAAATCAAAGAAATCGTATATGGAAACGAAGGTACAGACGCATCTACGTTCGTTGAGTTTCTTGAATGGTGAGCCAGAGAGTCAGAGAGTCGGGAAGTAGTCCAGTGACACGTGACAGAGCCTCTCAGCCACTGACTGCGTGGTGCAGGGTCCCCTTCAGTCTATAACACTACGATAATGTCTGCAAAACTAACACAGTCGAAGAAACCTCCCAAAAAGCGCAATGTCCTCCAATTCAACACGCAGCCTGCTCCGCCAACGCGACGCGTAAATCCCCTGACTGCGGTATGCGCGATTGTCTTGTTCCTCACAGCGCGTAAATGAATTGATGAACAGCAACATAGTTCTCGTCACAGCCCGCGACTCCTTCGACCAGCCAGCCCAAATCAACGATGCCGCCTCCGTCGCAAACTCAGAGCAAGAATTCCAAGGGAAAAGGCAAGGCAGTACCACTCGTATCAAAGCGAGACGTTCCCGGTACGTTGTATTCACGCGTCGCAACAATAACCTAACCAATTCCCTTTAGTTGATTCGCTTTGGGTGGATATATACGAGCCCGCCTCCGAGGTAGGCCGGTTCCTGCACTACACGCAATTTGGCAATTAACGAACGGTGAACTTAAAGGCCGAATTAGCTGTTCACCCAAAGAAGGTAGAGGAGGTGCGGCGCTGGTTTAGCGAGGCCTTCGAAGGGGGTCCGTCTGGAAAACTGCGCAAATACAGAGTGCGTAGCGCTCTTCATCGTCCCTCGGGTTGGGTTCAACGTGTTGAGTAGAAGATCCTGGCCTTGTCTGGCCCCGCAGGGGCAGCGAAGACAGCGACTTTGCGCGTCCTATCCCGCGAAATGGGCTTCAGTGTCACCGAATGGCGTAGCTCTTTCGAAGACCGATACCACGCTGATGGGGCAGACGAGGACTACGAAACCCTCTTCACAAAGTTCCAGAACTTCATGAGCAGGGCGACAACTTGCACCAGCAGTCTCTTTCCCTCGAACGGTGCCGAGCGGTCGATCATCCTGCTCGAGGACCTGCCCAATATCCTGCACCAAGACACGCAAACGAAGTTCCACGCGCTGCTTGAATCGCTCGTCGACCTGCCGCACTCAACACCCATCGTCATGATCCTTAGCGACGCGGGGGTGCGGGGTGAGACGGGGGACGATGAGGGCAGCAGCTGGCGCAGGAATACGAGCAGCGCCGTCGACGTGCGTTCCGCCATCCCGAAGTCCCTGCTGACCGGCCCATACGTCACACATATCGCGTCCGTCCGTCTCTCTCTTTCTCTCTCTCCCACTTACCGCACCTCCGAGTCTGACCGTAGTTCAATTTCCACAACAGATTCAACCGCATCGCACCAACGCTCATGCGCAAAGCCCTGCACGCCATGCTCAACACCCATTTCTCCGCCTCGTCCGCCGCGCCGCCATCCAAGGAAGCTCTGGATCTCATCGTCGAGTCCGTCAATGGTGATATCCGCAGCGCGATTATGGCTCTGCAGTTCGCGTGCGTCGTGGAAGCCCCTGTGAGCAAAAAGGGGCGCACCAAAGCCCCGCGGGGTACGTCGACACGGGCTATGCTGGAGGTCATAACGAAGCGGGAGAATAGCTTGGTGCTGTTCCATCTGCTCGGCAAGATCCTGTACAACAAACGTGGGTTCTCCATCGTTATTGACGTGCGCTTGCGGCGCGATTGACAGTGCGACGGTATACATAGGGAAGGGAGATCCCCCGAACGCGTCGGCGAGTGCGAAAGATATCCAGCGCGAGAAAGACGCAGACCTCAAGATCAAAGACCCTCCACGTCTCCTTCCGTTTCTCCAAGAGCACGACAGAGCGGCTAGTCGCGTCGACGTCGATGTGAGTTCCCCACCATAAGCTTGTTGATGTCGTATCTAACAATAGATTGACGACACGATTGAAGATGCTCTATGCCGACTCGCCCATCGACGCGTCTCTGCTCTCCCTGTATATCCACCAAAACTACCCGCAGTTCTGCGATGACGTCGACGAATGCGCAGATATCGCGGAGTGGATGAGCTGGGTCGACTGGAGCGGCGGCGAAGCGGTGCGCCCCCGTCCCGTCCCTCCATTACAATCTCGACACTGATTGCACTTCATACTGCTTGGTGATAATATATTAGTGGTATCAAGCAAATCCACACCGGTTCCATCTGCTGACGCTGGGGACCTTGCATTCTCTGCCGTCGCCCGTCACGCGGAGGTCCCAGAAGTTCTACAAACCCGCATACTTCGATCAGCTGAAGAGCGAGCGCGACGCCGGCTGTGCAGTCGCCGATGTGCAGGGATGGCTGGCCGACGGCCCTCACAATCACAGTGTGAGTCAACCCCTCCTCCCCTCATGACAGCGGCACGCACAAGACTTACTGTTCACCAATGTACCCGTCATTGACAGACCCGCGCATTGAGCAAGGCCGTCATCGCGACCGAGCTTGGGGCCGTTCTCAAGACGCGGACGGCGCCGCGCTCGCACCAGCTATTTACGCATATGCCGTTCAGTTATGGTCACGATCGCTTGCAGCCTTTGGAAGAAGGCGATATCCTTTCTCAGCATAATCACAATGACGAAGGCGAGTGGGTGGAGAGGCATGCAGAGGATATCAGAGGCGGAGAAGGTGAGGATGAAGAGGCGAATCTTAATGGTGGATGGTTGGAAGGCGATGATATTGAGGAGTTCTAAGTGCTTGAGTGCTGTATTTTCTCCGAAATTCTATCTATGCTCCTTTAAAAAGGGGTGTAAGGGGTACCCCTAAAGGGCTGAGGATCAGTATATGACATTGATCTGGGCATTTAGTGCATGAATGCCTGTTGGTGCTTCCAGCAATTGTGGGCCTTCGAAGTTGTCTATAGCTACCATTTGTGTCTAACTTGAACCTAACATGTCCCAAGACTTACTTCTACATGCATCACACTTGTTCAATTGTTCCACATCCAACATGTTAGAGGTGATCAACTCCAACTCAAAGCTCAACTGAGTGGCAGCTTTGGGGGTGGCTTGGGTGGTGCAAACTCCGATTCTCGAGATGGAGTCACGGAGTTCAAACTGGGTTAGACACTCGCCTGAATTTGGTGCAAGTCGGGAAATCCCAGATTTAGTAGCTCAAGCACTCATGCCCACCCCCCGTTGCTGCGACACAAACTCAATGTGTCTTGCCTTTGCTTCAGTGGTACAAAGCCCACTGCAATCTCATCTTCACCTGCATACTACTGCTTTCGTCCTTATTATTGCCATACAGTGAGAGCACACCTCCTGAACTCCTGACGACCCTCGAACTGGTGCCGTTCAACACCCAACAACACGCAATAGTGCGTTAAAAACACATATATGACAATACTATGTACCAAGTACCAAAGTTCGCTCAGTTATGTAGCTACATACAATTTGAGATATGTATTCACAAGACATGGATTGCAAGACATGTTAACGACAAGATAGAAGTCCTTCAGGACAGTCAGTAGCTTAGCCATTCATTCACTTTTACTCTTCCCACTGCCACTCCCACGCAACACACCCTTGATCATTGTATGCAGCGGACTGAACATCGCCACCCTCTTTCTATACTCCGCGTACGCCTCGGGGTACTTGGACGCGGTGATCGACTCGGTGAAGATAGTGGACGAGACGAACAGGATCGACAAGCAGATGGCGGGGAGGAGGGGCGCGAGTGGCGTCAACAAAACTAGAGATGGGCTGGCTACGAAGTCGCGGAGCACGGCAAAGGGGCGGACGAACGGAGGGGCAGAGGGCGCTAAGATGGGGAAGAGCGTGACGATCCACTATCCATCCCATCAGCACGCACATTCACTACGCATCGGAAAAATTTAGACGCACCCAGAACGTCTGCTCGCACGCGAAATTCGGGTGGCGCGAGTACGCCCACAGGCCCCTGCACACGAACCCCCTACGTGCGTCCTCGGGCGTCCAGCCAAGGCGCGCGCCTACCCACTGCTTCCGCGCATCGTACTCCCACCCGTCGCGGCTCCTCACGCCTCTGCTGCTGTGCAAGTCGGTGTTGGTAGCGAGCACAGATGCGACAGTCTGCGCGAGCGTATCTTTATGGAGCAGCGTGTGCTTGTATGTTTGGAAGGAGAATTGCTGATTGTCCGCGGTGAACTCGAGGGCGAGCGTGATGAGGGCGAGAGCGGCAAGAGTTTTGTTGGAGGTGGTGAGGGGCGTGTGCGGCTGGAGGGCGGCAGATGCGGTGGGGAGGCCAAGGAGCAGTAATAAGAAGTTTTGTGTGATTGCTGGGGGACGTCAGTGAAAGTTGTGAAACGGCGAACACATCGAGCGTACAGATGAATGTCACGTTGAAAATCTGGAACAGTACGGGGTGCAATTTCTTGCGCAGCACCGCCCAGCGGTAGTCTTCCTCCGTCAGCGAGAACAACCCGCGTCTATACGTGTTGTAGCTCAATCTACCATGCGATCACCCTCAGTACTGGGTTCCACCGATGCGCGGCAAGCCATGAGTGTCAGCAACACACCTGAACATCCACAGCGTTACCAGCCCGAGCATCACGAGCGCCCTCGGGCTAAAATCTTCAACTAACTGCAGCCGAATGTCTTCTGGCTTATACGGTATCACATTCGGGGACAGAAACCAAAACCTGGACGTTGTCGCCGAGGTTGTGGGCCATACGGGAAGCAGAGCGTAGTACGCGGTGTATATGGTGGGCAGGAAAGTCCACACGCGGTCGACCTGGGAGACGTTGCTTGTGAGGATGCTCAGCACATATGTTGTGAATGAGGAAAATGCACAAAAGTGCAGAGGCCAGCGATGTTCTGGGGGAATTGCGTTCACGAAATCCATCGTGGTGGTGGTGGTGGTGGTGGTGGTTGAAGTGAAAGGTTGAAGAAGGCGATTCTGATTCTTATTGCACACATGGGAGGAGTCGTGAACGTCAGATGGCAGTCCTCGGGCTATAAATAGACTGCCCCTGTCTACTCTACTTCTTCCACGTCCACTTCATTCAGCTCGCTCGCCTTTTTCAACACACGATTCTAGCTAGGCTGTGAGTGCATGCTCAAATATGCCACAGAATTAGACGCACGCCATTGCTCTGCTTGATCTCAACAGCAGGATTGCCTGGCTCGCCATTCTTCGTTATCTACGCGCCGACGACATGTGCATGAGATTGCGAGACGCCTAAGCGAGAAATTGATGGACGTACATTATTCCCATTCTTGCTCTTGATTGTCGTCTTCTCCTCATGGACGCCGACGACTTTGCCCTTTGGGTGGCCTTGCCCCCAGTTCCAGCTGTGCATGAGAAATATTAGTCGGGTGCAGCATGCAATGTCTGAATGTCACGGACCTGACAGTATCGCCTTTGTTGAGTTGATCTGACATGATGCGGTTGTGCTGTGAGATGAAGATGGGTGGAATGAAGAAATTTCAGATTTCGGATAGCTTTTATATGTTGTACCCGTCCTAGCATGACGTCGACCCGTTGCCCGCCATCCGGGTCCCCTACAGACCACGGGCTTACCAAATCATAACTACTGGTCTACGAGAATCAACTTGAAGTAGTAGGGTTGCGCACCGAAGATCACAAAATAAATGAAGTCACACAATGGTCGGCCTACCGGTGGTCAGAGGTGCCCTATCCGAACGCAGTCTCTTTGACCACAAAATATTCACAACACGGACCAGACATACAGGGTTTGCATTCCAAGCAAGCAATACACGCTATAGCTACATTACCAGTTGAATCGACGCGTCCCGGCAGCAAGGTTTGCGTGAATTCGATCATATACCAATGGGTCGATACTCGGGAACCGAAGACACGAGAATCAGGCAACTTTACTGGGAAGCCCGTGTATGTTCTAAACCCGCGCCACTCCACGTCGAATGCACAGATTCGGAGGTGGTACATCCGTTTTGGCGCACATGCGCAGGATTGAACACTAGGAGGACAACTCGGTATCAGCTCTTTGCACCTCCATCTGCGAGCTTCGCCGTTCAGTGGTATAATTGATGTTCACGAGGCAATTCACCGTGCTTTCAGCAGCTTGCGAAAGAGAGTATAAGAGAATATCGAGGATTATTCCGCAGCAGTAAAAGGCAGACGCAGAAAACTAAATCGGGTAAGTAGGAGCACAATGTGAGGCAGGAGATGATTCTCAGACAGCATTAATCTTGCATTGCAGGCCGAGCATGGTACAAAAGGCGTCTGTTTGCGGATTCCTATACGCAGGCGCTACAGTAAAAACAAATCAATCAGCTTTATCCCACCCCGTCCACATCCATGGAGATGTACAAAAGGAAGGACACGAAGGAACAGAAGGAAGCACGTACGTTGTTGCCGCGGCTGCCTGCCTTCTGCCCCGGGCCCTGGCGCCGTCATAACGAACTGCTGACACTCTTCCACAGCTTTGCATCCCCCATCGCTGTCATTACCACCGTTCAAGTTCGATGTAACCCAGGCTAGCTCCTTCGCCACCATCGCCCGCGCCTCTGCTTCCTCGGGGAACGGCTGCTGCTGGGCCCGGAGGCTGAAATACGGATCGAATGCACGAGTGATGGCTAACCATTCCGGATCGTACGTTAACGTCGGTTGAGTAGGGGGGAGGGGAGTAGTGGAGGAAGCAAGGACATTGTCACTTGGTGATGGGATATCTATCACCTAAACACTCAATCATTCAGACGCATTCGTTGTATAATCCACCAGTTGGAAGGGGGATGGTGGGAACATAAAGGAGTAGGGAATACGCACTTCCAGGAACTGTCGGCCAGGAAGGCATTTATCCAAAGCCAAGAAATTTGTAACCGTTGGTGCGGGCGGCGGGAGGGGCGGCGGTGCAACCTCCTCCTCCTCCTCGTCCAACTTTATCTCGTCGGGGTTCGAAGGAGGTGCACTAGTAGAAGGCACAGTTTTGCTTACGTCCCCTACCTCTTCGTCTTCGTCGTCAATCACAATTTCATCAGGATTGGTCCCTTCAGCAGTTATCACGGAAGCGGATGCTCCAGAAGGCCCGCCTTGAGCACTTTGACTCCCGTCGCCGTGCACCACAGTAGCCTCGAACCGCGTATGCAGATGCGCGGAGAACCACCACTTTGGTTGGAGCGTTCGCAGCAGCCCCATGAGCGGCGGTGATCCCAACCGCCCAGAATTGACGTCCTCGGTGAAGAACCGCTTCCTGCGCAGGAGATCGCGGACATCCCCGTGTTGTTCGATAGATTGAGGCCAATCGTGAGATAGAAAGATGTCGGGCGAGGATAGCTGTTCGTGAGAGACGTCAACATTGAGGTTGGTGCAAAGGCATCTCCTTACCAACGATAGTCGCCGAACGTTATACTCCCGGATATGATATATGCTTCTCATAGTGCCATGGTCGTACGGTAACCTTTCGTAATGGCCTACGAAAATCAGTCGCGTCCGATCATCGACACATTAGTACCATCATCCATGCAGAAATGACGTACCTTTCCTGAAATCGTGGGCTTTGAATATGCCCGACGCGCCTGCGATCCGGATACCGTTGACCTGGACGCACCCCGCGTGCCCCATGAAATACATATTCGGCGCGATCCATCCCCCATGATATCTACGAAAGTCAAGAATCAGATCACACTGTTCACGCAGAAGAATCTCGACCCAACCCACAACTCCCAAAAGTAATTCGACGCTTCGTGATTTCCCCCAATCACGATGGTCAAAACGGGAGCGACGCGTTCCCCCGTGTAATACCTACATAAATTCATTCAATTGCCAGGAACCAAAGCCTTCAACGACATTAAATTACTTATGGAACTCGCCCAGTTGCTTATACTTGTCGGGCACGGCCATGCATTGCAAGTCGCGAGCATTTCGTATTGCCTGGAAGTCGCCACAGATGATGAGGAGGTCGACCTTGTAGTTGTTTCGTTGTTCAAGGGTGGCAATCTGATGGTAGATGGCGTCGAGCGCGCCGTGGCAGCATCCTTCGACCGCGATCTATTATAAAAAAGGTGGTAAGGAAAGGTGTCATATCTTCCAGCCGCAAATCTACCTTCATCTTGAGTAGTATTGAATCGCACGCGCGTTCTTCTCAGAGCGTGAAGCGGAAGACCCCACTCAGGATGACTCTGTATAAGGTTGAGATCAAGCATTTCTCACGCGGTGATAGTGCACATCTGACTGTAAATATATACGTGTGGTGACTACTGTTACCGTCGAACATCCTCATCGTTAACTGCCCTAATTTCATCAATACCCAGCTCATATCTCCCTTCGACGCCACTATTTCCACCCAATATGCTGATTCCGATAGATTTGACTTTCTCGCGACGAATAGTTGGTTTGGATTGAAGCGACTGGAAGGAGGGGGACGACGGTTGCTGGTACGAATCAGGCGATGTGTCCGGGCTTGAGGAGTGAGAAGCTGAGTCTGACGGGCTGGAAGATGTAGGGGAGTCGACGATTTCGCCAGCGTGCGTAAGGACAAAGTTGTTGAATGGTATCTTTAGTGAATGGAATGAATTCAAAGGCAGAGAGAGAACACAAATGATACGCACATACAGCTCTTCCCACCCGCCGTCTTTTACCTGCAACAACTCCTCTTCTGGCACATCTTGATTCTTGAACATCAGCCTATGCTGCCAGACTTCCATCCCTCCTCCCAACCCGCCTATTCCCATACCTATATCATCCTCCGTCTGGATATTCACAAAATAGGATGTACGTGTAATTGGGTTCCCTGACGGGCGGAGGCGGAGGGCGAGGTAGTCGTGTGAGGAGAGGTCTTCTGTTATGTTCCCGAAGAGCGAAGGCCGAGCTTTGTTGCGGAAACCTGCGTAGCCTGACCGTGTGATGCGTGGCTTGTTGGCAGCGGGTGTAGAGGGAATTCTAAGGCTCATCTTCCCCCAAAAGCGAGCCGTGCCCACAGGCAGTTGTGGGACATCTTTAGATGACGGAGGGGTAGGCCGATTCACGCGTCCAATGGGCCCGTTCACCGATTCATCTTCCACGAAGTCAAAATTGACGGTCGAGAAACCTCCAATATCAGAATCCGAGCCTGTGGCGAACTGCGAAATATCCTGTGGTGTGTTGAATGTAAACAGTGATCGTGGGGCACGAGAAGGTGCGTCTGCACCCTGCATGAGCAAGACTGGGGCCGGGTGTGAGGCTGGCATGCTAATAAATGGGATCTGTACGAGACATACTCTTCGCAAGGTTGTCCCGGAGGACTTGAGACGATCTATTGACATACAGCGACCAATGCGACATGGACATGTTTTGGGAAACTCGGTGGCGGGAGAAAGGGAGATCGCCGCCACGTGACTCACCGCACCTTGACTTCGGCCTCGAGTCACTTTCACATTGGCTTCATGTTTCCTTCATCTACGCGCAGTCCTCTCTGCTGGCTCTGCTGACCGGTTCACCTCCAGAACTCTACTCAGATACAACACGTTCCATACATTTACGATGCCTCCCAAAAAGGCCGAACGTAGGTCTTCCTACCCAAAGACGTGAGGGCATGTATTGATTGTTTCGTGAAATAGCGAAGACCAATCCCAAGAAGAGACACGCTGAAGATCTAGATGATACTATTCCAAGTTCCTCAAGCTCTAAAATTGCGAAAGGTGAGTCGTGTACTCTCAGTGGAATCTAAGTCATAACATTGGACTATTTTGCATCTCAGTTCACCCGTTCTTTTCGAAGCCAAGGCCTAGCGAGGGTGTAGAGGTCTCATCTTCTAGTGCTGGATTCCGATGGCACGAATCACTTGGACCAAAGAAGACACTCCTATACGGGACCAACGGCAATCCCGACAGTCTTCCCTTGTTAACGTCGTCTACTACAACTCAAAGCAAGGTAGAAACAAGTGTACTCGAGCAGAATGTAGGAGACAAGGAAAAGGTAGACGTGAGAGACGAGGTCCTTGTGATCAAGGAGAAGGCAACACTGAAGCCGAAGGAGAAAGTAAAAGTGGCCGCATTCGATTTGGACGGGACGATTATTGAAGGGAATGGGCGAACCGTATCCGCGGATTGGAAGTTTTGGAAAAGTGGGGTGAAGAGCAAGTTGGAGACCGTTATTTCGGAAGGGTATGTCCTTTTCTATGATACATACTTATGTCGCGTAAGAGAAATTGACTGACGCGATTATAGGTACTCTTTGGTTATCATCTCGAATCAGGGGATCAAACCCGAACGACTAAAGGTGTGGAAGGAGAAAGTAAAGTCGATAGCAGCTGCTGTGAGTACGTTTCACTAGCTGTCCGAAAACTCTTGAATTAACTGTGTACTTGGCTAGTTACCCGACGTCCCCTTCCGCCTATTCGCGGCGACAGCCAAAGATGGGTTCCGTAAACCTATGCCGGGGATGTGGACAGAATTGGAGAGAATGGTCGCTGAATTCGGGCAAGAAATTGGTGGGTTTGTCCGAATCACCTCCTTTGCTGGTGCTGATGGCTACCATTTAGACAAAGAACAGTCCTTCTTTGTCGGTGACGCCGCTGGCCGCAAGGGTGACTTCGCAGGGACTGACAGAAAATGGGCCCTCAACGTTGGGATCAAGTTCTATACGCCTGAGGTTCGTTCACGATCATTCAAAACATCCATATGATCTCTTGTAAACTTAACATATTCAGGAGTATTTCCTTGGGCATCCGCCTGCGAAGTACGAGCTTCTTGGATTCCATGTGTCTTCGCTGCCACCCGACGGTACGCCTTCTATCATCCCTATCACATCCGCTCCCTAACTTCCTCTCCGCTTACTGTCACAGTACCGCTCTTTACACCTACGTCCACGCCCCTCGTCCCTTCTTCTCCCCATAAACCTGCATCAAAGGGAAAATCCAAGTCCTCTTCCTCTTCCTCCCCGCCAGACCCAGAAATAGTGCTCTTCGTGGGATACCCAGGGGTCGGTAAAACCACGTTTTACAAACGTCACTTCGCGGACGCTGGCTACGTGCATATCAACCAAGACGTACTGGGGAGCAAGCCAAAGTGTTTGAAAGCGGTGGAGAAGGCGGTGGAAGATGGACAGATATGTGTCGTTGGTGAGTTGTTGGCTTCGTTGTCTTCTTCCTTTTCTGGCACGGTCCCTTGGATAGTGGAGTGGATATGTTACGGTATCGCCTTTTGGGCATGACCCCGCTTTTCGACCCTATCTTTGTTCAATTCCGCTCGCCCAAGCGGGAAGTAAATCGCTCGGGGCTAAATCTCACCAAACGCGTAGATAACACAAATCGGGATGGAGCGACAAGGCAAGCGTACATCGCTCTCGCTAGGAAGAAAAACATCCCTATTCGGTGGGTGCAACACTTCTTTCGTCCAACTCCAGCACTGAACGGCTCGCTTCCGCCCGCTTTTCCATATGTAGGTGCTGCCACTTTACCGCCCCCATGGAACTTGCGTGGCACAACAATTTGTATCGTGCGTACATTGTACCCGAAGAGGAGCGACGACCCGCTGTACCATATCTAGCTTTCACGGGATACCGTGCCGCGTTTGAAGAGCCTGAAGCTGATGAAGGGTTTGATGAAATCAGGCAAGTCAATTGGGTGTTTGAGGGCGGCGAGGAGGAGAGGAAGAAATGGGGGATGTGGTTGCAAGTGGAGGGGAAGTAACGCTGCGCTTGAAGAAAGTGGTCTAGGGAACAGTCGATGCAAAAGCTGATTGGAGTTACTAGGCTTGCTGGGAAGGAATCCACCTCGCTATGACTAGGCTTAGACGGAAGTCGATGAAGTTCAGAGGTTCAAAACCATTTTACATTGCGCAGAGTTGTGTTACATCTTCAATTGCAAACAAGAGATGTCCCCGCCCAACCCCCGTCACCCCCGCTCAAAGCCAACATCCGCCCCGCCGTGACTGAAAGTACTTCCCAATCCGTCGACGTCAACCCGCGTTTCGTGGCTTCAGTAGGCGATGTTGTAAGCGAGCCATGTCGTATCAAGAGCCTAGTCAAGCTCACCTTCGAAGAACATACACGATCCTTCTTCACCATCCTCCCAGCAACACTATGCTACCTGCGACCTGCAAAGACCGAACTCTAGGCGACCGGTGTCATTCCTATCACTCGGCCTCAACAAGCCACCCAGTAGCACCGACACGAGGGACTAGACTGTGCTCGCGAGTCTCAATCTGCCTATCCAGACTTAGCCTTTGCCTCTCGCACACTCCCATCTCGCCTTTCTTGAAGCCCGCCTCCTTGCGCCAGAGCATGATACGGCGATCTCACGTCTCCGCGGGCGCTACAACAAGTGTACTTCGCGGGCGGGCGGGCGTGGTCAACCGTAACCACACTCCAAACGCGGTGTGACAGACCGGCGAGATGAGCAGGAAGATCCTGGAGTCAGCCAAAGAAGGAGAGCGCGATACAGCAGTTTGTTCCCATCGTGCCCCTCCAACTCGCGGTGGGCTCTTGCATGGCACCCCCTGAGAAACATGCCAGTAGAGCTGAAGGGAAGGAAGAAGACGCACCTGCGGATATGGGAGACATCGCTCGCCTTTTATATCTCTGGGAGTTATCCACCGCGTCATTCCGGAACACTTGGACTGTCCAGATCAGTAGTCCAGTTCGGGACTTCCGCTAGTGTCAACGCCCGCGTTCTCTTCGCTTAGGCATGTTCGAGGACACTCCATCTTCACTACCATTCCATACCGTGCTGTGACTAATGGCGACCCGTGGAGTATTTTGATATCGAAATATTCTCGCGTCGCTATGTATATCCATGCACCGGATTTGCATGCTTGAGTTACCAGAATCGATGGAGACATCTTGGAACTGCATACTCGTAGAAATGGCTGTGCTCCAATCTCCAAGCAAGTTACTGGCGGAACTTCTTGAAGAGCTTTGTCTAAGCGAAGCTCGCCCATGGTTTCCTCGTTAAACCGACGATCGCGGGTGGCTCAATATTGTACGTATGTCGGAATTGGCCGCCGCGAAAGCGCTCTCAAAGCCCCGGGCTTGTGGAATGAACTTGATGTGTCAGTTGTCAAGCATCTCGATTGGGTCGCGGCGAGTCTCCAGTATTCTCAGCGCGCGCCTCTCCATGACATGCACGGATTCAGGTGGAGAAATCGCCTTCCTTTCTGTCATTCTGGCACACATGGATAGAATTCAGAATTTGACTCGAACGCGATTTGGAACCCAGGCGGTTTCTCAAAGTCATGGAAATGATGAGCACACACGACGGCACAAGGTCAACTACTACAGTGATTGCGTCTCCATAACCAAACGCCTCAGTTCAACGGCGAGGGAATTCACAAAGCCTTCAACACAGTCCAGATGGATCATCTGCAAACCCTTGATTATCGTCCTATTCACGCATGCTCCTGCAGCTTCGCCATCTTTCGCATAGACGACGCTAGTAGTGGCGAGGAAAGCGAGGTCAGTGAAGACGAGGGTGATTATGTTATCTATTCGCTCCAACGGTTGCTCTCATCGGTAAACTCATTCCCGCTTTCGCTTTCGCCTTAGATCTTAATCGCGAGATTACATTAGTAGTGCATTTTCGGGACTTCCTTGTGGTTTCCCGTGGCTCAGTACCCCAATATTTTCCCTCATACCAATCTTGAAACCCGTGCATGAGGATGTTTACCAGATCGACCAAGGATCACTCTCTCGCAGTAAATCATATCCTTCCTCTTGAATTATGAGTTCCACAAGGTACTAGTAAATGAACAAGATGATATCGATGCTAGCCCACCATGAGATCTGACCATGTCACCGAGTAATTGTCTGAGTCGTTCTCGTCGTCTTCTTCGTCATAATCATCATAATCATCATAATCATCATCGTCATTAAACTTCTGAACTCCATCCCACTCTACCTGAACATATTTCCCCAGTTGACCGATGATATCCTTCGTTACCCAGCACTCAAAGATTTGCAAGGAATCGATAGGTGTCCCAAGCAGCCTACGTTCTTCAAGGACTCGCACGAGTGATGTGGCACTGGTGATGACATCGCAGTTACCCAGTTGAAGGGTTTTCAGCCTCGGGAATGGGGGCTGATCCGCGTCAGAGGGTTTAAAAAGGGCTCGAATGCAGGCTAAATTCACTTCCTCGGCCTTCAAACTTTGCACATATTCGTGTTGCCTAAACAAGCTTGCCCAATCGCCTTCCTTTACCGAAGAAAAACCACAGAGGCGGAAGGTTTGGGCTTGTGAACGGGGAAACATAACAGAGAGCCTGAACAAAGGGAGTGTATCCTCGGATGCTGTAGGAAGTTTGAGGTCGAGCACCCTATCATCCTGATTGGATACGCGCATATGGAAGTGGGCGCCGTCGAGGTCATGTATAATCACCGTATTGCTATGCACACTGGCAGCGCCGTCGTTATCCCCCATATGTGACATGATGGCCTTCAGATCGTCGATGCACAGGGTGCCATGAACATGGTCATAGGAGAGCTGTGATGTGAACTCCACTCGCGCAGATGAAGGATAGTGGATGTGCCGAAACAAAGACGAACCCTTAAAGCGCGTTGTGTTGTAGACTATGTGAGTGAGTTTGGGGAGTTCGACATTTGAGCCCTCGACCTCGATCGCTGTATCCGGTGTTTGCAAAGCGCTCCCAATGTCCAATCGCTCCAAAGAAGGCATGCTGCGCAAAATTGACAGCATCGCGGCCAATGACGAGTTGGCTTGAGGAGGTGGCTCGTAGGTGAGTTGACGGAGTTGTGGGAGTACGGGGGTGGTAGGAGGGAGAGTGAAGCCTTTGACGTCAAGGGTCTGCAGGCAGGGCATCTGTATCGCGCTGAAGAAGCGGTGGATTCCATCGTGGACGGAATGGGTAGCATTGTAAAGGCCGGCTAATTTACGCAGACGCAAGGACTGTAGCGAGTCGAGTGCATCGTTCAAGCCAATCATTGCCATGATCCTCGAGAGGACTATGGAATCATCAGTTGCCACTGAGTCGATCTCCAGGTGTTCGATCCTGTCCATGTGCGCCAGAATAGCAGAGAGGACTGTCCAGTCTCTCTCCGAATCTGAACATTTGACATGGAGCGGTGCGTGCTGAGAACGCGCTAGAACCTTTGCTGCCCATTCGAGGTCCTTGATGCTACATAGATCAAGTCTATTCCACATCCGAGCGGCATTGAGAGCGACGTTTCGCCAATTTTGGCACACACAAGCCACATTCAGCCAGCCACGATTTTCGTCGATGTCCCTGTAATGCTTCTCCTGGTCTTCAGGATACGGAGTCTCCAATGGCTTGGCCAAAATAAATATATCAGCAAGCAGCTCTGCGGGAATCTTTGAGATGGGGGCAAGGGTGTTTCTCTTTGTCCTGAGCTTCCGAAGGGCTGCTTCGTGGACCGCGATTTCCTTGTCGATCGCTTCTCTGGTTGTAGGGCTCCCTTCCTTCATGGATGACGAGAGAATGGCCGTTACCTGAAGTATTATCAGTCTTGTCGTATCGGTAAATAGTGCTAGTGAGCGCCACAGTGGAGTGGGCGACCGCGATGAATGTCTGATGTAATCACTCAGGCTCGACTATACTGGGCGACATCAAGAGATTTGGGCACAGAGCTCAAGGCTAGCTAGTGCTATGGTTGCTACATACATAGTGATGTTCAGGATGGGCTATGGGCTTTCATCGTAGCAACTGCCAGAGTCAACACCAAACCACCAACTTGGTGGTTTTGCTTTAACTTTGATTCTCCCTATTGTAATGGATGTCAATGGATTAAATACCAATAGTCGTGTACGGAAGGGTGTGGATTTGGCCATATTTATCGGTAAGATATCAACACTTGTAATAGAAATGAACCATAATTGTCGGTAAGACGTTGGCGATGCGACGGGGGGCCCCGTATCTACAGCACAATTACTCAAAATCTTGGGAGTCGGTAATTCCACTGCAATTGGGGATAATGTCCTTAATTACAGACAATTGCACTGCTTTATACAGGGGAGGGTTTTCCTGATGAAATAGCGGAATTATCAATCATCAACGCTCTCATATTCATCGCTCTCCTCATGATAGAATCCGTCCTCATCATCCAAGTCGTCGTCGTCCTCATCCGAATCAAACTCGTCGGACGAAAAATCGAAATTTAGAACAGGAATCTCAACACAACCATCCCACTCCACCGTGACACATTCTTCCAGCCTCTCGATGATATCCTTCGTCACCCTACAAGAGCCAATCACTAATGAATCAATGGGGGTCCCGAGCTTCCTACGTTCTTTGAGGACCTGCTCGATTAACGCGACACGTAGTGTAACATCGTGGTCATATAGCCGAAGGGTTTTCAGCTGGGGGAAAGGGGGTCGCTCAGCTTCGGACGATTCAAAAGGGCTTGAACACAGTTTCATTATCCCGCGGAGATCTCCAAAGTTTGGACGCATTCGTGTTGTGCGAACGAGGTCGCCCAATCTTCTGCCTTTATTAAGGGGAAGCCGTAGACACGGAAGGTGTGAGCTCTTGAACGCGGGAGCATGGCGGAGAGCCGAAGGAGGGGGGCGACATCCTGGGGTGTTATCTTGAGATCCAAGGTTAGCATTAGGCCACCGTGTACCCTCATGATGAAGCGAGAACCATTGTCTTCTAAGTGCACACTGGCGGTATTCAGCGCAGCCCCGTTACCGATTGCCATATATGACATGATAGCCTTCAAGTCTTCAATGTAGTGCTCGGAGGTGAGGCAAGGACGATGACCGGCCCGGTTAAACTGGGACCTGGAGAACACTTGCACAGAAGGAGGATAGCTGATGTACCGGAACAAAGACGACCCTTCGCATTGCGTCGGCTCGTAGGACAGGTAAGACAGTTTAGCGAGTTTGGTGCTTCCCGAGATGACTTCATCCGAGGTCGCCAAGCCACTACCAATCTCAAATTTCTCCAAAGAAGGAGTACAACGCAGGAGCGACAGCATTGAAGCTACCGTTGCCTTGTCATCTCGTTGGGGGGGGAGTGTAGGAGAGCTGACGAAGTTGAGGGGATATGGGGATGGTGGGTGGCAGAGTGACATTTTTGACGCCAAGGGTCTGAAGACAGGGCATCTGCAATATACCAAACACACATTGGAGTTCAGTAGCAGTAACACTGTGCAGCGAACCTCGGCCGTGGAGATGTAAAGATTGAAGTGAGCTAGGGGTGCCATCAGCGCCCATCGCTGTCGCGATTCTCAACAGGCCCGTGGAGTCACGATCCCAGTTGATCTCCAGGTGTTCAATCCGGTCTCTCTGCGCCAGGATGACGGAGAGGAGGGCCCAGTCCCTCGCTGAATCCGTGCAGACGACGAAGAGTGGCGCATGCTGGGACCGTGCTAGACTAGAAGAAGCACAGCCCAGTCGAGCTGCGCGATCTTTGACACATTCATTCTCCTCCACATGTAAGGCGCGTTGAGAGTGGTGGTGCGCCAATACCGGCATACGCAGGCGACGTTCAACCAGCTACGAGTTACATCATTAGGCCTGTAGAGCTCTTCATCGCCTTCTTCAGGCTCGTAGGCGCCGCCCTGTTCCTCAATAGTCGCCAGCAGCTTCTCCTTGTCCTCCTCGTCCCAACGAGCCAACCGCTTTGCGTGGAAAAATATATCGGTAAGAATTTCTGTCGGTACCTTGGATATGGGACTATGGGTGTTTCTCCTTGTCCTGAGCTCCCGAATGGCTTGCTCGTGGACAGCGATCTCTGCATCGATCGCTTCTTGGGCCGCATTCCCTTCCTTTGCGGATGACGAGAGGATGCACGATCAATCATTGAGGCCGTCGCAAATGAGAGACCGCTACCTGAGGCATTATTTGTTAGTTGCGGTGGGCGCAGCCTTGTGATGGCACAGTGGCGACGGTCACCATTGAGGCCTGGGCACTAAGTTATGGCCAATTGTCGTGTTGTAAACTTGTAAGTCCAGCGCCTACCGTGTCGTGTGTATGTACAAGAATATACTTTGCAATCATAACGCGTTGTTTAGACGAGCTCGCGTGCGTTCACTATTTAATATTATCACTGTCTCGCACCCTTGAAGAGCCCGGAACACGCGCTAGCCCAGAACGAATAAATAATCCGCGTGCGTCGCATATCATATTCCTTTGCTCGTTTACTCGTAGGATTCGTTTAGCGCATAGCCATAGAAAGTCAAAGTGAAAACCATATCAAAACAAAACAACATCTGCGTCAACGGGCGCTCATCCCCTCAAGCGTCCTAGCAGTAAGTCTTCCACCGCCTCGTACGCCTCCAATGCCTTCTCCACCCGTCCCCGATCGCCTACAACACAACACACCCACAGCACCCGCTGCTCCCCTCATTCCCATACCTCCCGTTCCCTCCGTTCCCGCCCATGCCCCCGCCTGAACCCATCCCCATGCCTCCGCCGCCGCCGCCAGGCAGGACGGGCCGCCCCGTCTGCTGCTCTTTGTTGTATTTTCTGATCTCGCGCACGAGGTTGCAGAACGCCTCGTCGACGTTGATGCGCTGCTTGGCAGATGTTTCGATGAACTTGCAGCCAAAGTGTTTGGCGAGATCACGGCCCTCTAATAACAACGTGAATGTAATTATTGAGCCGTTGATTAAATCATAGAGGATGATGATGGGCGACGCGGGGGTCGACGCACCGTTCATCCCAACCTGCCTCTCATACTCCAAATCGCACTTGTTCGCGACGACAATCACCGGGAAGCTATCCTGGTCCTTGACACGCAGGATCTGCTGGTGGAACGTCGAGATTTCCTCAAACGAATTGCGCGACGTGATCGAGTACACCAGCAGGAAGCCCTCTCCCGTGCGCATGTACTGCTCGCGCATCGCGCTGTTAAAACGACCGTTAGATGTAAACGAAAGCATCGCAAAGGGAGCACGTGCCCGTATTCCTCCTGGCCGGCAGTATCGAGGACGTCCAGCAGAGCGACTTCGTCGTCGATCACGCATTGCTTGCGGTATGAGTCTAGTGCGGTTCATATGTCAGCACTGCACGTAATGGAAAAGGAAAGAGATTGATGAACGGAGTGGAAATGATGTGATGTGTGTGATGTGGATTGTGATGGTTATTAGGAAAGGGACACCAGGATCACGTATATATCACAAAGGGTACGAAAGCTGGATGATGATAGATGGTCGTGCGGGTAGCAGGAAAGGGCGGTGCAGGTAGGCACGCAGAGCTGTAGAGGCTCCTCAACAGCCCGTCGCTGGCATATTCCCCTCGCGTCAAAGACGTCTCAGAAGGCATTTGCAGCAGTGAAAGAGTAAATACAAAGCAGGAGACGGTGCTCACCCTCGATAGTAGGGTCATACTCGTCCACGAAATGGCTTTGGATGAACTGGATGGTCAAGGCCGATTTTCCGACACCACCACCGCCGACGACGACGAGTTTGTATTCACGTAAGAAGGTAGCCTGTATCTGTATGTTAGTATCGGCTTCCAGAAGGTAGAAAAGAGCGTACGCGGGACATTGGAATTACAGGAACGAGAAGGAGAAGAGGAAGAGAGGTGAGGCGCGCAAACAACAACAAACTCAATATACCACTCACGGGCGCCTAATCGATAATCCTTCGATTGTGCAGGTCACCGTGTCGCGCATTAATCGCAATGCCGTCGCACACAACCCACACGCTTCAGACGACCGCAGCAGCTCTTCGTTGGGCTGGTTCTTTTGTAGATATATCACCTCTGGCTCTGCCATCGCCAGAACACGAGCTCACAGATCCCATGCGAGGTGCGCTGACCGCTGTACCTAGATCGCATCCCCCGCCAGACCAGCATCTGCCCTCGTCGCCGCCGCTTTTCCACCACCAGCGCCAGTCGTCGTTCCCTACGTCCCCCAGCGCGACGTCTGCATCGGCTTCGTCGTCGTCGAACACCCCATCAGCCCCGTCGAGCCACGGTCAACATAGCAGTAGCATCTACACCCCAGGCGGGTCGCGTGCACGGCTGTCGTCGTTCTGGGAGGACGTTCTGCCGCAACAGGAGCTCGACGACGTACCAGAACATGCAGCGCCTGCGACAGACTACTTCTCGCCCTCGCATCTCCAGCTGTCGCAGCCACAACCCCGTGCTCGACCTCGACGGCCGTCCAATTCGAATCCGGCCCCAACATCCACATCATCATCTACATCCACACCGACCACCGCCACACCTACGGCACCCCCCGTGACCACCGCCATAACCATCCCAATACCTAACTTCCCCCTCCAATCCCCCGCGCTCCGCCGCCCCTCGCACTCCATATCGTACTCTGACAATCCACTCCCTTCTGCCTCACGGCGTGCCAACTTGACGCGCCAGTCGTCTTCGCCACTTCCCCAGCCCGTCCAACCGTCCCCACATCATCTCAGTCTGAGTCTCACCGCCGGTGGGTTGGGAAGTCACGCCAGTCACGGGTATCCGTTGCATCTGCAACAAATACTAGCCGACCAACGCGCACGCAGCAACAATCCCAACCGCATCACACAGACGCAAAGTCCCGTACCCTTAGACGGCGATGACGTCAACGGAAATGACTGTGACAAGGTGGATGAGAACGAGTACGCGTTGGATACGGATAGCACCGACACTGACTCGAATGCTTCAGGGGATGGAGATGGAGGTGCAGATGTGGAGCGTGTAGGCGCAAGGGCGACGGATACGGTAACATCTGCTTTAGGTGCTGGGAGCGCGATAGCCTTCCCTTCAATGAAACAGTCCGCGTCTCCAGCATCGCTACCGGCGCTGCTCCCCGCTTTACCTGTCGTGGAGCGTGATTCGGCTCGAGGCCAAGATGAAATGCTTATTGGCGAAGGTGGAGGTAGTGAGGATACCGAAGGTGGCAAGGATGTGGGCAAAGAGATGGACAAGGACAACGAACGCGACGAGGGCAACGATAACGCTACGGATGGCAAGGGGTTATATGTGAAGAGCGCGAATGCGAGGGCTCCCGGTACGAATATAGTTGAAAGTACGACCGCCTTTCGCTCCTCCGCGTCGAATGCCTCTGTCACCTCTCTTGCTCCTCTTCCCAACCGCCCCTCGACTAACCCTCCGCCCACTGATTCAAGTACTTCTCCCCTCCCCATCGCGAGCACAAGTATAATCACCAACTCGATGGAAGCGCACAATCTAAACACGATGAACATCCCAGCTGCGTCGCTAGCGTCGTATCTGTCGCTCGGCTACCTGCCCGCGCCGCCGCCGCCCGACGAGGTGGATCGCAGAAGGGCATTGTACAAGTGCGTGCCAATGTATTTCCGACTTACTGTGCCAATAACGGTTATGATTGGAATTGTAGATTCAACATCCTGCACACCCCACCGTCGTTCCCCTCTACCGCCCCTTCCTCCGCCTCGAATCACGCTTCAACCACCCATTCCAGCAATTACACGAACCCCTCCCACTCGTCGTCCCTCCCCAATCCCTCCCCGTCCCCGTCGTCCTTGTCCAGCTCCGCGTCTTCCTCCAATCTGCACAGCGTGTACAATACCGACAGCACAAGGAGTGTAGATAGGGATAGCAGAGAGAAAGACAGAGAAAGAGAGATAACTCGGGATAAGAACGGCGATCGGCTGGTGGACAGGAGCACGGAGCCATTCTCGCGGATCGCCCACCTTGCGAAGCTCGTCTTTGCGACGAAGGGCGTGGGGGTTGGGTGTATTGACGGGGCCGAGCAGTGAGTACTTTCCCTTTCAAAAGTTTACCCCCCCTCCCAGAAATGAGAGGGAGGAAGACGCGTGTTGGAGAAAGAAGGTGAACACGACGTGTCCTCAAATGGAGGACGACTTGTTTCCCCCATCACGTCCTCCTCCCTTCCGATCTCCTCGTCTTAACATTCGATCAGTTGTAATCAACATGTCAACGTCCTTTGACTGATACGCTGCATGTATTTGCGTAGGTGGTTCAAAGCCCAGTGGGGCCTCAATGTTTCTAGCATCCCACGTCATATCTCCATCTGCGCGCATGCTATTTTGGAGAGGTGCGTCTACCTTCTTCTCTGCTCCTCGTTTCACTCCATTTAATTACATTCCCCCTATCCCCTATCCCTGCCTTCCACTACGCCCCTGTCCCCTGTGTTTCTCCCTCTACCCCTGTTCGCCTTCTCCATCACGGTTCCCGCTACAACCCTCGACCCCCGTACGTGGGCGCACAAATATGTCACAGAGGTGATGAGCCGATGATCATCCTCGATACGCACCTCGATTGGCGATTTGTGAATAATGTACGTCTCTTCTCTTCCCGTATCAAAAAGTTCCAGCAGCAAATCAATAAACAAACTGTCACATTGAATTTGGGCAACAACATCAGCCTTTGGTAACGGGTCCACCGTACATCAGGTTCTATGCAGGCGCGCCGCTCCGCACGAGTGATGGCTTCAATATCGGAACGTGAGTGCCTCTCCCTTCTTCTGTGTTTTAGGCGAATTCTTTTCAGTGTTTGCTTCGGTTACAAATCTTCCGTTATAAATTATTTTACTTTCATCGCTTCTTCCTTTTTATTTTCGTATACCGTTGGCCGCCGTACGCGTCGCTCAGTACGGCGCCCTCCGCATCGTGTCGACGTCCGGCGTAGCGCCATTTCGGCTTGTGTGCCATGCTTCGCACTTACCGGACTTATCACTGCGATACCCGGGCAAAGCTGCGCTTTGATCACCGTTTCTTTCGCTCCTCCTCGTGGATTGCCTCGCATGTCGCGCATCGATTCGGCATCCACACAATCGCCCGCTCCCTCCTCGTCTATTTCCTCGCTCCCTTCTTTTATTTTCGTTTGTGATCATATTTCCTTCTCGCGCTTGCAAATCACTCTGTGCGCGGTTTATGTTCGCCATCAGCTGCACGCCGCGGGATGCTTCGAAGGCACCCTTGGTAGCTGTTCACCAGACTCGCGGCCACAATCTCTGCTCTTGTCGCCTCTGAATTTGGGGCTTTGATGACCGTAGCTTCTCTTCTATCTCCCCTCCTTTGCGCGCCTACCCGCACGTTTACTTGCCGTACGGAAGTTGGCGAGATTCGCGCACCCAATCTATGGTCATTCATCGGCTGCGGTTTGGGGGTTTGTGGGCTTTGATCACCGTATCATTTCGCCTCCTCGCCTCCTCGCCTACTTCCTTCCTTCCCATCTCTTTTCCCACTTTACTTCGCATCCACCATGTTCGAGCATATTCGCCGGACCGAAGATGCTATTTTCTCTTCACTTCCCTCCCATCTAACCCTTCTCTCATTTCGCTTTTGATCGCCGTCCGACTTCTCTTCTTCTCTCGCTTTTTCATCGACCTTCGCTCGGCACTTGCCTTACATCTTACATACTCGTTGTTTGTCCTGCCGTCTGCTCCCACTCTCATTTCGCTTTCTCGCGACGCACAACGCTGCGAAGTGGGGTGGTGAGGTGAGCGGGGGAAGAACGCGAGAACGCAAGGAAGGCGAGAAGGACGGGAGGTGCTTCGAGCGTCGACCTCGGGGCTTCTTTGACTGTTTTGTTTCTGCTGGATTTCTACGCTTTCCATCCTTTTCCGCAAGTTTTCGATCTCGTTCGTTTGGCCGTTTGGTCCTTTCCTTCTCCGCCGCTCCGTTTCCTTCTCCCCTTCACTCTCCTCACAATCTCTTTCGTCTTGTTTCATTTATTTCTTAAATTAAATCCTCCTCGATCTATACGCGGTTACTGACGAATTTCTCTCATCTCTCCCCAATCTCCCAAATGACATTCGCTAATCTCCCCTTCCATCCCTCTCGAAATCAACCCTCATCCCCAACCAATCCTCGAACAACAATGTCCATCAATCCTCGACGTCGCCTCGCCTTGGTTGCTTCCCTGACCATGCATGGATGACACTGCTCATCTATTCCTTAACACCGCTAAAATCCATCCACTTGTCCACCGGTCGCTCTGCCTATCACATTCTATAACATCACCCGGCTCACTCACAAATGACAAATGTGGACCACCTCAAACACAAACACAAACACTTTTGAACGAACAACTATCTTGTGTGTGTGACATTCTGGATCTTCAACTCGTCAACGCCTCGCGTAATCTGCCGTCCGTGACCCGCCGGCTCTCTATCCCCCACTGGCCTGTCCTCCCCACTCCCAATTCCCCATTCACCACTTGACTACACCACTCATCCCCATCATCTCAACCCTCTGCGTCTACCCTGAATCCGTGTTGCACTTGATGATCGCACTTGTTGGCGCCTCGGATTCTCCCTTCGGTGTTGCTGACCCACGGTGTACGGCAAACGGCCCTTGTGAACTTTGTCGATTCGCCCCCACCTGGTTTGACCTGACCCGACCCCGTCTCATGCATCAACGCCACGCATGCTTCCATGCGCTCGTTCGCACTTGCTTCCTCGTGCCCATCCACGATTCCATCCACATTCATCTTACGCAACCTACGATGCTTGTACTCGCGCTGTCTTCGCATCGCATCCAATGGATATCACCATCGCCAACATCAACATCATCAACGCACCCCACCTACACTACCATCACCGCCCAATACAACTAACACCTCTACTCGGGTTATTATTATCCACTGTGGAATCGTATCTTATTCCTTCTGGTAACCGTGACCCGGGACTTTGCATGCTTTTTGGTGCTACCCCACCTCCCCACACCTTGTTCACACGACTTCGATTTTACCCCACTTGTCCCTTTGAACTGGGCTGGACTGGATCGGTCGCACTGCTTGCTTGCTGTGGACGATGACGTTGGCACCGATCGCGTTCCGAAAAAACACAATCCTTTTCCTTGCTATGTTTTCCCGGATGTGTAACAACTGATAGTTTGATGGTAATCGACGATGCGCCTCGTGAAGAATTTTCGCCGAGACAGAGACATACACTCAAAGAATTCGCAGTACGTAGCCATTTTTATCGTTTCTTATATTACCCCCTTTCGTTGAGCTCATGCTTTGAATATGGTGGGGGTTATAGGCTATCGCAATGCGCGAAATGGAACTTTGGAGGGACAAGGTACGGAAGGAATTCAATACTATCTAGTCGTTATGTTCCTGTTCTCTGACCCAGACTAACATTATCCGCGACGCGTAGATTCAATTACGCATACGGGATAAAATACAGACTTCGGTAAGGTTTCTGCTCCCCGCGGCTCTCCTCATAATGATGCAAATCCAATAATAGATGGAACAATTCTCTCGCGAATGTCTCGAGATTGATTCCGAAGCCCAGGCAGTAAGCCCGGACCAGCCACATAGCATCGTTGGTGCATCAATGGATAAAGTCTACTCCCGGGCTGCCAAGTTAGTGAAGAAGACTTTGGATGTCGAAGGGGTTATCGTTGTGGATGTGAGCCATTGCGAGGTTCTCGAGAGCCTGAACTCGGAGGGGAGCGTTAGCGTTGTTCTACATCATGGGGAGCCTGTAGTAAATGTGGCTGCCGCAGGGGGTAGCTGCGTTGATAGCTCGGACCGCGAGTCGAACGACAGTGCTCATGCTACGCCGACTCCTAGCACGCCCCTTGCTTTGCCATCGTTTAGCAGCGCCCCTCCTCCCTCTTCCTCGGGATTCAACACCCTGCCGCATGACAACTTCACCCCACAACACTGCGCGTCGGGTGAAACTACGGCTCGTCAACTTACTGCCGAAGAATATGGTCGCCTCGTAAATTACTTTGCTAAACACCCAGACGGGAAAATATCCGAAGGGATAGTTCCCCCTGCGTTCAGGCCTTTCTTGCCCACAAGGATCCAATATGCGCTAAGTGAGTTTTCCTTCTACGGTCCATTATTTCCCTTCTGCCCCGGCCGTTGTCGCGACGATCGGACGCTGAGTTACTCGTCTCCGTGCTCTGCATATTTGATGCTGTGGGTCCCATTGAATTGTAACTGACGGCGTTCACTTGTCGGAACGAGCAGCCGTTCCGATATTCAATGTTGACAAGAGACCGTTCGCTTTACTCTGTGCTTACAATGCATCGGAGCATACCAAGAGATTTGTACGTGATTTGACCTTTTCAACGCCAAACCTGGAAGCGAATGTTCAGCACTCGATTAGTTGGAGGGCCACGAATTATCGTATCTTAGGGCTATCGGGGTGATCATTCTGTCCGCTGTTTTGAAACGCAGGATGGCCTTAGCGGATAAGGCGAAGAGCCTGTTCATATCTAAGTAAGTGTCGTCTCCGCACATCGGTCTACATCTGAGATTTTTCTTCATTTCTACCATCTAGCATCTCGCACGAACTCAGGACGCCGCTTCACGGGGTCCGTAACCTCGGTCGAATGAATCGCGTCCACCGCTAACGGTTCCGTTGCTGACGTGTAGATTCTCGCCGCCGCCGAACTTCTGGCAGATACCCCGTTAAACCACAGCCAATCATCATTCCTTCAAACAGTCCAAGCTTGCGGTACATCGCTCGTCGAAACCGTCAACCATGTCCTAGATTTCACTAAACTGAGCGGAAACTCAAAATCTGGAGGCGTCGAGAAGGTCATTGTGCCCACTAAGTAAGTCCTGATCTCAACGCTAAAACCTTTTCCTATATTAACAATAACGGAAAATTGCCTGCACTAACTCTTCATGGTCTTTGTGGCACCGACTCATTATTGATCAAGGGTTGATCTGATGCAGCTTGTGGAGGAAGCAGTTGACGGTTGTTGGGTGGGTTACCGTGCCCGAACCCAAATTATGCGAGACTCTGCTATCGGCAGCGTATATTCTCCTCCAGAGAAAGACGCGGGTAATGGGCAGTCGTCGAAGCGCAATCTCGTGGAGACCGTCGTAGACATCGGTCACCGTGAAGGGGTGCGTCGATATTCCTTGTCGCTTATCATTTCCTTATTAGACCTATTTGGCTTTGTTTCTTTCAGGGTTGGCTCCTAAAGTGCGAAAGGGGAGGCATTCGGAGGGTGTTGATGAATTTATTCGGGAATAGTCTGAAGTTTACCTCAGTTAGTGGACATGCTGCCTTATGGTCCAACTGTTTGCTTATTATTCTCCCTTGCCTCGTGTTTGTGGGTCGTGGTGTTAGAATGGCTTTATCCATGTCATCCTGCGCCAATTACCCTCAAGCAAGGACGATCCACCTAATAAAGTGAAGATCGAACTCGGCGTTTGTGATACGGGAAAGGTAAGTGAACGGAACATTCGATTTATTTCTTTGGACCCCCGTCTAATGTCAGGATTCTTCGTAGGGGATCAGTCAAAGTTTCCTGAAGGTTTGTTGTTGAATCGGAGTCTACCCAATAAAATAGGGAAATTAATTCTACTGACGCGGACTCTTCCAGAATCAGCTATTCCATCCTTTTTCGCAGGAAAATCCGTTACAGACCGGAACCGGCCTCGGTTTGGCGATCGTCAATAGCATTGTCCACTCGGATAGCGTGAACGGTACCGTCGATGTATGGAGTGAAGAAGGCCTAGGTACGGAACTCAAAGTGACCTTCTCCGCGGATGTACTACCCACCGATGAGGGAGGGTTATTACCCTCCCCGACGGACATGTTCCGGTTTGACGATCCTAGCAATCCACCTACGGTTGCTTTGGTCGGCTTCGATACATCACACCCCGGTGTCCAGTTATTGTTTACCGTCACTCGAAATTATCTCGTCTCGTGGTGGGGGTTCAACGCCATTCAGACCGAAGACCCCGGGTTAGGAGACATCGTCATCATCAACAACGATCCGTCCGCCATCGTGGGCGCCACGGAGAGGCGAGATACTACTAGGCCCTTCCTGATATTTTCGGCACTAAGAGGTAGCCCGGCATTAATGGCCATTGCGAGCGACCATGAAAATATAGGAGGTTTCTGCCGAATCGTTTACAAACCCGGAGGCCCATCGCGACTGCGCACGATCTTGAACTTGGCTATGCATGCTCTCAAAATCGTCACTCGATCACAAAGTATCTCTCCGTCGGGGGACGCAAACACCGAAGGGTCTAGAGTAGTTGGTTCACCTATCCCTCGAAGAATTTCCGAAGAAATTAGTACTATCCGCGGCTCTCGACCTTTCTTCCCTCGATCATCGACGGCTCACCCAGGAGTAACGTCTTGGAAGGCCCTGGTCTCCCCTATAGAGGCTGACGAATCCCCCGAGCCGGAAATAGTTGGCCCGACGATCCCTATCGGTAACGGTGGGACCTTGCTGAAGTCTTCAGTAGGCACAATCGACGTCGCCGTGCGTCGGTTCCGTGTGCTTGTAGTTGAAGACAATAGTATTCTTCGGACCTTGCTGTATGTAAAGTCTAACATCTATCTATATGGGGCTTACAACTTCTTACTGCCCGGTTACAGAGTCCGATGGCTGAAAACAAAGGTCAGGACTTTGACAATGTACTCATGAACTCGTTTACATCATTTGCAGGGGTATGATTATCGAGATGCCGTTGATGGTCGTGATGGCGTCAACATCTATCAAGCCGAGGGTCCTTTTGAGTGAGCAGCAGTACAGTTTTTTTGTCTCCATTATTGTGCCTCACCCTTAATATCGCAGCGTGGTCCTGCTTGACCTGTCTATGCCCGTCTTAGATGGTTGGTGCGATCTTTATTAGTGTTGTCTGTCCTGACAAAACGGTGGCTAGGTATTGGAGCCACTTCCGAAATTAGACAAATTGAGGCTGCTCACGAGCAGTCCGACAACAAGCCCGCTCGGGCATGTATTTTAGCACTAACGGGCATGTCCTCGCTAGAGGACAAGAGAAGGGCGTTTGAAGCGGGTGTAGACGGCTAGTATGTGTATAACGCTACCTATATCGCGGCGACTAACGAACGCCACCTTAGTCTCGTCAAGCCAGTAGCGTTCAAGACGCTTGAAGATATGTTCCATAAACTTGGCATAACATGACCTATATTTCAAGGGTTTTTTCTTGGTTCCTGCACGGTACCTTTCCCTCCCTCCACACATCAACATATCCTCTTCAATTTGAGGGACATTATAATCGGACAATCATAAATGTTAGACACAACCATATGTACCAGGAACACGATGAAGGATCAGGAGGGCTTTACTCAGGGGGTATGACATACTTTAGTCACCTTCCCCGATCGTTTCTAGATGTCCAATCTACCATCTACATAAAATAATTCGCATCAAAAACAGAGTCTACCAGAATCTGTCCTAAAATGACAATCTGAGCTGTTCTTTTCGCCCTCAACTGCACGTATAAGGAAATTATTCACTCGAGGCGGCGATCGGAGTCTGTTACCCGCCGGCTTCCCACGCCATTCATTGTACACTGTAAAACCGTAAACGTATGCTCTTGCTCTCAGGATCGTCAAATTTAACAGCGACTCCGTATCCATTACCCTAGAAACTGTAATATACTCCACATGAACAATGGTAGAGTAAGGTTGTCATTCTGAACAGAAAGGGCCTCTAGAACTGAAGAAATCGCTACGGTTGCCGTGTATTGTACGGTCTAGCGGAGGTATCAGATGGAAATGCACGACCGAACCATGGAAGATGACTCACAGAGAAGGGTTCTACCAGTCCTAAAATGCGAAGCAACCAGGCACTTGCAACGACAGATATGGTGAGAGCCATACTACCTTCCACTGTTTTGGGCGACGTAGGCGACCACCGGTGAGTACCAAATCGTTTTCCGATAATGGATGCCTTTATGAGATTAATTAATTATCCGGTCACGGCGTCATTTTTCTGTGACTTACCAGAGCATCGCCGACGCCAATAGTCAGGATGCCCGTGAATTGAGAAAGCTGTGAGGGGCTGGACACGGTGAGACATTATTCTGCTCGGCTCAGAAAGCGACGGTCCTACCCTTCTAGCCATAGAGAACCGGCGCATCCTGTCAGAAGGTAGAAATGGCTGAGGATGGCCGTCCCGCTATCTTTGTGATCGAGGAAATCGTTCATGAACACATGGATTGCAGCTCCGAACGGATAAACCGCGAAATATCGGATATACTCGGCGAACGTGAAGACGGCGAAGGCGACACTCAGCGATAAATGCGTGAAAGCAGGCTATCAGGTGCAAGCCGTCAGCCACCCGGCCAAAATGATAACGGTGAGACATACGTCGATTGCAACTCCTGGAACGAACATGACCACGGCCAATGCGTGAAAATATTTCCTTCTTGCGTTAAGGCTCAATGTCGGAACATGTTTGTCCGCCGCATCCAGAAGATCCGTGGTGACCTGAGAGGCGTTGGGCAAGGCATTCAGATTGGGGAAGGTGAGACTCAAAGGCCCTGGACTGGCTCCATTCGTGGATGTCATTTCAGCTTGGGTTGTTGCGTTCGTTTCGGGGGCAGTGACACTGTCAGATGTTGCGCTTCGTGGCTTGAACCTGCGGGATCGGGCGAGTTGTCTATTCCATCCAGCGACGCTGAGTGAAACAAGGAGCCCCCAGTAGGCTAGTAAGACCGGTCGACTCCATTTCCTGCGCCCTTCGAGCAGAAAGAACACTGCCCACAGCCAGGGATCACGATCGCCAAGGCACCATCGTGCCCACATACCTATGAGCCCCACAACGATGAGGACCGTTCCGACATAAAATCCAAGAGCGAGTTGGCGGCGTTGGCGTAATTTCTCTTCCGGCCGTCGGAGGCGGCGTACAGGGCGTTGAGCAATGTGACGGGACAAGATAAGGAAGGGAGATAGCATAAACCCCGTGAGAAAAGATCCTGCGATGAGGGCGACCTGGAATACCAAGAGTGGCGTAGGCAGACGGTAGGTCTTGATGTATGGTGTAGTGACCGGCCAAATCTATCAGGTTATGGTTAGCATCGCTAATAGGAGGTGGAAAGGAACAATAAAAAGACTAACGCGTGCCATGGTGATATTGAGTAACTCCATGAACAATGCAGTGCCTCCAAAGCACACGAGACCCAATTCTCCAATGGTAAAGCCACGATGCGCAAGGCGTAGCGCCGCGTAAAGCGTGAATTGATAGAAGAAGCTGCATACCAGTAGCTCGAACTGGCTCATGTCTGGATTGATAAATTTATGATGATTACCCAGTGGGAGAAGACTGGAAATTGCGTACGCTGCCATAAACCTATTTTTGCGGATTCCAACCAGAGATTCAAGCCGAGTACCACGGATGATACACCGATGGTAAACAGGACATAATACCAGAGCCTGCTTCCTTCGCTACGAGGGACAGAACTTCTTTCGCCTTCGGGAGTGTTGGCGCGACGGCTATGCTGTGCTTCTAGCCAAGATGACGACCAGATGTGGATGAGGAGGAGAGTAGAACACAGAGTCGAAATATCCAAGATATTGAACCGTGAGGCAATTAGGGCGCCTAAGATATCGATCACGTCGGTTTGGCGAGGAAGTTGGATGGGATTCTCTATAAGCCATCCCGTAGGTAATAGACCTTGATTGGAAGGATTAAAGACCCGTTGCAAAGATGAATATAGCAGCGCAGATGCAATAAGAGGCCCAAACAGCAACGCTGTCAGAATGCCATCATCAGAGGATTCTCTGAAACGACATGAGACAATGGAATATGTTCGTTAAGCGAACCCACCTATAGTTTTTAGGAACAGACATCCAGATAAACCCGAAGTCAGACTTCCGGACGACAGGGGGCGCCGGACTCCTTTTGGTTTCTTTTAAATCGGTGGAACGACCGCCGGAGGTCGTGTAATGAAAACGAAGAGCGAGTGGGGAGAATGATATTAATTTAGGCGATGCTGCTGAAACTGATGGGTGTTTTGATATCGAGGCGTGTGCCCATATTATGTATATGAAGGAAGCGATGGATAATAACCATAATTCTGGCGCGAATGGGTTGGTTTCTCAATGACGGCACAGTCAGCTGCAACTCACCTATTGATGCCCATAGGATATCATCGCTATACGCGAACGGCGCCGGGCCTGGGTTTCGTAGACTCGCGATTTTTCCGGCCGCAACAACCGTCGACGCAAGCAATATTAGGCACTCTGCCCCTCGCCTTGCGTCAATATATATACTCATGCTTGACGAATTGTTCCAGAGTGGTACTTCGAGTTCTATTGCTGTGGGCAACATTGATCTATGAGCTAAGCCTGTAGAGAGTCGAGAGAGCAGATTCATGGAGTTCGTCAATCGCCGCGAAGAAGGTTCAAGGTTCGACGATGTATGGGGCCTTGGAGCAGGTGACCGAGACCGAGTGAAGGATAGGTGACGCTTTGTTTGACGAGAGCTACTCCGCGAATCGCTTCTTGGGCCCGACGTCTGAATGGGTGAAATCCGTGAATGATTACTTTCGGCACGCGACTGCTGGTTGTTGGCAGCACCCGAGCGTCGGCGCAGAACATTTGTTCGACCACGGGAGGTCTGGGGGGATTCCTCTTCTGTCGAGCTGTCATTATCACTGCTACTGTACATCGCCGAGCTAGGTCGAGTCTACTAAGTGCCAGAAACGAAATCGGCGGAAAAAGGAGGACGCACCTAGACGATCCTGCCTGGTAACTGGTGCTCCAATCCAAGGCCGGTGCATCTGGCGAAGTTGGCTGCACTTGCAGAACATACCAATTGGGCTTGCGCCTTGTCACAGAGCGGCCACTGTCTGTGATGGTATTCTTCCTCCCATCACTACGAGCTACGGCCTGCACAGAGCGTGGCGGACTGGGAGATGAGCGTGAACGCGGCAGCTTGAAATGTCGGGTATTTCAAGGTCGATGTGGACGTTGAGGTCGAACAGTTGAGTCTACCAAATGCACACTCTCGACAGCGGACAGTTACAGTACGACCACGCGCTCACAATCTTCCTCGTGATATCGAGTCGGAAAGCAAAGACAAATAAACTTAAGCGCCGACCTCTTGACTTCAACATTTCAACTTGCAAGTACTGTAGTACCCGAGCCTGAAAATATGAAAGCTATGTTCTTCACGAAACCATGATATCTTTATCATCTCCCTTTGTGCAATTCTATCTACATGAGTCGGGGCTGGACGCGTACTCGACTTTCAAGTTCAGACCTGGTCTTTGAAACGAATTTATGATGGACGCAGGATCTTTCTAAATTTCGTTGCCATCCCTCTTCTGGTCGAAAAAGAAAGGCTAAATGAAAGCTTTGAGGTCCTACACGGGAATAAAAAACAGTGCCACTGCGTCAAGTGCGTGCTATAAATGTCGACGAGCGCTCGCTCATACTTCCGAGTCGATCGTTCGAGTATCATACTGCATTAGCCGTCACGTACCAGAGACAGATGTACTCCTGGGACATTGATGCACCGCGCCCACCGGCGAATTTTCCTCCGCATCCATCACAAACCCCCGCCTCAAGCAGGCAACAAATGAACGGATCTATGTTTCTGGTTCAGAAGAAAGCTCAACATCCGAGAAGAAAATAAGTTAACAACGCCGGCCAATTCACGGGGACCCAGGGGGACTCATTTGTTGGCGTCACGCCCACTTGATTGAGCGTTTCGCGAAGGCCGGGCCCATCATTCCGACTTGTCTCCACCCACCGGTGGAGAGTACTCCTAATGGTACTGTGTAGAAGGACTCGTCCTTATCGTTCAACGTCACAATTTGGTATCGTTGGGACAGCTGGTACGCACCACGTATTAGCAGAGAACGCAGGTACTCATGACATATGTGCGCAAGTTAAAGTTGTTGATGAGATCAAGGAGCCATATTTTCTGGCTCTCAAGGAATTTTGGTGGCACCAGAGGTCCGCGAGTGACGACACTTCTCCCTCAGCTCAAAATAGATTCCCTCCGTGAGTTTCTGCTCAGTCCATTATTTGACAAGTTTCTCAACATGACACAGCGAAAATACCTAGCTAATACACTCCTTGGGGAGGGTAAAGGCCGTTATCCTAGGCCAGGGCTATCGATCGCAATGGCCGTGGCTGCAAGTGGCACGAAACAAGATGTACAGGGCTGATCCGCCACCGTCCTTTTTGTCCCGACAGGCGTTCCAACACCACCCAGATGTGAGAAAGCCCACAATCTTGCCATGAACGAATAAAAAGCAAGCTAACGGCATTAATATTTTTGACTCGAGTCTGTGTAGAGCTTCAGGCGGAGTATCCCGAATTCCAACCCCCGAAACATGGGTAAGTACTTACTCGTGCCGTCCATCGTGGTGATACACTGACGCCATTATCTTGATACCACCAGAAATCTGACAGCATGGACATCTAATGGGGTTCTTATGCTGAACACCTGTCTTCCTGTGTGGGCTGGCCAAGCTGGTTCACACTGAACTAGGGCTGGGAAAATTCCACGGACAGAGTCGTGGACATGGCTGATAGTTATGGGGGTGCTAACCTTCCTTCTAGAGCGTATGATCAAACTGGATCCGACAAGAGCGGTGTAGGCCGCGGCATCGTCTTCCTTGCTTGGGGAATCTGGGCGGCGAAGACAGTCGCCCAGCTGGATAAGGTCAGCTGATGGAACAACCTCTTTACTCTGGTTCTGTACATGCATAGCTTACTGAACAACTTTCGTCCAGCGGTTTCAGCGACCGCTCGAAACACAAGGCGTCATTGACCCCTTTAACCCCCACCTCTGTGAATTAGGCAAATGGGAGTACTGTTAAATGAATGTAATCGGCCGAGACACTTGAGTGGGTTGGCTGATACTGCCCAGCTGTACGCACAAAACCCAGGCGTGTGCACCGCACCAAATCCTCCGTTAGACTCAGGTTGCCATGGATTTCTTCCGTGCAAATCATTAGCCTTCTGGTATATTCTTCGAATTGATAGTATTGTTTTGCATCCTGATGCTACTAACTTACCAGTCGCTCCGAGCTCTGCGATTAACATTTTTATTCATCCGCGGACTGCCTTCTCTCAGATATTTAGGAGTGCGGGATGGGTACAATGTTGACTGTGCTATACTTTGTTTTGGTTAGTTTTTGGCTGTGGAAACTCCGATTCCTTCCAAATTTAACCGAATGTCGGTTCTGATGGGTTAGTCCGAGGGTCCACGCCTTCAGGGAGTTTGCAGGAACTCATGCCTCCACGTGGGCGTCCGTTTTGGGGTTCTAAGTACAGGTGCCTGGCTGCCGCGCCACCAGACTAAGTACTTATGCCACTCCAAACACCAAAAATCGTTAGGAGCAAATAATGTAAATTTAAGACAGCCAAGTAATGATATAGTACAACTCTATGGACTTTGAACACTTGTAAGAATTAACGATACATGCTGTGTCGACAGGTTAATGTATATACGTAAGAATAGTCCATGATCATCAGCGACTGCATGCAACGCGCGAGATGCCGACTATGAGAGTGAGTCCAGACGCCCATCCGGCGCGTATGTTGCATGCCTGGGATAAGATTGGGAGTGGGGTTGCATGCCGTTCTCTTGTAGCCGCAGCGGTGACTGGGGGCGCATGAGATTTTGCGACGGAGGTGGTGGTGGCAGATGAGAAAACCCGATAGAGTACTGAGGCTCCGTCTGGGAACGGCGATGGGGATATGCGAGGGCAGCCGAATATGACTCGCGCTGCGAGAGATGGGACTGGGAGTGGGCTGGTGCCGTCGCTGGTGGGCTTTCGGCAGACATGCTACTGGCAGTTTGGGAATCGTACGGGGATTGATGATACGAATAGTCAGGCTGTCGTTGTTGTTCACGTATACCGTCCATGCGCATCATATAACTGCCATTGTTCCCGTACGTGGTCGACATCGGTCTGTCCTCTGACTGGGGGGCGAATGCCTGTGAATCCATGGTGTACAAAGGGCCCGATATCGAGTGGCGAGCCGCTGGCGACATCGAGTGCATGGGAGGGGAGTGATACACAGAAGGGTACTGGAAGGGCTTTGAAGGGAGTGGCGCGGACATGGGAGGAAGCTGGAATGTCGGTGAAGCTGTAGACATCTGGGAGTCTGCGGGGTCGTTTACGACAAGCGGTTCCCAGGGAGTAGTGGCATCTACGACTTGAACGCTCCTGGATGGCATCGACGCGGTGATAGCGGACGGCGATAGAGAGCTGGTGCGAGTAGATGTGGGAGAATCGGCATCTACTGAGGACGAATCACGACTCGAACTGAAGAGCTGAGCACTCTCGTTGAGTTTGGGTTTATCCTTGCCGGTAGGGCCTTTGCCCAGCGCAGGACGGTTGGCAGGTGGCAGGTTTAATGCCTGCCTTAAGCAGTCATTTTCCTCCTCGAGCTCAGAGACACGTTGCTCCAAAGCCTAGCGTCGTCCAAAAGTTGGTAATTGAGATCAATTTCACATATAGCAAATTATGGACATACCTCTAAGTGGGCCGCCCTTCTCGCTCTGAAAGCCCGCTGCACATCTCTTGCACGGTTTGGAGGTAGATTGTCGTTGCGCTTGCGGCCTCGTTTAGAGGACATGGTAAGCGTGAGTAGTTGGGTGGCGAGAATGTTGGGCAACAAGATAGTGGAAGAGTTGGAACAACATATAAAGGGGACCGCCGAAGACGAATCTTAGATCCAATATGAACGCGATCGTTCACAGGTCTGGCCTTAACTATTCCCCTATTGGGTCGACCCTGGCCGCCGTTGTTCGTTGCCGTAGAGTGATGCCTGGAACCTGGTCTCCTATCCTTTGAGGAGGGGGCAAACAAAGACTGCTTACCTACCACAAGCAAGGCAACCAGTTTATTTTTCTCTACGGTGCGGGAAAATAATTATGCACTTACTCCGATAGGACACGGCGCGCGACGGGTATCCCCTATGTCTGAATCTCGCAGTTCGATGCCAATCTTGATTTTTGGCCTAAACTTTCCTATGTGACAGCTTCTGCCTCATTTTAGGAATCCCCTCCTGAGCTTAGTGCGGAGTCAATGAGCGATCGCAAAAAATACTCAATTCAAACTCAGACTTACCTCACGTGTCTTGAAGGACATCCAGCCACCGATTCCTGCAAAATTGCCACAAAAATGCCAAGATTCGGTAGAAATGATAATATGAAGGTAAGGTTTATACTGCTAGCGGTCCTGGTAGCCACGCGACGTACTAGTGAAGCCGCGAACCTCGATGCAAGCCGGCTACTGCCTAACTTTAAACACAGCACAAATAATCGCCTCTTAGCCTACGCTCTAGCTTCCTTCCTAGCAGCCACTTTATCCTTCTCCCTCTTCGCGAACAGTTTGTGGCGAGGAGCAGCTTCTTTCACCAGCTTCTTGTTAGCCGATTTATTCTGCTCGACGTACGACATATGTTGACCCCCACTCAGTGCCGTTAGCGATCCGGTCGTCCGTTGGGCCGCCGTAAATTTAGTTGGCCCGAAGTCCTTCGAAGTAACCGTACCCGCCAGGTCGCCTTCGCCGGCTCGGATGTCGGAGCCTAGGTCCGCTTCGCTTTCGTTCGCCAACAGCACCGACGACAAGAGCTCGATTTGCTCATCGCGCGACTTGTATACCAATTCAGGAAGGTCCTGCAGCCCATCAAGATGCGTAATAACTTTGAACGCATAACCTTGATCAATCAAAAATTGTTGGCGCTTCGTGCTGTAAAACATCTCTTGTGTATCCTTGGATACAAGTGAGTAAAAGAAGGCATTGAAGCCTTCGTCGTTGCGCCGTTTCGCTCGCAAGATGCGGCCTAAAAAAGTTAGACGGCTGTGTTACGATAACGGGGATCAATCCTGCGCACCTAACCGTTGCGCCTCTTGACGGCGTGACCCGAAGTGTGAGGATATTTGGATGAGGCAAGTTGCCTCTGGCAGATCAATTGATGTATCTCCCACCTGCGATGCAACATTCAAAGAGAAATGAAGAACATGGATGCATCACTCACCTTCGAGAGGAAGATGGTATTGACCCTTGGATCATGTTGGAATCTGGCAAGGATACGCATACGCTCGACTTGACCGACAGCCCCGTGGATGAAGAGCTTGTTTAACTTCTTGGCATAAGCCTATACATGCCGGTCAGCGAGTTCAATACGGATCTATGCCACCGCGGAGTATGCCTACCTCGAGGGCGAACACGTTGTCCGAAAAGACTATAATTTTGTCTCCTCTGTCTTCGTGGTACTTAATAAGGAACTGGCACGCTTGGAACTTGTTGGGGTTCATGCAATACAAAAGCATGCGCTTCCGTGATTGCTCCCGTAGGTATTCACGATAGAATTCTGGGGTCATCGGGCACCAGACTTCTGCGCACTGCGAGTGAAGGTACCACGGTGGTTAGTTTCCTACGGCTGTCAAGAAGTAGGAGCGCTTCTCGTCGTACCTGCACATTGGCTATGTGGCCCTTTGCGGCCAGGTCCCTAGTTTTAATGATAAGCAGCATACCACTCGGACAAACACATTACTTACATCCAATTTGCTTCGTACAGCTTCGGCCCAATCATGTAGTTCAAATCGGCAATCTTATCGTCCTCACGTACCAGGGTGGCTGAGAATGAAATATCAACGCAGTGTTCGCATGTATTCAGCAACATGTGGAAGCAGCCCATGAGAGAGAGGATGGGGCGATCCACTCAAAATTGTCGGAAAACTCCACTCACCAGTCAGACCGAGTTTAGAATGTGCCTTGATGGTGGTGACGACTCGACGAAACATAGCGGCAGGGACAACGTGCACTTCGTCTAGTAGGATGAACCCCCATTCCCTCGATGTCAAGAAGTCCATCATCTTCTTCGACTCGTGTGAACGGTTATGTGTGTTAGCAACCATCGAATATGTTGAGACGACGATACCACTTTCTCCAGCAAACTAAATGCGGGGAGATTGAGCGCCTACACCTGACATTTCGGTGATACTTACCTTTTCTTTCTGATCTGCCGTGAAAACTGCGCATTGACGGTCCGTGATGTTGGACCACTGCATAAACTGCTGGCGCCATTGCATGACTGAGACACTGCAAAGGGTGAGTGGAAGCGTTTCGTAACGATATCAAACCCTTACGAGGAAGTGCAAAGCACCAGACAAGACTTCTTGATAGTACAAGCCGCTGTGATGCCGACCAATGTCTTTCCAGCACCGCATGGAAGTACGATGATTCCAGATCGAGCGCGCCTAGCAACCCGTTAATTGGCATATCGGGGTGTGGCTGGGAGAAAATCGTTACCCATTCCCAAACATCTTACTCAAACTGGTTTCCTGGTACGGTCTGATGATGGTGGCTGGCTTGAGGTCGATGTCTAGATTAGGATTGATTGTGTCATTACGGAAGTCATATTCTTCAAGCATAGGGTATTCGAGTTCGTTGCAACGTTTCTTGACGTCCTACAGAAGGAAGTTGATAAATGTCAAGCCCCGACGATGCGCCAACCCACATCTATCATTGTATCATTGATCTCGAATGCGTGGACATTGTCGTCGTCTTCGTCTGCTTCATCTAAAATAATATCAGTGGGTGGGTTGCGTGTGTACGATACAAAAATGAAGATTCACCACCATCAACACCAACCACGGAAGTAAATATATCAGCATCTTTGGATGCACCGCTGAGCGCGGGCTTCCCATTCTGTTGGTCATCCTTGCGTTTATCAGCTTCCCGGGATCCTGGTATCACTAGGCCACCCTTGACCGGGGCCTTGCTGGTGGTAAAGGTGGAGGCCATGATGCTATTGTCAGCTTGAGGGGTGACTATACGGGCATCGCGAATGACTCGATCTTTCAGAAGTAATTGGAGTGTTTCGGGATGACTTGATTCGATGAAATAGCGGTTGTGCTTCAAAACGAGTTTGACCTTCCCGTAGCTTAATGTCCGTTCACGAATGAAGGATATGATACTCTCAGGAACGGGGACCTTCCGTCAACAGTCAGGTCACAGCCGTTTAGATGCCAAACTTCAATCAAACCTTGGACAAGCGATTGAGGACCTTACTATGGGGTTAGTTAAGGAAGAAATGAGCAACTGAGGACGGACTTCAATGATATCCTCCGTCTGAAGGCCGACAGAAACCGCGGCGTAGAGTGAATAGGAAGTGAGTTTGTATTCGTGTATGAACGCCGGTCTAAATTACGGTTGCTAATTGGTATCTACGTATGTATTGTGATACGCACCTGCTGACAGGTTCGCTGATAGCGGTGAGGAAGTCCTGTGCCTGCTCAGCTATTGGAGAAAACGCCTCGAGAATGATGTGGCCGTCTTCAGGACTTATCCATAATGGTCGTGAAGCGTGGTCCGGCTTGAGGTGTAACCATGAAAAATCTTGGTCCATGAATATATGGGAGATGAGAGCGTCTTGTTGTCGTCGATGTGCGTCGATCGAAGGTCCACCAACAGTATTGTCTACCATTCGCTTAGCCTCGGCCAACTTTCGCGTTAGAGCACTGAAGTTGATAGTCGCCCCTCGGGGGACGAGACCCTGTTCATCCGGAGGGGAGGGTGGAATAACGTCGTCCTCATTGTCGATGTCGAGGTATTCTCCTTGGTCCTTGGAACTTCGTGCTCTCTTGGCGGGATGAGATACCTCGTCTAAGACTTCGCTGAGAGTCAGTCAACACAGAACATTCAAAGAGTGTACCTTGTGCAATGCGCTTTCCAGACATGGTGGACGTTGTGGTTCAAGGAATGCAGTAGCGACTGACTCAAGGTCGGGATTGTATTAGATAATGAGCAGGAAGGCGGACTTCGAAAAAGTTCCACATGAAGGTTGCTGGTTGCTTCCTCCCATCATCTCGAAGCTCCTCGTCAGACATTCCCAACGATGTGGAAGCCAGCTACCCGTCAGATAACTGGAACAAACGATGGTGCGTCGTGCTCACCGTATACCCCCGTTCGTTGAGCTCACTTTCGTCTCAGTGCCTTTGGGCCAGCGACGCCGTTTTGGCCCAGCACCAACAGAAGAAGCAGCCCCGCCTCAACTTGCGCAACCTTCTCCGTCTGCGTATCCTAGACCGCAACACCAGGACAATAGCCCAGGGAAAAGAGGACGCGACGAGTCTCCCACCTCTGGTGACCCCAAAGGTAAGCTACCTTTGATATGTTCTCACTCCGCAGCTCGGGTCTTGGCTGTTGAGGTCTTTGCAGCGGCATTCGACGCTTTGAAGCTTTGGCAAGGCATACGTCTCGCATAGAACTCACTTATTTACGCTGACTCAAGATCTCTCGCTGACATAACTAACTTTTATTGTCTTGATGCTCCGTCTCTTGTCTCTAGTTGATCCTAACGCCCCCCGCAAACGACGCAGTCGATGGGGTGAAGCAAAAACAGAAATCCCTGGTCTACCTACTGCTATCTCTGCAGCGGGTGTTTCTCAAGCCCAACTTGACAACTATGCTATTCACCTTAGGTTAGAGGAAATAAATCGCAAACTACGCATGAATGATTTCATTCCTCCGGAACGTGAAAGGTTTGTCATTATACAACATAGCGCATATATTCTTATCCACTGCTATAGATCGCAATCCCCTCCGCCCACTTACGACGCCCATGGTCGCCGTACCAACACCCGTGAGGTGCGATATCGCAAAAAGCTAGAGGACGAGCGTATCAGACTCGTCGATCGCGCCATGAAAAACGATCCCAATTTCCGCCCTCCCGTTGAATATCATCAACAAAAGCGCTCTCAGAGACCTTCCGAGAAGGTGTACATACCTGTTAAGGAGTTTCCTGAAATCAACTTCTTTGGTTTGCTCGTCGGCCCCCGTGGCAACAGCTTGAAGAAGATGGAAAGAGAGAGTGGTGCGAAGATTAGTATTCGAGGGAAAGGCAGCGTGAAGGAGGGCAAGGCAAGGCCAGATCAATATGCTGATGACGCAGAAGAAGACCTCCATTGCCTCGTCATCGGCGATTCGGAAGACAAAGTAGCTACGTGTGTCAAGATGATCAACCGAGTTATCGAGACGGTTAGTGTCGCTAATGTATTTTGACGAACTCGACACTGATACTCTCCGACTCTTAGGCTGCTTCTACTCCCGAAGGGCAGAATGACCACAAGCGAAACCAGCTTCGTGAATTGGCCGCCCTCAACGGTACTCTTCGTGATGACGAGAACCAGATCTGCCAGAATTGCGGTGGTGTTGGTCATCGTAAATATGACTGTCCCGAACAGCGCAATTTCACTGCAAACATCATATGCCGTGTCTGTGGAAGTGCCGGGCATATGGCGCGCGATTGTACGGTCAACAAGGATCCGAATGCACCACCAATGGGTAGTCCTAGCCAGGCCATGGCCGTGAACAGGGGCGGGTTCGATTCGGAGTACGCTAGCCTTATGGCTGAGCTCGGGGAGTCGGGAGGGGACAATAACAAGTCACACTGGGCGGGACCAAGCACGGGGCATGACATCACTGGTGGAGGGTCTAACATTCCGCCATGGCGTCGTCCAGAAGTTTGGCAGACGCCTGCTCTCACGCAACCACAGCAAGGATATCGACCTCCTCCCCCTGGTTATGGAGGGTATGGCGGTGGAGGATATGGCGCCCAAGCGTGGGCAGGGGCAGGATACACCCCCACTACAGGATACGGTGCTCAGGGTCAAGATTACTCTGCTAATTATGCATCCTACTATCAAGGCCAATACGCTCAACAACAGACCAGCTAATCGCATCAGGACTCACTATTCTGACATGTCTCAGCTCACTAAAACCAAATCACCTCACCTTTCTTCACTTGTAGATCCCGCGCTCTTGCGTCACGACCTCATCACTCCTTACCTGTTCCATGTTCCCCTTACCCATATTGTCAGCCAGCTGCACCGTCTCTTCACGACGTCTCTTCACAACGCAAATACGACAGGTATTCCACGTTTCCGACTCAGGGCTTGTACAAGAATGTAGGCACTAATCATCGACTGACGCGGTCTCAACAGGCTTGCTCGTACATGTTTTTAATATGATTTGGTTTATCCTTAATCGAAACGCATCCTGAGTACGTCTAAGATGAAGCAAGACCTCGGTAATACTATTGTTTCTGCCTACGTTTCTTCTTGCGTGGCGGGTTCTCGGAGCTTGTGTTTTTCCTTTTCTTCGTCGGGTCCTTTGTCCTCTTGACGAAGCATGACACAAAGAAGCCGTTTGTCCCGTCTTCGCCAGGCGAACACCGAATGAGAGACTCGGCAGATTCTATGAAGCGAGTGTTATCTTTCTGCAGCATCAGCTCATTCATAGACCGTACCTGGAGCATTCATCTCGCTTGGGAGACCTCGACGAGGCCAGGTTGGAAGAACGTCCTCTTTTGGAGCGAGTTGGAAACTGTTAGCAACTGCTTCGTCGGATGCTAGGGCCTGTTGAACAACGTGTTCGTTTTCTGCGGCATGGATGCTGCAGGTCGAGTAGACGATCCTTTGGACAGCGGGAACTGCGAATAAGTCAGTTACTGAATGAGATGCACGGTAAAACTCTTAACATTTCATAGCATGTTTGATCATCGATAATTGAAAGGCTGCTAATTTGTTCAGGCGGTCACTAGTTTCTATTTCGTTTTCGGCATCTGCAGGGCGCGCAGCCAATAAGTAGTCTTTCAAGACAATGCATAGGCCACGTATATTACCTGTTTCCACGAGATAGTCGAGCCGATTTACGATGCCGGAGCCGCTGCACGAAGGATCCAGCAAACTGCAAGCTCATGAAGTCAACCATAATTGCCCCTGGACCCATACCACCCACGACTCACATATGTGTTGCTCCAGCAAAACGTGTATCCGATGGGTCGATGGTCAAGAAGTCCGCGTTGACAGGTTGTACATTCTGACATCGGGCGCTCGACAACATATGTTTGAGGGTGGAAAAGCGCTTGAAGTCCCGTTCGAAGGCATACAGCTTCCAAGGGGGGATGCGAGGTCAGAAGGTACAGATCATAGTGTAATCAACCCGGACCTACTGTGCCTTTGCCACCCATGAGCGCGGACAGGTGGGATGTCTTATTTCCAGGAGCTGATGTAGCATCGATGACGGTAGCGGTCTCCGTGGAGGGAGGGTTTAGAACAATAGCAGGAAAGCATGAGGCCTTGTCCTGAAGGATGATCTTTCCAGATAGATACGCATCGTCTTCGTGAAATAGGGTTCGGGGTGCAAACTGCAGTAAATCCGGCACGTGTGCGTCCTTTCCAAAGCCAGTGCTAATGACAAGGCGATAAGGCAGAGACGTGACGAAGCAGAGGCGACTCACTGTGATTCAAACGGCCCTGAAAGCACGAAGCCTCGGGCGAGGAAATAGTCAATAGCATCGGAGCTATTCCATAGGAGAGTGTTCACGCGTGCGTAACGAGGTATGTGTTCTGTCAACAAGGGGAGCTGCTCAGTCGCTGCCGAGCTGAGTTCTAGGAGGTAAGACGGACCAGCGCGCGGATCGCCGCTAATAGCAAGATCCTTCGCATCCTTGACGCCCCGCTTGATCTTGATCTTCTGAAGCTCTGCACTGAGGCGGGTCCTGTGACGAAGAATTGCCTGTTTTATGGGCCCATCCCCTGCTTGGATACCTCTGGCCAGGAGGAGGTCATGAACGAGAAGCAATGCGAGATTTGGGGACTTGATCTTCTTGTTCTCCTCCTTCAGTAACTTGGCTTGGGAAATCACCTCTGTAAGGACCGATTTGACTGTCACCAGTTCGCTTCTGCGTGCTCTGCAGACTGATTATCTCTCACATTTGAGGGTTTCGATGACGAGAGCAGCAGTTCTCTTCCTGTCCTTTGCGACAACGGTGCCCAACAAGCCCTTGATTGAGCCCTTCCTTGCGTCAAGCGAATCAAGCACCTTAGCGGCCTCGAGGTAGAAATTCATCGATTTAATGCTATATACACAAAATGGAACCTTCAGCGTGTGTCCCCCCGAGCTAACATCGAAAGACGGTACATTTGTCTCTATCAGAAGGTGGCTGATCATAGTCTGGAGGTAGAAAGGAAGGAGTCAGCGGACAGTTCTGAGGTTCGGTGAAGAAAGAGGGTCAGAATTGTTTTGGCGTCACATCTGAGATAAAGCTCAGTCGGACAATGTAGATAATTAAGAAAGAACATCATAAAGCTGGGTACAAAATGAATTGTGGACTCACATACTCGACCAAAAAGACTGAAGTTGAGGGTGCAAATGGTAAATTTGTGTCAGCTCGGAGGCTATATACAGGTGGATTTTAAAACTCCGACAGTATTTTCTACTATGAGTGATCGAGACGCGTGCCCGGCCTGCACGCCTCCACCACCACTGCTCCTTGCTGAGTGCGTGTCCTATGTTCATATCTGATGGCTTCTAACCTTTTCTACTTCAGTGGCCCCAGTTGAAACGACTCTTTACGATTTACTTGGCGTTGCCCCAGATGGTAGCGAAGGTACGTAGACTGTCAAGCTTTGGTCGTTCGACCGCTTAACTGCACTTTTTACTGCCAGCTGACATAAAGAAGGCCTACCGAAAGAAGGTATAGCCTACCCATCGTGAGCGACGTGCTGCTGACATTCTTTAGGCCAAGGAACAGCACCCGGTAGGTCTTCGCCAACCAGTGATTTCTTCACAGGAAAGGCTGACGTTCTGCGACGCTATTTAGGACAAGGTACGCGTTCCACCCCGCTTGTGATGATTTCCCATCTGATAAATTGCTTCCGTAGAACATCGATGACCCCCGGGCTAGTGAAAAGTTCCAGGAGATGGCCGCTGCGTACGTTCTTCCTTCGTCATGGCCTTCCGTGGTTCCTGATTGCTACCTTCTTTGTAGCTATGAAATCCTAAGCGATCCGGAAACGCGAGAGGTCTATGACATGCACGGCATGGCTGGTTTAGAGGGATCAGCAGGATCGGCAGGCATGAATGAGGCAGACCTCTTCTCCGCTTTCTTTGGTTCGGGCATGTTTGGATTCGGCGGACCACGGAGGAATCAAGAGTCGGTCATCCCTTATGACACTACTCTGGAAGACCTGTACAATGGCAAATCTGTAAAGATGAACATGGAAAAGGAAGCCGTCTGCGGCCTATGCAAAGGGCATGTTTTTCTCAGACTCTCTGCGAACTTATAGTTTACCCCAAATGTTTAGATCGGGCGCGCGAGGTAACGCAAAACCGAAGCCTTGCGTAACCTGCGATGGGAAAGGCTGGACGTTCGTGCAGACACAGGTAAGCAGAATTCCCTGAGAGTCTTGACCCTTTAATTATTCTCAAACACGTAGGTGGCTCCTTCCGTGATAGGAACCTCGCGAAGTAACTGCCACAGCTGTGAAGGAACTGGTTCTAAGCTTCGAGAGAAAGATCGGTAAGATAAGTGGATCCTCACACGGCCTTGCTCATCAGTTTCGCAGATGCAAGAAATGCAAAGGGAAGAAAACAACGACGGAGAAGACCCGGCAGGAAATCTTCATCGAGAAGGGCATGGAAGACAAACAACGGATTGTTCTCTCTGGTGCCGGTGACCAACGCGTAAGATATATCTTCTGTAATTCTGTACTATGTTTGACTTTTTCATTTTTCAAGCCTGGACAGCCTCCTGAGGACGTCGTCTTCGTTCTGCGTTGTGCTCAGCACGATAGCTTTGAACGCGCGGGCGACGACTTGCTCATGCATGTTTCCATCACACTTTCTGAGGCCCTCCTAGGGTTTTCACGTATTCTGATCAAACATCTTGATGGAAGGGGTATACACCTTCGAAGTCCCTCAGGTAAAATCATCAAGCATCATGATAGCATTGTGCTGCGTGGTGAGGGCATGCCAAAGTACAAACACCCTGATCAGAAAGGGGATCTCTACGTTATCTTTGACATTGAGATGCCCGATGAACAGTGGCTGAAGTCTGTCGACAAAAAAGTACGTGTACGATCCTCTATGGTCTCGTTCCAATCCAACCCTGTATTAGGCCTTGGAAAATGCCCTACCTCCAAAGAAGCGGGACGTAGAACCACGACCCGCAGTTGTTGACGAGGCTGCATATGAAGAGAGCGATATTGTGGATGTGCGTTCAAGGTCTTTTCCGGCTGGAGACTTCTTTGACCAGGGCTTTGCGTCACAGTTCGGTGGAGGGGAAGATGCATGGGTTGATGAAGACGAAGACGACGAGTTCGATGAAGGCCACGAACCCGAGTGTCGCCCACAGTGATAACCTTGTCCGTCTCTTCGCATTACTTGAGGACATACCTCCACTCCTTCCCTGCTTAGTTTATAGAGTTTTCTTCATAGTGTAGATGTACCGTATACTCTAATTTACCCGCGCTAATTATATGAATTGGATATAAACCTATTAGTAACTGTGGGAAACATTTTCCCGAATAGATGAGTTAAGTCATTGGAGTGGCACCGTGCATCGACTTCGCCGGCGTGCGCACGATGCCGCATATTCTGGGTTCTGATGTTCAAGACATTCGCCTTCACCGTCGCCTTCCTTGTTGTTCACGTCCTTTCTCAGTCACCCAGAATCTTAATCTACTCAGCAACTAGAGCATTTCGTCACGACTCCATCCCAACCGCGATCGAAGCCTTACAAAATGCCAGTAACGCGATTAACGTTCGCTTTGACAGCACCGAGGACCAGGCTCTCTTCAATGACCAAAATCTCGCCCGATACGATGCTATATTATTTCTGAGTACGACCGGAGAAGGTGAGTTCGGATATGAAGTCACCCCCTCTTACCATTGAATGTTGAATTTCGGCATGAAAGTGCTGGACGACGCGGGGAAAGCGTCTTTCCAGAAATACCTAAACTCCGGCGGAAATTTCATTGGCATTCACTCTGCCTCGGACACGCTAGTCAACGCCACGTTTTACGAGCATGAACTTGGTTTGTAACCTAAATTCAAAGTCATACTGTGCGGGATGTGCTGATCCACATTTAGGGGCGCACTTCGACTACCATGCTGACCTCCAGGAAGCTGTGAGTGACTTCCGTCCTTTAATAATGCTCCGTGGAATTTATTTCTGATTTATAGACCGTCGATGTCGTCGGACCATCCCATCCAAGTACCGATAAACTACCCCGCCGTTGGCAAACTCGGGATGAATGGTCAAATACACCTACCGTCAGCCCTTTAAATATCTGAGACGTATAATCCTCGCAGGTACAATTTCAAATCCGATCCCCGAGACGTTGGCGCCGTCGTTATTCTCTCCGTTGATGAGTCAACTTACTCTGGTAAGTAATAGCTGGTTTGGGGGTTGTAGCGTAGATTGGAAATTTACACACCGTTTCTAGACACCGGGACTCGCAGGTTCAACCAAGGCACCCCGCACCCAACGGGCAAGTAAATACTAGATGCATCTTACACAACTCTCATGACCTCTATTTCGTAGCATGGTACCAAGAGCACGGTGCAGGCACCTCTTCTGGTGGTGTGTCCGGCCGCAGTTTTTACACCAGCCTAGGACACCTCAATGAAACTTGGAGGGTACGCCAACACTACTTCTTTGACCAAGCAGTACCTTATTTTTCTCTGGCTGGCAGGATGAAACATTCATGGGTCATGTTCTCGGCGGAATTGTGTGGACGTTAGAGGCCAATACAACCAAGGCTTTCAACAATAGTGCATTGGTCGGAAGCGATGGAGGTCCTCCAACGCCCACAGGAAGCCAAAGCGGAGTATCCGGAACGAGCGACGCAACGGGGACACACACGCCCTCGCCGACCAGGTATGTGTGAGCACAATTGAAGTTATCGTTTGCTCTAACGCGAGACTGGCAGCAACAATGCCACCGCGCCCATGGCTTACGGCACTCTACTTGCGGTCATGTTCAGCACATTAGCAGTTGCTCTTTACCTCCTTTAGTCTGTACGAAATAAGTTTCATTCATACCCACTGCCGTGCATCTTTCCGACAGTTCGCACCAACTCCCGGCTAACGTGGATCACGACTCGACCAATACTTCCCGTGTGGGTGAAACCACAGCGGGAGAGGTTAGCGCAGGTAGATACACCATGACTAAGTCAATTAAGCCCATAGATATTAAGTAACTCAACTAACATTTTTAGGTGCGAGTCAGGGAAGTATGTTTACTTCTTTGTTTTGCGTTTCCTGCCCTCGGTGCCACTAACTTCACCGCCACTCAGCTCATCTCCACTTGTACCAGTCGTGACTCCACCGTCCTTCTTCCCTGCCTTGGTGCGCTTGAGATGGTGCTCAGGGATCCACTCTTCCTGATAGCCGCCCGCACCGGAGGCGGTCACGGTACCTGTGGGCGCACTTACGGATTGGACGCTCGCCTTTCCACGGGGCTTCTTGGTTTGAGGCACAAACGAAAGGTAGGCGAAGTACCCAAGACCCCCACAGAAAGCGGCGACGATGAGGTAAGTAATCAAACTGGGTTTGTGGCCAATTAATACCATTAGACGCAGGTGAAGGGGATATTAGACGCACAGTTTGAGGTCAAAGATGGAACCTTCGGGTTCAACGATAGCAACGATCGAATCATAGGCTATTGTTCGCAGTTTTTCATCCTGCGGTTAGGTTAGTCAGAGCCAGGGGGCGGACGGATTTGGGACCAACATACATCGCTGAGGTGGTCCAGCCATACGCGTAAGCGGAGGTCTCCGGGCTAGACCAATGTGAGACGGGTTTACACGCATCACTACTGCGCCCATACCTTGAATCTAGGGGGTATGTGGTCAGCCACAGGAGATCGTCGAACGCGGAAATGACTACTCACTCGCTGTGGAAATTATAGGGAAGGTTTATTTTCAGACCCTGCGGGACTTGGACGTCGTATTTGACACTCGTAAGCTACCGTTCCGAAGTCAACATCGCGAACCACGGCGAAAGCGACAGGACCACTCACATTCTTGATGAGTTTATCAGTCTCCGGGTGGTGAACAGAGCCCGCAACGCTAACAACTGTAACAACCCGAGGTGTCTTGTTCTCTACGGCAATAGAAAGTTGGTTCTTTTCTCCGTTAACGACATCTGTTGGACCGGTGAATAGACCATAGGGGATCAACGAGTACCCCTTCTACGCACGTCCGAATGGATTGCTCTCAGCAAAGGACCCAACCACCGACAATTCCGGTACGGTTTCCGTTTCTTCTCCTATTGGCGAAGCTGCAAAAATTTGTTATGGGTGTGGCCTGATCGGAGCGTAGAGTACGGACATGCGAGAACGGTATGAAAGGCCAGTAGAGAGCAAGCCCCAATGAGATATTGACCAATGCGCATCGTAAAAAGGAGTGCTTGGAGAAGGAAAAGAAGAAAACAATTAGTGGACGCGATTTACAGTGAAAGCAGAGAATGAGTTGGTCGCCACGTATGTTCGCTCACGAACGCGTGCAATCGACACCAAATAGACGTACACAGAACGGAATCAATACAGCAACTAAGATTAGATATTATGGTACTTTCTTCTTTAACAGCTCCCGTGCAACTTCATCGTCCTCCGCAGACTTGTCAGGTAGCCAAAATGCCTAAAGAATGGTGTTCAATTTCAACTACGAAGTAGAGACGGTTTGGATTTACCAGTTCTGCCCCAGCCGTACACATCATAGCATAACGAGGATTGAATCTCACGCATCTCGAGGGGCCAGGGTGTCCTTCTAACGAGGCCAAGGGCTGCAAGCGTAATGGATGAACCTTGAGGTCGATTGGCCCTTCTCGCGTGGGTAGATCTTGCACGTCCCAGATGGCAATCTTGCCATCGAGGCTACCACTGATCACATATTTGCTGTCTGGCGTCCAGCAGACTTCTTCCCCGCTGTTGCCTTTGGAAGGCTCAATCGACGGTGGAGTTCCCATTCTACGTCGTTCTAATCCAGTGTGGCCTTCCAGCTTGGCGAGCAAGTGGCCTTCGAACGCGTCTAGTATATAATGGGCATCCCCGGAGCAACCGACCAGGAGATATTTGCCGTCACTGGAGAAAGACATGGACGTCATATATATAGGTCGAGGGGGGTATGAGATCAGGGAAAGAGTGGGGTCTTCAAGAGTTATCACTAGGAAAGGTGCTTTGTCGAAGCTCGCGTGATCGTACAGAAGAATTCTTGAGTAGTGATTGACCGCGACGGCGAAGACGAGACCTGATAGATCATATGTGACTATCGGGGTAGAAGGCACAGCGAGAAGGCCTCTGCAGGTTGGTGTACGGAGATCCCATAGTCGAACAGTTTTGTCCATAGATCCAGACATGAAGCCATCGTCTACAGGGGACACTTCTAGTGACACAACTCTATCTTTGTGCCCCTTGAAATATTGCAAGTATTTGTTGTCGTGCAAGGAATGGTACCGTACGGTATCGTCTTCTTTCGTCGACGCGTGGACAATTGAAGTACTCTTGTGGGTGAAGCGAGGTAGATCAACTCCGTACTTTTTCGAGTGTAGTGTTTTCAAGGGCCTACAGTAAGATGAGGCTTAATGAATTTGATACGTGAATGAGGAAACTTGCTTGCCGGATCTGCAATTGTACAAACGGAACGTCTCATCCTCAGCTGCTGTGATCACCTGGTCCCCTCTATCGTCAAAACTAATTCCGGTGATATGCTTTGGTCCATTACTCGACGCCCTGCCACCGGGGGATGGAGGTGGCGTAGCCTCCACCGCGCCTTTGAAGATCTTCGCCGGTTTGAATTTCCCCTAAGTCAATCATGAATTTCGCCATTTGCCTATGCGTTCAAAGAATGCAATCACCATTATTTGATTGGTCAGTTTCAGGCTCAACGGTGGGGGATTCTGGGCAGCAGGCTGTTGCGGTTGCGGTGCCATAGTGGTCAGTGGATGTTGGATGTTGAGAGTAAGGCGCGTCTGGCAAGATGGATCGGAGTTGTAATTTTTCTCACCGTGACTCTCAACATAAGGCTGCTATGGCAGAGAATGGCGACGAGTCTGCCAAACTATGGAAGGTGAACAGAACAATACACGAACTCGTCAATGATAGAGTGAGCACCGTACCATCTTGATTGTCTCCTACTCGCCCTCAAGCTCGTTCCAGGGTTTCCTAGTTTCAGACGAGGAGATTTCAATGGACCTGGCCACATTTCGCGCTACCTATGCCCCCCATGGCTCCCTAGAGTGAGCAAAATCCTCCTAGACATGCAGAACTACAAGATGGCATCCTGATCTCGTCGGACCAGTCGCTCCCAGTTGAATTTCTTCACCAGCTCGAAGACCAATTCAACGGACCAAATTTTCGTATTCTTTACCGAAGAAAGAAGTGTAGGCGTCAAGACCATGCGCAAGTGCGTAAGGCTATGTTTCTTTTGCCATTCCATTCCACTTATCGCGTTCGATCCTTAGGCTCCTCGGCATTCTGGAAGAAAAGAGCATCAACCGCGGTATAATTGTGTTCCCTGGTAATATGACACCGTCGGCGCGGAAGGTAAGTATTATCACGCGTCTGACGCTCGCGCTAATACCACTTATGGCCAGGTCATTGTCGCGATGGCTGCTCAGTACAGATTGGAGGAGTTCTCCGAGGCAGATCTACTTGTCAACATCACCCACCATACCCTTGTTCCCAAGCACGAGGTCCTGAGTCCTGAGGAAAAGAAAGTTCTTCTAGAAAAATAGTATGTCCCTTATCCATCTTCTTATGCCCTCATCCATGATCTTTACATACGTTACAAAGCCGGCTGAAGGAAACCCAACTTCCGCGGATTCAAATGGCGGACCCTGTGGCTCGGTATTATGGCCTACGGCGAGGGCAGGTCGTCAAAATCACTAGACCCAGTGAAACCAGCGGTCGATACGCTAGCTATCGCATCTGCTTCTGAAGGCTTACTTGTTTCAATGACACGCCGTTATTCACGGCTCTATTGTTATCGTATCTTTGGGCTTCAACCCAACGCTTTTCATATGTAACTTCTATCCAACTAATGTAATTGCTATACTGACTGGGTCCAAGCTTTACTCGCCAAGCGCGCGGCCAAGAGATCTAGCCCACCATTGTCCCTTGACTCTCCGAGCGATCCATGGCTACGATCCCGTTTCTCAATCGTACGAAGATATGCGAAGCTCGTAGGGTGTTGTGGTGTCCTTCAACTTCCCTACGCCCACGCGGCGAGGACTCATTAGGTGTGGTGTAGTCAAATGCAGAAACTTTCCTGGTCTTCAAACTTTCTCCACCGTTTCTTCTCTTTCAATCCACTGTAATCGGTGCGTGTGTCGACCGGATTCTATTTCGAACCCCCCGTGCTACCGTTGCCCCGCATGCAAGATCGTGCATACGTACCCACTTGAACTTCTGCCGGCTCCCCGGATGCCGTTACGACAGATGTTCTGTGATGTTCGTCTTTGACGGGCACGAGTCTCGCAATGTCCGGTTGTCTTCGGTCCCATCCCCCGGTGTTCAAATAACCTACGTCTATGCGAATGGGGCATGTGGACTACAAGAGCCTACCGTGTGTCCCCGGGCAATACAAACTTCGACGAACAACTAGAAGCGTTTGAGGTTTACATCAATATTACTTGAAGTAAACTCATCAGTGTGTCCTCCTTCTGTATTCAGGCTCTGGAGCTTCTGATGTGCCTTCATTCGATAAGCCAGAATTACTCTTGGGTCATAAGGCAACTCTACGACCTACTAGAGCGCTCGCTAGATCTAGCTAATGGAGCCCGGGGGATCAAAGTTCAGTTACGAGCATGGTAGGCCCACCATCTGTGCCGGCTGGTTAGATCCTTACTTCTCCTGGCAACTCGGGGGTTGATATAAAGAGACAATCGTTTCAAGTACATGCATGCAGAACGTCAGGATGATGATACAAGGAAGGACATGGCTGACTCATTCATTGCATTGGCATCTACTCTAAAATGCATTATGCCATTCCGTGAACATGCCTTCCGGCCGTTATCGGAGGAATATCCATTGATGTAACTCCGTAGCCTATTTCTGTCAAATGTGCTGCATTTCGGTCCGACCTTAACAGCTAAACGCTCTGACCACAAAGCACATACGTCGCTGAATAGGTATGTTAACAACCGGATTTGCTCATTTTACATCCGTCAAACCTCTATGTGTCGAAAGAAGTCACACCTGAGCTCAACTAAGATTCATTGACAATACTTTCCCAACCAAATCTACGATTTTTACATAGATTTTCAAAAATCGGTCCACCTCTGAGCGACAATTGTATTTTATGCGACGCCTGCATGACATGAGGCCAGCCGCAAGCCGCGCGGCAGCATTTGGCGTACCCTGCGAGCCTCGGATAGGTTGAAACTCGTGGATTGAGGTGAGAACCATGCCGACAATTTGACTAAGAGGATTGGAATATCGTAACCGCCGTCGCCTCCCACTGATGCGCTTCACCGATCCAACGTAGATCTGGGCACGCTGCTCGACCAGATGGCTGCAGGGATGATACATGTGTACGTTGGCCCTAGTTTCTCGGCCAATCTGGGTGGGCTTTGGCGTACACTAGCGACAATGCCAAACTATGCCGCTCCAAAAGCTTCCATGTACATACCACCCAACCTCAGCTGGCTTCCATGGTCCATCTTGAGATGTAAGGGGTCGTGGGAGAAATCTAGCTCGTGGGCCATTTACCTACAGGATGACTGAGATGCACGACTCTGTTGTATTTTCCACTTTAAATTTCTTCGCCTCGTGTCGGGCCCCCTTCTGAATATCTATTGAAGAGAAATTTGCCGTTCTAGTTTCATACCAGGTCTTAGGTCTCCGTCGAAACGTTGTAGATCCCGCTTAACAAATGTCAGGGACTACAGCCACAGTCCACTGTGGTCACAGTACGGTTGCGAAATCTCTGTCCGTTGCAGTATTGATTTCCATGATTTGTCCAAATAGGTGGGGGTTTCGAAATGATAGTTTCTTTGACCTGTCGATATCCGCCTGCCCTCTCGGAGGTTGCAGCAGACGTATGTCCGGGCGTCTGGTTTCAATATTAGTATGTCGGCGCTCCTTGCCGTTTCCTCCTTCCGCACAAGCTTATATCCATATGTTCCTAGTCCTTAGGAGCGTCCATTAGTGGCTTGCGCCGTACAACGCCTTCCTTGATCTCATCTCTCGCCGGAGATGAATGACACAACACACTCGTGTCAATCGAATCTGCAGATTCGCTCCTCCTACTCAATAATCCTGCTCACTCGATTCGGGAATAAACACAATCTCATGGGAATAACGATTTTATGCCTACCTATAAATCTAGTCCGGTGTTGAGCGAAAAGTCCTCATCCACAAGTTGTACTTACCCGCTTCTCCTACCATTACTTTCCTCTCCACCATGTCTTCTCAGCCAACTCAAATCGTCCTCCCTGACCTCCTCGCCATGTGCCCTCTGAAGGGATACACAAACCCCCACTACAAAGAAGCAGCTGCAGAATCAGTCGCTTGGATCGACAGCTATAACGTCTTCACCGACAGGAAGCGTGCCTTCTTCGTCCAAGGTTGCAACGAGCTCCTAGTCTCTCACACCTTCCCCTACGCACCGTATGAACAATTCAGAACATGCTGCGACCTAGTCAACCTGCTCTTTGTCATCGACGAAGTAAGCGACGACCAGAGCGGAAAGGATGCCCGCGCCACTGGCCAGGTATTCCTCAACGCTCTTGGTGACCGTGACTGGAACGATGGCTCTTTGCTATCCAGAATCACAAAAGAGTACGTTTTCTCGCTTTCAAGTTCGATCGTTCGGCTCACATATTCTCTATCTAGTTTTAGGGCCAGGTATTTCCGCCTCGCTGGACCCAACTCTTCCCGTCGATTCTTGAAGCATTGCGAAGATTATATCAACGCAGTATCCATCGAGGCTGAGCTCCGTGAAAGGGGCGAAGTCTTGGACATTGAGCCCTTCACTGCTCTTCGTCGCGAAAACAGCGCGATTCGCCTTTGCTTTGGTCTCTTCGAATACGCACTCGGCATCGATCTACCTGATGAAGTATTCCAAGACAAGACATTCCAGGACATGTACTTCGCCGCCGTCGACATGGTTAGCTGGAGTAACGTAAGTCAAATGTCACTACCGCAAGCTACTATTGTTGAACACACTTGCAGGACGTATACTCCTATAACATGGAACAAGCCAAAGGGCACAGCGGGAACAACATCGTTACCGTCCTCATGAAATCTAAGGGAATGGGGATTCAAGAGGCTGTAGATCACGTTGGCGTCCACTTCCAGCAGATCATGGACATATATATGGAGTCAAGGTCGCGGCTGCCATCGTGGGGGCCTGAAGTCGATGCCAACATCGCCCGCTATGTTGAAGCACTCGGTCACTGGGCGAAAGGAAACCTCGAGTAGGTATCTTCATCTTGTGACGGTAATTTTTTCACTCACGGCTTCGCCCTCAGCTGGAGTTTCGAAACTCAGCGTTACTTCGGTGCTGAGCACCTAGAGGTAATGGCAACCAGAGTCGTTACTCTAAGGCCCCACGGTTCGCCCGAGGATTTCGACGAATAGATCGGAGAATCACCCCCTCCCGGTAGTCGCCCCATAAAGAATAAAATTATTGAACTTCGTAGTGTACATTATCTTTGTAATTCTTTCCCTCTTCTTCACCTTATGTATAACAATAATGTAGACTTCCATAATGCATCTTTGATCTATCTATCACTTCACAAGTACTAGCAAGATTGAGAGAAACATCCCTCCGGTCTGTACAGCATCATTCAACCCGAAGACGAAGACGAACGGAAATCTGTCAATGATTACTACGGTCGACCGGAATTCATTTCAGAAATTATGTTGTATACTGGGACAACTGCATCCGATATGTAAACGCCGACCTTCTGAAAATGGGTTTGACTCCTCCCCCTCTGTGCCGGTTGTGGCGTTTCAAGTGAAAAACGGATATTATTACAACACAAAAGCACACGTTATAATCAGATTGATGATACATGTTAGAGATGACAGTTGAATCTGCTAAATTCAAGGAGAATTCTATACATATAACCAACGGCCTAACTCCTCAGCCCATCGGGACAGGCTAGAGGTGGTGGTAGATTCGAATGCTGCGCTCAGAGGGACCTCTTCGCCTCCTGTCCCTAGCGAAGCCGACTCTGCAGGAGTCTCTGGGGGTGTCAATTGGCCTGAAGATTCTGCTAGACCTCGGCGGGTATACGGCGAAAGTACACCAAGCCCGCTTCCCCCAACAGAAGTAAGATAAGGTTCATAGCCGTCGCGTCGTAGGTCCTCGATCAGGTCAGATAGGGCATCTTCGTGGAAGTCTATGGTACAACGCAAGGTTAACTCCAGGCACATTATGATCCTAGTAAAAAGTATACCGTCAGGTACAAGGGTAACTGCACAACCTCCGCCGCCGGCCCCAGTGAGTTTGGTGCTTAACTGGTGGGCAGCAGTCTTAGCTCTGATAGCTTCCAAGGAAGGATGGGAAACGCCGAGATTCGCCAAATGGATGTGGTTTTCATTGATCAAGCTCTGAGAATGCGTGTTCGGATTGTTAGGAGGCCGGATTGAACAGCATCAGAGACTCACTGAAAGGGCGGAAAGCAATGCCTCGCGGGACACTTCCGGATCTGCCAACGCACGCCTCCCCTCATCACTGATAGCTTGAATGGCGTCTAGGATTCCATTAACAAGGTCCGGCTCCTAAACAAACACAACATCAGATAAAAACTTTACTTCTTGAAAGAGTAAGCCACACCTCTAACTTTTTCTGCCCGACGCCGGCAACCAGCTGTTTAGTGTCACGGGGTACCTTAGAGTTAGTGAGAAGGAATCTCAAGGACTTGAATCTACGGCGGAAACAATGAGCGGGAGACGCCACGAGTCTAGTCATCAGAAACTCACCCTTGTATACCCTCCATTCCAGATGGTTTCCCGAAACCCGCGCGAGTATAAGCTAGAGCGCCACCAAAGACGGCGACGCTGTTATCTACGCCGCTGGGGTTACCGTGTAGGATCTTCTCCGCCACGAAGGCCCACCGATTGACTTCCTCCGCTATTGCTGGAGTAATGGCCTTACGTCCCTGATGGGAGAAATGAAGATGACCTGGATCGCTGGGCGAATCTGACGCGCGAGTGGGTTTAGGTATGGTCGGCAAGGAGATCCGTCTGTGAACGAGGAGAAGGGCCATGGCCGAGCATGTGGAAAAGGATGCAGAGGAACCAAGGCCAGCCCCAACAGGAAGAGTCGACCGTGCGGTGAAGTTAAGCGATGGTCTAAATGTGTCGACATAAAATTAATTGTGTACTGATCCTACTGCTGAGAAACGGGTACCTGTCGCGCGCAAGTTTCATATAAATGTAGAGGAATGCAAGTGCTGCTGCTTGTGCACTTTTTTTACCTTCTAAATGGGCGAGGGGTCCGTGTTGAATTGCCTCGTATAATTTTTGATCCACTGAATCTGGATGCTCTTCTCCTTCTACAATAATGGAGCAAGCATCCCAAGGCAAAGAATGAATGTCCCATTCGCCACGGAAGTCATCAATATCGATGAAATGTAAGGATATCTTATTGTCTTGACGTGGTGTTACGTAGCCGTAGCAGCGGAGGTCGACGGAAGCAGCAATGGCGGTCTGTGGACCCGTTTCAGATCGAGGTGGCCTATTGATCCGATAGATGACTCACCACCCCATGAACGACAGCATGTTCGCCGAACAGAATGACTTTACCAGGCGCGCTAACCAACCATTCTCGATTATCAGCAGTTTCTCTCATGGCGAGTTTCTCTACCGCTCTACTGATGGCGCCGTCGCAACTAGGGATCAAAAGATCAACTGATGTTTTGCTGTCATACTTTAAAGGAACCTACAGCGAGTTATCCTTGAGATTAGCGCGGACATAGGAATTAAGATCAGAGGCCAGTGCGATAGCGCCGGCATCTACGAGCGCACGCTCTAGATCATCAAGTAGATCGGTTGGGTCCTCGATACCAACGCATAGACGGATCAGATCCTCGGGTAGCCCACGAGCCGCTCTAGTAGCGGGATCGATAGATGCATGTCTACAATGATATGGATATGCGACATTAGAAAATGGACAATGATCAAAGACGGCTTCCTTACGACATAGCGCAAGGCATACTGATCAAACTGTTGACACAGCCGAAGCTCACGCTAATACCCCATAGCCGGGTAGCACCAACAATGCGCTCGCTCAGTTCTTTATCACCAGTTCGAAAGCTTAAGACAGCACCCGGCCCATCTGCGATGCGATCATGGATTTCTTTGCCTGGATGAGTATCAAGACCAGGGTAATAGGTAGTGAAACCCAGGGCATGCAGGTATTTGGCTACAAGCTGAGCAGAAGATTGTTGCCTATCCATGCGTACCGCGAGCGTCTTGGTGCCTCGCAGTAGCAAAAATGCGTCAAAAGGTGTGAGTGCATTTCCAACTGAATTGATCATGAACGCCATTTGCTATTTAACGAGACTAATGAGTAAGTACACGAACCCAAGGTGCAGATAAGAGCATTGACCTTAGCTAGATCTGCTCGATTGCACGTAATGACGCCGGCCATGAGATCGTGGTGGCCACTCAAGTACTTTGTTGCGCTGTCATACACGATGTCTGCACCGTGGTCGAGGGGGCGCTGTAGGTAAGGACTCATCATTGTATTATCGACGACGACCACGGCATTGGGGGCGGCCTCTTTGACGTCCTTACTCAGCTGAGCCAAATCGGCAATCTTGAGCAGAGGATTTGTTGGCGACTCCAGGAGGACCATGGCCGTCTTGGTTGCGTTTAAGTAAGGGCGTATCGAAGAAGGATTGGTGGTGTCGACGTGGTGAACCGTAACGCCGCCATGGGTGCGTAAATAGCTAAGAAGACGGTTTGTCCCACCGTAAAGGTCATCGCCGGCGATAACTTCGTCCCCTGGTTTGAGAAGCCGCAAAATGATGTCCAGGGCAGCCATCCCGGATGAAACAGCGAACGCGTGTTCAGCAGATGATATCTTGGCTATGTGATGTTCTGTCGTACATCGATACTTGTCAGTGACGAGTCTCGCCGCGACGATACCCATCTAGCTTACCGAGGTGGCTCCTGGTAGGATTTCCGCTCCTTGAATAGTCGTATTCTCCGTTCATCCCCTTGAATGTAGACGTTTGGTAGATTGGCACAGAACTGCTTCCATACTGGTCCTTCTGGCTAGGGTTTTCAACCGTAGCGCATAACGTTGAGAAGCGGTAGGGTTTGCGCGGCCGAAAGGGAGATTCTGGCTCTGGAGTGGGTAAATCATGCAGAGCTTGAGGCACCTTTGGATCGATCCTGGGTGCCATCGTCGAGTTCGATGAGAAAGATGCTGTTCTAAAGTGTGAAGCAGAATCAGACACGAGGTAGAAGGGAAGAGTTGATTTCAACTTCTGTTTCACTGCGAACAACAGGTGATCATGGCGTGCTCAACCTAAATGAGGTAATTGTGACTGACATACAGATCCTGTATCACACCATCATGGTCAAGAAAACAAGAGAGCGTCGTGAGTCGCAGCCTTCCCCAACATCGTGGCGCACGACTGACAACCTCAATTTCAAGATGCTCGCAAGGCGGCAGCTTTACCTGGCCTTGACCCAGAAGTTATTGCAAAGCGCAAGAGACGCCATCTTGACGAATTGGAGGCAAGCTGCCCAATTTTCTGATAAATATCTTGCCGCTGGCAACTGAGCCGGGCTTTAGCGGTCCAATTACTCTGAGCCAACTCTTCTTAACACTGATGGAGACGCGGAGACAGATGGAACCACAAAGGGGCGCGCTCGACAGACCATTTCTGACAAGCGAGACTTTGATAGACCAGGCAAAAAGAAAAAGTCTACGATGAACATCCGAACGGCGGTTCTGTATCGCAAGAACTTGACGACTCTCATTGAAGAATCTGTAAGTGATGACAAGGCCCATACTGGACGTAAATGACTGATTTTTCACTGGAGCACATTGCCGAATATCCATCTTCGGTACCTACCTACTTGACGGCAGTTTCTCCACCTCCCCGTTATCCACCACGGCTTCTATGCTCAATATGTGGCTACTGGGGCCAATATAAATGTAAGCGGTGCGACATGCCCTTTTGTGATCGATCGTGCGAGGGGGTGCACAACGAGACGCGGTGTGAACGGCGAGTGATGTAATAAGCAGTATGTGGTGAGCCGCTGGTGCATTTTTAATCCTCGTGTCCCTCAATTCCGTTACCCGCAAGTAGGCCTTTGTCTACTTACCGGCTGGCGCGTACTGCTCCTCGACCCTTCTGCTGGCCCTAAAAGCTGCCAGCACATTTTGTCTCCCGTCTTGGGTGATTTTTCTATGTCTCAGACCGTCCCTTCAACCTTTCGTTCCTCCGCTTGGTTCTCGGACTTAACTATGGTCGAGGGTTCCCCACTTGTAATAGACTTTTTGAGGCCAATACATGATTCATTACAAATGCAGTCAGGATCTCACGCATTGACAAGTCTATGATGTTAACGACTGAGGAACACTTCCTACCTTATGCGACAATCAACAACACTTGCTGGTATAAGGTAATGTTCTACAAGAGCTCATTGATGACGATTTTCTTCCTTCCAAGCCAAATCTGTGTGGTTGAAGGATACCGACATATCGGAAAATGACGGCACACGATGACAGTATACTTCGTTACAATTAGCCATCAAAGTGCAGAGTTGTGTCAATTTTCGGCTAGCGTTGAGACCGGATCTGGAAGTGGTCAAAAGGGCATTCGAAATGTCAGTTCCCTCACCAGCAGTATAATGGAATTATGATATGTACGGATCTTCCGGAGCTGCGGGTACGATGGGGGAGAATGGGCACGCGACGGTGACACGACCATGACAAGTGAGCGCTACCGGTTAGGCCCGTTGTTAAAACGTATCTTGTATCTCGGGATACTTCCTACATCGTTCAGCCGACATCTATTCACTCGCGGACGACCAAATTGCGAGCCTCTAATCATTTAGCTGTGTATCCAATTATATAGTCCAAACATGTCCTAAATTACATATTCCATATGTCAGAAAGGATGAAACGAAGTTGAGTTTCCGAGGGTATCTAACCGCCAGTCACCGCTGTAATTTACGGAACAATCAGAAAGCTTTGCTGGTGGCAGATGGCCTCCTGGTGTGGCTACTCGTCGAGAGTTGCCGCATGTGGTTGCCGCCATCTGTGACTCCAAAAGCTGATACCGAGTACTTGTGAGATATTGCCGTTTTCGCTGGAGCGAGACTCGAATCTTCGTTGAGAGATGCGTTGGGACTTGGTGGAAAGGATGGAAGAGGTGGAAGAGGTCGTTCGGTGGGCGGCTCAGAGTCAAAATAGTAAGAGAAAGTGGGCGAAGGGAAGCTGGTCTGAGATGCTATGGCACTGAGTGGTAAATGACGCCCTGCGTGATCTCGTAGAACGTGTGGTGTGTCGGGTATCCCAATGTTTGACTGTGAACCGGTCTGTTGCGTGGTCCACTGATCCTCGGTCATCCCCATATCACAGTACACAGATAGCGACGAAGTGGATTGCGCAGATAACGGAGGTCTGGACACATCTTGATTCGAGGCGCTGAGGCGTGTTTTCACCGGATTAAGATATGGGGGCGACATCGAAGAGTTCATCGCGGTATCTTGGGGAGGGACGTGTCCCTTCGTCTCTAAACTCTCTGGACTAGGCGTGTAAGAGATAGGAGAGCGGCCCCGTCGAGGAGGGGCAGGTAAACTATTGGCTGTATCAATAGATTCTAAACTTCGGCCATTCTTTGCTAGAGGGGAGAATTTATGTGTCGCCCTTTCATTCCGAGCGGACATCGGAGCTCCAACGACGATCTCGCGATTTAGATCTGTGGCGGGAGAGATAGAGCGGTCTAAGGAATATGTCGCAGGATCAGCCCCAGGCCTGAGGAGTCCAACCGTGGATGAGCCACTTTGAATGGAGTATCTGGAGCTCTCCGCCACGGAAGCGATTCGAGCATCAGTCCCAACCGAAGGATCACGACGAGGAAGCGGTGGTTGATCTTGCTCCCGAGAGAACTCTGTAACGTAACCTGTACCATATGTCTTGTACTTCTCCCCGGTGTCAAAACTCTCCGAATCACTTGCGGCTGTGTTACGGATGTCGAAAGTAGGTCCTAGCACGCGGAACGTGTTATACAGCAACCCCACGTTAGCGATCCCTATTGAAAGAAAATTCAGTCGTTCCTTGATCTATCTCCACTGGATGTCAAACAATGCGAGACGAACCTAGAAAAGACCAAAATACTGATGCTAAAACAACCCCCGCGAACGAAACGAAGAACCCTGATATGCTCAGCAACCGGACAATGGAGTATGGTAGAAGTAGGACTACATAAGCTATGCGAACCAAGAGTTGGCGTCAACGTGGCTTTCTTCTGCCGATATGATCGAAATTCTCGGGCACTTACCGAAAGGGTACCACAACATACTTCTTGCGACCGCAGTTACGAACCGATGGTAGCCCTCATAAGTGAGGCGCCCTCTCGAAACGGTGGGAGGACCCAAATTCAAGCTCAAGCCACCACGTATCATCAACGTACCCCGAAGGACAAGGAATATCAACGAGTGGAGGAGGGCAGAGAGCACAGAGGCAGTGAAAATCTACATACGATCGATCAACACCAGGTCAGTCAGGCGCTCAGGGTGCTTACTGGCAAAAGATGAAACAGGAATTGTTCTCGTGCGTATATCGCTCGAATCCCGCACGAAAGGCCCGAAGGTCCGTACAGTGGACCCTCCGGTCGAGGAAAGTATAGAGGGCTTAGCGCTGAATACTCGTAGTGAGACAACTGCCTCATTAGTGAATCTGAAGGACTGACCAATCGTCGCAGCCACTATCCAGCCTAGCGTCGCAGATATTCCACATACCAGCATTGACTGCCTCTTGTGCAGGACCAATGTAAGAAATGTATGGACGGCGATGGCGATGGAAAAGTACGCGGTGGAAAAATTCCCAATTTGCATGATAACACCTATATCCAATCAAGCCATCGTCAATACGGGGAGATCATGATGAGACCGTCTATATCAGTTCACCTTGTGTCACACATGTAGGTCCTAGTTAATGTGATTCAATGCAATGTGATCAGGAGCGAGGCAGTGTCATCTGATCATTACATACCAGAAGTAATGACCCCTTGCGCAAGCCATTTCAAGTCGAAAAGCCCAGCTAGACTGATGCAAAAGTTTCCTAGCAAGAGGCACAGGGCATAACGGCCAAGCTGTGTGCGGAAGAAGACGTGCTCTCGGGAAGGAGGGCCTTCCGAGTCGATGACGCGATGACGAAGGTGTAGATAGGCGACACGGAAAACAACACCAGCGATCGCGCAAGTAGCAAGGACAGAAAATGCAGCTGCAAACTACGCGTCCAACAAACACTGTCAGTGTCTCATCATGAGCGAAGTGAATCGAACGTACGCCCGCGCCCAGAATCTGATCATGATCCAACAGCATAGAGGGGGACGAAGACATGTTGTTGACACTCTTCAGTAGTGAATGACGAGCTGCGTTCACAGGCCTAACTTCGTGAGCGATGGGGACAAGACAAGGTGGCCTTCCTGGGCCTAAGAACGAAATGAGCGTTCCTGACGGGCAGTAGGTAAATGGAAGGGTGCAAAGGGGGAGCCCGCCCTGGTTGAACGAAAGTCGTAAGTCGTGAACGAAGTGGAAGGGACGACGGTCGCGAACGTGAGAAGGGCGAATTCCATCGCTGTATATCAATGAGAGTTTACCGAGCGGAGCGATCACAGAATTGGATTGATTGATGGTTGATGATGGATTCCACGGTTTTGTTTCGCAGACGATGTAACTACAGGTGAGAACGCATGGTGGTAACATTAGCTAGAAACATTCAGACGAAAGGGTAGGCTAATTCACTGGTACACAGCCAGTGCATTAGTGCTGGGGATCTGTGCGACCAGATAACTGAGTGAAAGAAACTTACTTCCAGGATCTACTCTTGTGCGGCGCTATCCATCATAGATTCATATCATACGCATGCTACCAATGGAGAATACTTATGTGTGTCGATCAGACCCAAGCAACCGATAGAATAGACGTACATACAGGCATCATCGGGTAACAGTGTATCAACGTCCAACGCCAACACCGCCTCCTCACAGCTCCTCACTTGGGCGTATTAAAGAACCTCTCGATCCCTGGTGACTTGCCTTTTGTGGATACTTGACTCCGACTCTCCGGCTTTCGCTTCTTCTTCGAGGATGGACCCGACACTGGCCCAGGCATACCGACTTTCAAAGTTCCGTTGGTTCTCCGTGTCAAGTCTAGCGCGTAATGGTAGTCTTCATGCTCCCTCTGCAAGATATCAAGCCTCGAGTTCCAGTCCAGTCTCGCCTCTCGATCTTTTATTGTGCCGGTCGTATCATAGAACGCATCAGCGTTATTCACCTCGAAGCTTATGGTTTTCCCACATCGCGGACATGTGAAAGATGGAGGTGTATGGCAGTCTGGGGAGTTGCGGGCTGGATTGATTGACGTGCCGTCAGTAAAGGGCAACGCATCGTCGTCTTCGTTCGCTGACAGCTCTTCTTCAGCATGCGGTTTCCTCTTGCTTGCCGTTGATACGATTGCTGCCGGGCTCTTCAAGAAACCTTCTATACTGCCTTGGCCGACTTCCGCGGTCCCCACCCCCGTGAAGGACATATACATGTGTCGTATATTTAAAGGGGCACCTTCGACCTCGAGGCTTAGGAGCTCTTTCCATAGCTTATCTGCAACCGAGGCGATTATGTCGACAGATACATCTTTGATGAAGGGAAGTGGCGCCTGCTTTGAGTGTCCATTCCCATATCCTGGAAGAACGTGTTATGTATATGAGTTCCAAGCGTGTGGTACCCGTTTACCTACCTTTGAATGCACCTAAAACCAGCGTCTTAGGCCAAAGTGTTGGCTGTTCGGCCCGCGCAGCTTTCAATCTGAATACTAAATCCGCAGCAAGGACCCTAATCCAATGCGCGCCCTCCGCAGGTTTCAAGAGTGGTTTGAGCAAGTTCTTGGAGGCCGACATACTCTTGAATAATGCAGTCTTCGCTTTGACTATACCAACATCAACGGCCATATCGATCAAGCCCGGGAAATGGACTCGAGAGCCTATGAGTACCCACCTTCTGACCTATCTATGCCTCTGAAGGGTCGAAACATTACTTTCGACGTGACGCCTCAATCAGAGGAGTTCCGTACCGAAGGATTTCCCAGACCCATAATGCACTTTCGCCGTATTTATTCTGTATCTCTTCTGCACCGTCTCATCAGCATGGAAACCCTTGGAGACGGGTGCAGTGTGTTGGACTTACCGACACTGACTGACCTGTGAATGTGAATACCCGTCAGTTGCCGTGCGGCAACAGGCAAGCGATCGTACGCACAATAGATCTCCTACGGTGCTAGCATCGTATTCTTCTGCGATTGCCTTGCCGAGTTTACCCCCAAGGAATCGAATCTACGCTAGGCATGAATGGAAGTCGATCTTATTAGTGAGACTCGCTTCACAGACCTTTTGAAATGGCATCGGCTTGAGGTAATTAGGAATAGCAGCGTTGCGAAGAATGGACTAACCACGGTAGGATATCTCAGTCGATATGTAAGCGGGGCAATTCGATCATCGTACCTGGCTATTGAACTTTCTATACGAAGCAGTAAGCTGAAAAGGATAATACTTTATTTTCTAAATTTGCGACGGGATTTAACAGCCAACGTTACCTTCGCAAGAAACTTGTTTCTGGCGATCCCCTATAAGGATAGGTTCAATCGTCTCCGATGTCGAGCGAGATTACTAGACACACACCGCAGATGTTGTGTAGCCTAGCTTCGTTCTCACCTTCTCCCTCACACCCGCCATTAGCTCAGCACCAATAGACAGAGCCACGTCATGCCATGTCGGGCGGGGCTCCTCCTTCGCAGCCTCGGGTGTTTTCGATGATTCACCCTCCCTCTCGCCCGTTGGATTTGTTTGAGGTTCAATGGGTATGAGGTGGCCGAGTTCGTCCCATTTGATCGGTGGGGGAGGCGGAAGGGGTGTGTCCATGTCCTTCGGAGAAGCAGACACAAGATGAGGATAACGGCGCAAAAGGGCTTCGCGCACGGGGCGTGTTAGATCAAAAAAGGCCTCGTCTATGGAAGCTTTCTCTGCGAGACATGGGATAAGGTATACAATAGGTCCGATACAAAAATCTACGCACCAATCTCTACACCCGGAAGCTCTTCTTTGAATACACTCAGTATCTTCCCGCTTTCCGTACGATATGTATCCAACGACGTCTACAGGTGAAATAATTAATTAGGAATGCACAATATATAGTCCTCACGAACCCGTCCCTACTTACTTTATGTGTCCTCGCATCTACGGCTCCCCAGTGCCCAGGTTCAGCGTCTCCTTCTTTGTACGTAGGAACATGCACACAAATAAGCTCTGGGCACTTTTTCTTCGCCTCGACCACCTTATCCATTCTTGATATGCCAAACTTTCGGGCAGGGTAGTTGACCGCAATCAAGGAGTCCCACTGTTGTACCACCAAAGGTAGTTCGGGGTCTGTGCCCAGACGAACCATTTCACAAGCTGCGTAGAATGCGTCTGAGTCGCAAAGGGCAATGACTCGAAGTGGGTCCCGAGACCCAAGTGTTTGAGAGAGAAGATGCCGATAAGTTATGGTTTCGTATTGGTGTATTGAATCGGTGTTACTGGTATCCAACAGCTTGGATTTGCCCTTCATTAATGGATGTGTTTCTGTCTCCATGCTGTTGGCGAATTGTAACAGTGGGTGTGGATGGTCGCAAATGTAATTTCAGTGGTTATTACACCGTTGAAGTTGATTCAAAGGTGTTGTGACTGTCGCGACCCGTCACATATCACGTGACCGTCCCATCCGAAGCCGCCCCTTGAGTCCTTCCGCCAAAGTTCGAACTTTAACACTGAGAAAAAGAAAGAAGCAGATACTGGTATGATTTCCCAATTAATCATCCACCGGATTCCCAAGTTCATGGCAAGGTGAGAGTCTTAAATATTTATGTAGTTATCTTAAGCGCCTACTAGTATTACGCCATCGAGCGTGCACACTGAGGCTCGCCTTCCGTAGCCTGAATGCTGCAATTGTTCCTGGTACCTCTTCCTTGTCAGCAATCTTCAATTTCTGGTGTTCTGGCGGCCTCTCAGAGTCGTAATTTGATTGTGCAGCTCGTCGCCTTGACTCGAAGCTACAGCGCCACCAACGTCGGACTTTGCGCCCCAAGTCAGTCTGGTGAGTCTTTCAAGACTTCCCAATAGACGACGCTGACTCCCTGTTGGTGAGGCAGCATGAGTATTGGCGCGATTTTTCGTCTGCGAGCAGACAACAAGTTACGGAACAGACTTGGTCTCATTCGGCGGGCAATCAAACTGCACTCAATTAGTATGCTCTCTACGACTATAATATGATAGCATGTTCAAGTCTCATCTGCAGTAAGTGCTACCTACTTGACAGCAATGCCTGTAGACGATATATTGGAGTGCACTGAGTTACAGCTCATAGCACGTTGAAGGGAGCAGACCCATGGCACGCCCCACGGGGACTGCATCGACATCAATGACATGCCTCACAGTCCTCGAGGTCAGGAATCTGCGGCGGCGAGCATGTGCGGGGATTTGTTGGAAATTAAAAGACCGTCGGCTGTACCGGCTCTCGAAGTTAAATATAATGTTTGGTGAGTCAGCGAAAGGTTCCCTGCTCCCAGACGCTGCGTGGTCCGTCCCATCCTCCTTGCTCCCTGTCCTCGAGGAGTATGGCCAAGTCGACGTCCCCTTCGCTCGACGACGACTCCAACGCCGAGAAACAAGATAAATCCGAACTCCGAACTAGCTACCAATACCCTGAACGCTCAATGTACGTCATATTGCTGACCAAAGAAATACCTACCGACTTTTCTGCATTGCAGATTCACGAAGGTTCCTTTCATCTCTACCAAGGCACCACCCCCACCAAAGGGCTCCATTGACGATGCCGAAACTATCCCGGAAGTCAAAGCTAGTTGGATAAGCCTTATCACCTTCGGCTGGATCACCCCGCTACTTGTCCTTGGCTACCTTCGTCCTTTGGAAGCTTCAGATTTGTACAAGCTCCAAGCGGACCGTTCATCTGCGTATGTGGCCGAGAAGATAGTAACGTCGTATGAGCGACGACGAAAAGAGGCCGACGAGTACAACGCGCGATTGCGAAATGGAGATATTAAGCCTCCAGTGTGGAAAAAGTTGTGGTGGATTCTTAGAAGAGACAGCAAGGCGCGGGAGGAGAGGTGGAGAGATTTTGATGGTAAGAGGCGCGCGAGCTTGATTATGGCCATGAATGACAGCGTCAAGTGGTGGTTCTGGTCTGGGGGAATTCTTAAGATCCTCGGTGACGGCGCCCAAATTACCAGTCCTTTGCTCGTAAAGGTGTGTAGTCCCTGCGGTGGATTTGACTTCGTCTTACACATACCCAGGCAATCATCAATTTCGCTACCGCGTCGTACACGAACCACCGCACAGGCAATTTCGATGCGATCCCACCAATTGGCAAGGGAATTGGCTTCGTGTTCGGTTTGCTTGGTCTACAAGTAGTCGCCTCTCTATGTACCCACCACTTCTTCTACCGTGGCGCGTCGACCGGTGTGCTTCTTCGGGGTGCTCTCATCACCGCTATCTTCCAACGTTCGCTCCGGTTAACCTCGCGTGCCCGATCCAAGTTACCCAACGGGAAGCTTGTCAATCATATTTCAACAGACGTATCGCGCATCGACTTCTGCTGTGGCTTCTTCCATATGGCGTGGACGGCCCCGATACAAATGATTGTCTGCTTGATCTTGTTGATAGACAACTTGGGACCCAGTGCTTTGGCTGGATTTGGGTTCTTCCTCCTTGCTACTCCAGCCCAGACGATGGTGATGAAGAATCTCTTCAAGCTACGAAGGAAGAGCATGATCTGGACCGACAAGCGTGCGAAGCTGCTGCAAGAGCTACTAGGCGGCATGAAAGTCATCAAGTTCTTCGCTTGGGAGACACCCTTTCTCCAACGGATCGTCGACTACAGACAGAAGGAATTGAGGTAATAATATCAGTTTCCACTACATGTCTTTGTTGCGATTGACCGTATTATACGCAGTTACATCCGGTCTTTGTTGCTCGTCCGATCCGCCAATAACGCTGTTGCGATGTCATTACCGGTCCTGGCATCAGTTCTATCATTCGTAACATACTCACTTTCAGGACATTCGCTCGATCCCGCTGTTATTTTCGCGTCTTTGACTCTGTTCAATTTGTTGCGACTACCCTTGATGTTCCTACGTGAGCCTAACTTCCTTCATATACAACGAAACGACTGATGTGAACTGAATCCACTACAGCTGTGGCATTTAGTTCCATCGCAGACGCCGCAAACGCTACCTCACGTCTGTACGACGTCTTTGAAGCGGAGACGCTAGACGAAACACAAGTCACCGATCCTCAATTACCTTATGCCATCGAAGTCAAGAATGCATCCTTCATGTGGGACAGCCCCCCTCCTGATGATGGAAAATCGAAGAAGCGGCCAGGCCTTTATGCGCACGTCCCAACCCCGAATACTGCAACAGGCAAGGCAAAAAACGACGATCAGACAATATTTGAAATGAAAGATGTGAATTTGACTATCCCGAGAGGCAAATTGGTCGCTATCGTTGGCGCTGTGGGATCCGGGAAGACGTCCTTGTTGCAAGGCATCATCGGCGAAATGAGGCGCACATCAGGTACGGTCACATTCGGAGGCTCGGTCGGGTATTGTCCACAGACGGCTTGGATCCAGGTATGCAATCCCCTTCCTGAGATTGTTTGCAGCTTGAATCTTGAACTGATGATACGCGTTCCTAGAATCTAACGATTCGCGAGAATATCTGCTTCGGAAGGCCTTTCGAAGAAGACCGCTACTGGGCGGCCGTTCGCGACGCTTGTCTTGAACCTGACATCGACATGCTACCATACGGTGATATGACCGAAGTCGGAGAAAAGGTGAGTTGTTGCTCCAACGATGTGTTCCCTTCCTAAGTTAACATCTACACAAGGGCATCTCTCTCTCCGGCGGCCAGAAGCAACGAGTAAATATAGCTAGGGCTATATATTGCAACACGGACATCCAGTTCTTCGACGTAAGTGAATCTAACCTCCAACTATGCGACGATGACACCAATCGTATCCACAATAGGACCCACTCAGCGCCTTGGACGCTCATGTCGGCAAAGCGGTCTTTCAGAACGTCTTGCAGAACACTCTTTCCGGCAAGACAAGGATCCTGGTGACACACGCTCTTCACTTCTTGCCCCAAGTTGATTACATCTTCACCGTCGTTGACGGGCGCATCGCTGAGCGCGGGACGTATGCCGATCTTATGCAGAACGACGGCACATTTTCGAAGTTTGTCCACGAGTTTGGCTCCCAGGAAGAAGAGAAGAAAGAGGTCGAGGAAGAAGAAGATGCAATAGATGCTGGAAAAGGGGGAGAGAAAAGAGAAAGGAAACCAGATGTTATAGGCGCGTCTCAGATGCAGGCTGAGGAACGGAACACTGGGGCTATTAGCGGGCAAATCTACAAAGATTACGCGAAGGCGGGGAATGGCGCAGTCGTCCTTCCCTTCTTGGCATTCGCACTTGTATTTTTGCAGGGCTCCAACGTCATGTCGTCCTATTGGTGAGCTCATTCACCCCGAGAATCGCTGCCTTACTGACTGACCATCATCTAGGCTTGTGTATTGGCAAGAAGAGTGTGTCTTTTGCTTTGTCGATGTAGTTGAACAGGGTCATACTAACAGTGATGACCAGCCAATTCCGTCAGTCTCCAGGGTTCTATGTGCGTTCAGATATCAACTCCTTGTCGCGTCTTCTCTGACGAATACCCACGCAGATGGGGATCTACGCATCCTTGGGTATATCTCAAGCCCTGGCGTCTTTCCTGATGGGAAGCACGTTTGCCATGTTGACGTACTTTGCGTCGCAGCGCCTGCACAAGGTAAAAGCGACCGGACAGTGTTCAAGGTGATGCTTACAATACTTGTAGGCTGCAATTAACAGGGTTTTACATGCTCCCATGTCATTCTTCGACACTACGGTCAGCCTTTATTACTTCAATTGACAACTATGGCTTACTGGAGGTTGTAGCCACTTGGTCGAATCATGAATCGTTTTTCCAAGGGTGAATTGTCTCGATATTCCCTATTTTCTTATATTGACCCGGCAATTCCAGATATCGATACCATAGACAACCTACTGGGAGGTACGTATACCTAACTGGATCCTCCATATCGATGGATTGACGGTTCTTTGTCCAGACGCCCTACGGATGCTTGCGGGCACTTCTTCATCTATATTGGGAGCCATCATCTTGATCTCCATTCTGCTTCCATGGTTCCTCATTGGTGTCTTCTGTATTCTGATCGTTTACTACTACGCCGCCACCTTTTATAGAGCTAGTGCTCGAGAGCTTAAGGTGACATTGTTCGGTTTGGCGATCTTCTGCTGATCGCTGAGATGAATTTATAGCGGCTTGATGCCATTCTGCGATCGACGTTGTATTCACACTTCTCCGAGTCCCTATCTGGCCTCCCTACGATTCGAGCTTACGGCGAAGCGGATCGGTTTAGACAAGAGAATGAGGATCGCGTTGACATAGAGAATCGGTACGCAAGGATTCTTTCTACCCAAGAACGTTGCTGACCTGTCTGATCTAGTGCTTATTGGCTAACCGTCACGAATCAGAGATGGTTGGGTATTCGATTGGACTTCTTGGGTGCACTGCTCACTTTCGTTGTGGGCATGCTTACCGTTGGCACCCGCTTCTCAATTTCTCCTGCTCAAACCGGTGTGACCCTGTCTTACATCCTGTCCGTCCAGCAAGCGTGAGTGGATTCATTCGGAAACCATGTGCATTCTCTCTCTAAATTCAGTGGTTAGATTCGGCTGGCTCGTTCGTCAAAGTGCGGAGGTCGAAAACGATATGAACTCAGTTGAACGAGTAGTGCACTATGCAAAAGAGATTGAACAGGAGGCACCCCACGAACTTCCTGACAGGAAACCTCCCGCACCATGGCCCTCCAAAGGCGACGTGGAGCTCAAGAATGTCGTACTCAGCTACCGGCCCGAACTCCCAGCCGTCTTGAAGAACGTCAGCATGGTTGTGAAAGGTGGTGAAAAGATCGGCATAGTTGGACGGTCAGCGATAATTATTCTGTCAATTCGATGTTATCAATTTGGATTGTAGAACTGGCGCAGGCAAAAGCTCGATCATGACTGCGTTGTATCGCTTGGTCGAGCTCACTTCAGGATCTATCATCATCGATGGTGTCGATACTTCGACTGTTGGATTGACTGACTTGCGAAGTGGGCTAGCAATTATTCCTCAAGATCCGGTGAGTTGTCTACCGATAATCCATATCTTCGTAATGCTGAATTTCTTTCATTAGTTGTTGTGTGAGTATTTATTTGAAGACTGTTGATAGCGGCGCTGACGTACCAATTAGTCTCTGGGACATTGAGGACTAATTTGGACCCTTTCAACTTGCATGATGATGCGCGACTTTGGGATGCTTTGAAGCGTTCATACCTGGTGGAATCTGCGAAGAGGCATTCTACTCTCCCTGAGGATGATCCCCCAACTGGTGCCAACACTCCAACGAATCGTTTTACTCTTGACACTCCCATTGAAGACGAAGGTTCTAATCTCTCAGTGGGCCAAGTACGCTCCACTATGTCCCGGGCTTCTTTGGGTGTTGAATTTCTTTCTTGCAGCGGTCTCTCGTCTCCCTCGCGAGGGCGTTGGTGAAGGACACCAAAGTGTTGATCCTTGATGAAGCCACAGGTGACTACTCCCTCCTTCACCCTTCATAGGCGTCCCTTTCTCACAGTATATTTCTCTTTTAGCGTCTGTAGATTACGAGACCGATCGCAAGATTCAAGATACTATTGCCCACGAATTCCAAGACCGTACGATACTATGTATCGCTCGTGAGCCACAGGAATTGTATAAGTCATCTATTTTGCTAATTACATCTGCTAGATCGATTGCGAACTATCATTTCTTACGATCGTATTTGCGTCTTAGATGCTGGCCAAATTGCTGTGAGTCGCCCTTGATTTGAAGCAGAGCTCTAACTCAGCATCCATTCGTTTGCCTCAGGAATTCGACACGCCTCTAAACCTATACTCCAAGGCAGATGGTATATTTAAAGGAATGTGCGAGCGATCCTCGATCACTCTGGATGATATCAGGCTCGCGTCCAAAATCCGCGCCGAGAACACGTACTAGACAAAACGGCATACATAGGTGTCATATATTCTGGTGATCTATTTCGGTTTCAAATCATTGAATTAAACTTGTATTAGACATACGTAATCTGACTGCTTACATTGTGCTTGCATTCCAGATCTCAGAAGTCGAAGTCATATGTTGTGTTTCCTTTACTAACATTGTCCTCCCAAGAGCGCTGGGCGCTCCTTGAGAAAAAAATCGACGACAAGCAGGAAGTACTTGCGGCGAATTCTTGTTATTTTGTAAATCATTAGATATCAGTTATGACGGAGGTATGGCAGAGAGAGTAAAGAGAGACAACGACTTCGGGCGTCTAAATGGTTACGAGCGGCCTGACTCCTTGCTACTATACTTACTAGTACATTGACATTGGACAACTTCCGAGACAGCCAATGACCCCAGTAAGCGGTGACTCTGTCGCGATCCTTCATCAACTAATGCCTATTCTCTAGCCTTCCACAACGGTATGCCGGCAGAGTGCCCAAGCAACTATCGACAAACAGATCACGACTTACGAATCTGCCATCCTGGAACCTCGCACTTGCAGAACTGATTGTGCACCTATCTCCAAACTCCCTGCAGAAATTCTGGGAGAGATCTTTGTCCTAGCCAAGCTGTGGAGTACTCAAACATATTCCTTCGATCCCCCGGGTGATCGTGGTTGGCTGAATGTCGCGCGCGTATGTCGCCACTGGCACAAAATTGCTTTCAATGCACCCCGTATGTGGAATGAATTCGACGCATCAAGGATAAAGCGCCTCGATTGGGCCATTGCGAGCCTCGCACATTCTCAGCGCGCGCCGCTCCGAGTAACATCTTTCAATCCAGAGGGTGATTGGGCCATTCTCTCTGTCATCTTGGGCCACATGGATAGGATTCAACATTTGGATATCTTCGAACGTGCAGATAGTAATAGCACTGCTCTCGCGAAGATCATGGAAACGATTGCCATCGCCGCAAAAGGTTCAGCTAACGTACTCCAGTCCTTCCATCTGTACAAAAACCTCTCGCGGCAGTCCATCAGTGACTCCGATACTGTTTACGAAAGCATCCACCGCGTCTTCGACACAGTGCAGATGCCCTGTCTCCAGAGCCTTGAGGTTGAAGGCTTTACTTTGCCGCCAACCATCCCCATATTCTCACAGCTTCGTCGGCTCTCCTACGCACCTCCCCATCATGTTGAGACATCGGTGTCTTCAATAACATCAATCCTGCGCGAGACGCCTGCTTTGAAGCGACTTACGATTAATGGTCCCTTGGTAACCTCGCAGGAAGTCATCGAACGAAGCACAGCAGTCGAACTTCCCGAACTCACAAACTTAACCTACATCACAAGCGAATTCAAGGGTTCGTCCTTGTTTCGGCAACTCCGCTATCCTCCTTCCGTACGTGTGACGTTCATGTCAAGACATGGGGCCCCCATTGCATCCTGCTTCGATGACGTGAAGGCTGTCCCGTTGCGCATGGCGAGCAACGATGACATTGCAAACATCGATTTCATACAAATATGTGACGAAAATATTGCCTTTCGGGTGCATGTATCCGATTGCCATGGCCAGGTATTACTGGGCCTTCGCCTCGAGTTAGTATCCGAAAGTGTCCTTCCTTTACTCGAGATCTCCCTCATGCTACCGCGCTCCCCAGCTCACACCTTCCACATCAGTGGTTGTCATCTCTTTAGAAAAAGGGGTTGGGAGGAACTGTTCAGGCGACACGAACATGTGCAGAAGTTGGTAATCGAGGGCTTGAATCCGAGCTGTATTCGAGCACTTTTCAAATCGCCTGAAGCCGAGCAACCCTGTTTTGCGCAGTTGAAGACCCTATGTCTGAAGGTTTTCGATACTGAACTCAATGGCCTGTTAGTTGTGCAGGTCCTCGAAGAACGCAAGCGGCTTGGGTCGCCCATCAACTTATTAGAGGTCTGGGGATACGGGTACGGGGTAACAGACGCCATTGAAGTTATTTGTCAAGTGGAGGGATATGTGAAAGTCGATGGCCATCTTTCGTGGACATTTCATCTAGTTGCCGGTGACGAAGATGGGTGACGGTGACGGCGAGGAGACCAGGGAATCAGTTTGTCAATTAACTTATTGAAGGAGAAATGCGCATGCTCTGAGCCAGCAACGATATCAGGGGACATCCACGTGACAACAAAGTACAATTGGCGCTGAAGCAGTGAGGCTATTGTTCAGCTCACTTCCATTGTCAATTGTCAATTATCCGTTGACCACACTTGAGGCCCAACACGACCACCATGAGGCCGCAGCAAAACAATTACAGCGCCGAGCCGTTGGTGGCTCTCGACCCATATATAAGAAGTTCCCGGCGTTTGTGCCATGCTCATCCCACAAGTTTCCTCCGTTCTCTCTCCTGCCCTTTCTCTCCTGCTCCAGGTTGAGCATTTCTTCTCCTAGATTTCTCTTTTATCATCCTTCACCTTCAGCTACGCAAGCCCGACCAATTTGAATCGCTTTACCATGCACTTTCGGCTCGCTTTCATCGCAGCACTCCTTGTCGTTCTTTATGCCGGAAATGTCGACGCGCTACCAGCCAAACGAGGGGCTGGTATGGTTTCTTTGCCCCTTCGCCGCGTGCAGCAATCGAAACGCGATGTCCACCCCCACATCGTACGTGTGGCAACATCTCTGAGAGACAAAGACTGACAGAAATCTACACAGTTGATGCAGCAGCATATCAACCGGAGTCAGCGCCGCTTCGCACAAATGACTGGACGCGACGGCCCAACAGACGCCGATCTCGTCTCCAATCTAGAGAAGCGACTGTTTTTGCTTCCGTCTGACCCTAAGCAACATGGAAAGAGATATAACATCGGCGGAACCAAACACACAATTACCGCGCCCCCCGATCTCTCTGCAGCGAGCATCAGCACCAAAGCCCAGACTAATGAAGGCGCTTCCGACCCCATCGTCGCCGCTACGGATAACTCGGACGGTGTATCGGACGTTGAGATCGAAGCGCTAGCCAATGGTGGGATCACGTTTGCGGACACACCTGCAGCGGACAACTCTATCGGCCTGGACATCATGTGAGTTCTATCTGCCTCCAGTGACCACGGTGACTAAAGGTGCATTGTGTAGTGCCAATGACGTTGGATATTTCGCGACTATCCTTCTCGGGACGCCCCCTCGTGAATTCCGAGTGATCATGGATTCTGGGTCTGCCGATTTATGGGTTGGTGCTGAAGACTGTGACTCGGATACCGCTACTGGATGTGTAAGGCCATTTGGATATTTCGCGACTATCCTTCTCGGGACGCCCCCTCGTGAATTCCGAGTGATCATGGATTCTGGGTCTGCCGATTTATGGGTTGGTGCTGAAGACTGTGACTCGGATACCGCTACTGGATGTGTAAGGCCATTTGTTTCCTTCCATCTTCATCGTTACTGAGACACACGAACAGGGAAACCACGTCTTCTTAGGAGGTATCAGCTCAACTACTTTCGAGGACTCTCAAAGGCCATTCCAAATCACCTACGGTACTGGCGCTGTTGTCGGAACAATCGTGCGCGATAACCTCAAGCTCGCCGGCCTCTCGCTTGACGGTCATATCTTCGGTGTTGCCCACAACGAATCAAAGGAATTCGCGGGCAATGATGTTGCATTCGACGGTATTTTGGGCACTGCGCAATCCGTGAGTTCTGTCAGAATTAGCAAAATCGCACCCTAACAAGTTCGGCCACTTCAAGACGCTCTCCAACCAGAAAACCCCAACCGCCGTCGAATCTCTCGCCCAGAATGGCCTCATTCAAGACCCTATCACCTCTTACAAGATCTCCCGCCTCGACGACCAGAAGAACGACGGCGTCATCACCTTCGGTGGCCTCGACGAGACCAAATTCGACCCCACCACCTTGGTCACCGTCGACAATCTCTCGCGCGTCGGTTTCTGGGAAGCCGCGATGGACAAGATCACCGTCAATGGCGCGGACACCCGCCTCACTCGCCGCACCGCTATCCTCGACACTGGCACCACCTTGATCCTCGCTCCCGATGCCGACGCTAGGGCCCTCCACCAAGCCATCCCCGGTGCGCGTTCGGACGGCCAAGGGGGGTTCATCATCCCCTGTACGACCAATGCGACGATCGCCTTGACTTTCGGCGGCCGAGAGTTTACTATCGATCCCAGAGACTTGGTGTTTGCGCCACTCAACTTGAACGACCCCACCGGCGACTGTTTCTCTGGCATCACCTCAGGCAGTATCGGAGGTGCCAACCAATGGCTTGTGCGTCCTTTTCCATTTGACTGCCACTCTGTATACTGACTTCCCATAGGTTGGAGATGTTTTCTTGAAGAGTGCATACTTCTCGCATAACGTGAAGACGAACTCGATGTCCCTCGCTGCGTTAGCGTAATTCAATCGTGCAACAACCCGACTAGTTCGAAATGACTTTACACCCCTGGGGACCTTTGGGCATTATTGACGATATCTGAACACGACATTCATTTGTACACCCACCGCATCAGTTAATGTATCATACCATATATATGTATTTACTAGCATTATTGAAATCTAGTATTGTTCAATTACTTACAAGTTGTGACTGGCGTGTCTTCGCCATTCCTGAGCGATCGTGTTTTGACCCAAACCACCATCTCCTTGTATAACATCAAAGCTCAAACGACCACCCGTTGCTTCTGACAGCAGCCGACGCGTCTTTCGGTGCTGCGAACTTACGATTGGCCAAGTACCTTGTCTGAATGCCGACTGTCACCAAGCGGCCGACGCGTCTTTCGGTGCTGCGAACTTACGATTGGCCAAGTACCTTTTCTGAATGCCGACTGTCACCAAGCAGCCGCGTCGGCTTATCCTGGAGCTACCGCGCGACTAGCTTCGATTCACTTCAGCCACCACCAAGGCTTGCTGACCTGGCACAACAACATGCTCCCTAGTACCTAGTACTTAAACCTCACTCACTGGCAGCATTCCAGTTAACCCGTTTGCCAACGCCATCAATTCAGGCGTTCGGTAACTCGTCTCCTACCTTGGGTCCTGCCTGCCTCATCCAAGCTCTTTGCGCGCCCTCCAAAGACTTCGTAACTCGCCATGTACATCTCCTCGGTACCGCAAGCGGCTTTCCTCGCCTTTTTGTGGTTGCAGTCGCTGGAGAGTGCGTGGGCGACACCGGCAAGGACCCAGGGATTTCTGGCCATTCCCCTCACTAAGACGTACAATCTCCCGTCGTCCGAACTGGATCAGCCCAACGTCAGTGCCCCGTTTGCTTGGGATATAGTCGATTGGATTGACTAACAGTGTGTTCAGGCGTTGTTCGCGAATGGAGGTGAATTAGCAGGGACGATCCAATCTCCTACGGCGGATGCAATCCATTCACTTGGACTTGACATCGAGTGAGTGAATCTCGGTTTCATCCTATCAGCACGGTGCTTGACATACGTCGAAATTGCAGGGGTGATGATTATGGCTGTAGGTCATCCCATCAATCCTTGACGCAAGTATTCAGGTCAACGCGATGTAGATGTCGCTTCAATGCTTATCGGCACACCGCCCCGGCCGTTCAGGCTCCTAGTGGACTCCGGGTCCTCATACCTGTGGGTTGGCGGCGAAGGATGTGTAATGGGCGACGGCAGCGGCGATTGCGTTAGCCCTTCCCTCTTTTCTTTGAATCTTCCCTAGCTTACCCCGCCCAATCAAATCAATAGTCGAACCACACCCTCATTGGCCCGCAAAGCAGTTCAACGTTCAAGGACACTGGCGCGCCATTCTACGTCAAATACGGCTCTGGACCCGTCGCAGGGCACATTGTGTCCGACCATGTCAATTTCGCCGGCATTGATGTCAAGGATCTGACATTCGCGGCTGCGCTCAAAGAAAGCAGACACTACGGGCTGTAAGCACGGTCATTTCCTCGCGTATGATGTATATCGTTTCCTAACAATTACCAGAAAAAGCACACTATATGACGGCATCCTGGGCCTTGCGCGTTTGGTCCGTGGCATTTTCAAATGATGTCCTTTAAAGCAGCCTTTGGCTCACCTTGCCTATCATAGCTCCCTGGGCAAAGTAGCTTCCCCCCTCTAATCGACACGCTGTACGAGCAGGGACTCATCAAAGATCCCATCGTATCCTATAAAATACCGCGACGCGCCGATCACTTGGACGACGGCGAAGTCGCTATTGGCGCTATGAATCCCGCTAAATATAAACCAGCTACCGTCATCACTCTCCCAAACATCGGCACCCAGCGTTTCTGGGAGGTGTCATTACAGCATGTCGTCGTCAACGGGCTCAGGATGACGTGGGGCACGAGAAACGCGGTGCTCGACAGTGGATCTGTGAGTAGCTGATAATATCATCAGCCGTACGCGCCACTGATATTTACCGTTTTGGCAGACATTCATCCTTGGCCCGAGGAAGGTTGGCTGCCCGTTCATCATCCCTTGTTTACCAACCACTCACAAGGACATCAGGACATAGCCAAAGTGCACACTGCGATCCCAGGCGCACAGTACCAGAACGGGACGTGGGCCGTGCCATGCCACACAGACGTGACTATATCATTCACATTCGGCGATCGCACCTTTCCCATCCCGGCTCGCGACCTCCCATTTATGCCCGTGGATAAGAACGACCCAAACGGACTTTGTCTCTCTCGGATCGGAGAGCTGCACGGGTCGACGGACAGCAGGTGGATTGTGAGCTCTTTCCATGGTCTCTCTACTATGGTTGTATGACTGAGGGCGATGACAGGTTGGAGATGTATTCCTCAAGAATATATACTTCTCTACACATCTGGGTAAGAACGAGATCTCGATAGCCGAGCTAGCATAAAACTTCCAGCATCGTTGTTCCATAGTAAACGCGCGTGTAAGATATTCAGGAAAGGGACGGCGTCGAGTTAATGTATTGTCGATTACCTTGTTTGCAATCAATTCACAGTGAATAGGGCGTGTAGTCAGCTCAGTAAAGGCAAGGGGGCTCGTTCCATAACTGTGCAGTGCGATCCTTTCAACATGTAAGTAAAGCAAGCAGGGGATGCAACGAAGGAACAGTGAAGTTCGTCAGGGGATGTCTCAGGGGTCTGAGGAGTCAAACTTGCGAACATATAAACCCTAAAATAAATTGCGACAATGTCTATATGAGGTGAAGTAGTCTATTATACTGGTACAAATTTCTTGGTCTCAATGCCAATGATAATCAGTAAAAGTCGTCAAGCATGAAGGAATCCAGAGTGTGTCCACAAGAAAGCGTAACCCGAGCATGATGATTGGTGCGTTCGATGCTTTGCCAAGGCGATCAGGACAAACATTTACTTCCGCTCCTTCCAAGCTCCTTCAACACCCAATTTAGAGAACTTCTCAGCAACTTTCCCATCGGGTTGCGGATTCCTCGAAGCCAGCTCGCCGTTCCCCGGCTGTGTTCCAGCCTTGTCCATCAATGCCAGCCCACCAAACCCTCCTCCCCGCATTCCCATGCGCCCGGGTGCTGATGCGTTCCTTACAGCCGCACTCTCCCCCACACCAGAGGGATTGCGGGGCGCCGATCGCGTTATGGGGTGTGCGTATTGCGTGGAGCTCGTCGAGCTATATGAGGTCGATTGTGAGGCGTCGGGGGCTTCTGTGGCGTCCCAGTTCACGTACGGCGCGGAGGTGGGATAAGCGCCAGAGGGGACTTCGTGAAATGTATTCGAGGGATCGGGTTGGCACACAACATATGTTTTTGAGTTGGTGAACGCGTCGTACACGGTCTCGTCACTCTCCTTCTGATAGAAGGAGGTGGGTGGGGGAGTTGATGCAAGAGGTGATGTATCGAGGACGGTGAAGGGAGAGTGGAACGAGCGGGCCGCCGCTGGTAATGAGCGCATTGAGCGCGATGCAGTGAGCGCATGCCTTGGGACGGAGCGAAGGATGCTGGACATGGCGACGGCGAGCGTGCAGATGAGGGTGGAGAGGAAGCAAGATTGGGGGAATACTGGGAATGTCGAAGACTACTATATGTACCCTGACATATACGTGGGAACCCTGGGGGTCGCGGAGTTGAATCCTTTTATGGTGCGAAACATCCACATTAGGAACCGATCGGCAAGAACTCTAATTGACAAAAGTCGTTTTATTCCGTTCATGGTTCGATATTTTTACACCAAATGCTGTTTCAATATTCGGAGTTGTACTCGCAATCTGTGAGGAGATGAGCAGGAGGGTATTTTTGGTAGGTTTCCACCCAATTTCCGAGCTTGTATATGCCCGGCCGTTAACCTGGTACCACCGGGCGACGAGAGGTCAGCTGTGGACGCTTGTGACCAGGAGGGGATCCAGAGTGGTCGTTGATCTGCTTCAGCTAAGGAAGAAATCTCAGGGATCCGGCGCCTTCCATGGCTAGAACGAAGCGTTCCAGTAATAGGTCGCCGCGGCCAGCACATGTGCATTTCAGGTATAGTCTATGTAGGCAGGTAGTGCGCAGCCGACACACTCTATACTCTAGGATTTCTTCTGCAAGATGAGAATCAAAATCCTGCGTGTTTGATAATCTATTCCCGGGCGTAACCCCCGTTCTACTTGATCTATATCAAAGCAGTGGATGCTACCACGTACCTTTAGGGGTGGGGGTATTGCCGGGTTGAGGTGTTACTATTATTAGTCCGCTGTTGGCTTTGCAGTATCATAGTTATGCTAGAAGAGTGGATACCAGCCGTATTGATTAACTGTACGCTTGGCAGGAGGAAGGGTTTGGGCTCGACTTACATATGTATATGAAGTTTAAAGTTAACACGACTGCCCGGGCTGATCTCGACCGCTAATAATAATAATAATAACTGTGTGTGTGTGTGTGCAGCTAGACTTCCACCTGCTTTGCGCGATGATCGCACATTGGACTTGTCGAGGAAGGTAACAACGACCAAAAGATTCGCACAGAATACGACCGTTTCTAAGATACATACATATATCCTCCCTGCTATGTGTTTCTATCTCTCTATTTCGCCTTGGGGAGCCTCGTGCACAGTTCATTTCCGAAAATTAAAGGTCTATGACGGAGTGTAATATTGTCTAGCAGTTGATACTTTGACCGTAGGCTGTTGAGCTGCCTTGGGCTTTGGACGATGGGTGTCGACCGCAGCAATTGGGAGGGGATACCTGTTGGAATGGAAGGGTGAAACAACGACGAGGATACGTTCTATATCAGAAAAGGGTAGTACATGGTATGGAATGACCAACCTTTCTTCATCGCAACCGTAAGCCTTTGGGGTAAGCTTTATGACCGTGTGTAAAGGAATCTTAATATACGGAAGGTCTTCCTGGGGGAGGTGGTGGAAATACGCGTAGAGACAGCGCAGAATTGCCTACGGAACAAAAGTTGGAGAACGGAAGAGAGAGAGAAGAGTGTTGGGGACGTACCTGATGGCCGATGACAAGGACATTTTCTTGACGTTCGAGCTCCATGATGACAGGCTCCAATCGAACTACAACGTCCCGATACGACTCACCACCTAAACGGCAAAACTCGCTCAGTGTTTCATGCTTTAGACATCTCTTGAATGGGATCCTTGCCTCTGTAACGGTAATTAAATTTGTCTTCGTCACGATTGGCAAAGTCATCCGGATACGCTTGCTAGACCACACACAACTCAACAACCGGTTGCGCTCGCGATACACATTGCGCACCTCGATTTCCTGGACCCAGTCAGCGAAGAGGTCATGACAAAATACTGGAAGGCAAATACCTCATACGTCATTCCGTCGCATACACCAGCGTCCAGCTCGTCCAGAGACTTCCAAGTCAATTTAGGATAAGGGAGCGCTTGAGCAGTTTGAATAGTACGTTTCAGGGTGGAAGTCCAGACCTTCAAATGAAGTTGAATGAAGTCAATTAGCGAAGGATGAGAGTAAACGGATATTGTTATACCGTCAATGGGGAATCTCCAATATTCTTCAAGATCAACTCTGGTAGGGCCTTGGCGTACTCTCTGCCTCGCTCCGACAACGATGCATCCCCGCCAATTTTACCTTCTACGTTGAATTGACTCTCACCGTGCTAACAACATTCGTCAACACCCCAATAGAATGTACAGGCTGAAACGCTTACCCTCGAAAAGAATATATTCCTTGGCTTCAGATGCAAATTCATCAAATAAAACGCAATTCGACTTTGCAGGTATCCGTTGATCCTATTGACGGTGACCTGCTTGCCTACGTTCATGATGCGCAGATAAGAGATGTCTGGCTCGGTGATCGTCTCGTACACCTTCTCGTATTCTTGTATGCGGCGGAGGAAGTCGTTCTTAGCTTTGTCGGGGGACATGTCCTTGTAGTCAGGATCGCCTGAGCTGACTTTGAGAGCGACATTCGCGGCGATGACGGCAGGATCGTCACAGAGGGATTCAATGAAGATCACGGAGAGGCCCTTCTCTTTCTTGACTCGCGCTTCAATCTTCGCCCTAGGAACTGATCAGGCACAAGACGGGAATGCGTATACCATGCCAGAAACCCACCGCCTGCTTGTCGTGCTGTTCGTTGCGTCTTCCAAGAAAACAAATTAGGTCCACATTCATAATTCATCTGCGGTGGAAGCTTACCATGAATGCCAACGTTCCCTCCGTCCTTTAGCCATTGTATGAGCATGTCTAAACTGTCCTCTGCGAGGCGATCTCTAAGCTTGGTCGCCTCCTCATTGTTATGACTGAAATATGAAGCCGTGTGGTCCTCCTTGACTCCGCTCCTAGAAACGAGTGATGAGCGATGCTAGAGCTTGAGTTAGCGGAGGGCGACATACTGCAAGGCCTTCTGTTTGGCTCGTGTACGTCGTAGCTGTCCGACGTTAAACACCTGGAGAGCAACGAGAGGAACGAGAGTACTTTAAGTGTTCGAGATCCTTCGTCAACGCTCTCGGCCTCACCTTGACATTGTACTCCAACCACTGGGCCGCTATTGAGTGCTACGCATCCCAACCAGTAAAGTCGATCACATACGTTCAGGTAGATCATCAATTTGTTGCTCAGATATGACTTGCCGCGTGCTGGCAGTCCGACCTGGTGGCAGGAAATGTCGATGCGATGAACAAATCAACCCATGTACAAACGCACCATGGCCAGCACGATCTTTGACTCAGAGTAATCCGGCTTCGCCACTGTATCGGGCGGATGTCAGCGATCCCGCTTGTACCAATCAGTGCGCGAACCTTTGCCCCCAATGCCGTACACAGATCGCGTTGGCGAAGGTGCGCGAGAAGCCTTGCGACTCGATGCGGCCGACTCATCAAACTTCTTCAACCTATGGCCCACTTCAGATAAGTACCAGTCGCATATATCTCGGGAACATACTGACATTGGACCTCCGGCACCAAACAAAACGGGGGGAGCTTCCGGCGAACCAGGAGGCATCTTCAGGTTGTTGGACATGCTGGCTGCGGTTCAAGACAACTTGCCCCCGGATGTGCGCTGTTCAGGTGAACGACGTTGATGAAGGGAGGAACGAGCAGGGTAACCCCTATCAAAATGGTATTCGGCGCCCCGCACCACGGAAGAACGCGCGGCGCAATAATATACATAGAAAATAGTGATGGACATTAGTGGGTTGGAGCTAAATAATACAATGGATGAAGAAATGCAAAGGATGAGTAGAGTAGGATGTATCGTGAGGATGCATGACAATGCTTGCGTAGATAGCGAGTTCAGAGGACAATCAATAATCATCATGGGGTGCATGATTTACGATAGGTAAGTCAACGTGTGGGCATGAATCAGGAAAGATAGGTGCGGAAGGTCATGACAGTCTAAACTAGTAAGAACCCTGAAGCACATTCAGTAACCACAGCGGTGACAAGGAAGGAGTGATACTGACCGTGAAGAAACATCTAACCGTTGCTGACCCGCAGCCTACACTCGACAACATAGTATACTCCAGAACCCGCGTTTCCGCCCATGACCGTAGTCATCATCGTGTTCGCCTACTCGTTGCATCTGCTCACGATCGTAAACACCCATGCCGCGGGGCCCGCCAACAAGGTTTCCAGTCCCATTGGTGGTGGTACCGTCTCGGGAGTCCGAATGATTCTTCCCAGCTTGCTGGGCATACAGGAATGATTCAGAGCCGTTGGGGTGATTGAGAGCTTGCGATCCGGCAGCGGGCGGTACGGCGGAGTGTACAAAGGCATTGTTGGTTGAGCGATAATTAGTGGCGGTGGGGGCGGCCGCATACGGGTGAACATTGGGGTTAGTAGATCCATAGGCATCGCGCTGTTGACTAGCCCGACGGCTGGTGGGAGGTATGGGTTGTACGCTCATGTCACGAGCCGAAGCATTGCGATCAGACGGTCGACGGCTGCTGCTTTTGATATGGGCTTGCGCTGGGCTAAGAACCAGGGGAGACGCGCTGTCCTGCACTTGCTTCGATTGCCTATGTCTCCGCTCGCGCTCGCGCTCTCGGTCCCGATGGTCGCGGTGGGGTGACGCAGCCTCTGCATGGGCTTGTACGAGGTGTGATGCTGGAGACTAAGTAGGGGTTAGGTGGCGCAGCGTTTCCCAAAGCGAAACCTCCTTACGTTCCCTGCTTCCCATCCTTTCCCACCATTCAACAGCATCCAGTCGAATATGCCGTCGTCAGGTTCTCCTAGTGTCTTCAGAACCTTAGAGAACAAGTCCCGAAGAAAGTCGTAATCGGGAGTTTCTTCGAACCCAAGTTTTCGGACATAGTTCATGTAGATGGCGAATTCCTCTGCAGACGGACATTAAAACAAGTCAACAAAACGAAATCGGGAATTACTCACCAGGAAAACCTTCGCAAAGCTCGGCGATGGGCGTCGATTGCTTCTTTTCTCCAATTTTCTCATACTTTTGCTTATTGGTAGCAGCCCTCAAGCCTTGCCAAGGTAGGCCACCTCGTAGGAAATACATGAAGACATGACCCAGAGACTCTAGATCATCGCGCCTTGATTGCTCTCTACCCAAATGAGTGTTGATGGACATGTAACGTGCTGTCCCGGACAGCGACTTTCGTTCCTTATAAGGAATGTGCTGTTTCGTTCGCGGATCACGATAATGTTTCGCCATCCCAAAGTCTAAAACAATGAACGGTGTTAGTATGTGCATCATGGCTCACGGTTATTGGATAGTCGGCGTGTTCACCCGAAATGAACGGGTTCATGCGAAGTCTCTGCAGCAGAAACACAAACTCACCTATGATGTGTATTATGTTCGCCGTCTTGGTTCCCGGGACACCGATCAGGAAGTTATCAGGCTTGATGTCGCGGTATATCAGAGATTTCTCGTGGATGGACTGAACACGCGAGATCTAGGTTCAATCCTAATCAACAAATGGAAGCAAGGGGTATAGTTAGGCGTAGCACATACCATCTGCTTAGCAGCCATACAAACAGTCTTAGCGGTGAACTTTCGACCACACATGTCGAAGAGGTCCTCGAGGTTAGGGCCAAGAAGGTCAATGACGAGGACATTGTGGAGTCCCTCCTGTCCGAAATGGTGCACTTGAGGAACACCGACTGTTCAACAGGAACGAAAGGGTAATGTGAGATCACGACCAGGTGTGAAAATGTCAGGGAACATACGGGTCCCATTCAAAGTACGGTACGAGCGGAATTCGTCCCGCAATTGGGGGGCATCGGATCTGCGGGGTTCCTATAATAGGGAATTAGCGCACCGTAAGATGCAACCATATGAAAGCACTCACGAATTTGATGGCCACTGGTCGATTGTCGGACAAGCGGACTCCTGTAAGGCAGGAAATACGTCAATTCTTCAATTCCGATATTATTTACTGCGTGTATTATCCGCAGTCATGAAGCCAAAAGCTGTATGCCCAATGCGAGAAGAACGGGTATGGACCAGAAGTGCCCGAGGCACACCCACTGGGACGACGCAGGCATGAATGCGCACGAACCTTCGTAGACTACACCGAAGGACCCTTCACCGACTTTCTTTCCAACTCTGTACTGACTTCCAACGACATTCGACGTAGCAGACTGCTGGTGGGACGAAGAGGCGATAACGTGGGGGGTGGTCATTGCGAGAAAGAAGGGTAGAAATGCTGTGCCGCCAGTCCTGGTATACTAATCTTGAAGAAATGGACTGGCTGGAGGACTGAAGGAAGTCCTGGCCGGAGGAAGGGGGGATGAAGAAATGGGACAGTTGGAGGATTTGCTGAAAAGCGGACTCTGAATTCCCCGCCCGTACAAGACCACGTGCAGCTGCCACCTGGTGCCATCAGTGCCGCACTCATTTCAATTTGTTTCCGTTACATACTTGATTGCGCGCAGGCTTGACTGGTGACCGACTTGCTTTGATTTTACGTGCATGGCTTTGTGCTGAATTTATATCTAGGGTTTTGAAGTGAGCGGGAGCGGGAAAATCACCCTGCCACCCAAAGCTCAACAGGCGCTCGCGCTACTAGTCACTTCCTGCCTGTGATTACTCGAGTGGCTTTGACGTGCGCCGCAGGATCTCTTTGCAGGGCTTGCGAGCGTTCACTCTCGCGCCTCAGTAATCAATTCAAACAATGCGTTGAACGCTCGAAGTAAGGCCTTCGTGCCATTCTAAACTGGCCGAACTCCACCCACCGGCGGCAAGGATTAAAGTAGCTTGACAGTCGGCACTCGCCAAGGCCCCCACTCCTTGCGTTTCATTTCGCTAGTCCACTATCGGCGGCCCTGGGCGAACTTGGACTTTCTTAGACAGGTGAAGCACTACGCATTCTGAAGCAATTGTCACTTCCCTGGACGCAGCTGGCCTCACGGTCATTAGATCCATCTGTGACTTAGGAATTGACCCTCTTCGTACACTCTACAGCCGAGGTTTGCCTGCTTCTCATATGATCGGACTCTACATCGAAGCAGCACGCTTACACGGCGCGTTTACCGCATTTTGGAGTAGCTGGAGTCTCACCTGCCTACCCGGATCCCTCTCGGTGCGCACACTCTGGATCAATCTATGCATCAGTCCCCAGACCTCCGAACCTATCGAGCTTGCCATCGAACACCCTTCCTTGTTTTTTTGGCCGTTGTCTTGGGACATCCTTTACACTCAAAAATTAATATTGTCCATTGCTTAATGAGCAATAAACACTTTGATTGTCTTTCAAGTGCAACGCATGTTATTGGTTTCACACAGGTCATTGGATACAGCTGGTGTGTTATGATCCTATTTTTTCTCCGGTGCTCATTCTCAGAGCATAATAGCTAGGGCACTTGCTGCGAGTGATGCGACTCCCAGTATTCCCGGTGTGCCGCCCATTGCCCCATTGCTCGAACCAGTAAGTTTTTGGCTCTTCACTGGTGAACCCGCCTCCTTGCAGCTGTCCACGTACTCTGCGAAATAATAACAATCAGGATTACATGAAACAATCTCGACAACGGGTCAGGCCCTCACTATCGAGAAACGCCTGCGCAAGGTTCTTTGAGGACTCCGATTTGTCTTGCTCCGCTGCGCAATTCAGGCATGAGGCCAGCGCGTCAGATGCAGAGTCGGTACAGGCACATTTGAGAGGATCGCTACTCGACGGGCAACTCGTTTGCAGGTCCACAAATCCACTGCACGAGCTTTTGCACTGGTCAGGAATGTCGGGGACGCTGCTCGTGTCCTGGCGAGCGGCGATCTGTTGAGGAAGGAGGCGCGGAATGATGGACGCGAAGTCAGGCCCGGGGGTTGCTTCAGCTGTACAAACCAATTGTGAGCCCGAAGGTGCGTACTGGTCTTTGGCACCCACCTGTTAGCGAGAACATGCACAAGATGACAGACACGGCGAAGCTGAAGAAGGCGACCATTCCGGATGGTGTTATTATGGGGAATTTACTATGAGAGAGCTTAAAGTGAAGAGGAAAGATAGAGTCGACGACACCTCAGCAATATCAATTTATACATTGTACACAGCTCATGGCTCCATGCGTCCGTGTCTCGTTCTGGATAGAAGCGGACGTAGGCCGCTATTTAGATCATCCAACATAGTTGCCATCATTCACCCCAGGCTTTTTGCAATTTGTTACTGACCGGTGCCAGCACCTGCGATCCAATGGTGGTGCTAGACGTCCAACACCGCTCGATGCAATCAATTGACACGCATGGTTGGAACGGCGCCCTGTTGGAACCTCAGAGGCCATCTGCGCCCGCTTATTGGCATGGCGGCAGCGCTATCGAGCTGCAACGCATAGCTTCGTGGAGTTCGACTAGCTATGAGATCGAAATGGTAGTTATTTCGTTGTCACGGAACTTGTATGGTTCCTATGTGTGCCTTCGTACATACTCGCGGCATGATCATCATCATGTAGTAGCAGAACGCGCCAATCAAAGCGCGGCTAATGACACTAGTTGTGATTGTCCTTGCATCAATTTTTAAATGTTGAGGCCTTGCTAAGCACTGGTATTCCCCAAATCAAAGTCGATGTCATTGAATCCGTATTTGTGTTTCGTTCTACAGCTTTGTGCATCATAGCAAAGCTACCGCACCAGACAAAACGACGCCCACCAAACCCCAGACTTCCGGTCTCATTCCGATACCACCGTTGCTTTGCGGGCCCAGCTTCTGAGCCTTCACTGCTACACCAGCCTGTGTACACTGCGTAACATAAGCTGTCCCAAGTCCAGTTATCGTCACATGTGATTTGTGTGGCCACTTTGGCACTCACCATCCATATTCGTCTGGGCATCCTTCAAAGCCAAAGTTTTGTTGTCATTCGTGACAAAACAGTTCATGCACTTTGCGATGTTGTCCGAGACAGTGTCGGTGCAAAGACAGCTGGTGTCCACCCCACAGTCTTTGAGCTTCAGTACCTCACTGCAGTCATTCTGACACGCAGATGGTATACTCGTGAGGTTGAAGCCCACGATACCAGATTGGCGGGTGACAAGGGTACCAGCGGGGGCGAGGGCTCTCTCCAGGAGAGCAGGAGTGGCAATCACTGTCAGAGAAATTTCAGACTCAGAGGCACATCGAACGATATCCCCGCTCACCAAACGGCAGTGCGAGCAAGCAAAGAATGGCGTGAACGAACGACAAAGACGAAACCATCTCAAATGGCCGGAGAAAGAAAAGTGAAAGAGGGAGAAGACAAGAACCTGGGGAATGAAAGAGAGAGGAGGCGGGGTGTTCGCGTGAAACTGGTTTCCCTGTTATATGTGAGGATCAATTCCCATGGTCACCATCAAGATTTGCGCTCCATGCCGACTACAGCACCTTTTATTAGGTAGAGCCCAGGCGGTCCAAGTATGCATGGAATTCAAACACTGGTTGAATCTAGCCTTGACCAATGTCAAGGCCATATCCACCCTTGGGCCAAGGTTCGGAATCAATTTGATCTGAATTCGTAGCTTAGTGCAACATTTATTACACGAAAGTAAGTTGTCAATATTTCACGGAACAAGGTACTGAGGCAAGGATCAGATATTGGTATGCGCGCCCATGTTGTATCTGATTGTGAATCAAGTTTTCTCCAGCCTGACGTTCGCGATGGCGGCGTGGGCAATTGAATAACTATTGGTCTAGCATCGGACATCTTCAATCACACCCTCATCTTTGGTCTTTGGGGCCATACGAATCGGAAACTCCGTATAAATACTTTCACATCCACCTTCCGTCGCACTCAGGCGGCCTGGCGTGTACGAGTGATCGAGGCAACTTCGATCAACATTTATTGCTGAGCGATGTCACCTCGCACAATCTGCCGGGCTACGCTGCTGAATACCAGCTGACGCCGTGTATGGGCAAAACAGGCAGCTAGCTCCCTAAAGTCCCAACACGACGGCTTCAGCATATGCGATAGCCTGGAGACACCCCGATAAGTCGAGTGATCAATTGACCCAGGAAGAGGCAAACAACATCGCCGGTTCCAGCTGGACTCATCGTTGTACCTTCGCTCTGGTTATGCAACGATCACGATCTCTTGATCGTCGACGCCACGACGTATCCAGAAACGTAAAGGCTGGTATTATGTGCTTGTTCACCCGTAAGCGTTCCCATACTTTCTGGTCTTTCCTTCCCCCTTCGTTCCATTATATTCATTTTCCTGTCCATCTACCATGGTAGCCCTTACCAATATATTCTTTGCGTCACTCTTCGCGTTGTCGTCTCTGCAGCAGTGTACGTACATTTTCGTACATGCTGCAAAGACAATACCATCCCCGTAATCATTATTCATTTCATATACAGCCGCTGGAGCCGAACCTACCACCATGGATACGACATCGACCATTCCGTGTCATGTCACTGAAGGCAATCAGAACCAGTCATCTCTTATACTTTCCTCCCCATCTTCATTTGAAAATTCCACCGGCCTTACCATCGACAATCCACTCACTCCCACTTCTGTCTGCCGCGAGTGCAATATACAGGTCGTTCAAGACAGCGATACATTCAGCGTCGCCGAATCTGCTTTTGAAAGTGAGTGTTTTCCTGTCGAGTTGTAGTAGAGGTGCGCATTATCTTGTCCCTGAGCAGGATCCGCTGTGGCGTGCGCCCGAGCTGGCTTCGGTGCAAGGACCACAAGAATAGTCAGCGTGATGCATCCGGGGTCCAGTAGTTTAATGGGCGTCATGTTCGCTGCGAGTTGGTGGCCTTGCATCGTTTTGGCCTCGAAATTTTAAGAAAGGCGTGTCCCAGTGAAGAGACATATGAATGAGACGTGTTGAAGACAGAATATACGGCCTCGTAGATGGACTCTAAATTATGATCAAAACCCTGATGTGAATGTATACGAGCAACTCGCTCGTAAGTTGGCATGAACACACGCAGGAACATGTAGACCCCCCTTTGATTCCCATAGTCTGGGTCACCGGAATTCGTTGACCGCCAGCGTTTGAATGGCCGACGGTCACCGAAGCAAGAGACCTCAAGGAGGACTTGCAGTGAAGCATAGACTTCCTAATATGTTCATATATTAGTCATCCCCTCGCTCGCCTTAGCTATCACACATATTTCCAGAGGTTGTCTGCAAACATTTGCGCGTGTCGGCTCAATGCTGCCTGAGAGTCAGATTGATCCAGTGCTTCTTGCACTTGGGCCTAATGCGGAGATGGCGAGGTCTTCTATCTCACACGATGCGGCCCTGAGGACATCCATGCCCACGCTTGAACCAAACACCGCCCTTGCAACAATCAACGAAGGCACACAAGGCGGTTCTGCATTAACAGTGACGATCTCGCGCTTGCAACCTGCATACGATGAACGCGGCGAGCGCGTGTCAAGGGAAGAATACAGCAGTAGTCTGTGAGTTTGCTCCATTGTATCATCTTTTGCACTGAGCATTGAAAAACTCAGCAACCGGGAACGACGCAAGCAACCTCTGAAGGAGGCATGCGCTGCCCTCCATATCCTCGTTCCTGGATCTGCTAATTTAGAGAGGCTCCGAACAGCGCTTGTATCGTACTGGTAGGGTGCTAGTCATCTCTAGTTGTCTACCCTCTACTGACTGTATTCCCAGGTACCCGGACACTGAAGGGACATCCCCAACGACTCCGGGAAGGACACCAGAAGCAATTTCCGCCCATGATCAGTCCGCACCTGTTGACGATGTCACCCTTGTTGAACACTACGGACTTGAAGGGGCGGATGCACGCGACTTGTTGGGATTTGGAGATGACGACGATGAAGACGCTAACGATGAAGACGATGATGACGAAGCTGAATCATTTGATGCATTCCAAACAAGGATACGGCTTGACGCAGTGAAGCGAACTGAAGGCAATCGACGTGAAGGTGGACTGAAAACTCAGCAAGCCTCTGTTTGACTCTGGAATGTGAGTCATGTATGAGACTGTCTCGTTAACAGACTGCTTAACAATTTGCATAGGAATGGGTCGCTCTGGCTATGGGCCAAAAAACAATCCAGGACAACATTGTAGACGAGCACTCGTTGCTCCTCTTTATACAATATTCCGCTGAGCGTTGCAAGCGAACCCGCCGTGGTGCCGACATACCAAATACCTTCGTCGGAGCGGTACATATCTTCTGACATGTGTATTAAAGCACTCACATAACCTCCCTCCTTGCAGTCGCAACTCAAGAAGCTCTTCTTTGCGGTACTGCGCATTCGCAAAGAACAAGATGCGGTTGACAGCAGCCTTGCACGTCGACGGCCGGCAACATCGGTCGTAGTGTGGGATGAAATCAAGACTTGCATGGATATTGCATTAAAACGTGCTCGTAGGTATGTTGCAAACTTTCTGATTTGGATCTTCTCTGACAGGTACTGGTTACAGTGGCCTTGTTCCAGGTGAAGACGCACCAGACATCGTAACAAATACGTTCCTCGAGGATGTGACGGATGAGCAGATGGCCGCAGTTGGTGATGGGTTTCTCCAGCATCGTGAACGTAAGTGGTGCCATAGCACAATCTATACTGCACTGACATAAACTTGTCCTAGTTCGGTCGTGCATTTATGGGCATGTTGCTTGGGTCACACAAACTGCTTCTGGGAACCGGGGCGACGATCTCCGTGCCCTGAAGCTAGCTGAACTACAACCCTGGGTCATGCTGCATCCTAACGGTCAAACTGCAATAGAGTGTATACTCGGCCTTCAAAGCGAAGAAAAAGCAGGGAAACGGGGAATGCGAACAGTGAGTGAATTCTTTTAATGTATATATCATGTACTAATAGATGATTCAAGATAATCAATCCTGTTTATACTGTGTGGATCGCCCATCGTGACCCTGTCCGCTGCCCGCTTGGCGTGTTCGCACTCCTCATGCACTTTTTGCATGATGTCAAGGACTTCACCGCGCACATGGAAGTTGACTGGTCCGTGAATAAAAGCTGGCGCCGTGCCCGTGTTCTGTCGGGACCTGGTGCCTTCGATACTCCATTCTCGGATCAAAGCTTGTACAATTTATACGTTAAGGCGTTTGACAAGGCCAATTTTGTCTCCTGTGTCAAGGCCCACCTTCCCCGCCATATTTTGGGATATAAGCAAGAGCAAATGGGGGTTGATCCAGGTGATACAGCACAGCTTGGCTGGGTTCGTGGGGAGACGTACTTTGATACCTACCGGCCTGCAATCCCAAAAGTGGCGGTACTTGGTGCTCATGGGTACAAGAAGCACGAAGTTTATGACCCCGTATGGTGCCATGTTCACGTACCTGAACAATTCCTTCCGCTCGTCTGCCCAATGGCAGAAGAGATTCACGGCCAGATCGTCGGCAAGGCCAATCTAACTGGTGCGGCAAATTATTGGAGCATGGTCATCAAACTGCGTCCTATTCTCTTCCTGTGCGGCGCTGCACTATATGAGCGACAGCCCAACTCGGCGCTCTTTCGCCTCCCTGCTTTGGCAAATACCGATGTTCGAAACTGGATGTCGACCACATTTCATACTGAGCTCACTCTCCTCCGTGCTAAGGAAGGCTCACCTGTTGACTTACAACGGCTAGAAAATGAGCTCCTTCAACAGTCTCTTGAAGCCCTACGCTCCCTTGCAGCTCAGCAAGCATCCGAAATCAAGGCACTACGTGTGATGTTTGAGCGCCGTACATCAGCGCTCTCCCCTACGCAAGGGTTCTCAGTCGATTCATACCATCAATCTTGCAAGCAGTTGAGCAGTCCAGCACTGCCAGCGACTCGCTCTGATGCTGTCAATGTCATCCCTCAAGCTCCTGCAGTCTATTCAACACCCGACTCAACTTTGCGAGCGCATGTTAATGGATCACCAAAATCCCCTGGCATCGCACGCTCACGCACGCAGGTCGACCTTGTCTTGCCCCCGATTGAGGCCTTCAGCAATCAGGGTGCAACCCAATTTCTATGGCCGCCACTTCTCGGTCAGAAGTCTGTTAACTGGAATGATGTATTTCCATTAATCAAGCAGCCGAACCTCTGCTGGGCCGTTTGGAAGCCTTCGAAGACCCTCGATCAATACAAGACTGTGAAGGAGGTTTATGACTGTTACGCCCTTGGCGAGGCTGTCTTTGTCGACGGTGTTCAGACGGGTGTCAAGCCACCACTCCGACTGGCCGAACAGCATTTCCAGTACACGTGGCGTAAGGTTGGGAAAACGGTACGCAAACGTAAACACATGTTTTATCTTCACTCAATCACACCGAACTATCAGGAGTCCAAGTCATGGCAGCGTTTCCGTGAGATACCAGAATATATTGACAAACAGGCCACCCTTCGAAAGGTCTCTCCTAATACTGTTATCGAAGAGCTCGAACGTATGCGGGTGGATGGTAAAGCCAAGAAAGGACTTAATTGGCTCATGCTAAAGATTGTTGAGGTTCGAAAGAGCTCCACATGCTCTACAGACTCTACAAATGAGTCTGCTATTGATGACACTAGGCCGAGCACTCCCTCTAGGCCAAGCACTCCCTCTGGAAGCAGTCAGCGGCTTCGATCAAATTCTTCTACCTCTTCTCAAACCAATACCACTTTACGCTCCCCATTCGCAGAAAGCCGACAATCCAAAAACACCGTCAAAAAGCGTCGAGCACCTGCAATCAAGGCTCGTATTCCTGTAAAGCGGCTCCGAGGTGTCTGAAATCATTTCCTTAACACTTAACAGTGCCGTAATATTTATTTTATTGCAGCATTAGTTCAGTATAATACTCCGCCATAATAGTTACAGTACAGCGTTACAATACAGTATCAATCCAATGTCAGATCCACTATTTCACCGTTCGGAATATAAACCAAGTGCCCAACCTCTAACTCATCAGCCTCATCATCTGTAATCTGAATGGGATTCTCTGACGTCCCAACAGTACTTGCGGAGGCATTAGTCAAGAGACTGGTAGTTGCTGCGGCCACCGAGATCTAGCAAAATATATAAGTAGATTGTTAGAATTATAGTAGGAGAGATTGACTGCACCGACGGCACAACGGCGTTGATAATGAGATCAGGAATCTCGAGGCTGACTGACTGCGAGCCAGCACGATAAGAGGCCCACTTACTGCCCAATGCATCAATGAAGCCCTGCGTAGAGAGGCGGACCTTCACTGCAAGAAGCCGGCCCGTTCCTGCAGGAATCACACCACCGAACTTTACAATTCGGGCTGTTATAAATGGGCTAACGAGCAACATCGTTGATGGGTTGAATAATGTTAATGGCTACGATGAATGTCAACCTCTGCGGCAATATACTAGGCAAACCAACGTACAAAAGTGAACATGCGGATGGCTAAGCCACGCCACATGTGCTTGTGAAACCTTTTAACGACCACTGTAGGACTCCACCCAAACCGTTCGCAACAAAACCGCGCAAGAGCTGCTGGCCTAGGAAGGTGGGGAATCCAGGTGAACGTGGCAGAAGTAGTTGGTGCAGCCGTCGACCATGACGTCGTTGGTGATTGGTACAGGGCCAGTACACGTAGATTCGGAAAGTCCCTGGTAATCGAGTCTGCAAGGGAAGGCCTACGACGTGGGATATCATGGTAGGGATTATTCCGCAAGACATCCTGCAGCTCAATGCGCCATGCCGCAAGGAAACTATCCAGTTCAGGCCCTTCCCCCAATGCCTCAAAGGCCTGTAAAAGTCTGTCGCCGAAGTCGAGCCTTCCAATTGCAAAAGCCGTCTCGGGCCCACAGTCGGGAAGTCCATCGGAGTAATCTCCACCGGCACACAAAGCATAAAGGATGAGACCTCCTCGGGAGAGCCTCACCTCATCGCTGTGATGGATCATGTCATGATGATAGATGTGAACTTCGTTGTAATGATCGGCATTGGGTAGGCTGTCCAACAGTAAGGACAGGACTCTAGTAGGTAGCTCTAGAACGGACTCACCATCGGAGAATATTCAATCCCCCAAACACGATAACATCGCTATCCTCTGTAAGGATCGCATCGATGTACATCCGTCGGTTCAATTCTGCAAGCTCAGCCTCCGCCTCTCCTGGAGCCTTGTGGGAGTCAGTAGGTATTTATATAAGGGTGGGTATACATCGGACGTACTTGGTGATAGTAGAAACCGAAGTCCTCGACTAACGGCTTGAGGTGAGCCGTAACCCACAGAGGCCGGTTGACCACAGAAACACCCCTCTTGCGTGGGGGACGGTCGGGGCCATCAAATACGAAGATGAAAGTTGCCGGAATGCTGAGGAGGCGGCACAATCTGTAGAAGAATATCTTCAAGGGTGCATTCTCGTCCATGGAATGAAGGGACCCGGCGCGAGCACCAGCTTCGCAAGCAGCAATCCATATGCTGTGGAACATATCGTCAGGCGGCTACCCTGCTAAACGACACTGGTGGACATACCTCACGTCAACACCAATTCGAAGGGCAGGATAATCCCGATATTTGCGACTAAACCCCTCAGCGACCGCTAGGCTTTGGAAGTTGGCCGTCCCTTTGATGGGGTCGATAATCTTGTAGCGTGGCCAGATGTCATGCTAGAGTTTCTGAATTCTTGCACCATTGACTTACCTTCCATAGCCCGTTTACACCCATTATCACTCAACGGCGGAGGCTTCGAGGTGGTGGGTTGTCGGAGAGAGTGCCCTCGAGCCCCTAATTCCACCTGCCTCCTTTCCAACGAGCATGCACCGGCCGTCGCTGACAAGTGGTCCACGGGGGTGAGCTGACTTGCGACCGGTGGACTTGGTTGAGCCTCGGGATCACGAGAGCAGCCAGCTGGTGACGCGACCGTGACGAGGGCGGCATGGTTTCAGGTGCATGACCTGCATCAATGGGTGACCTGGCCCACTATGCGAGCGGTGACGAGCGGTGACGGGGACGCGAGGCGGAGGTCGACGAACGGTGACCAGCCAGCATGCGTGTGAGAGGAATGGCTGGTGAAGCGGGGTTTGAATTTCGAACCCCGACTGGCGACTTGGGAGACTCGATCACGCCAGGTCGCCAGAGTCCGCTATAGAACTTGAGTACGCAGGAAAGGGAAATTTAGTAGTGGCTGGTCCCTAGATAGGGGCACTATAGACCTCGCATGAATGTGCAACCATTACTTGCTGCTAGAGCATCGGCTACTTCATGTAACTGAAAGGGACCCTTGACTTGTGAGCTTTCACAGCTTCACAGTGTCCGGAATGCTCTCCAGTCCAGTCTGGTTCATGCTGAAGTTCCAGGGGGTTAAAGGGGCAGCATAATCAGTACTACTCAATGAGCAAGCCTGCTTCCCGCGCAAGTGTACGATATCGAAACTACACCAGAAATTTCATTACATCTTCCCAAGGCCCCGTTTCACATAGTTGATAAATCAATGATTTACCCATGCACGGGCGCACGGTCTCGATCTGCGTCGGATGATGATGGTAGGATCCCTCGTATCCGCGAACATATGGTTTAGCATCAATCAAAGACTGATGAAGTCGGCGCGCATGAATCGGCAGGCTATATAGATACAGTGCATGGCATTGCACGGGTCCCCACCGGCAGTGATTGAGGGCAACCACGGTCAGCGTCGACGTTGATCAGCGTGCGGTACCTTCGTACATATCACAGGTTGGTGATACCATCAATTGCTGGGCTATGGTGCTGTCGACCAGCCACCACTAACAAACGGCCCCCAATAGACTTGGCTTGACGTCGAGGCATATTCTGTTGCGAAGGCCATCGCAGACACAATGTGCATCCTATATGGTGTCTATCTGATGATTGTTAGCCCAACTGAGAATAAAGGAGGGCGCACCGTGCAGCTCGGCTATCACTTAGTGCTCGAGCCTACTCCTGCTTGATGATCCATCGACAGCATCAGGTGTTTAGACCCCCGTCTGAAGGAGATGGCTCGGGGCACACCTCGACTCCCTTATAAGAAGGGCTGGGAATGTGTCGAGCGCTACCCTTTCTCTTCGTATTTCCTTCTTCATCCTTCCACCCATCCGCGATGGTCGCCTTTGCCCTAATGTTTTCTGCTGTGTTTCTCGGTCTGATGGCTCTGCGAGAGGGTATGCGAACCTTAGAAGATCGCGCTGTCGCTAGTAATTGCATGTAACTGACACCACATCTGCAGCCGGGGCCACAACGACAAATTCCACGAGCGCTGCCCCCGGGCCTGCTGCACACGCCGCTGCTGGCGCGTGCAATACGACGTCTCCTGTACGCCCCTCGAGGCACCGGGGTGCGCTGCCGCGCCCGTGCTCGTTCGCTGATCCTGCATCGAACCCCCACAGGCGCGACTCGAAAGGCACGTGTGTGCGCGCCGACACTGTGCCGAGCACCTGGGTGGAGACAGCGCTGCCCGCGCTGTATAAGGGTGGGTGTACGGACGATTATTTGATACCAACGTGGCGGGGTAGTAGGAAGCGCAGGATCCGCAGCGGGCAGCGCAGAGAACCCGAGCGCGCCGTCCTTACCTTTGTGTTGACCACGGCAGACGCGTGTGCGGTGACAAGGGGGTCAATAGGTCGGCGGTTAGGTGAAGGGGTGATCGACAATCAGCGCATTTGGACACATGGCCGTGGCATTTGGCCTGATGATTTCAACGAATGTACATTGGCTCGGTGCTGCCTGCCTGAGCGAACGGTAATAACTTAACAAATATATACTACATACACTCGCGTGATGAAAATCACTTTGAAGTAGGCGTCAGAATTTGGATACCACTTTCAATAGGTAAGCAGTTGCTCACAGGTATACTGGAGACGAGGTGGTTTCTGCCATATAGGCGTACGACTTGTTCAGTTGAAGAGGTAGAAAGCGGACACGGCAATGGCCGCCCCGACGAGGGCGGGCTTGGCATGCGATGCTCCATTGCTGCTATTCTGGGCATCAGCAACAGATTGTGACTTGAGGTCTGCACCGCCGGCTTTGCAGCTCGCGATGAATTCTAGCAAAGCTCGTTAGACGCATTGTTCAGGGAGAACGACGCGAACGAAGACGCACGATCGACGCCAGTTTGGGCCTGGGCGGTTGTTACTCCTGAGCCTTCGAGGCTAACGGCGCAAGCGAGACAGGAGGTGATCTGACCGGCATTCTTGTCGGTGCAAATGCAATCGACGCTCGTGCAACTCTAGGGGGACGAATGAAGGGTTAGAAGTTACCAAGCAGGAGTATGGGGGAGGCGTACGGCTATTGCGTCGTAGATTGTCGAGCATGCAGGTTTGCACTGCTCAGGGATCTCGCTGCTATCAAGTTCACCATCGAACTGGCGCGCGAGAAGACCGTGCAACGAAGAGGGCTCGAGGGGAGATGGGGTAGCAAAAACTACAAATTTTCCTCCGTTAATGACTCAAATTGGTGATACAGATGATATGGCTGACCTTGACGTGAAGTCAGTAGAGCGGCAAGAGACGCGGTGACAACAGAGAAGCCGATCATGTTCTGAACGAATGTGGGGTAAGGGAGCGTTGGTGGGGCTAACGATGAAGGAACAGGAAGAACAGATGGGTTTGCTTTCTCGACATTGAGGAGATTTATATTGTGCGGTGATGAAGGACCCTGACGGGCGTGTCATCAAGGGACGACCACTGTTCGACGAGTTTAAGGCACGTATTTAGTTGGGGCGCTCATCCTTGCAACTTACGAGTTGCCATAGCACGGACTATGGGGAGTACGGTGTCTGTATCGTGGATCCAACATTCGAATAGGAGAGAAATAGGGCCGGCCCCTGGGCAGCCTCGTAAACCTGCAAATCTCCATTCCGACTGATCACTTACTGACCACTTTGTTTACATATCGCATGTGTGACCGATCGAATAGAGCAGGTGTCGCAAACCTCTTCTGAACAAGCATGAACCTCTTGAATCACGCGAACCAGCCCTTACGCAGGACAAGCCCCAGCTAGGGCTACAGCAGACGTTGCTTTTTCGAATACATGTACAATCGAGGCGAGGGGCACATACCAATGCGGTCCGCTGAAATGGTCTCGTGGGACACTGAGGTCACCGAACCTGCAACAGGAAGAGTTAGCAGTCTGTTATATCTGCATTTGTATGTACATATGTTACGCTCCTCAGTTAGTCTACACAAGTTCGCCGTCTTGCTGATATACCTCAATTGCTGTGATGAATAATATGACCGCTGCTTACCGCAAACTAATAAATAGATGTTTCGCCTGGTTAGCCGACTCGGAAGAGGAAGGCAAGATGATTACCTTGAATACGCCGGATGCAAGTGGATTCCGAAGACAAGCGCAGTAAAGCAAGCCATTGACCGACCTCACGGGCAACGGTTAATGGGATGACTGAGCATCCGGCAAAGAAATTTGCTGAGCCAAGAACATGGGGTTGACCGTTGCACAGTTACTGTGAATTATTTTGGGCAAAAAAGGATATCTGTGCAGCAGGCAAGCGGGATTGATAACCGCATAAAGAATGTTAGACTGCCCCGAGCCCTCGAGAACGACGCCGACGTCGATGAGCTCGAAGCCAAGGCGGTGGCACCGAGCGTTTACAAAGCAGTGGTGATCACAGGGCCGATTGATTTGTCACGTGCATCCAATCTTAGCATTTGACACACGCCGGATTGGCTAAGACACCAACTCAACGCCATGCCGCTCACAAGTCCGTTATATCACTAAGCTTGGGACATCCATGATCAGAATTGCTCTGCCCTCATAACGCACTCTCCTGTCCGCCTTTTTAACTCGTTCACCACGACGCAGTCCATCTACTTGATTTCTGGATCACGCAACCACTCACATTAACCTCCACCATCCACCGCTGTTCTTCTTTTGCTCCCCATCTTGAGCGAAATGGCCAACAGAGCGGTCAAGATCTTTGTTATAAATGATTTCGTGCGTTACAAGTTAAATTGATGCTGACCCTTTCTCAAATTATTCTACAGGCATGCCATTTCTGCTACATAGGGCACATCGAGCTGCTGCAGGCTATATCATACTGCAAGGATTCACTGAACCTGCCGCTGACGGTCGAAGTCGAATACCGCCCGTTTCGGCTCATTAACTGCTTGAAGGAATTTTCCCCCGGCATCGATAGAACCACTTTCTATATGAACAAGATGGGGAAGGAGAAGTTTGAAGCCACAGAAAGCGCCATCGACAAGTGGACCAAAGAATCAGGTGTCCCTGTGTGAGTTGAACAGATATAGAAATTTTATTTTCAGACCGTTCATCCTATCATCTATGTCTACTGCAGCTACTTCAATGGGCCAATGAGCCAGACAATCCGGGCACATCGTCTCAGCCTCAAGGCATTCAATATGGGAGGTCAGGCCTTGCAATTGCCACTATTGACAGCGCTCTTCAAGGCCTATTTCGAGGAGAAGAAAGACATCGGGGATATCAACCTTTTGGCTGACATATCCGAAGAAGTGGGCGTGATGACTAAAGGCGAGGTACGTCCAGGCAAGCCCCCTCATGCCACAACCAACTTATTTCTGTGTCATCCACGTAGGCCGTTGAGTTCTTACAATCAAATATCCATGAAGACGAAGTCATGAAGATGACCGAGGAAGCCAAGGCCAAAGGTATCACAGGAGTTCCTGTATATGTCATCGATGGGAAGTGGGTTCTCAAGGGCGGACAGTCAGCAAGCGTCTTTATCGAGGTGGGTGCTCCATTTATACTTCATCGCGTGACTATCTCATACTCGGTGCAGATTTTCAAGAAACTTGCCAGCGGGGCAGGTTCGAGTCGGGGCTCGTCCCCTTTCATGCCGCAGCTCCATACGACCGCGCAATGCTGCTGAAGTCGATTGGTTGACCCATTCATCATCGCTTGTAGGTTGAAGCTCTCCAACAGGGGCATACCCCTTCGTTCTACGTCTCATTTATTTTGTTGATTCCTGCCAACTCTGTCTTATACATCCGGATTCATCGCCGTCATATCTCCCGTCGTTCTACGTTCTATCTCCTCACTTTACATTCCTTACCTCTGTTCCTTTTATCTGCGAATTAGCCTTATTACATTGACCCTGGGCCTGTAGGCCCGTGGGTGTCGGCCGAAGACCGAATGATGATGTCGCAAGAATGGCTGATGTTCATGTCATCGTGAGTGGTTGAAATATGTTCTGAACGAAAGGCGATCCAGAACCGAGCTGAGTATTGATTGGTTCTATCATAGTGAAGAGAGTGTAACATAGCGTATCTGGTGCGTGCTGCGCTGTACACCCTTCCGTTTATATAGAGTCTGACAATCTGATAGTCACTGCGGGGTAGCACATGGACAGACCGTCAAAAGTCGAAACATATCACTGCATCACACACACTGATTCCGGTACTCATGGGCAGCAAGCGGCTCAATTGTTACGCATCTCCGCTAACGTCGCGGTGTACGTCCGTGTACACATCCGTTCAAGGCATTCACACTAAGTTGTGGCCTGAGATCACTCTGCTTCATTTGACATAGCTGTGGAACCTGCTGGATAGAGGAGACGTATGTACTTCTTATCCATTCTTATTCTAATTTGTTCACGGCCCGGCTGCTTTGGATTGCAAGCGCTACGTTCATGTGGCCGACACCACTATACAAGCACCGGGTTCCTTTTCAACTGTGGGTTCCGATCATCGTTCTAGGTACTCGCTCCCTTTGCTTCTTCGATCAAGGAACAATTGTGAGTAAATCTTTGAACCACTGTTATTGGAGGTGACATGAATTTTGTGGGTGTAGGTGGTGAGAGTCCGAACCAGCGCACTGGAGAACCGAGGTTGCGTCTTGACAGTGGGAGTTACAATCTCTATCCCGGGGCAAAGGCCTGCCTGAGTGCCGCCTATTGAATGGATACCAGGCACTCATCGATTATCGGCTATGCGCACTTCGTCTTCTGGGATGTAGTTGTCAAGATTGTGCGAAGTGCGAAGACCCTGCACACAACGAAATAGCCAAAGTTCACCGCCGATACAGGAAATGTTAAGATTGGTTCACATAACATGCCACGATCACTTGATACGCGGAGGGCCGCTATTTCCAGCCCATCCTGGCATGGGAGGAAACTTGCCGTTGCGCTCGACAATGGGAGATCGGGCGTGCCGACAAGCGAGTGGAGAAAATTGGAGAGGTGCTTTGAAGGAGCGGAATTCGGAGACCAATGCAATGGCGAATGAACTTATGCGTACGTTTGCTCACAGGCCGAGCATCGCGCTGACGTTAACGTTTGAATAGTTTATAATACAAGGCTTGTTATTGGGATGGACTCGGTCATGTGTGGCTTCGGGTGACCTGCATGTTGTTCTGCCCCTACAAGCGTCAGACTGCCAAGCCATGGCCTGCTCCTACGTTTCGAAGTGTATGACTCCCACAGGCCACGGTGCCGACCTTCGTCTATTCATTCGTGATGCCGCGGATGAGATAGGGATCATATGTGGGATTCTTCGCGTCATAACGCGCGAGTCCCCACGCCAGCAGATCTCTCTGGCCGCTACATCATCTCTTTGCACCCGCTGCTCTAGAGCCGTCCACCCGAGTTCACTGGACCTTTTTATCTCCTCCGATACATCGCGGTTATCACCTCCTAAATAGTCTCATTGCCAATGCTATACGCGGTTCTTCATGCCAACAGAGTATGCCAAGCATCACTTCGCGCAGAACACACCCTATCATTGGATAAGACAGCGTCTCTTCTTAGGACTTCGCGAGGCTTTGTTTCCATCGCATGCCAATACGAAAAGCTGTGGAGCTCAATGGAACTCGCCATGTCAATCACACCGATCATTACATACTTCTATGTACCTCCCCAATTTTTGCGGCATCTGTTCTTGCAGATGCCCAGCGGGGAAGTTCCAAAGTGGATCGACCATTTTGTGAGAGCAATGTACTATCTCTTCGGGTCTGCATTCGAAGAATCTTCGATTCAGTTCGGTGAGGATGGGAGCCTGGTATTTCTTGGGTGCAACAAGAGCATCCTGGGATTTTACGCGGGAGTACACTTGAAATCCTGCCATTCACAGTGTCTGCTTGACTGAGATCCCTGAATCAATCTCCTATCTCTCCTATTGTTTATGTACTCGACGGAATTGGAATTCTTTCGCGCTGGTAGTCATAGTATACCACAGTGTCAGCCTCAATGGCTATTCTCCAATTGCTGAGACATCACACGACACTATAATGACCTACCGTATTCTCGAGGAACCGTGGCGGGACTGCAATGTCTCAGGTTCTTCCGACGTTCAACCACGGCGCTTTCACATAGGCTAGTCTGGAGCGTAAAAGAGCAGGTCTACTTCTATACAGTGGCGCGATGGATGGGCATTGGCTTTGGTCAGATCTTCCTCCTTTTTTACTTTGCCAAGAACCAACGTTGAACGTTGAATCGAATATGAATTGTCGACGTGAGCGCTAACTGCACGTAGCTGCGTGGGCATCATTCCGCGACCTTTCTTTTTTACATTAAAGAATCAAGGGCTCGCTCGCAAGACTCCAGGCTAGATGGCAGGCACTGCCAGAAAGGTGTGTTGTGTAGTTCTGACCTCGACCGCGTGCCCAGCCACTGACTTTAGGGCGCTTATGACTGCCGAATTTGCTGACAAGGATAGTTTGACATAAAATTAGAAGATCTTGGCTTCTCGCAGTCTCCGCCAAGTACGTCATGTCTGCGCGAGCCAGAGGCCATGCAGCCTCCACCCCTTCTCCTGTGCCATTATAAACCCTGTACTGCGGCGTGTGCACGATCGTATATAAATCATTTCAAGCACCAGCCAAACGCACACGACATTTGGGAAGCTTTCATTCTCATCATTAGATGCCACCTGCTTCACGATACTTCCATTGGCTATATGTTTGGATACCCCTCTTTGGTGCTTTCATCTGGTTTGGTAAGATACCTCAGACCTATTTTCTAGTTGTTGATTATTTTTTTTGTAAAAAAAAATAGGGACGCTGTTGTCGATGCTGATAACTTGGCTGGCGCAAGGGCGACCCAGATATGTGTCACAAGACGGCTCAATAGCGTACATTTCCGACGTTGGCGCTGATATTCTCAAGCCTTTGTTCGTCGCAGGATGTTCAATAACGGCGGCGTGTTTTTTCGCGTCTCTGGTTATGGAGAGATGGCTGCGACATTCGGGGCGGTACGTATCCCGTTGTCATGAAAGTATCAAATCCTGACTTCGATGACAGGTTGATTCCAATAATGCGGAAAAGGGAGCGTGCCTTCAGCATCCTGGCGATACTCAGTTCGTTCGTGGGTGGATGCGGATTGATATTGTTGTCCGTTTTCGACACAAAACGCCACACGAGTCTGCACAGAGTATTCCTTCTCGTCTTCATGGTTGGCGTGGTGTTTAGCGCTATTTTTACCGTTGTAGAGGTTCGTGACATCTTTGTGAAAAGGCGGGACGGCGGATTGACCTGATTGATAGTATCGATGGATCAGTAAAGACTTTGCTTTCGTCAGATCATTGAAAAAAGCCTACGTCGCCAAAGCAGCCATAGCTGGTATTTTGATAGTGCTTGCAATAGCCTTCGGGGTTGCGCTGTTCAAAAGCACCAATGTGGGAGGTGAGGCTGCCTCCTTCCTTGCAAACACACGAGATTCTGACTTTCTTGTTACAAAAGGCGTCTTGGAATGGACTATTGCATTCGGCTTCACCTTCTACTTGCTCACTTTCTTTTACGATTTGAGGATGTCCAAGGGCGTCGGGAAGGGAGAGCTCACTGCTGCTTACTCTGGCCACGAACTGTCTTCTAGAACGAGGAATACAAGACACGTGTAGGGCACATCATGACGACGTACGACGGACTATGGACGAGTTACATGTAGCAATACTACTGTATCAATCACTATAGATTCAACTCTCGATCCAACTGGCGGGCTAGTTCTAAGTCTTTGTCCTCTTGTTCCTTCCGCTGAGCTGCCTCTCTTTCTGCCTTACGATGGGCCTCCAACAGTGCTGCATCTGCTGAATTCCGCCTTGCTGGTGCTGGTGTTGGCACTGCAGCCGCAGCCGCTGGTTGCACTGTTTGAGCGGGGGGCGAACTAGACACAACAGCCGGGGGTGATGGAGGTAGTGGAAGGGGGGACTGATATCGAGTCTGGCGCTGGATGTCTTGAACGTCGCGTGGCTCTCTGCCCCAGCCTTGAGTGGGGCGTGCAAAGGTGGGCCCTGGCGACCTGGGACCAAGTGTGTTTGACGTAGGAGGCGAGTGAGGTAGATAACTTTCTCGCACGGGGGAGACTACTGGGACGGGAAAAGATAACGGAGCTGAGGTGTCATACGTTCTCCACAACTCTGGGACGGCTTGCGGCACAGGCGTGGCGGCAGCATGGACAGGTGGCGACCCATATCCAGTGTTGGCGTGTTGGCTTTGAGACCTTATGTGAGGCTCTGCATAAGGGTTACCAGTCACCTGGCCATAGCTGACCTGTCTCTGGGGTTCAATGGGAACCGTGTATTGAGTTGAAGGTGGTCCAGGGTTGTGGGATGGCTGTACGGGGTGTGCGGGCTGTTCGGGCGGTGGATGGTGGTAATATGACGAAGGTTGACCAGAGTTATGGGATGGTTGTACGGCGTGTTCTTGGGCAGCCGCTGTCGGCACAGGGGTGCGAGCGGGAGCATTGGGATTGCCAGGTCTGAGGATCGCGGGAAGGGCACCCGTCGGAAGCTGGGTAGGCTGGACGGGTTGAGGTGTTGGCTTCGCTCTCCCAGCCCCCGGAAGAAGGGTAGATGGGATGGGCGGGGATTGTATACGATCCGGCTCCTCCGGCAGAGGCGCATTCAAACGCTGCGGTGACACAGAAGTTGATCTTGGATGCGGCGGTGAGACATGACCAGAAGCAAGTTGATTATTGCGCAGTGGGGAGAGCTCTCGGCGAATTCGATTATCTGGCTGAGTAAATTTGGATCCGTTGGTAGATAAGGGGGAAGGCTGTATAGCAGGACGCGAAAGCCGGTCCGCCTGCGAGAGCTTCGACGGCCGACGAAGGAGTTGTGCACCCGGTGCCGCAGACAGACGGTTCGTCGTGGCAGGCATTGGGGCAGCGGCGTAGAAGGTCATTTCCAAGTATACATCCCCTCTCACACCTGCCTCTGGTGTTGACAGACTGATCCAATCTACAAGATTTAGCAAATCAGTACAGCTGTCCCCTAAGTCTATGGGGAAAATATACTTACCATCGAATTCACCTGTCTTCAAGGTCTCGGAAATGTCAATCTTTCCCTCGCCGAGCTTTTCATCAGTTCGGGGTTCTTTCGACCAGCATGATACCTTGAGTTCTCGAAACTTCGCTGCAGCGTCCTTCATAATGGGAAACCGAAGCTCAGCATCCCACACTGGGTGTTGGCCGCCCTTTACATCAACCGGCGTAGACTTGGTCTCATTGTTTAGAGATACTTGGGTGTAGACATCGGACTTGTAGAAGGAGTGCGGATCGGGGAGATTCCTCGCCTTCAACACGACGATGATAAGAGTTCCTAGCAGCTCTTTGGACATTGACAGTAAGAGAGTACGTGGGCTGTGGATGTGGTTTTTGCTCTATTGGTCCATGACCTTTAAAGCAGCGCCCGCTGTCGTTGCAGTGCCTCGAACGTCGTCAAGACAGTGTATGTGGACGCAACAGGTCATAGGGTATCTAATCTAATCTTATCAACTCCAACTCAAGAATTTCGCCAGCGGTTCCGATACAAATGGACATTGGGATAAATATATACACGCTACAGAAACAAGCGTTCATTAAGCCTTCTCGGGGCTGTACTGAATCAGATTCGGGAACGGATTGAAGACCATCTGGGGGCAACGTTAGCTACGAAACAACGCAATAAGGGTCATAACATACGTCTCGGTAAACGCCCTGCAGCCGCATTCTCAACAGACACTTTCCGGGTACGAAGGCATTTTCTGGAGCCAGCCAGGCCTCACGCAAAGGATGGTCGACAGGTATCACGTTCTGCAAATGAGTCCGAAGCATCTCCCAGCCGAGTCCATTATGATGCATGCCGAGGATTCGGATAAGGCGCTGTAAGTGATTGTGGAACAATGTGTGGTAGAACTTCGGGTAAGTCTCTTCCAAGGTCGCTGTCTCGATGCAGTGACCCGGGAGGAACTGGAAATCCGTGCCAGTGGATTCACGCAAAGTAGGCGCATGGATGCGAAGGCCGCCGAGGTCTCGGACTACGAAGCCCAGCAATTCTCCGGAAGTGGTATCGAAGCGTGCAAGGACGTTTTGTGCATGTGCTTCGAAGGAAACGCCATTGTAAAGGAGCGGTGGAATGAGTGCTTCACAAGCAAGGCGTATATATCGGTCGAGGAAAGCGGCCTTTTTATCCGGAGTGTCCAAATTCAGGATGTGCTCGATAGCTGATACTCCGGGCTGGAGTCCTTCGTGCCCCATTTCGAGCAACGCTGCACAAACAATGAGACACTCTCCTTCGCGCGGATGGTATTCTTCTCTGAGGACGGCGGTCAAATGTTTGACGGTGTCTGGATCTCCACGGTAGACAGCGCTGGCCGGCTCGAGCTCAACCTTCAAGATATCAGGGTTGATCACGAGTTTTGGAACAATTTGTTCGGAGAATCGCGGCCCAAAGTCAGCAGTGAAGTGGGAGATGGTCCTCAAAGAGGAGGAAATTTTGACCCCCACTGCCAATTTGAAAGCAAAGCCAGGCATGTCCGGGACGATAACGGTCCTGTGACGCAAATATTAACATATATTAAAGGCCGAGTGCTTCTTAAACGCGTGGCTGACCTGATGCTTGACTGTGCAAGAGCCCCCACGTTAATCTCGGGATCCAGGATTGAAACGTCGTCAAACTTCTGGAGAATGTTCGATATTTGTTGTTCGTGGACTGGTACGAAGACGAGGTCGGGATCAGTAGGGAGGGGTTTTCCAACCTTCGCCGCCGTGTTTTCAACTAAACCTCGCATTTTGTGTTCGAAATCGCCCGAGATGTGCAGCTTCGAACGAGGGACGCAAGCAAACCTTATGCGTGGATGGTACCAATCGTAGCTAGATGGGACGGAAGCCATCGATCGGGCACGGTGCATCTACGGGAAACGTTGAGATTTACCAGTTTGGAAGGATCGATGGTACCTACAGGGTGGGTGGGATGCCCTGCCACAAGGCTTTGTTCCCACTCGATGGCAGGGGAACTCAAAGAAGGGCATCGCGGAGGGTGTTCGAAGGCTTCGCCTACAAGATGCATCAGTCTCATTGCGCAATCAGTAGTGGGACAGACAATTACGTTGCCAATTTAGCGAACTTCTAAGTTCCTTCTCGATCGTCTCACGCAATGTTTGGTCCAGCAGAAGCCCTTCGACGAATTTGTTCCACAGGTGGACAGGCTCGAGGGCTTCAGAAAGGGATGTGTAACGGCCAAGTTCCCAAGGTGGAGGCGTTAGGCGGGACAATATTGCGCCCTTCAGCGAGTCCTAAGAAAAGATGAGCTGTGATAGCCTCAGAAGTAAAAAAAGGCGAACATTTTTGACATCGGCGGGAGCTGCTTCGGAGAGCTCATAGACTTGCGGGAGCATGTCCAACGGGTCAACAAGGCCAACGGCTTGCCCCTGTTTATGCGTTGATCCCTTGGTCATAGGGGCATGACGCAGAGGGACAATGGCGAACACATCTCTCGGCCGTAGAGCTCGATCGATGACTGGGTGCTCGGACATGAGGTGTGTTGAGAGCACAACGAGCGCACCGGATGCAGCATCAGAGTCGATGGGCACATAGAATGCCCGAAGGAGACCCTCGGTGACAAGGCATGATAGGAGGCGGGAGGTCACAGCGAACGCTGCGTGTTCTGACGGCGGTAGGGAGTAGCCGGAGGACATCGAGTGAATGGATGAGTAAAGATATTCGAAAGAAAGGAGCCGTATTTAAATGTTGCGCGGCTGAGCGGGGGGATCCTATATGACGAATAAGATGCCACCGTGCGTGTCCCAGAAGAGAGGCTGACTTACGGCTAGTTTCAATTAAGACATCAACGCCCCTTTGCCGACCAAAACTTGTTCGTTGTTCAACCACAAATTCGTGGAGAAGAAACCCCAACGAGCGATATTCGGAATGCCGGTGATGGCAACAATCTCACAGGAGGTTAACAGCAATTGGATGGCTGAACCGGGGGACTTCTAAAGATATGGTGAGCGAACATGGTGGATATCAGTCTCTCACATGAGATTGGGATCTCGACCATTTTGAGCTCACCTGCTCAATCGTCAGCGATATGGTGACATGATTCTCGGGTTTATACATCAATTGGGGCAGAAAATGCACGGTAAAGACTCTCCCATTGGACTGCCAAGCATGATGGGGCCGTGGTGAATAAAATGTAAAGACGACACGGTTCTTTGAGTGAAGACAGCCCTGGTCGCAGGACACGTTCCAGGCGTTCTCATCGGCCCGCAAGATTTGTTCAGCGGGTCTACCACTCCAATCCATGGCGCAAGAGAGATCCAGGAACAGCAATCCGGGAGGTTCCCCCATGGTATCAAGGCATATGAATGAGTGTCTTTGTGCACTCGTGGTCGTCCTTTGGAATATGATTCGTTGCTGGATCCCATATGCAAGCTCCAACGTGCTTGATGAGTGCCAGAGAGAGCTAGGATCAGAAATCCGATGGAAGCAAGTAAAGCTGCTATAGCTCTGACTCGGGATCGCAGTGTTGTTTGACCCGAAGTCCGGCAAGAAAGAAAGTACCTATCTGATAAGATAAATGCTCGTGAATTATCGAGATCTTATCCGATAAGATAACGGAGAAATCATCCTTCTGCCCGTTGCTCTGATGGAAATTCCGCGCGCAACTCGCGAGACATGCGACACGGCTTCGCCCTGAAGACACGTCAACAGAATAGCGCAGGAGTCATCCTTCTTCACTGTGAAGCCGACGTACGATCTGTGGGGAATCAACCTTGATGCATGGAGAAAATCATTGGCACTCACGGAGACCAGATGCCTGTGGGAAGCGGCGGAAAGGCTGCAATTCGAAGAAACAAGTAAATAATCCCATTAGTGGGAACCTCAGTTGGGTAAAGATTATCCGTGGAGCTGGGGTCGTTTTCATAAGCCCAACAACTACCGCTCATTAACTACACGATGCCATACTGCAAGTCGTGAATGCCAGCTGAGATTGGAAAGAGTGATGCTTCCAACCCAACGGGTAACGGGTTCATACTCTATGTGAATTGCTGGTTCGCAAAACGAAACAAGGGTCACATATAGGTTAATTTGACATATTTCTAACGACATCGATCATGCTAAGCATCTAGTCGATCGTCCTCCATGGAGACTCCTTGGTAGTGAATTAGATTGGGGAAAGGGCCGTGTAGGTGCTGTACAGGAAGAACGTTTAGCATCCTCATCCAATGGCTACAGTTTGCAAACTCACGAATCGATACATCCCCTGCATCCGCATTCTCATGAAGCACTTGCCGGGGAACGTTTTGTTCTCTGGCGAAAGCCAGGATACGTAAAGACCATGATCATGCGGGATGATCGCATGGAGGTGTTTCCTCACAATCCGCCATCCACGGCCGTTGTAGTGGAGGCCGAGCACGCGGATGAGCTGCTGGAGGTGATTGTGGATGACGGTATGGTACATCCGAGTGTAGACGTCGTCGAGATCTTCGGCGATGATCGAGTGCCCCTCCACGAAATCCACGTCGACGCCCGTAGATGCTTTGAGCGTCTCCGGATGGATGCGAAGGCCGCCGAAGTCACGAATGATGAAGCCACGCAGTTCTTTGGTGGCTAAATCGAACCTGGCCACACAGTTCTGGGGATGGCATTCAAACGCCACACCGTCATGGATGACAGAAGGAAGGAAAGCCTCAAAGAAAAGTTTAACAAATCTATTAAAAGGTGTTCATCAGAAATGCGCGGTTCATGCAAGAATCATCGGCGTACTTGTCCAACCAGTCGGCCCTCTTGTCTTCGGTGTCCAAGTCGAAGATTCGTATGACGGCGGGAACCTCCCCACCGGGTCCTGAGTGTCCACTCTCCACCAGAGAGGTGCAGACAATAAGCCGCTCATTTCGCTCTTCGCTGGTATTCTCGTAGCATTGCCGGACAATTGCAGAGCAGTGTTTGGCTATTTCGCCGTCCGAGTGGGCATGGACAACGCTAGCCAACTCTTTGGCAACGGTGACAATATTCCAATCCATCGTTAGCGCCGGCACGACTTGCGCAGAGAAGCGGGGGCCAAGGTACGCTGAAGCTGGTGAAATTGTTCGCACAGCCGAAGTAAGCTTGATGCCGACCCCAAGCTTGAGTGAAAGTTCCTTGTATGCCTCGGGAACAATGACCGACCTGATATGATGCAAATCAGTTAAAGAGTTCTATTGTGAACTGATGTAACGCACCGAATACTCTGCTGAGCGAGCGCGGAGACGTGGAACTCTGGGGGGTAGACCACTGCGTCTTTGAACTTGTCTTGAATGTGTGCGACCTGCAATTCGTGTACCGGGATTGCCAAGAACCCGTCAGGAACGACCAGCGCCTTGTTTGCGTTTGCAGACGCTGCTTTTCGGACAGGTGCCGTCAGGCCTTCAAAATCGTAGGTGATTTTGAGGTTGTCTTTAGGCAAGGCCACAAAGCGCAACTTGGGATGATATAGGTCGTATTCACCAGGCTGAAAGTCGGTGATTGGAGGTAAGAAGCGGCGAGTTTTATGCATCTGGACGTGACTGTTAAGACGGAACACAAGAAGATATAGGAAGATCACGAACGGGGTGCGTTGGATGCCCCTCTACAATTGATTGCTCCCAGTCAATACTGGGAGATGAAAACAGAGCAGCAGCTGGGGGGTTTTCGTATGAATATGCTATATAGTAGAGTATTCGTTAGACGGTAATGTCCTCGAAAGCTTCAAACACGTACTCTGCCATTTCACTGCACTTTCGAACTCTTCTGCAATACTTTCAGAGAGATCGGTGGCAATGCGTGCACTTGCCGCGTATCGGTACCAGATGGATAAGGGTCCCTTAAATCCTACAAGTTTGAAAGACTGTGGAAGAGACCAACCAGGTGAAGAAAGGGCCTTGATAATGGCGTTGCACAAATTCGTGTACTGTGTTCATGTTAGTGAGTCCATCATCGCCGAGGGCTAGAACGCGTACCTCCGTTGAATTCGCGGCCTCGCCGATCTCGACTGGCTCAAAGACCAATGGAAGCATGTCTAGGGGATCAAGCAATCCGATCTCGGGGCCCCTGGGATCGGCGCCATCGTGTTTAAAGACTGGGACGTGTTGAAGAGGAATAACACAAAGGATGTCGTTGGATCCATAGTTCACGTCGATCGTAGCCGTCGCATTACACAGAACAACCGCGAATCCACTGGCCTCGGATCCATCCAGAGTGTAATACAGAGCACGAACGACCGACTCGGTTACGAGACACGATATGAGTCGCGCGGTCGTTGCGAATAGTGCACGATCAACAGGGGTAGCTTTGGCCACTGTAGTTGCGATTGCGCCTGTCATGTTTGTGAATCGAAGAACGTTTCTGGAACGTTTAAACGTGTATGATGCCTTTATGGCGTGCAGGCCGTACGGCTATGGATCCATTCAATTAGCAAAACAGTGGTAGGTTCCAAAAAATGCGACATACGAAATTCCACACCACTGGCTTCCCACCTTGGATTAGGTGTTACCACACTTCCGGTGATGGGGAATCTCGTGGAATGAGCCTTGGGAATAAGCTGAGTTTGCTGTGGTAAGTTTGGTCTTCCCCCGGTTCCCAATGCTGTAAGACTCATGGGTATGGATTCAAGCCGAACCCATGGCTACAACGCAGAATCCTACGATATGGATCTCGACAAACTGGATGCATTCGGTGCCCGGAGCGCATGAGGAGGTGTGAGCGGCTGAATCTCTCATCAATCTTGTTTGGTCTCCACTGTGAACCAAACATCCATATATGGCTTATCTCCTTTCTACTGGGACTTGGCAGAATTGACGTAACTGGCCACTCGGTTTCGTTTGCCCACCACGACCAATTAATGATTTTTCTAACCATAGAATATTTGCGGACACCGTTTCTCTCTACGGGTCATCAAAAGTTATGTTTAAATTAGAATTCCACCGGGGCGTCCCCCCCTCCACGGGTCCCCCACACGATGGGCGAACAAGAATCCGCTGCTAACAGCAGTTCATCGCTTTCAGAAAAGACAAGTCTCAGCGGCTCAAAAGAAAACGATGTGCCCCGTAATGTTCAGCTGGACACCGGTATACAGCGTGTCAGACTTCGCCAGCATTGGTGGCAATTATGGTAAGTTCACTGTCTGTTTGAACATGGTACAAGTTGCTTACTGATCGTTGTGCGCAGGATTCCTCGGCTGCCTCCTCCACCTCCGCGCGCTTCGCTGAACGACGCGCCCGTGAGTTTGCACGTCAAAATTCCTGTCGCCGTCTAAAACATTGCCCAGGTCATCCCGCTCACCGACGCGTCGATTTTGGCCCAACTTACATACACATGGATCACAGATATCATGGTTGGCAATACTTCAAGCCATGCATCGTATTGATATGTTCGCTGACCCATCCATAAGGTACTCGGGTATCAACGCACGCTCCAGGCTTCCGATCTGTGGAAGATGGATGACTCCCGGCTGTCTGGTAACATATCCGACCGTTTGGATGCTGCTTGGGCTCGTAGAGTAGAAGAAGCAAACGCTTGGAACAAGGGTATAGCCTGCGGAGATATACATCCAAGTCTATATCGACGTTTGACATGGGTATTACGATCCCTGCCTCAAGGCACCCGTTATTCTCATCATAAAGCATCTCTACTGGAGCGATGGCGCAAGGTTGATGGACTCAAACACCCCAGCCTCGCGTGGGCCTTGAATGATACACTCGGTAACTTGTTCTGGATTGGGGGGGCCTTCAAGGTTAGTGTCCCCAATGCGTCTGGGCTCGCTCACAACTTCGCCTAGGTGTTTGGTGATACGACGCAGCTAATGGGGCCTCTCTTGGTCAAGGTAATGGAATACCTACAGCTTAGATGATCAAATTATTGATCTGTTTCTCAAGGCCATCATCAACTTTGGAAAATCGCGGTCAGCTCGTGAGGCAGCAGGCGCTGAACCACCCAACATCGGCCAGGGTATTGCCATGGCCATCGGGTTATTCTGTATTGTCATCATCACTAGCATCTGTCAGCATCAGGTAAGGTTATTCCTATTACTTAGGAGCACGTCGGCCGACCACACCCTCAGTTCTTTTGGCGCTCTATGACAACGGGCGTTCTTGCGAGAGCGGCTCTAATCAACTCCATCTACAAACGAGGGGTTCATCTCACGGGCAAGTCCCGAACAAAGCTTCCGAACTCAGCATTGGTCAATCACATCTCGACGGATGTACGTTATAATCACGCCTTTCCGTAGTTCACCTCTCACGCAATACCGCACCAGGTCAGTCGAATTGATGCTTGCGCACAATGGTTTGTGAGTACGAGTCACTCCTTATTGTTTTGATCTCACATTTTCCCCTTTCGTTGTTAAGCACCCTGGTAAGCGCGAAGCTTCCTTACGAGACTCTGATTGCGAGGTCTAACTTTCCGTATAGGATGGACCGCCCCAATTCAAGTAACAGTGTGTTTGATCATCCTATTGGTTCAGGTATGACCCAGACCTTTGCATGAACAATCTAATGCTCCGACAATATCTAGCTCGGCCCCTCTGCTTTGGCCGGATTTTCACTGTTCCTTCTTATTGCACCAATTCAAGAACGTGTGATGGCGCTTCAGTTCACCGTTCGTCGTCGCTCGATGAAATTTACCGACCAACGCGCCAAGACATTGTTGGAAGCGTTAGGTATGTTGTTGGGGATAAAACTGCCCATCGATGTTTCGAATACTCACGGTGAACAGCTGGAATGCGCGTGGTGAAATATTTTTGCTACGAGGTGCCCTTCTTGAAGCGTGAGGAATAACTAATTAACTGCGCTTGGATGGTTCTCATCCTTCTACCCTATCAGGTATTTTCGAGATCAGAACCAATGAACTGCGGGGCATCAGTAAGATCCAGAACTTCTCATCAGCCAAGTACGTTCTCTCTGAGACTGCATTAAGCGATGAGTAGCTAACACTCAAAAAGCATTGCCTTCGCCTATTCCACGCCAGTTTTAGCCGCAACGCTTGCCTTTCTTACTTACACACTTACCACAGATGGCTTCGATGTTGCCGTTATTTTCGCCTCGCTGAGTTTGTTCCAGGTACGCGTGTTACAGAGCCGGTTGCCTATCCGCTAACGACAAATCGCTGTGAAGTTGCTTCGGCAGCCCATGATGTTCCTGCCTCGGTCACTCTCAGCAATCTCCGATGCCAAGAACGCGCTGGGGAGGCTGAGCAACGTTTTCCATGCCGAAATCATTACAGAAGCTCCATTTGCTACGGATCCAAATCAGCGCGACGCACTGATCGTGAAGAATGCGACCTTCGAATGGGAAGCTGTTGCTAACAGTGACGGCAAGAATGAGAAGGGCGACGATGAGTCCCTCACCGGTGATGTGCAACCGTTTCGAGTGCAGAATGTCTCTTTGAATGTGCCTCGAGGGAGCCTTGTAGGCATCGTTGGCAGGGTTGGGAGTGGTAAAGTAATAACAGTTTGGCATAGGATCGTACACCACGCTAACAAAACTTCAGTCAAGCCTATTGCAGGGGCTGATCGGAGAGATGCGAAGGGTTCAAGGCGAAGTGTCTTTTTGTGGGCGCATTGCTTACTGCCCACAGGTCGCTTGGATCCAGAACGCGACTCTGGTACGACTTATGATGTGCCCACTGGCGGCTATCTGACCATTTGCTACAGCGGGACAACATCCTTTTTGGCCAGCCATTTGATGAAGACCGGTACTGGCAGGCCATCGAAGACGCCTGTCTTTCTCAAGATCTACTTGTTCTTTCTGGTGTGTGCTCCGATGATTAATATTTAGACTTACTTTAACAATCCAAACATTTCAGACGGCGATCTTACCGAGGTATGTCATTTATTGCATGCAATCCGTTGTACCCATCATCATGATTGTTTTTAGATCGGTGAGAAAGGCATCAACTTGAGTGGAGGCCAGAAGCAGCGGGTTTGCCTTATCTCTCTGGATCTACTATCTTTATCTCACCACAACATCGTATAGGTTAATATTGCGAGGGCCCTCTACTTCGGTGCCGATATCATTATCTTCGATGACCCTCTCTCCGCACGTAAGGTCTTTGCACGTTGTTGCAAACAGTTGGACTGATGACGGTGTCCAACAGTCGATGCTCATGTTGGGAAGACCCTCTTTCACGGAGCCATACTCAGCTCCCTGAGAGCCAAAGGGAAGGCTGTCATTCTCGTGACACATGCTCTTCATTTCCTGCCGTACTGCGACTATATCTATACGATGGAATCGGGTAACATCTCTGAACATGGAACCTATCAGGAACTTATTTCTAAGGATGGAGAGTTTGCTCGTCTTGATAAGGAGTTTGGTGGGGGGCACGAGGAGACTCAAGAAGAGGACATCACTTCCCAGACACCTACCATCGTTGACGCCTCGGAGGAGGCAAAATCCAAGTCTGCTCGGATTGAAAAGCGAGGCGCTGGGACGGGCAAACTTGAGGGTCGCCTCATAGTGAACGAGAAGCGTACAACTGGCTCAGTATCGTGGAGCGGTACGTTTTTTCAAGTATCACAGTTCTCCCCCTCCGCTAAAAGATGCTGCAGTTTACTGGACTTATCTCAAGGCGGGCCGCGGATATATCGCAATACCCCTGATCGTTGCATCTATTATTCTGATGCAAAGCAGCCAGATCCTCAACTCGTACACACTGGTTTGGTGGCAAGCAAAGTACGCGCGTTTGCGGCTGGCCCCCCTTGGCGCCCCTGACTCTCCTATAGCTCTTTTGGGAAACCGTTTTCCTTTTACCAGATCCTGTACGCGTGCTTGGGACTGTCGCAAGCGACGTTCACGTTCTTCCTGTGGGTCATGGTTGCATGTCGCTACGGATTCCGGACGACTCATACGATATGTCTGCAGCGGACTCAGCGTCAATCTTCTATCTATGTTCGTGTCCCGAAACTTGCACCATGACTCAGTCAGGAATATTTTCTTTGCGCCGATGTCATTTTTCGATACAACGGTGAGTAATTTCTGAGTATTTGAGAGAGTGTAACTTGAGCTAATTGCCCACATAGCCTATGGGCCGCGTCCTCGGTGTCTTTGGCAAAGATGTAGATGGTGAGTAAATATCCTCGCTATTTCGGATTGATTCTAACAACACTTTAAGCAATTGATAACCAATTACCTGGTATGATCACGTTAGTAGTCATGTGTGGAATTGGCTGACAGTTGTTCCAGTGTCTATGAGAATGTGTAAGTTGAGCTTCTCAACGATGGTCGACTATGCTAATCATAGACCACAGTTATATTAACAATGTCCAACGTATTTGGCGCAGTGTTGGTCATTACTATTGTGGAACATTACTTCAGTAAGTCTTTCTCCTCTCACGTCGCATATTTGGCACTAACATTTGGATTTTACAAGTCATTGCTGCAGTCGTTCTGGCTCTTGGGTACAATTATTTCGCCGCATTTTACCGCTCAAGCGCAAGAGAGTTGAAGAGATTAGGTATGTCAGTTGGGTTTTACATCTGGCTTTGCGCTAATGTGTCCCAGATGCCATGCTACGATCGGTACTATACTCTCATTTTTCGGAGTCCCTCACTGGCCTCCCCACCATCCGTAGTTACGGTGAGATGCCACGGTTTATTCGCGACAACTCTTATTATATCGACCTTGAAAATCGGGCTTTGTTCCTGACTGTGACTACGCAAAGGTACTGTGGCTACCCCATCCAAGGCTTTCTTGCTCACGAGAATTTAGATGGCTCGCAATAAGGCTCGACTTTCTTGGTGCTATAATGGTCTTCATCGTGCGTGATCACTCAGATTTAAGGCATAATTGACTCACATCAGTCGTAGGTGGCGTTATTAGCTGTCGTCGGCGTCTCTGGTATCAGTCCCGCAGAGATCGGTTTGGTCCTCACATACACAAGTGAGTTAAATTTATCCACAATTTCACATCGAGGTCCTGAAACGTTGAAAGCATCCCTGACACAGCTGTGTGGGCTGGTCACACGTCAGTCAGCAGAGGTAGAAGTGAGTTGTTCTATTTGTAGAAACTAGCACACGGTAATCAATTTGGCATCACCCACAGAACTATATGAACTCGGTGGAAAGAGGTCTGTATGGTACAATCTTTTTCTTGGCCGCCAAGTCTTACTCCTATCTCCAGTCGTTCATTACAGTCGAGGGGACCTCATCGAGCAAGAGGCTCCGTACGAAATTGAGGCCACAAAGCCTCCTACGACATGGCCCACTCATGGAGCAATCAGGTTCCGCAACGTCTTTCTCAGCTACCGCCCTGGGCTGCCGCAAGTACTTCGGGGAATCTCCCTTGATATTCGAGGCGGCGAGAAGATCGGTATTGTGGGTAGAACGGGGGCTGGAAAATCTTCATTGGCATTAGCTTTGCTCAGAATCGTCGAATGCGCGGGAAGCATCTCTATCGATGAGTGAGTGATTCCATACGTTCGGATACTGAGGGGCCTGGGCTAAACCTAACGATGTGTCCCCGTTCTTAGCATTGATATCTCCCACATCGGCCTCAAGGACCTCCGTGCCAACATCTCCATTATTCCCCAAGAAGTACGTCCTTTATCCGCTAGGACGACGCACCTCACTAACCGCACGCAAAGCCATTATTATTCAGTGGTATGCTTGATTAGATGTCCGATGACCAAGGCTGACAAAGGGCGTTAGGAACCGTGAGGTCGAATTTAGACCCTTTCTCATTGTACGATGATGCGATACTATGGGATGCCCTTCGGCGGTCATCCCTACTCGGCAATCCAAGCAGCAAAAAAGACGCTTCGGCCCCGGATATTTTCGCAGGCAGCCATACGCATGGGAGGATAGGCTTGGACTCGGTGATTGAACCGGAAGGGGCAAACTTGAGCGTTGGGGAACGGTCATTGCTTAGTCTCGCACGGGCTCTTGTAAAGGATGCGAGGGTTGTTATTCTGGATGAAGCAACGTGGGTCATGAGTATCCTCATAACGGATAGGTACTGATCTAGACTTCCAGGGCATCGGTTGATCTAGAGACCGACAGCAAAATCCAAGAGACTATCCAGAGCGAATTCCGCGGTCGCACATTGTTGTGCATAGCGCGTGAGTGACATCGTAGGAACGATTCCACGAGAGGCATTAAAAATTCGCACAGATCGCCTACGAACAATCATATCATATGATCGCATTTTAGTCCTTGATGGAGGGTCTGTTGCAGTGCGTGCTCATCTTCTGTCTCTTCATCTTCATCTTCTGAACGCAGTCGCAGGAGTTTGATACGCCTAGTAGTCTGTTTTGTCGGTCTAACAGCATCTTTCGCGCGTTGTGCGACAGGAGTAACATCACTCTCAGCGATATAGAACAGAGTCAAGCTACAATACCACATACTCCAATAGCGTAAATTACCCGTGTAGCCAACCGCTTTACAATAAACGATGTGACGCATGCTCAGTGGCCGGGCCGTTGGAAATACACTCTATTTATTTATCGATATTTGTTCTAGGGTCTCCGATCACTGATCGGAGGTGAGAACGGAGGCAAACTTGGCCCTTGTGTTGGCCGAACGCTCAACGAAATCATTGCGCCCAAACTGCGCCGTAACCTTCAATACCTCCATCCACTCGGCAACCCGCTCAAATTTGACTCATGCTCCGCCGTTCATGAGGTCGCGACGATGGTGAGAGCCTAGCGTTGATGTTCCCATCGACTCGGTGCTGACCGAATACTGAATTGCTCACCAAGTTCTCAGGCCCATCTTATCTCAAGGGAATTAGGCCCCATCAGAGCAATTACTTCTAACCTCAACTCACCAATTGGTGGGGAGGTGGTGATGTTCAAGGATGTTCCACATGGGCCCCAGCGTCCGGCTGAGGCCCTGTCAGTCGCTAGCGCCACTTGATGCGTAAAAATCAATTCCGTAACTTGGGTAAGCGTCACGCAGTTCCCTCGACGGTTTCTCATTGATGAATGTCGGTGCTCTCATAGGAGGACCGTGGATTCCGGGGCTCGCATACCGTGTTTCACCCCCCTGCCGTGACTTGCTTTTCATTCAACGGTATCTCCTTTGCAATCGACTGGGAAATCTAGCCCACGGCGATGGGAACTGCATGCAGATGTCAGTCAATTTGCTCTGGATCTCACAGTACTGAATACCTGGCGATCATCGCTCGCACCTGTGCAATATTGCCGCATCCAAAGATGGGATGCGACGAGCTTAAAAGCCTGGGGTACAGCCCACTGGTTTTCCAAGCCCCACTTTTGAGACATTCTCACAATGGTGCTCTCTACTAAGCTCGTTGCCCTTGTGGCCTCTCTCCCTTTCGTCTTTGCTGTCACCAAGAAATTGGACTTTCACATTCGCAACGACGTAGTCTCTCCGGACGGCTTCGAGCGCAGGTGAGCCATTTTTGCCATGTCACCCATTGATGGACAGTCCTAATCCTCCTGGGTGTCTAGGGCAATCACAGTCAATGGCATCTTCCCCGGGACGCGTAAGCCTTACTGCTGACTTCACTGGCGACCCCTTTGTAACCTCTTTATAGCGGTCATATTGCAGAAGAATGACAAGGTCCAGGTAAGTGCTATTGCATTGTAATTTGAGTCTCCCTCTTACAGGCTTTCGTAGATCAAAACTATTAATGAATTGACAGACCCCGGCATGCGGCGCAGTACCTCCATCGTCAGTCGCGTCCTCCAGCCATAAAAAAACCCAACTGACGACCTCGATATAGCATTGGCACGGTTTGTTCCAACATAAAACCTCCGGCATGGACGGGCCTTCGTGAGTCAGATCATCACACAGCGCCTGTTACTATCCTAAGTTTGATCTGTTAGTTTCGTTAACCAGTGCCCGATTCCTCCCAACACTACTTTCCTTTATGATTTCGATACCGCAGGACAGACCGGGAACTACTGGTTCGTCGCGAGTGGTCTTGTCCTTGTAGGACACGCCTCACACAACTTCTCAGGTACCACTCCCACTTGTCTACGCAATATTGTGATGGACTTCGCGGTTCCTTCATCGTCTATGGTGCGGCCCTCCCTTTGAAGCGTTTCAGGAGTGCGCTCACGCCACAGTAGATCCTAACGATCCTTTGAAGCATCTTTATGATGTTGATGACGGTACTGCACGTCTCTTTGTTCAAAGGCGCCGATTGACTGAATTCAATCACAGAGAGCACCATCATCACCTTGGCAGACTGGTGAGTCTCTCCCACCAAGCATTCAGGGGATAGGGGGTCCTAACTGGACTTAAGGTACCATGATCTTGCTCCCCACGCCCAAAACCAGTTCTTCCAAACTGGTTCAGTACCGATTCCCGACACTGGTTTGATCAACGGTGTCGGTCGATTCAAGGGCGGCCCCCTTGTTCCCTATGCCGTCATCAACGTTGAGCAGGGCAAGCGTTATAGGTACGCAGTTCGTCCCCGGCCTCGTGATGACCACGGTCTCAATGCCCCGAGCAGGTTCCGCCTTATCCAGATCTCATGCCGCCCCTTCTTCACATTCTCAATTGACAATCACACCTTCGATGCAATTGAATTTGACGGCATAGAACACGACCCGACTCCTGCACAGAACATCGATATCTACGCTGGTAAGCTAGCATCGTCTCAAAGCTTCCTCTGGTGGTGACTTTACACCCTTTCCAGCTCAGCGTGCGTCGATCATCGTCAACGCCAACCAGACCATAGACAATTACTGGATTCGTGCGCCGTGCGTGTTTTTACTCGCCGCCTTCCAACATTTATTCACGGAGCAGCTTGTTCACTAGACTGACAGGGGGAAACCCCGCAGGTAACCCCAACCGTAAGTGATAGACCGCGCGCGCTCTAACATTCACAGTATGCTGAGATCCTATCCAGTGGATGTATCATTGATCAGGGCCATTCTTCGATACAAAGGAGCCCCCGCTGTCGAACCCACCTCAGTCGCGACTACCGGAGGTCACAAGCTCAATGATGCCGACATGCACGTAAGTGATCCTTCCCTCATGGTCTAAGTACAGTGATTGATTATCGTATGTCCACCCAAGCCCATCGCTCAGGAAGGTCCTGGAAACTTGGGCACTGGTCCCCCAGATATGGCCATCACCTTGAACATTGCCCAGGTACGATCCCGTATTTTCCGCTTATTAGAATTTAACTAACAGGCGTCTGAAGCCTAACCCTCCATTCTTTGATATTAATGGCATATCGTATCTCTCCCCTTCGGTCCCAGTGTTGCTTCAGATGCTTAGCGGTGCTCGCAAGCCACAAGACTTCCTGCCATCGGTAAAGCCTAATCTCGCCGTGTAACGCTATCAAGGCTCACGCCACTGTAGGAACAAGTCATCATCTTGCCCGCCAACAAGCTCATTGAAGTCTCGATACCCGGAGCTGGCGCACATCCTTTCCATTGTAAGTGCTGTCTCTGTGATACACACGAATGCTCGCTAAATTTTACCTGCAGTGCACGGTCACACCTTTGACATTGTCCGCGTTTCGAATAGCGACGTTGTTAACCTTGTCAACCCACCTCGCCGTGACGTGCTGCCTAGTAAGCATTCCACTGACCAACTTGCCTCAAGCGTAACTAAGCATCACCTCTAGTCAACGGTGGAAACACGACCTTCCGTTTCTGTAAGTGACGCTCAACCTACGAGCTGCAACCGCTGACATCTTTTTAGTCTCTGGCAACTCTGGTGCATGGTTCCTTCATGTGAGTGGAAAGTTTGATCTCGATATATTCTAGCTCGCTGATCGGGCTACCAACTAATACAGTGTCATATTGACTGGCATCTTGAAGCTGGTCTTGCCGTTGTCTTCGCCGAACGACCAGCTGAAGTCAATGAGGGCGAGCAGGCGCAAATTGTCACTCAAGACTGGAGGTGAGTCGCAGCGCGTCCCATGTGTGAATCGAGACTGACCTTCCTTGCCCTGTAGGACACTTTGCCCGGCTTACGATGGCCTCGCTCCCGAGTTCCAGTAAATAAGTAATTGGATGCGGGGCTAATCTTCACATTCAGCTGCCCCTCCTTCATGCTGTTCTTGGCTTTGAACAATAATACCATTTCTTTCCAAGTTGCTTCTATTTCTGTACATAAAAAGAAACCCAATGCACGTTCGTCGTCAGCCAGTGCGAGATAGAGGAAATAAGAGTATATGGAGAGGAAACTCCTCCCAAAAAATCATGGTATTACTGCCTGCAGCAATGCATTGGATCAAGGACCACTCATTCCCATCTCCTTCCTAAACCACATCTTCATCCCTGGCTGGACCACGTCGATGTTCGTTATCAAGAGTTTCATATTCGAAACCTCTTTCAAGCCTGCCCAATTCCATAATTCCGCATTGGCCTCCAAAGGAATCGTTGATACATGGTGGAATTCAAGATACCTCAAGACTTGCACAGCCCCGTAAATCTTTGCTGTACATTCAACGAACTGGTCCCTGAATGCTTACCGCGTACTCTCTCTAGGAATGCCGCTATATTCTGCTTTTGTCCTTGAACGACAAGGACGCCCGGTTTCCCCGCCTACCGTGAATGCAGGTCCTTGAGCTGCATAACACAACCGTGAGTCAATAGCTAGTACGAACCTTGGCCCAACCAGAAATCTTTGAGACCTCGGCACTCATCTTAAGTCTACGGAACTTTTTTTGGCTGATGATATCTGGAAGACGAGACTTCAGAAACCTACAAAGAATTATCGTAGACGCCTTACGGTGCATGCGCGATAGCGAGATATACATTTGACTAGTCTGCATCCCTCACGAAATTCAACTCAGTGCGAGGTCCTGAGAAACAACATGTGGCCGTGCAACTGGCGTTCGCGATTCGAGGACTGACTGACATTGCTCAAATGGTCGCGCTGTTATTGGCTGGCTGGTCGCCGTATATTAGTGATCGATGCTCTTCCGCTGTTGCCTCTCTCGCACACTCAGGCCGCCGCTATCTCATCTCTTTCCGTACCATCATCCTCGCGACGCCGATACTACCCGCAGGAGAACAATGGCGACCAAGACCGTAGCCGTACTCAACGAAAGCGAGCTCAAGGACGGCGAGATGAAGCAAGTCGCCTTCGAGGACGGCCAAGTGCTAGTTTCAAGGATAGGAGACGAAATCCACGCAACCAGTGCTTTCTGCACGCACTATGGGGCCCCGCTGGCAAAGGGAGTGCTCACCTCCGATGGTCGGGTTGTCTGGTGAGCCGCGATCTCGCTGAGCCCCATGATTTATCGAACATACCCTATGCAGCCCATGGCACGGAGGTACAGCTTCACTTACTGCGCTAGGCACAACAATGACCGTGAACTAGCATGTTTCAATGTTTGTAACGGCGACATCGAGGATGCGCCTGCACCGACGGCTTTGCATTCATTCAAGGCCTTCGTCTCTGACGGCAAAATTAATGTTACTGCAGACCCGAAGAACACCACCAAGGCCAACATGTCTCGACCTCCCAAAATAATGGCACCCGAGTCTACTGCTGCAGGCCATGACCAAGGTGTCGTGATTGTAGGCGGCGGAGCAGGCGCCTTCCACACTATCGAATCTCTAAGGGAACACGGATATAGCAAACCGATCCTGTTGCTCACGAAGGAGCCGCACGTGCCAATCGACAGGACGAAGCTCAGCAAATCGTTGATGACGGACGTCTCTAAGCTCGAATGGCGTTCGGCGGCTGAATTGAAATTGAGATTCGGGGTAACAATTCGCACCGATTCAGTCAGTCTCGTTCGCTTGTTCCTGTTTGATCATCGTTGACGCGAACTAGGAAGTAAAATCCGTGGACCCTCGAGCCAAGGCGGTGACGCTGTTGTCCGGAGAATCATTCTCGTACGACAAACTGGTGCTGGCGCCTGGTGCGAATCCTCGAGTGCTGCCCATTCCGGAGCTGCGCGGCGAGGACGGTCAACTTCGTGAAAACGTCTTCACCTTCCGAGGCATGGCAGACTCTGTCAAAGTTGACAACGGTTAGTACGTGTCGTCGGTGTATCGTGTGCACTCACAATGCGTTGATCGAGCTAGCTGCGAAAGAAGGAAAGACAGCCATTGTTATTGGATCCTCGTTCATCAGCATGGAGCTGGTGATCACTATGAGCAAAAGGGGGCTAAGCGCAATTCACGTCATTGGCCTTGAAGACGTGCCATTCGAGGCTGTCCTGGGCAAGGAGGTCGGGGCAGGGATTATGAAGGTAGATAGCTTTCACCACCAGTCGCCAATCAGTTGCTAAGTCTTCATCAGTATCATCAAGCAAATACCCCAATCATCCAGTTCCATATGGCGTCCAGTGTTACACGCGTGCTCACATCAGTGGGCAATTTGAAAACCGTTGATGGTGTCGCCTTCAAGACCAAAGGCACCGAGGGTCAGGAGACAGAGACTGAACTCAAGGGCGACTTCGTCGTCCTGGGCGTCGGAGTAGCCCCAGCAACTGACTTCTTGAAGAATACATTCCAGCTAGAGAAGGACGGTGGGATCAAAGTGGACGAATACTTGCGAGTGAGTGGGAGCGGCGATGTTTTTGCCATCGGAGATATCGCAGTATATCCGCAGTTGGGAAGCCCGGAGGGAGAATTCAGGCGCGTCGAGCATTGGAACGTCCGTTGTTTTTTTTTCCAGTTAGAGCGCGGTACACGATTTTGACTGGTTTTGAACAGGTCGCCAGTAATCACGGAAGGGCGGTGGGCAAGACAATTGCGGCGGATGCTCAGCCATTCGTGAAGGTCCCTGTGTTTTGGAGTGCTCGTGCGTTGGATGCTGGCTACACGTTAGCACTTACTGACATCCTGTGGATACGCAGAGGGACAGCAGTTGCGATACTGTGGTGTAGGCAGTGGTCACGACGATGTGATCATCAAAGGGGATCCCTCAACCATGAAGGTAGGTCGCGTAGGTCGTCCTGGATTACATCTCCGAGGCCAACATATTTCAGTTCGTTGCCTATTACGTCAAGAAGAACGCCATCGTTGCTGTGGCCTGCGCGCAGAGTGACCCGATCATGGGGAAGGCCAGTGAATTGATGCGACTCGGGCTCATGCCCAGTCCAGAGGAAGTGCGCAACGGAAAGGTGTGTCTGCTTGGTGATATGCTGAGGTTGCGAGTAGCTGATGAGAGTCGCTAGGACTTGCTGACCATCGACATTTCCTCGGCGGCGACCAGACCCAGGGTAGCATCCTGAGGGGAAAAGATTCAGGATATGGAGCTCCGGTTTGAAAGGAAGAAAGCGGAATATCAATTGTGTAATTTAGCAGTACCATGGACTTTCGAGCAGCAATTGAGTGAAATTCGCCAGTTCAAAGTCGCAAACATATGGATGGGATAGATACAGTTTCGGGTGGTCTACACTTCTATGCGCTTGTATCCCTTGACCTGAGACGCGAGGATGGCACGGAGGGAATTCGTCAGTGCCTACTCGCTGGACATACGAAATACGACGCACCTGGCTGTCTTTCAGCATGGTGAGGTATTTCTCCGACAACCATTTGCAATTCTCGTAGTGGTTCACCCCTTCGGCCTTCTGGCACTTCTCTAGTTCCTCTCGGACTAGCCGTGCCTCCATGGCGCGGACCCAGGATTCTCGGATGTGTTCCTCGCGCTCCTGGAGCTTTGCTGTTGCAAAATATGAGATTTAGTAACTTCGGGCAACGATTTGAAGTGCACTGTAACGTACCTTTTACTGCAGCGGCTTTAGCCTCGTCAATGGCCATGATGGAGGTGTACGGTTGAGTGTGAGTTTGTGTGTGTTTGTCCTTCCTCAGGATATGCTTCACGTGTTGTGCGCCTCTTGGCTTATCTCTCCCACCATCTAGTTTAGCGCCCAACACCGCAACATACCGCCCTCCCAAGCAAGCCCTCTCCCACCCAACACCGGGGCTCTCATAGCCCAGCCAAGTGGCAGAGCACGACATGCAGAGCCCTGGGCCCAACCGCCTCCGCAAACCCCGCCGCCTCGGTCTCCAAGTGTATACGGATCTGAGTTCGGCGATCCTGCCTCTGTCCCAAACCTGGATGAATTCTACGTTCCTCTATCTGGCCAGCTGGACGCGACCCCGACAAGAAAGCGAGCCAGAGTCGAATCAAATAATGCGCAACCCCCTGCTAGCCCGCATTGCCTTCCCTCGTCTGCGATTAGACAAGGCGGCGGTTCTCTACACATGTCCTTCTCGGAATGGAGCCGAACGTGCACACAAATGCTGGAAGACATCACTGAAGGCGCCAGAAAAACTTCGGGATGGACTGATGATGCTGAAGCCATGACAGCAGTCCTCAGCGTCATAAAGACGATGAAAGCTGCACTTAACGAACTTGACGGCTTGGTGTCAATCGACGATGACATTTTTATGTCCCAACCCATCGTGCCTAATCCACCACTAGACAATGGCCTTGATTCCTTCAAATCGGAAATCAAGGATTTGTTTCGCACCCTCGAGGCTAACCTCTCCACCAGGCTTTCGAATGTCGAAAGACGGCTTGGCTCAGGATCAAATTCCTCGCCTATCTCGACCACCACCCCCGGTGGCCCCGCCCCACGACAACAACCCGCTACCTCTCAAACATATGCCTCCGTAGCTAAATTGGCTCCTCCAACGCAACCCAAGGTACCTCAGCAATCCAAGACGACAACTGCCCCTTCGGTATCCAAGCCCAACACGAAATTTGTAGTCCGCTTCCAAGGTCACCCCCCTTCTGAAGCCGACCGTAAATCATCTCAACTCCTTTTCCATTCTCTCAATCTCGCCTTCAGCAATAATGCTGCTGCCCGTAATGACGGCCTAGAGATACTCGGCGCAGAGTGGAACCGAAGCGGTAACATAGTCCTAACCTTCCCATCCCACGTTAACCCGTCTATCGTTTACAATCATACTGACCTAATTCACTCAATCGTAGATCACAACCTTAACGACGTTATAATATCCCATGACACGAAGTGGTCCAAGGCGGTGTGCTCCAGAGTCCCTTCCATGGGATTTGACGGCCACTACTGGGACTCCAAAGCCCTCGGTGTCCTCCTTCGTCGCAACCCGATCATCAAGAATCTCAAGATAACACAGGAACCCCGATTTGTCTCTAACCCTGCAGAGGGACTTCCGCCGGTGGCACCCGTAGTGTTCGCTTTTGAAGACCCAGACGGATCGAAACTCAAAGAATTGCTCAAAACTCCCATCTTTATGGACGGTCGACACACTCCGGTACGCCCATGGAGAGAGAAGCCAAAACTAACTCAGTGCGACAGGTGCCAAGGTCTAGGCCATACCACCAAATTGTGCAACAAGCCAAGCGTCTGCGCTAAGTGCGCCCAAAGGCACCCTACGACAGAACATCACATTTACTGCCCGTCAGTCCTCAAGGACGGATCCAGCACATGCGAATGCACACCCCGATGCGCAAACTGCGAAGGAGACCACTGGGCTACAGAGCCCAATTGCCCGGAAAAGCGCAAATACGTTCCGAGGCCACTTCCTCAAACGGCCCAGACTCGACAGCCACAGCACCAAATGCCGGCACGTCCTGCTCCACCCCCACCCATGCAAATTGATACATGAACCTGCCGCCCCCTTTAAAGATTGTGCAACTTAACGTGGCGCGCTCATCGATGCGCACCCACATAATGCTTAATCACCTTGTAACTAATGTACATATTGTTCTGTTGCAGGAGCCTTGGTTCGGGCGAATAGGGCTTGACAAGGCGGATACAACTCCTGAGGGACGTCCTATTAACGGTCTTCCCGCCTCGCCAGCTTGGGAGTCTTTTGCCCCGCTAGCCCCTGGACATCCAAAGGTCGCTACATACGTACGGCGCAACGTCCTTGGGCTCACCGCAACCCCTCGGCCCGACATCGCTAAGCACCCTAATATTTTACCTGTAGAATTCACTTACGGAAACTTTTCTTTTCTCACAGTTAATGTATATAATGAAGGCAACGGGGCCAAGGCAGAGGCGATAACCATGTTGTCCCTTCTCCCTCTCAACCCCCTAATACCCACTGTAGTCGCTGGAGACTTTAATCTGCACCACGGCATGTGGTCACTAACCTCCGTCGCTAACCAACTGTCAGCCGAAGACCTGCTAGAATGGGCAGCCGACAACCTATTCATGCTAGCTAATCCTAGGGGAGCTCGCACAAGAGTCGGCATCAGCGGGCAGCGAGACTCAGTCATAGACCTTGCCTTTTTCAACCGAGCTGCCATCAACTCTGCGACTTTCTCCCCCCCAGTCGTCGACGAAGACTTATCCTTTGGCTCAGACCACAATGCTTTGGTTTACGCCGCCAACCTTCCGGCCCTTGAAGAGGAAGAGGGCATTTCTGGTGATCTAGGCAAGCGCCTCGATCCGGGGAAGCAGGAAGAGTGGACAGCCGAGTTCTCTGCATGCTGTCAAGTTGTGGCTGACAGCTTCGCCGAACCCACCTCCGACCAAGAGCTAGACCACATTGTTCAAAGACTGATGGACTGCTTCACTCAGGCCACCAACATTTGCATGCCAGATCGCAAGCCGGCCTCCGCCAAGGCCGCACGATGGTGGAATGAGGAATGCCGAAACGCTGTGGAGGAAATGAGAAGAGCATCCCGCGAAGAGAAACCCAAGCTACTCAATCGCATGCACCGTATTGCCAAGAAAGCTAAGCAGGCCTGGGCCAACTCTATTCTAGAGTCGACTACCCCCAACAATGTCTGGCGAATTGCAGACTGGTCGGCAGGAAAGCGTAAGTCCCGAATCCCACCTCTTGTCACTGACAATGGAGTGGCAGCATCCTCGATCGAGCTTAGCGAAACCCTCAAAGCTGCTTTCTTCCCGTCAGACCCTCCACAAGTCATGGTGCAGCAGCCCAACGACCCCCCACCCAGAGAAACTCGAGCATTCGTGCCCATTACGTTGGACGAGGTGAGTGAAGCACTAAGCGGCACATCTAACATATCTGCCCCAGGACCGTCTGAAATCAGCTACCGTCTGATCAAGTGGGGATTTACAGCGTGTGGCCCGCTCCTCACCCGCATCTTTAACGCCTGCCTTCGTTTGGGCCATCATCCCAAGCCATGGAGAGCTGCTACGGTAGCCATTGTCCCGAAACCTGGTAAGACAGATATGTCTAACCCACGATCATACCGGCCCATATCCTTGCTGGAATGCCTCTCGAAACTGATGGAGAAAGTTATCACCCGGAGAATCCTGTTTGACGTAGGCAAACATCAGCTGGTTCCCACTAACCAATTCGGATGTAGGGACAAATCATCAACCACGGATGCCGGTGTCACTCTCGTACACGATATTCAATCTGGATGGAAGAAAGGACTAACCGCCACCACACTCGCCTTTGATATCAAAGGATTCTTTGACCATGTCCATCATGGGCGTCTGATAGAAGTGCTCCGCCTCGCTGGCTTTCCCTGGGAAATTCAAGCCTGGATCCGCAGCTTCGTTTCCAGCCGGCAAATATCCATACGAGTCAACGGTACAAACACACACCCGTCAACCTGCACAATTGGAATCCCTCAGGGTTCCCCCCTCTCGCCTATCCTCGCAGCGCTCTATACTGGGCCGGTAATCGACATTGCAATAAGCAAAAGCCAGTCCACGCTGTACTTTTACGTTGATGATGGCATGCTTGCGGCATTTACGAAGTCAATCCCGGACAACATCCGATGTCTCCAGGAAGACTTCAGAACCATTAACTCAGCCCTACAGGCCATAGGGCTTTCGGTGGACCGCACAAAGTTCGAAATTATGCACTTTACCAGAGCTAAGTCCCCAGAGCTACTTCCAATCCGAATCACCCTAAGCCCAAACGACTCGCTGACTATCTTCCCCAACCCCGTAATGAGGTGGTTGGGTTTTTTCTTAGACCGCAAGCTGGAGTTTAAAGAGCACGTTCGCATAATGTGCAACCGCGCCATGTCCAAGATCCAAGCGCTCACAGTGCTGGGTAACTCGGTCCGTGGAATGAACCACGCCAATCGCCGTCTGGCCTACAAAACCATTGTCCTCCCAGTTCTTACCTACGGAGTTGTACTTTGGTATACAGGTGTTCGCCAGAAAGGCCTGATGAAGCAAATGGCCAAAGTCCAGAATGCAGGGCTTCGACTTATCCTTGGAACCTTCCGTACATCACCAGTCGCCGCACTCCACCACATTGGGTCGATCCTCCCCATCCCTCTTTTACTCGAGCGCACTGTCGATAATGCAGCCATTCGGTTGCGAACGCTACCGCGGCATGCACAACCTATCGTTCGCCTAACCGAGCCCTGGAACCTTGGCCCCATCCAAGGCCCCACACACTCAAAGAGCAAAACGAGAAAGCGTACCAACCTCCAACAGCTCGCAGCCCGAGCTCGTTTCACGTGCTTTATAGACGAGCGCATTAATCCATATGCCACACCTCCATGGCAACTTGCGAACAATTGGGAGCATAGGCTGACCTTTTCGTGCTATGTCCCCAGTGATAGAGACGCGCGCAAGCAGCTTGTCCGCAACATCTGCAAATGTGAAAGTGATGCAAGAGTGGACCCAACGATAATCAATATTTTCACGGATGGCTCTAGACACTTGGTGGGTGACGAGTTTAAAACCGGAGCCGCCTTTACTGCTATCTACTTAGGTGAAGAAGTTGGCAAAGGCCTGCTCGGCCTCGGTGCTCACTCAGACAACTTTGACGGCGAGATGTTCGCACTTGCGCATGCATCGAAAAGCCTCCGCCAAATCCTACAAGACCGACCACAGGTACAACGTGTCCGCCTTTTCGCTGACAACACCTCAGCCATTATGGCGGCCTACGACACCAGCCCCCACCCGTCACAAGATGCCTCAATAATTTTCCGCAAAAATATTGACGAGCTGCTATCGACCCGGCGGGACATAGCCATTAACGTGGCATGGTCGCCCGGCCACTCAGGTATCCGAGGCAATGAAAGAGCTGATCAACTAGCAAAACAAGCAGCGGCGCAAATGCCGTTCATCGGAACTACTATCTCCTGGGCAAAGGCACACGCCAAAGCAGTTGCGATCGAACGTTGGATTAGGGAATGGAAAGAGCTGCCGAAAAACTCCGCTTCATCCCTATCCCTCACACGACCACCATCCACTCGACTTGACAAGTTCCACCGCATGTTTGCTGGGAACCGGCGCACCTACTCGCATACCATTCAAGCCCTGTTGGGTCATGCCTTCACGGGAGAATACTTTTCTAGGTTTGTCCCTCGACTACACACAGCCTGTCCATGTGACGACACTCTGCTTCAAACCCGAACACATATTCTGTTGGACTGCCCGTTACACGAACACGCGAGAGACGCTCTGCGCGAAGCGTCGTCAAACTTATCAGTAGACTTTTTGCTGGGGACTCAAAAAGGAATAGCAGCGGTTGCCAAGTTCATTAGTCGGTCCACCGCCTTTCGCCCACCTGATTCAAACAACAGCTAAGCACAACACTCATATATCCTATGCCCTATACCTTATAATCTTATAATCCTATGGCTCCTGGTAGCATAACATCTATCTGACCCACCTTCCCCACAGATGAACTTCTCCGATTGCCCTCGGGTACTACTCCTAATCCGGCCCCACGCCCAAATTGGCCCCAAACCTCGTCACAAACAGGTACGGCAGGTAGCTTTTTCCCAGCGGCTTTTCTCCCACCGGGTTTTTGCCAATGGGTTTTTTAACGCACCCTCGCCGCCAACGCCTGGTTGGGCCCCGGCCCCCAGGCAGGGATAGTAGCTACATGTGCGTACCTAACCCCCCCACCGCGTCTTAGTAGCATAGCATACTTGTAGCGGTATATAAATGCAGAGACAAAAAAAAAAAAAAAAAAAAAAAAAATATGCTTCACGTGATCGACACACCACTTACAACCAAGCTTCCAACGATAGAATCGCTGTAGAAGCAACAATATGAGAAATGTCTTTACAAGGGCTACTTCACAAGAGCGAGCAAACACGATAACTAAAATAACATATATGAAAGACCGCGAAGAATAATAACATACGAGTAGAAGTATCTACATTACGCATTGTATAATATACTAGTTCCCACTAACGATTATACATCCACACAGATCGCTAAGTACATCATGAACAATTATCTACACCTTACTGAGTCCTGCAGTATCCGATATACCAAGAAGCTCGTCGTCTGGCTCCCCTTCGGCGTCCTCTTCATATTCTCCATCAGCGTCTTCGTCGCCATATTCATCCTCGACCTCCATGCTTGTCGACTGATCAGGGATCGCTCCTACAGATACCTCTGTCTTGACAGGAGTCGGGGATGCCATGGTGGTGTCTGCCATGATGTCGGAATCGACAGGTTTTGCCTCAGCCTCAGAAGGCATGCTTGCGACGGCAATGACCAATGAAGGGGAAAATATAGGCACGTCGACGTGTGCTCCATTGAGATGCGGCTGAGGCGTGACTTGATCGGTGATTGGTACGACCGGCTTGGTACCTTCAGGTTTGAGGTCGGTACCATTTGTACGGACGGGGGCAGAGTTGTTTAGAGATACGAGGACGGTGGCGATATCTAAATCACTTGCGGTGCAAGCAATGCCCTGCTGTCCGAGGCCATTGACGCCAGGCCCTATGGTATGTTGACTGAGGCCGTTAGAATATGTCGGTATTTGATCGGGTTCGGTGAAAACGGGACTAGATGTTTCTGAAACATTTTCCTGTTTATGGCTTCCATTAACATGGAGGTGGGGAGTGAGTGTCGCTTCGGATGGCATGTCGTATTCGATATCATCTTCATCCTCGGGGGATTCTATCCGCTTGCGTTTGAGGGAGAACGATTTCGCTGGGGTGGGAGATAGCCTGGGAGGTTGGATAGACGAATCTTGCCGTGATCGCAGTTGCCTTCTTGGGCGTTGTTCTTCATCTTGCAGCAGCGCTGCCAAAGCTTCGTCTTCGGCGAGGATATCGTCAGAGTTGTGTGACAGAACTCGGCGGGATGACGACCGTGTAACCCGGGGACGTGAGGTGGAGGGCGAAGGGGTCGATGGTGAGGGAGTATATTGCGACCTTGTTCGGCGCCTCGATAATGTGGGGGGTATGGGGGGAGGGCTGGAAGATTGACCCGTGTCGATGGATAGCGGAGGACCCCTTGACCCGTCCACGGAAGATAAGGGTGAATGCACAGGCAGAGTATCGTTTTGTGAATGAGCTTCGGGCGACCCTGCTTGCCTTGAGGAGGTAGATTCCCCACGTGGTGCATTTGTAGATGCCTCGCTTTGTCTTTCCTCTTTGCCGTCCCGCTCTCGTGATGGACCATCTTCCAGGGCTGGCGTAAGTAGCTCAGCTCTCGAGACCAAAAATGGAGTCCATTTGAGTTTCTCGGGTTTCAACCGCAAGTATCCTTTTCCCTCCCAGTTCGTCAGATACGACGACACCTTCTCCTGATCCCAGAGAATGCGGTACGACTTCGGAGGGACGAAAGGACCCTTCGCGACGTCATCGTCCTGTGTCTGTGTCCGCTGAAGGGCACGCCGTGCTACCCCAGCCCTGCGGCCTTTAGGATATTTGATGGATTGACCCGGGGAAGGTCTGGCTGACGGAGTCGTCTCACAGGTCGTTATCATGTTTTGTTGAACAAGTGTGTTATAGACATCTTCGATGGTCATCGATGTACCATTACTGATATCTGGAAATTTATTTTAGCCCTGTTAGCGGAGGTTTAGGGACGTCTTCCGCACTCCCGAAGCTCACCTTCCAATCTTAGATCGCTCCGCACCGTGTCAAGGAATCGCATGATGGCCAACGTCCAATAGTTCCGGTATCCAATAGCACCTAGTGCTGAAAGAGGCTTCTCCGGAGACCCTGTCCTCTTCTCCTTCTTTGACAGAAGGTAGCCTACATGTAGAGTGGAAAGTCAGTTTCGTCTTTTCCCAAGTAAAGAAGGCCCTTACTGAAATCAATAAGAAAATTCCCCCATCCTTGCCGCTGTCGCACAGGGAGGGTCATGATGCAACTGAGATTATAGTCCTGCAAGCACTGTTTCTCCTTGCTAAAATAGCCAACAAAATGGGCGCCAAATTCGTCTGCCTCCGTTATTACATAGAAGAGAAAGGGCTCGACGTCGTAGAATAGCGACTTGTGATCAAGAAACATCTTTGATAGCAAACACAGCTGCTGGCAGTAGATCTGGAAATCCTGACGTCAGGCGCCTTCCAAATTCATCGCGAAACACGACGCACTTTGTTCTTCCGGCCATCAACTTCAAATACCGAAATAGCACCATCACGGTAGATTTCGTCACCTGGGGGATGTCTAGCCTTGCACTTGAGCTGCAAATAGAAGCGCCATTAGAACGGGGGAAAGGAAGACCGGGATATCATACCTTGTGTCGACCTGCAGTCAACCGGCTTTTCATGTATTTCAAGCAGAATTCGCATATCCAAAGGCGGCCGTCCGGTATTGATGCATATTCTTCGGGGAAGGGTGCGTCATACCAGGTCTTGACATCAAAAGGGCCAAATCGGATAGTGCGGATGCGCAGTGCGTTGGGCTTCATGGAGGGGAAGGCAGGCACTTTGGCACCGGGGGTAGAGGGAGTCGGGGAAGCGGGAGTAGTTGGCATTGGTATGGAGAGACTATGCATAGCAGCCGACCGCAGTGGACGGGACGGACCTGCAACTGGAGTGGCAGGGACCTCGGACGATGGAGCAAGTTTCTCCTAATTGGGTCGACGTCTGTATGAGAATAACAAATGGGCAATGGCGACGTACCTCAGCAACTTGCCTACTGCGTTCAAACTGTTGCTTATCCCAAGCAGTAATCGTGGTCTTCGTCGTGTCACGGTCTTCAGGTGGTAGTATATCGTTGAACATCCCTTTCGGAGACTCGGGCGGCTCGCGTTCTTTGCCCTTCCATTTCTGAGCTGGAAGCCGCAGACGAATGCGTGGCAGTGGTCGATCAGGAGATTGTACTCTCTGGCGTTTAGTTTTAGCAGACTTCACTGGTGTAGGAGCTACCTCCTGATCCGAAGACAGTACAGATTCCTCCTTCACCGCTCTTTTCTTATATGTCTTCTTTGATTGCCGCCGAGTAGGCGGTACCTTGACCTCAGCTTCTGATTCTTCCGTGAAGATTGACAGTGATGGCTTGCTCCTGTGGCGAGAGGACGACGCGACTGATGAACCACGCATTGGATCGTCCATTTGGACGGGGGGTTCGGTGAATACGAGAGCTTCGGTTTGAAGGGCAATCATTTCAATATCCAAGCTCGGGCACTCTGGACAATGCCAATTTCCATGGGGTGTCTCCTCAAGAGGCGGGTTCAGGCAATCTTGATGCCAACCTGTAATATCGTTCAGAAGTACGTGACAAACGAAAGTGTAGTTCATACCTCTATCGCAATGGTCGCAAAATACCATCTTCGCCTGCACACAGTCAGGGGTTGAACTGATAGTAGGAAATGAACTTGCACTAACTTCATCTCCCTTGTTCAGACACACTTCGCAGATCTTGCAATCACTGCACCGCCATGGATAAGATCTTACGACATCCCCAACGACCTCCGCTGAGATACAACTGGTGTGATCTAGCCAAACGTCAATATATGCGTGAGCACGAACGTATAACGCACCTTTGCGGCCACACTCAATACACGATACCATTAGTTCTGGCGAGTGGCTGGAATCGCAGATGCCACAGTGATTTGGTTTCCGTGTCTTGCGCTTCTTCTTGCTCGTCGTACGCGGGGGAGACTGTTCGATCGGAATTGGCAAAAAAGGTGGAGGAGGAGGCGCAAATGGATCACCCTGGGGCCCTTGCGAGTATTGTCTGAGTGGCTCCGAGTATTGTCTAGGCTCCTCGATGGGAGGTGTTGGAGGAGGAGGCGTCTGCAAAGTGGTACGACGCGACGCGTTCGTCTACGGCTTGGAAGTGCGAAAGCGAACGCAGAGACTCACCTGAACTCTCTCGTCCTCGTTCTCTCCTGCTAGAAATGCCGGGTCAAAGGGTATGCCGGTGAGGACTGGATCAATGGGAATTTGGTGGCCATTTATGTGGATTGAAGGATATTGCGTCGCGGATTCGCTGGGGTTGGCGGCATGCTGGGTGACTTCTTGGTGTTGCATCTAGAGCTTTGAAGTGGGTCTCAAGTACATTCACGACGATTGGGAGTGAGAAGGAGCCGCTGGGCTCGCGTCGTCGTCGTCGTCTTGCACAGTGAGCAAAATTGTTTACCCTTGTTTGGCGTATTCCGAGCCAAGTCGCTCGTTGCGTGATTCTCTCGGTTTCTGACACTCGACCTGCTGAAATTGGCACCCTTTCAAAGAAATCGTTCTGTTACGAAACGCATCACCGCGCTTTACAGGACTCACAGAGCAATGAAGAATAGGCGCAGGATCAGGTTTCAACAAGCCATGTTGATGGGACATGAACGTGTGAGTACCCCTGCTAGGAGCAATTAGGAGACATTCAACCTTGGGGGGTCTTACTGTGTCGAGCTTCGAGCTTCAAGTCTTGATTACTGAGGGTGCGACTGCAGAGATCACAGAAATTTTGAGCTCAATTAACCTGTACTGAAAGTTGGGCGCTCAGAAATAATCGATTGGACACAATGAGGGTTTCAACATTTACTGAATCACATCTAGTTTATTTTGTCTGCATTATGGCTCTAGCGTGGACTCTGCAAGAGAGCGCACAGAGATAGAGGTGAGAAATTTACGGAGCACTGGAAAGACTCCAGAAACGAGGGTACTGGTTGGATAAGCGACGGCCTACTGGCAGCGTCGCCGGTCGGACGGTTCAAATGATTCGTTCAATTGATTCGTTCCAGGTGGACTCGTCCCTTGGGGAAGATGTAATAAAGGTGTTTTGATGGAAAAGAGACCGTATGTTCTTTGCAATTTTGTGCACGGCAAGAAATGGCATTTTGTCTTCTTGTATATAGAGCATACGGTTTCCTTCTACAACTACGAATCGGTTTGGGAACCATAATAAAAGCCAGGCGCTCCTAATTTCTTTTGAAGCTCCGCGAATAATTGTGCGTGCTTGGTTGGGCAGCTTCGGTCAAACAAACCTTGCAAATCGAGCCGCTTGCGAGCCAACAGCAGTTCACATCGACAACGAACGATTTCGAGCGGCTCGGGGACTCAGCCGGTTCGATGGACACACAAGTTCAGAAGTACGTTGTGTCCATGAAATCTTCCAAGTATCATCCAGTTCATAGACTTTGCTTTGACCATGTCCCAGTGAAACAACGATGCAATATGGCCACATGCCTGAGCGAAGGGACTCGAACCTCTCAAATTTAGACAGCAACGTCTCTGTAAGTCTCTTGAGATAAATATATTGTAAGCAGTCCTCAGTTCTTCTTGTTCAAGACTCCCTTTCAGCCCCATCAAGGCCTTGGGCATGCGCTAGGCATTCCCCACACGGTTGGTGGCAGAGCTCCATACCAGGACAATTATCCCATCTCACCCCCGCCCCATGTGCCCAACGGCGGTCCTTCCCAACAGCATCCTGGTACTTCCCATAATTTGACGTACCAGGTGGGGCCAGGGCAGGCGTCGTCGCCCGGGCTGAAGCGCAAACCTATCGATGGTCTTGGGGTGGGGCCAGGGCAGATGCAGAAGAGGCGGCGGGATGTGGACGATACCGATCAATACGATGTCGATGGCGGCGGTCAAGGCGCTAAGCATTGGACAGACGATGAAAAGTCAAAGCTGTTTACTTATCTCATGGGGAGGGGTCAGGACGATCACTGGCAATCACTCAAGGCCACCAAAAATTCATGTCTGCGAGAGGCAAGTGTCACAATTCACAACCCCAGTGCCTCGTCCCCATCCTGACCCGTGTTGTTAGTGTTCCTCTGAAGTGTTCGGTGGAAAGAAAACCTATCAAGCATTGAAAGGGTGTTACGAGCGCAATGTCAACCTTTACAAGCAGATCAACTCTTTTGAACGATTCCAACTTCAATCTGGCAACCCGTCCGTGAAAGGACTCGCCGAAGCCGACCGATTACGCGAGTACGAGAGACGTTTGCAGACGGCTCGCAAGTCTGGCATTGAAGTTGGGAATATTGCGGCAAGGACGGTTGATCACTGGCACCAACTGGGCTGGTATGACCTGTTCTACAGTCGGTAAGTACCACTAAGTCAGTCGGGTGACCAGTGGTGTTTACGAACTGATTATAGCATGGGGGATCAAACAAACCCAAGACCATCTTCGTCACGCAACACAGGCGGTGGCCAACACTCTACGGGCTTGGACGAACCAGACGACAATGACGACCTAAACATGGACTTTGATACTAGCCCCCTAGCGGGGCCTAGTGGGATGAACGGAATCCCTCACGAACGCTCTCACAATCCGGTCTCGTATATAAACCCTCAAAACCTCCGAGAAGGCCCGTCCAACATCCCCAACTCACCTGTTACGCCCAATAATACCCAACATCAATCCACTCCTGTGACGTCTACATCAGCGATGCTTCCTCCAACCTCTGCCACGTCTTCGTCTTCCGACCAAACCGTGGTCAATGTTTCCGTAACGCAGGGCATGATTTCTACTTATCTACAATTTCTTCAAGTCCAAACGCAAACGAGTAAAATGAAAGTGGAGTACATGCGCCGAAGAGAAGAACGGGAGGAGAAGGAGAGTACGCAACGGAGAGAAGTTGAGCGGCTTCGTCAGGAACGGGAGCTCGCCGAGTTTGAGCACACAAAGCAGTCGGCGATGATGAAACAGAAGGCTGATAGAGCAATTGTAAGTCTCGTGCCCCCGTTGACTGACGAGTGTTATATCTCACTTCTCTTCCAGGAACTGCTGAGTAACCCCAGCGTTGATTCTGGCCTACGGCAGGCTGCTAGCGACTACTTGAGGAAGCTTTTCACATCCGACTGATCTGGATTTTGCATTTTCTTTCCATCTTCATGACTTGACACGACGTCCAATATGTGTTTTATGTCTATCCTGCAGCATCATTTTGTAGCCTTTGTCATCCACGGACTTGCATTCATTAATACTATACGATAACAGCTATCGACAATCTATGTACTTTGTCCTTTCTATATAACTGCTGTTTGTAATGGATGAATTTGCGTTCATTTCCCGGCGCCTGTTACTCTTTTACTTCCTCCTAATTACTTATGGCCATCTTGAAAAAGATCTCTGGTCCCCCTCCAGATGCTAAACAATCGACGACCAAGGTATGAGTTAACTTACATACGTCAATGACAAGACAGCAGTTCATGGGGCCTTACTAGCGCGAAATGTAGGTTAAGACGAAAGCAAAGCAGAGATATCTGAAACGGAAGAAGGAACGCAAAAAGACAAAAGGCAAGGCTCCCGTTCGAAAAGGCGCAGATACAGATGCGCAGGTCGAGTCTAATGACGAGGAGGCTTCCGAGGGAGATGTGGAACTTGTCGACGAACTCGATAATAGTCCAGCGGTGGAGGAGGATGAGGGTCCTTCAAGTAACCCTCGCAAACCTAAGAAACGGCGGAAAATTGAAGTAAAGGAAGCTGATGAAGATAAAGCCATGCTAGTGGACGGCGCCGCTCCAGAAACGCAAGCTCTGCTCCCTCCACCAGAAGAGAGGCCCTCATTGCCCTCCGCGCTACCTTCATTCCCGCTACCTTCTCTTCCCAATGCTCCCTCAAAACTGGCCCTTGCACGCCAAGGCCTGGATCCAGCACTCTTAGATGCAGAAATTGTTGACCCTAATGCTTCATTGTCCATTCCATCTGATGGTGGAACGGACGGAGGAACGTATCTGAGCCAGAAGACTCGAAAACGGCTCAAGGAGTTGGGAATCGAGGAATTATTTGCTGGTGAGATACCTCTCCATTCCTATGCCCAGGCCTTACGGTTGACGTTATTGTAGTTCAGACCGCTTTGCTACCATTCCTATTAGGGGATGCATCCCAGAGGCGTCTCTACTTACCGTTCGATCCCCCAAGGGATGTATGCGCCTCCGCGCCTACCGGAAGTGGCAAAACACTGGCTTATGTCCTACCCATCGTAGAGGTCTGTTTCATTCATTTCACGGCTTCATGTATCTCAATGATATGGATAGATTTTGTCGACACGCATCGTCACTAGGTTGCGGGCCCTGATCGTGCTTCCCACCCGTGATTTGGTCTCTCAAGTTCGAGAAACCTTTGAAGCGGTTGGCAAAGGGAGCGGTCTCAAGGTTGGGCCTCTCGTATGGCATCGTCTTCCGCGCTGAAGTTATCGGATAGATCGCCACAGCAACTGGACAGCATTCATTCGCCCACGAGCAAGCGCAATTAGTAACGGATAAAACATCGCAGTATGCTCCAATTCCATTCTCGCCATTATTAATATTGACGAACCTACAGGCTTAAAGGTGGCTCAAGCCAGGTTGACATCTTGATATGCACGCCAGGCAGACTCATTGACCATCTCAACGAGACTCCAAATTTCACGCTACAACACCTAAGATTTTTGGTGCGTGTGAATGACTGGATGTATTTATGGTATTGCTCATATATAATTCTCAGGTCGTTGATGAAGCCGACCGTCTTCTTGCCCAGTCTTTTCAAGACTGGCTGGCTCAGGTACTAGCTGCGACGAGACCGCCTGTCCACCCCACTTCGGGCTACGATTTACCCCAACAAGGAAACTTGGCAGATCCTGGAAAGACTTCGCTATGTTCTGATGCCGTTGCACCCGCGTTTCTCCATACATTTTCCATGCCGGACATTCCTTGCTCTATAACCGAAAGAAAGGAGCCCTCGTGCCAGAAACTTTTGTTTTCCGCGACGCTCACTCGGGATCCAGGTAAACTAGCTGCATTGGATCTTAGGCAACCAAAATACTTTATCATCCAAGGAAGCAAAGCTACGAAGGGGGATGATAATGGCATGTTGGCCGTTGGTCTGGAAAAGTTCACGATGCCTGATAAGTTATCTGTATGTTTTAATAATGATGCCATCTCGATCCATACTAACATGCCCGTGTGATTAGGAACAATATGTTGTTTGCAGTGGTTCACAGAAGCCCCTCGTGCTATTCTACCTGCTGGTGACGCACAACGTTAGAAACGCCCTCATCTTCACAAAATCGGCCGAGTCAACCACTAGGCTAGTTCGGCTTTTTGAATTCTTTGAACAAGCGAGGGCCGAACAAGACTCAGACGCCAACCCAATCGTCGCCCGCTCATATTCGAGCGACCTTTCGACCTCTGAGCGAAGGAGCATATTGGACAAATTTCGAAGCCAGGATATCCAAATGTACGTGGGCAACCTAAAGCCGTTGATCCACGTAACTTACCGTATCGTGGGGTAGCCTTGTGTGTTCTGACTTGATCTCCCGCGGCATCGATATTAGTCACGTATCGCACGTTGTCAGCTATGATGCACCCGTGGATATGCGGAAGTATGTCCATCGCGTTGGACGAACGGCACGCGCCGGTCGCTCTGGTGATGCATGGACATTGGTTGAAGAGCAAGAGGTCAGTAGTGCGCTCTATACATTTTACGTCAGCTAATCTATGTCGAAACTGGCAGGCGCGATACTTCAAATCCATGATGAAAGATGCGGAGCATCTGGATAGCATCAAACGTGTGAGGGTGGACAACAAGAGCCTAGAGCCATACACGAAACACTATGAAGTAAGTCTCGATTCATGTTGATGGCTCTATGTACCGGCTGACGTTTCCTTCTAGTTGGCCTTAGAGCAGCTCAGAAGTAGTTACGAACGTTAGTTGGTCTTGCAGACAAGGATCTAAGTTGTAACGTGCAAACTCTCGCAAACAAGACTGTCGACTTGCTTGACACGCTGCAATTAATGCCGTACTTAATGCAAAACGAGGTGATGCTAGGAACACGGATGCAACGTATTTCCCCGATGCGGCAGCGGGATGCGCGCCCCCAGCTTCACTTCTCTACCCGGAGTTATACGGCCGGCCTCGAGCCTGCGGTCTCCGTTGGGAGCGAGAACAATAATAGTTCCCATCACTGTATGGGCAGTTGGTCATGAATCTCATGTCTCAAATCAGTCTCGAGGCAACATTGATCCACGAAGGGTGATGAATGGAGAACTCCTCCGGACGGTGCAAGAAACGCACTGATAACTGCCGCACACTGGTCTGGACAGCACGGATTCGCGTACGGGTGTAATTTCATTCTTGTGCTCCGAGGCTCACCTTCGTTATCGATCGATATCTAGGCCTTGCTCCTCAGACGAGCAGCAGACCTAAACCAAAATTGAGATTCTCCCATGGTATGGCATGATGGCTTATGCCGAGTCAGTGCCGCCCGAAGGGATTGAGTTGTACGGACCGTGTCTGCAGTGGGAAAAAAGATCAAAGAGGCAGATGGGGTAGATACAGGTTCAGAGGAATGTCAGGCCCCAGCGCAGTGGTGATTTATTCAGCGAACCGGCTCAAAAAAGGCATTTTGTGGGCAGAGGGAAACTGAAGGGGGGATGTTGTGGCCACTGGCATAGTGAGCCAAACACGGAGCCAAACAAAGACCCGTCCCAAATTGCTTGTAGTGACCTGTTCAGGTTCTCGTTTTGCTGTCCTGCTGCTCAGATTCCCCCAAGCTTGTCGCCGTTGCTCCTTCCTTTCTTACCACCACGTCGTACGTCGCAACACAGACGCTGCAGCCAGCTCTGCAGCAGCTGCCACCCACAATGCTTCCACACTACACCCGCCAGTCACTCAACGGGGTTGGAGCTGGTCCCAGCGTTATGCCGACCCCACCGCTGGGTACTCGCAAGCGAAAACGAGCTCATCAGTACACCGTCAGCTACAGCGAAGTCCAGGAGGTAGACAGCACTGGACGACTGCGAGAAGTCATAGTAATTGAGGATACACCACCTCCAGCAACCATATCACCCGCAACCACCCACAATGGAGGATACTCTGCATCATACCAACCGCCCTTATTCTCTGCACCGGTACGCACAAGAGCACGGGCTGCTGCTGAAGCACAAGCATTGTCTGCGTCGACATCATCGGCCATTGTCGCACCAGCGCCCAAGAAAAGGAAACGGGAACCTGACCAGAATCAGGTCCGTGCGCCTGTTCTCAAGAAACCCGCCATCGCCCCCATCCAACCGACTCAGTCTTCCTGGGATAGTAGAAGCGGGGCTGCTACCGAGGATGTTCGTGCCGCTCGTTCTTCCATACCACCGATTACGTACTAAATCCTACACAGGGCCCTCCTTCATGCGATGACAAAGAAGGCCATTATATTATCGTCCCAGATGATATGATTCATGGGCGTTGTACGTTCTTTCACGCGGTTCTCCAATCGTGATTCATCATATTCGCAGACCGGACGATCAGATTGCTGGGCCAAGGCACCTTTGGCAAGGTGGTCGAGGCGATAGATACGACAAATAACTCACGGGTCGCTATCAAGATTATTCGCGCAATTCCCAAATATCGAGATGCGAGCAAGATTGAAATACGAGTCTTGCAGAAACTAAAGGAACGAGACCCGATGAATAGAAAGTGGGCTCGCAATTTGTTCTACATTCTTCCTCCAATTAATTTCTATCTATTTAGTAAATGCGTTCACCTTCTACAATACTTCGACCATCGGAACCACATCTGTTTGGTCACTGAGCTATTGGGGATGTGTGTATACGACTTCCTGAAGGAAAACGACTTCGCTCCCTTCCCTCGGCACCATATACAGTCCTTTGCCCGCCAATTACTCGGCAGTGTGGCTTGTAAGTATTCCTGTTGTCCTTACCCATCACCGACTAACAATGATTCTAGTCCTCCACGAGCTGCGACTTATCCATACGGATTTGAAACCTGAGAATATTCTTCTCGTCCACAACGACTTCAAGGTCGTCCATGTCTCTGTCCCCGGAAAGGTTTGTGTTTCCTCCCTAGTTGAACCGATCCATCGACGACTAATAAACTTATGATATTCAAGCGCCACGCCCCACCGAAACCGAAGAGGCTCCTTCATTCCACAGACATACGCCTCATCGACTTCGGATCGGCGACCTTTGAACAGGAGTACCATTCGACAGTGGTGTCCACCAGACATTACCGTGCCCCGGAAATTATACTAGGTTTGCACGAATGAATTACCGCCCATATAGTACCTTATTCATCATGCTGATAGGTCTGGGATGGACTTTCCCTTGCGACGTATACTCTCTAGGGTGTATATTAGTCGAGTTCTACACCGGCATAGCCCTCTTCCAGACCCACGATAACCTCGAGCATTTGGCTATGATGGAAATGGTGATGGGAAGAATGCCGGACAAATTCGCACGGGCGGGTGCACGATCGAAGCCCGAATATTTCAAAGACGGTCATAAATTGGACTGGCCAAAGCCCAAGGCATCAAGGCAAAGCAAGAAAGACGTTCGAGCAACGAAGGCATTGCATGTTGGTGTTCACGCTCTTCTTTTTTTTAGCACCCTAACTGACAGCTGCCCAGGAGGTAATCCCGCCGACGGATATGATTAACAAGCACTTCCTCGACCTTGTACAAAAGCTCCTTGCGTTTGATCCATCTCATCGCATTACTGTCAAAGACGCCCTCCATCATCCGTATTTCTCGTTAAACATCCCGAACGAAATATAAACTGTCGCTCCATCTTCGATTTCTATGATTTATCATCCATCATCGACTCCACGACCACTCTCTATACAGCAACTCAACTCCGCCTGTTGTTATTACCTTCCCATGTGTACTACTTTCTCGCGCCGTCGGAACCATATATTAACGCCATCATACGATCTCGTGTTCGTTAGTACCTTCCCTCAACCGCCGACGCCACCATCCCCACCTACCAGTTTGCCTTGCAAGCGAACCCTGAAGACTACCCTCCAACGAACGTATTTATCCAGCATCTGACGTATGTAGCGCATTCCAACAACCTTCAAGTCATCGTTATGGCATTCAACCCATCCCTGTCATATTTTTGCATGATTGTATTCTAAAGTTGCTGCGTTTCTTCTCGCTATATTCTTGAGCACTCCTCTCCCTGGGGTTTTGCGCTTTGTATACATCTACGTGTTTAATACTCTGTCTGACGTTTTTCATCCAGAACCCCCGGATTCAAAAGCCCACGCAGCAGCATCGAGGAATCATTTATTAGGTCTATTCATGTGCATACCAACCGTTTCCTTCAGTCCTAGACGTAACGCAATTCATCTCTCTATTCCATATGTATCAGCATCAAACATTGTCATTATCGTTGTCTTATCTCCCACACGCATCACATTCTGCGCAACAAGGCTCAGAGTAGTGCCACCAGCGCGGAGGCAGTACCCTCGTATATGAACGCCAGTGGCGGTAAACAGGCGACACGGACGGGCCGACGCGGCTTGGCGCTGGGATCAAGATGTGATGGACTCGAGGGGATCGGTAAGTAATGCATTATGCTACACTTGGATGTTACTTAAGAATACAAATCAACTACGGTAGGAGGACTGAAAGGCACAGGATCATTCATTGGCTTGCAGGTAGGCGTGCCATGGAAACTTGATTGGTACGGATGTTGGTCGAGAAGTACACATTCTTCAAGAATACGTCGCCAAGCTAGCCACCTAGTCAATAAACCTGCAAGGGTTACTCGACAAGGGCACTTACGAGCCAGTGGTCCTGTCCAGAATGGAGGACAACTTCGGTGATTGCTGATGCACAGTTACCCTTGAGGTCCCGCGTGTCGAGCGGGATGAAGGCAAGGTCGCGGGGATCAATTGGGAACTCTTTTCCTCCGAAGTTCAGCGTTATGACGGCCGTCGTCGTACATGGGACGGTCCACGCGTGCCCATTATATATGGCTCCGGGGATGTCTCTGTGGAGTAGAGCTACATCCTACAATGAACGTAAGCTTTTAGACATTCCCGCATCCAAGATCTGCTACCTACATCTTTTGGCGCTAAGAAAAGCGTCTAAAAGAGGACGAGAAAGTAAGCAACATTCCTGTAAAATAATGCTGAACGATTCACCGTCCCGGTATCAAGGATCACGTTCCTGGATGTGAAACCAATGGACTTGCCCCCAACCTTCACGTCCTGTAGGAAGACCTCCCAAAAGCCTATGGGGCTGATGTTGGACAATGTTACCAGTGTTGCTGGGTCGTAGTTTGCTGGGTTCATTGCACCAAGGGTCAATTCGCCGTCACTTTGCACGCCCATTGTCGTAACCCGAGGGATCTTGTACGACGCGATGCCATCCTTTATCAACCCGGCCTCATACAGAGCCTCCACAAATGTCTTGGTACGCTGGCGGGATATCATCTAGACGAGTGTTTCAATAACACGGCAAGGCCTCAAGGACGGGACGTACGGATCTTGCTGTGCCGGCAATCCCATCGAAGGGTATGCGATCACTGCGGGCGCCGTTAATTGACTTACAATTATAGGGCTGGTGGATACTCACGGCGTGAACTGAATCGTCTCGTTCCGCGCAACACCGAAGAAGAACTTCTCCAGAACCAACCCGGCCACTTCGAAACGGTCGTACACCAGATGACCCAGCACGGCGCCCGAGCCATACCGTATGGCCCATATCGTGTCTGTTTGATTATAGGTGGAACTCGACTTCGGACCCAGGAATTGATGCTTGCCCTACTCATGCGACATCAGAGATATATTTCACCTACACAGTCACGCCACGTACGCATCCCCCGCCACCTTGCGCTGTACAGTCTTCCCCGCCAACCCAGAGATCTGCCGAACCAGTGTCCATCAATAGCCTAAACTTTTTTGGCGGTGTTCCCAGGAGAAAGTGCCCCATATCTACGTGACATTTAGCATCGGGTGAATCAGCAGGGCTTGCGGCAACTTACAACCAAGTTCATTGCCCCTGTCATTGACGATGATGCGTGAGTAAGATACCTTCGTTGTGGTTTGTACTCACTGTATGTCCAAACCCATTGTTGAAGGGAATTCTGGCTGCTTGGCTTCGGTGACGGTGTGCGTCACGGCGACAGCGAGCAAGCTGGGGCTGTAGCCGCCAGCACCTTCGTCCGAAACGTGCGCCTGATTGGGGATTGGTGCGCCGGGGAAGATGCTGTTTATCGACACAAGGTGGCTGATGGACTCTTCGATCCCCTCGTGGTTGTACCGTTTGCGAATGTCAGGGTGGAGTGAATCGAGGCGATTCTTCATTTTCGTTAGCAACTCCAAGGGCGATGGCTCGGCGCGCCCAGAGAGCCTGGCATATCGTGTCAATCCCCGATTGACGTGTCGCTGGTGGAGCTGCGAGTACGTCGTATCAGTCGCTATGAATGACTACTTGGCGACGTGGTACCGCGACTCACTATGTCGGGATGGACATCGGGGTCCCTTGTGTCGTGGACGCTGGTCAGGGGGACGGATATGTAACCGGTCTGCGTGGCAGGAAGACCAACAGCAGGCTCCGGAGAAAGGAGAACTGTGAGGAGGAGAGATACCAAAACGGCGGGTAACTCGGGGAACTTCATCCTTCCAGCTCAGCGGAAGGAAACTACTAGGGCAGACACCTTGGGTTATAAAGGGCGCTACGTCGGGGGTGCTTAGCATTCATTACCAACGGTTGACCAGCAAGCATTGAGTGACTGCATGGAAGAAGCATAAAGCATGTCTGCCAGCGTTCCAACTCGAACAGCCACCGTGTACACTTCTTTAATTATAAGACGAACCAAAAAATTCACGCCATGGTTGAGTTCAACACGAGGTCTCAGTATAAGGAATATGTTATGAACAGGCATTGAGTTCTTTGTCCAAGACGATGTACATTTACTCAGACTCGGTCTTGACACCGAATCGGTTGTCTGTTCAGGAGTGTCCGGCTATCACATGTTCACAACTCACCCCCACATACTTATACTCCAACCTCGACCATGACTTCCCCACAATTTATATTTTCAACATGTCTTACCCATTGAGCCTTCCAGCAAGCAACCCTCTCGTTACACTGACAAACCGTACGTCTTCGTCGTGCTCGGCCGGACGAGTGAATTAACGCCGCCGCAACTTAGCTAAATCTCATCTCTGGGTCATTGAGCTGCACAATGGACAGGATGCGAGACTGACCGTCGACTTGGTGGATCATGGATTGAGGCCCGCTCTTGACGCAGTGGAGAAGCATTGGCGTCAGCAATGGCGCGCGGCTCAAAAGACCAAGGACAAGAAAGGCGGCGAAGGCGCCCTAATTATTGTCGGCCGTCGCGATCAAGACAAATTCTTCAGCAATGGTGTGTGTGTGCTTGTTCTCTATTCAAGTACAGGAGCACTGATGTATTTTCTAGGTCTCGACTTTGCGAACGTCGTGAACAATCCCAATTTCTTTCCCTGTAAGTAGACTGTGGTCAAGGAACCACCGTCGTCTGACCGCGACTAGTGACGTTCAACCCCCTGCTCAGCCGCTTGATGACCTTCCCTAGTAAGTCTCCTGAGCTCACAACCGCGATGCATGTGATGAACACACGCCTAGTTCCGGTCATCGCAGCTATCAACGGCCATTGCTTCGCGGGCGGCTTCATGCTCTCTCTTGCCTGTGATTATCGTGTCATGACCGACGGCGCGAAACGCAATGCATGGCTATGCATGAACGAGGTACGTGGGAATAGACAGAGCCCCGTTCGCCGCTGCCTCACTTCGCGCTCTTGCAGGTGCACTTTGGCGCGGTCTGGCCGCTGTCGTTCACCGGCCTCTTGCGAGCGAAGGTGGGCGACAACAACACGCGCCGCAAAATTGCGCTTGAGGGGCACCGATTCACACCACAAGAAGGACTCCAAGCGGGGTTCGTGGATCATCTCGCGAGCGGCGGCACGCAGGATGTCATCGCCAAGGCGGAGCAACTTGCGGATTCAGTCAGTTCGTTGGCAAATACCGGGGTGTGGGGTCTGATCAAGGCACGTCATCATTCTGATATCGTGCAGCGCAATCATTGTAACAGTGACATAGGCTGATTTGTACCGGGATGCTTTGGAATGGGTGGCAAAGGATAGAAGGATGACGAACGCATTCATCGAAGATGCGGCGGCCAAAGCTCGTCTGTAGTTTGCCTCAGCGGCAGTTGTACAACAAGAAATTCAGCAAATCATCCTTCCCAAATGTCATGGATCAGAAGCCACCGTGTTCGGCGTCAAGTTGAGTGTTCGTTGGTTCGCAAGCATGATTCATTCCTTCCCACGTAAGCATGGATCGCTTGGGTCAGATGGGGTATCTATGGTTGGCAACATCGCGAAGCCATGTCCGTCAGATCGTCAAGTCGCTTGCTCGTATTTGGAATCATCAAAGATCGTTGTGAGGAAGATATTTCTCGTCGTCCTTCATCTTGCAGCTTCCAATGGCTTTGGCCATTTTCGGACCCTCACTAGTTCCTTTCAAGCGATCGGATTATCCAAGGGAAATTGTTTCTTCGGCAAGGGACACCAATGAACACCAACGGCCCGCTTCCATCCCAACATGCTTATAAGGTAAAAAATACATCAACCTATTTTTAGCATCAACGACCTTGCCTCTCTCGCGACGCGAAGTCCACACGGTATACGAACTGATGTAGTACGCAAACCCGGAAATCGGCCATCTTTTGTCGGCGTAACCACAGGTTCCTTGTGAGTACCCACATAGCCCCTAGTTCTTGATATATAAATGATGTTCTACAATCAAGGCATTAATCACCCTCCTTCTTCTTCCCTTCTTCGCTGCCCCAGGTCGGGCATCACTTTTCTTCCCTTTCGCTCTTGGGTGCCTCCGGTAGACCACTGTCACCCACCTTTTGGCCTCCTCGTCCGTTCGTTATGCAGTTGAAATTGACTTTCGCCGCACTCCTGGCAGTGCTTTTGGTTTCCGTCGAGGCTGCACCAATCGTGCAGCGGAATACTCGTGGTATCGTTACCCTGCCTCTTCACCGAGTACAGCGAGACGATAATGTCCACCCGATCGTGGTATGTTGTTAGCCTTCCCGCACAACCTGATGCATTCAAATGACGCTGGGTGCAGAAATTACAGCAACACATCAATCGGAGCAATCGACGTCTGGCCCGGATGACAGGCAGGGCGGAGCCTCGTCAGGAGGAGATGGTGGCATCCATCCAGAAACGTCTTGTTTCTATAGAGGACACCGACGTGCTTGAGAAGCGGTACAATCGCCACGGGACGAAGACCCAAGGTATCAAAGGTCTGAAAGTAGTCGGCCCTACAGTAGCGAAGGCCGCAGGAGCCGTGAACGCTGTGACGGGCCAAGTACTGTCTGGCTCCAAGACCAAGCAGCCTGCAGGCGCTGGGGGTGCTGGTTCTACCGCGGCTGCTCAGCAGGCAGGCCAAACTGTGGGCGGCAAGTCCAAAGCGGCGGGGCCCGCGGACAAGCAGTCTGCCGCGGCTGGTGCTGCTGCTGGTTCCGCTGCAGCTGCCCAGCAGGCAGGCAAAACAACAGGAAGGAAGCCGAAAGCGAACAATGCCGCCACTGCTGTGTAGGTCGACCTCTGAGCATCTCATATCTGTGCTGATATTCGCTCAGCTCTGGTGCAGCCACGGCGAATCCTGGTGTCAGCCAAGTCCAAATAGATGCCGTCGCACAGAACAAGGTTACCGCCGCTGGTCCCCCTGCCGTTGGAAATTCTATTGGACTAGACATTGAGTGCGTGCCTTGGAGCGTCGAACGACATCCCTCTAACGCGTACTATAGGAGCAACGACGTCGGCTACCTCGCCAGTGTGCAAATGGGCACTCCTCCTCGCAACTTCGAGCTGTTGATGGACTCGGGATCCGCCGATCTCTGGGTGGGGGCGGAAAACTGCCAATCTCAAGCAGGTGGTAATTGCGTAAGTCGATAACGACACGCTCGTTTCATTAATTTGGTATATAAAGTTATGATAGGGAAACCACAACTTCCTCGGGCCGGCCTCGTCGAACACGTTCAAGGACACCCAGCAGCCATTCCAAGTCACTTACGGCACTGGGGAGGTCCAGGGTAGCATCGTGACCGATGACATCAGTGTCGCCGGCCTTGCCCTCCAAGCGCATACGTTTGGTGTCGCCACGACGGAGAGCGTGGATTTCTCGGACAACTCGACGCCTTTTGATGGGATTATGGGGCTGGCTCAGTCGGTCAGTTGACTTCACCCACTCGCACACGTCCGTGCTGTCTGATTCGTCGTCGTTCGAAGACTCTTTCACAACAGAATACCGCCACGCCGATAGAGGCCCTTGTTCAGACTGGGGCCCTTAAACAAACTGTGGTATCCTACAAGATTTCTCGACTCGCGGATTTGAAGAACGATGGTGAAATCACGTTTGGGTGCGTCCCGTATGGTGAAGGAGCGGGGTGTGCCAACTGACCGTCATTATTAGCGGGCTGGATGCTACGAAGTTCGATCCTTTGACTCTCACCGAGGTCCCGAATGTGAGCCGGCAAGGCTTCTGGGAGGCGGCCATGCCCGCGGTGTCGGTAGATGGAACAGACCTTGGGCTGAATGGACGAACTGCCATCCTCGATACAGGCACAACTCTCATCATCGCGCCTGCTGCCGACGCACTCGCCATCCATCAGCAGATTCCGGGTGCACAATCGGACGGACAAGGCGGATTCGTCATCCCTTGCACGACTACTGCAAGCGTCGCTTTGACCTTCGGGCAGACGGCATTTGCCATTGATCCAAGAGACCTTGCCTTCGCCCCCTTGGACCCCAATGACCCAACGGGTGAGCTTGCACCAGCTTCCAGAAGTGTGGGCTGTGAACTGACGGACAGCGAAATTTTCAGGTGACTGTGTATCTGGGATCTCGTCTGGAAACATAGGAGGAGCAAACGAGTGGCTCGTGGGCGACGTCTTCCTGAAGAACGCGTACTTTTCGACAAACGTAGACAGAAATACGTTGTCTTTGGCGAAACTGGTATGATTAACAAGTGCCCCGTGCATGCCCCTGCCAGTCTGTATTTATATGTAACATATATCGGTGTCAATTGGAGCCTCTGTTACGAAGCGAGCTTCGCCGTGTATAATTGTATCGTGCATCCACTGCCAAGGCTCCTACTCGTGCGCATTCCTGGGTCCCAATCGTCAGTATGACTTGGCGAACGAGCACGAAGGCAAAAAACTCGTGGGCTTCAAGCTTCAAGCTTCAAGCTTCAAGGACGCCTTGCTACAAGGATTGAAAAGCATAGACAGGAACTACATTTAGCAAAACCACACTTCTCATCCCATCGATTGACCACCGCCTGAGAGCAGGCGAGTTTTACGCTACTTCACATTTGACAAGGGCACACAAGGTGGTGACTCCTGCTGTTCTACTCGACAATGGAACTCGACCTAAAGAAGAACCTCAAACCCCTAGCCGACAGCTACACGGAGCTGTCAGATTTTGCCTACACCGGCACCAGACGTAACAGTTGAGCGGACGCTCGTGAGGGGTGTCAAAGCGTAGGTGTACGGAACACTGGTGAAGTTACCAGTGGCGGTTATATTATTCTTTCCGGTTCCAAAGTCGCTGGCTAATCACGCGGCGGTAGAGAATAAGTATGTAGTACTGAGCATACGAGCTGAGGGTAGACTCACCTGCACCAAAGTTAGCAAACCCATCGGGCTCAAAGTCGCCTGACGGATTCGCGGGAGAGTCGTCGGGTATAACGAACCCGTAAGTAGATACTGTAGCCCAGTGAGCCTTGACATCGAGTCTGTAGAGGGGAATATATATGCTCGCCTGGCTCTGTGGTGTTGACGAAGACATTGCCTTCGATGAGGACTTGGGCAAAGGACCGAGAGTGGATGCCTTGGGATACGACGTTCTCGAACAGGTTATTGAAGGAATGAACGTGGGCGAAGCGCATAGCTAAAAGATGGCAGGCGTCAAGCTGACAGAAAGGATGGGGTAATCACTGGCGTACCCGGGGTGCGAGTGTGGATGTTATTCCAATGGTTGTGATGGCTAGTAAACTCGATCAACATGAAAGCGAACGTGGTAAAAGTGAACGAACTATGTAATATGGAATTTGCCAGTGTCTTCTTTCGAGTTATCAGGATCATGCCCTATCAATGAGCACTTGAAGTGATCGCGGAAGAAGTTCCACGACACGGTGATAAAGTCGCATGCATGCGTCAAGTCCACCTGGCCATCGTAGAAATCAAATCCATGATCAGTGTCGCTGAAGAACTCGTTGTGATCGATCCAGATGTTGTGGGCTTTCTGAACCGTGATGGCATCGTTGCCCTTGACTTTGTTGATTACCAGGTTGCGGATGATGACGTTTGAAGTGCCGACTGTCCTAAGGCCTCCGCCATTGATGATACCTGTGGTGCCGACGCCAATGATAGAGGTATTATTTCCTTGGAAATGTCAGTTCTTCATCCCATGGCCGAAAATGGAGAGAAACTTACCTATTGAGGCTTGGGAAGAAAGGGAGATGGGTCCCTTTAAGAAAACAACCTTAGGCGTGTTACTCTGCGAATAATTCAGAGATCAGACGTCAATAATCCCGTGGCAATGAGAGAAGTACTTTGATGGCAGTTTGGAAGGCTGCTGCCGCAGAGACAGTGGTGGTCGTGCCTCCGGCGCCGCCAGTGGTCCCACCGTTCAACGCGGCATAGCCATCCTGCGCGACAACTGAGGACACCAAAAGCGAGAGTAGAACAAGAACCTTCATATCTGGGAACAATTTGAAGTTGTTGTACGTTCCATCTCATTCGATAAAGCCGCGATTTTATAGTCCTGGAGCACTCCACTCGGCGAAATTGGAGGATCTGGCGGTCAAACGGTCCGCTGCGTCCCGTCGAGCTGGTGTTCTGTTCATTAACGAGGAAGACGCAAAAAGCATAAATAGCCCTTTGATCCAGGAGAAGGCGCAATACAGCAGCGGCTGATGGCAACCATGGTCCGTCGAGGGAATAATCCATGTCATGGGGCAGACGCGGATTCCTGGAAAGAGAAGACTCCGCAAATAATTAAAGTCATATGCACGGTGCCAGCGTTCGTCCGGAATCATGTCTACAGGAATGTTGCAATAGGCTCCCGGATCTGACTGGGCAAGTCGTCAGTACAATCAACTTCGACATGCTGACCTGATATGCGCAGTTGATTAGTATAGTACACCATCCTAGTATCTGATCCTCACAGCACTCGCTGTGTGATGCACAGACAACAAGTTGTTGAACGCTGTACTACGGTTTCCCCGTAAGTTCGCAGTTCATGACTGTATAGGAATATCGCTCCCACGCCACAACTATTCTCACTATAGAGTTGCAAGTTCGGTAGGAGCACCGTCACACGTTGTTCCATCGCCTTTCGACCCGACCGCCATCAAGCTGGCGAGTGGGTAGCAGCACAAGGGCTTCCAATGACCATATTCCTGCCGTTGGAACCGACCAAACCCCTACCGTCGTCGCCTCCGTTCTTGGTCGCTTCATCGGATCCCCGAACACAAACAGCGAAAGTAGTGAAAGCAATACTGAAGGCTAAGCGAGTCGTGATAATATGCGGTGCGCAACCCGCTTTTTTACTCGAGTTACGCAGCACTGGATTTTGGCTGATGCACAGTGACTACGCAGGAGCAGGAATATCGGTTAAAGCTGGCATTCCGGACTTTCGATCTCCTGATGGGTTGTTTCAGACATTGAAGCGGGACAATCCCCGCGAACAGCTATCATCGGGCAGAGATCTTTTTGATGCGTCTGTTTTCAACGTGAGTGCAATATTTCGTATACTAGCGGCATGTTCTTGGAGGAAACGACCTCCAGACGGATCTACTGGTTTATGCACGCAACCAGAGTCCACCTCGACGTGTGCTGTCGCCCACCCAAACACACGCTGATAACGTATCTTTTAGTCCGAACAAACTACCTCCCTATTTTTCCAAATGATTGCCCGACTCTCATCTCTCTCCATGACTGCCGAACCAACCCCCTTTCACCATCTGCTTCACAGCCTTGACGATCGTGGTCGGCTGCTGCGCGTATACACGCAGAACATAGACGCCATCGAGCGCAAAGCCGGGCTGTCCTTCGGCGTCCCCGAATCGTATTTGAAGCCCCGGTCGAAGAGCAAGTCCTCGATAGACCCCTCTCCTGTTAGTGCGGCCACGCAGTCAACCAGCAGGCTGCCTTCGCCGCCGCTCGAGATCCCACGGTGCATTCCCCTTCACGGGACGCTGCAGACGGTGCACTGCCAGACGTGTACGCATAAATATCCGCTAGAAAAGTATCTACCGTCTTTGCAGTCCGGTTTGCCCCCGCAGTGCCCTGAGTGCACGTCGATGGAGGCGACACGACAGGTCATCGGTAAGCGTGCGAGAGGTATTGGCAGACTTAGACCCAGCGTCGTCCTGTACAATGAGATGCATCAGGACGGTGAAGGCGTCGGCGATGTTGTAGAGAAAGATTTGATGGGATCGTCGAAAGGGAAAGGTAGGAGTGGAGCAGACCTACTCCTTGTCGTAGGCACAAGCCTTCGCGTTCCTGGTACGAAACGGATGGTGCGCGAATTTGCCAAAGCCGTTCACGCGCGGGGTAGTGGATCTGCCAGGGACTCGTCTACATCCTCACCCTCTTCATCGCCCCGTCGCTCTCCCACTAACGACGAAGACCCGGCCTTCCGATCTATTTATCTGAACATGGATTTTCCCGTACCGACTAGGGAATGGGACGGCGTTTTCGATGTCTGGTTGCAAGGAGATGCGCAGATATTTGCCGAGATGATGGAAGTAGAGATCAGGAAGGAAGCAGAGGTCAAGCAGCAGGCACTAGAGCGCAAGAGGAAACGCGAAGAGGATGCTGCTGCAGCAGACCGCGAACCAAATCTCGCCGCCGTTAGTAGCCCAATGAAGCAGACGCAGGCTCAGACTGTCACACCACCAAAGAGCGCGAAGCGAAAACACGCTCAGGATGCCAAGTTCGACGTATCGCCCAAGCGGCGGATCGTGGTTACCAGTGGGTCGAGACGGTCGCATAGTAGCTCGAGCCAGGATTCGCAGTGTGAGAGCGAGGGCCCCGGGTCAGGCATCATCCTGCGCATACCGCCCCGGACGCGTTTGATCCCTGAGGTCGTTATAACGACTCTTCCGCCAAACGTGAGGAAGCCGAAGGTCCCACGGGCACCCCCTTCTCCCCCACAAACACCTCCTCGTACTGCGCGAGGTAAGGGCGGGATGTCCTCATCCGGACCAAAGGATGCTGGAACATGTCCACGCGGCAAGCCCAACTCTCGCCGCAAGGACACCAAGAAGCAGCCGGCCTCGCTTCGCGCGCCTGTCGCCTCTCATACGTCGCCTCCGGCGCACGATGCAAACGAAATGTCCGATTCCATTGTACGGACAATGCAGTATGGACTACGTGGTTCGCCCCTCAGCTAAACAAGACCCTTCTCGCCTTTCATTATTGTGCATTATTTTATCTTATCTATTGTAGTAGTTGTATCTTAGAGCCGTGTAAGTACTGATATCTGCTGTGCTGGCGTTTATACCCTCGTAGCACTGTCTCGGTCGGCCGAGCAGGATGTAGAAGTGGGTGTTCGTATTGAAGCTCCGCCAGCATACATTCTCACAGTCACTGACGCGTCGCCCAACCTCAGCTTGAAGCGCGTAGCATTTAAGCAACCACCATCATGTCCTCAGCATCGTCCTCAAAGCCTGCAGACTCAACATCAAAACCATCAGAAAACAAGAAAGAGGACTCTCTGCACCTCGGTGTTCTCGAAGAGGATGACGAATTTGAGGAATTCGCCGCTGCTGGTAAGTAATGTAAATAGCTTTGGGCTCAGCTTCATTGCGATCTCAATCCTTTCTGCATTTCGGAATAGATTGGGATGACTCCCAGACGGACCTTGCTCACCTAGGCGGTGCTGCTCCTGGAGCCGCGAAATCGGGGGGCGATAAGCTATGGGAGGATAACTGGGATGATGACGATATCGAGGATGAGTTCAGCGTACAGTTACGGTGTGTAGGGCCACTTAAGGGTCTGCTTTAAATGACTGATATTTGGACAGCAATGAACTCGTCAAGACAGGAAAGTCTAGCAATGCGATGGAACATTAAACCAAAACCCTCCTTGTACCTCATTACACCGCGCCTACCGAGCCGGGCAATAACCACCAAGTCTTGATTCATCTCATCCCAATCAAACTCCAAATATACTCCCAAACGACAATGACATTAGGTTGAACAAACAAAACGATCCGAGAGCTACAGAGTGCCGATAGAGAGCGGGCAAAGCGTAAGGAGAAAACATTAGCTACATAATTTCATCGTGGGTGTGTGAATAACGAAACACGTTATAGGAACAGATCAAACAACATGAGTTGAATCCATTGGAACCTTTTCATCGCTGATCTTTTCCTTTTCAATGGAAGCAGTGTCGCTGCTTGCGGTGCTATGGAGGCCCATTTGGGAGGTATCGTAGCCGTTGGCTTCAAGATACTCGCGGAACTATGGTGATGATTTAGCGCGAAAACTCCTGCGCTTCGAGAACAACTTACGAGACGATCTTCCTCTTCCATGCCATCGTGAGACAAAGGCTTGATGAAGATGAAGGTGATGATGGCGCTGAGGATGGCGAGACCACTCCCAATCCAGAATGGGCCAGTGTTTCCTCGTACAGAGTCGGACCCACCGAAAGCTAGAGTCGTACGTCAGTCAATACGTTGTCGCCGACCATTTGAGTGTCTCATACCGTCAATCATAGGAGGGAAGGCTAGGGTGATGTTAGCGACGGCAGGTTCTAGGAAGACTCAACACTCACCCCATGTGCCAACGAAGGCACCCACCTTGCCAACGGCGGCGGCAATGCCATAGAATTGGCCACGGACAGCAGTTGGACTGGTCTTACTCGCAAGTAGACCTAAGCAATTCCCCGGACCAAGCTCTCCGAAACTCAAGAATATCCCATATACAACGGCAAAGGCAGCGATGTTGTTGGTGAGACTTGGGAGTCGATGTTAGTAGACGTTGTTGCGGCGAGTGTGCAGACTCACTGAACGTAAGCACCGCTCATGATAAACCCAATCACAGCTTGGGCCAAGAGACCCGTGATCTACATATTTTTGTCAACTCAGGTCCCAGCAAGACGGGGTGTTACGCACCATCGTGTATTTGGGACCAAGATAGTCGACAATGAAGGCACCTCCAAGTGTACCAGGCATGTAGAACAGGCTACTCGGATTAGACACGATCCATTCAGTTGGTAAAAAATGCACTCACTTGATGACAACAGCCCAGCCCAACACAACACCCATGGAATCGTTTCCGCCGGTAATGCTGCAAAAGACTTAGACGATTAATTCACAGATGCAGGATGGCGGACGCACTTATTGACGACGATGGACGAAAAGAGACCGAACTAAAACGAAGGTCAAAAACGTCAATTGCAGATAGAAGGCGTGAAGAGGTACATACAGGATAAACAATGAAATCATACAGGAACCTGGAGATAAGTAAGCTCACATACTCTGTTGGTTTTACAAGACTCACCATGTGAACGAAACAGCGGCCAATGAAACGCCATAACGTCTCAAGATAAGCATGTACGGAACTTTGGCGTGCTTCATCGAATCTTTCTTGTATCGGTCAGGCTCCTCCATACTGAGTCGCCAGACAAAGACAGCCATCGCTGGTACGACACCGAGGCCAAGGGAGATACGCCAAACAGCACGGAGGTGGTTATTTCCGAATCTGCTCACCATGTCAACTCACAGAGCAGATACGGAGGACGAATTGAACCTTACATCCAGAACAGCACAAGCGGGACAAACGCTGAGATGACGAAACCGAAATCGATCATAGAGTCTAGGTGACATTCCCAGGTCACTATTCGATTTGTAGCCAGCATGAGGAAAATACGCACTTGTCGCTAAAGTGAACCAGCGGTGCTGGGCGTTGCGGCTAATTCCCTGTTGCTCGGACTGTTCTGATGCCGATACTGAACCACAGGGATACTCCGCGCCGACGCCAATACCAAGGAGGAAACTAATATGTACAGTGTGAGTACTCGCTCTATCGGCATTAAATGATGGGATTGACGCTTACCGACAAGCACCCAACATTGCGAGCATGCCTCCAAAGCTTCCATGGGCACCCGACGACGCAGCAGACAATAAAGAGAAGAACGCCACAATGGCCGTCGCGGACATCTGATGTGCCTCATTAGCTTCTCCACTGGTCTTCGTTCTGTCAACGCACCATCCCGAACTTGCGCCCAATTTTGTCTGAGAGGTACCCAAAGATAAGCATCCCAACTACCGTCCCAGCGAACCCAAGACTGCTTATTGTCGTGCTGTAGTTGTGCGAACCGAGCTGCTCCTTGCCATAGATACGCGTTAAGACTGCAAACGATCATGTCAAGCTTCCCGCGAGTCACTGAAGTCAAATAACGCACTCGTATTGACTATTGCCAAGCATGTTAGATGGCGATCACACGAGCGGAAAAGGCCACATACCATTGCCAATGACACCGTTCGCGTAGCCTATCGTCGTGCGTTAGTCTCTCCATGGTTAGCCTCAGATAGCGTTATTTACCGTCAGAGAATAGCGCGGTCCCACACCTAGCAAAATGGAGAGATCAATCGAATGATACCCCGCACCCAAGGAAACATTACTCACGCGAAGATCAGCGAAACACTCTTCAAACGCTGCTTGAAAGTCAAATCCGAGCTCATCTTGAATCGAAGGAGTCGACTATGGGGGATGGAGCAGGGGGCGGAAGAATGAAGCCTGGATTGACAGTTTCACCATGCGTCTAATATAAACACAGTCGGGCGTTGGTCGAAACCGTTTTGAGCGACTATCAACCGCTTATGGGGAGGAACACATGGGCCATCGGAGCAAGTGTCAGGGGGCACGGGCACGCCCTACAAATTAACTCTTCAACAGAAGGTGTAGTTGGGCGTAACATTACTGGGGGACTGGCGCACGTTTGCTTGTCGGATATCGAGCGTTTCCCCAGGATCATGATGTCGAATCACGGGCGTTGGCGTTGGGCGAGAATAATGGCACTCTCCGCCATATGTGGGTCCCAGGAAGAACTCCTTCACGAAAGCTCGGGACTAATTTAGCCTATCTGTACACGACAGCAGGCTAAATGGAGCTTCAAAACACACGCACGAGGCGGCCTTCTATTCCCACTGAGCTTTGTCTCGCCACCGACCAGAGTTCGCGAACATAGCGAGGAAGAGAAGAGCAGCATGATAATTGAAAACGGAGGAGCGCACAACTCGTCGGCCCCTGAAAGTGATCGCGGAATGTCTCCCGCCAAGATCTCGCGACTGTGACCAAGACAACCAAGGCAAGTGCGTCACAATTTATTTATCGCGTGCTATAGAGGTCGTTAACTATCTATCATACGCTGGCTATCTCGGCGAAGCACATGTCTTCTCTCAAGCTTGCATTGAGGCAATTGTCGGAAAAACAGAAATAGCAAGTTCATATTGTTCGATATCAAACCTTCGCGCCCATTGAACTCTATCTCTGATAGTGCAGGTAGACTGGCAGATACACAGAAGTGGAATTGAAAGCCAAGACCATCGATTGGTGAAGAGGCAGTTGCGTTGTACCATTCAGTCCAGTTAACATGACTTGCAACAGGTATTCGAACTTCCTCAACAGCCTGGTGCGATGTTCACGGGCACTAGTCACGTACGCAGTAGGCATAAGTTCCCGCCGCAGTTGATGCACTGCCCTCTCCATCACAGCAGTATACATAAAGCAGTCTCGTCCGCAATCCGGGCAGAACCCTCACACATTCCTGATGATCGCTAATAGCAATCTATCCCTCACCCTCACTCCAGATAACCCAAGCAATTGCGATCTCGTCGACGCTGAAACAGGCAAAGTCGTGTATCATGTCTTCACCGTCTTCGATCCCAAGACTACCACAATCGTGGAGAACGCCGCTGGAGAGAAGATTGCTTCGTGGGAGTGGAGCGACGTACGATCGGACATTCTTACACTGGGAAACGCTCCACCAGTATCGTCGAGCGCTTGGTTGAACAAGAGTATAGTACCGTTTAAAGAGTGCGTTGTTTGATTTATTCCATGGGTTTGATATAAACCCCAAACAGTACTGTCACCTTCACAGGTCCCGACAGCAAGACCTACAAATGGAAAGGTAACAGCCTCGGAAGTTCTCTTGAGGTGGGCATCATCTTTTGCCCCCGACTACGCCTAATACCTCCTAGCTCTTCTCCCCAGACGATAAGTCCTCTGCTATCGCTCGATTTGCAAAGTCACATCGTGTGAAGAACCAAACAACCGACCCCCCATCGTATACAACCATACCCTCACAGCTTGTCATAGCGGGTTATGTCGTCTCAAGTGACAACCCTTCTCCAGATCATAAGGCATTACGCCTGCAAGATCTCATAGTCGTTGCATTCCTCATGCTTGAAAAGAGCAAGCGGGCGCGCGACAAATCTATAACGAATAGGGTTAACACACAAGCCCACCCTTTGACTCCTTTCAATGCAGTCAGCACGTAGACAAAAGTGATATATGTCTATATGTCATATGTACACTTGCAGCCAGTGTAGGACACCTGAAACGGTCTTTGTTCCTCGTATGGATGCCGATTGCGACCGGGAACGTCATATTTGGCTAGTTGCTTCTGATCACTCTGCGTGGTGGCTTGAGAACGTAACAGCCTTGCCCAGACAGTTCAGAGTGACAGAGGGATGATATTCGAGTCTGACGATTGAAGCAGCCGGCTGAATCACCAAGTATAAATGGACATATAAATTGCATCAGCTCAAGTGAGTGCGAGAAGTTACAATAATTAATCTGGTGGAATCAAGCCTACCGCCCGGGTCCGCTACATAGGTGAGGACGGATCATCTGCTTGAGGCTGTATAGGGGTCAGGATGACTCGGTATATAGGAGCTACTTCCTAGAACCTGAACAACACCCACGTCGTTCTCGCTCTCCAAACGTCTCGAAAAGTTTCGCTCAGCGTTGGAAATTATAGTCACCGCCCGCTCGTCATCTGCTGATTCAGTATTTGCCATTGGCGCAGCATCTAAAGAGCGCTGAGGAGAACGACGTTAACCGCCACTGAGGCACGACCATGACCTTCTCGCGCGCGTGTGTGTTCTGTACCTGAGGGGATCGATGATCCATTTGATATTTTAGAAGTACTAATGCTACGTTCTCGACTTCAAGCGAAGCTGTGAATGCAATGAGATTGAAATGTGTGGATCCCAACCCACGAACGAGGGAATACGTGGCTCAACAAAGACACGCCACCTTCGCAGCAATAGTCCCTCAGCGTTTATGCGTTTTAGATGCACGCACAACCCAGATGAGTGATAAAAAAGTACCCTGTTGAACCGCGTGTGCAATAATACACCAAATTATGACAAACACTGACCAATCTAATAGTCCACAGTTCATTCTACGAGTGTCATACTCCGAATCAACCTGTACTTACTCCCAAAACTTCTTTGCCAGCGCGCACTCTCGCGCCATCTCCAGCTAGAAACCCCACGTCAGCATCGCGCACCACACGACAACGAACGCCAGAGTTACTCACCTGTTCATCAGTCCTACACACTAACAGCTTCTTCCCTTTCCCTTCCACAACACCCTCGCCGTCAGGCCTCCCTGCCCCCAGATCCACGACGACGCCCTCCAACGCGTCCATCTTCTCGTTCTTCTCCGCATCAACCGCCTCGAACCCTAAACAAGCCATCTTCCCTCCAATAACCTGCCGGATCTCTTTACTCCTTTCGCCAATTCCTCCAGAGAACACCAGCGCGTCAACCTCCCCATTCAACTTGAGGTAATAACCCCCAACGTAGTCGACGATGCGGTCAACGAGGAGGTCAAAGGCCAGGCGGTTGGGGTTGTTCTCGTAGTCTGGGTCGGGGGAGGAGAGATTGGCTTTGGAGGTAACTTGCGCAAAGTCGGTGGTGCCCGTGAGGGCTTTCCACCCTGATTGGGTATTGAGAATGTGCTCTGCCTATATGTAGCAAAGTATGGGTCAAATAGCAGCGCATATATCGACAATCATACCTCAGTAACGTGCAACTGCACGGCAGATTTACGATCATGGGTGATTTTACCCGCTTTGTTCGTATAGTGGAATATCAGACTGGGGTCGATGGCTCCAGCACGCGTCGCGCCAGGGAGCCCGTTCAACGGTGTAAGCCCCATAGATGTGTCGAGGGATTTACCCTCTTTGATAGCGCAAGCAGACGCGCCAGAACCGAGATGCAGGACAATTCTGACGGGAGCTAGATGTAGATGCACTTTAGAAATAAAAAATGGATGATATGTGTAGATATGCACACCTTGTTGGGATGCCAAGCAACTGAATGGAGGATGAACACGTCTGACAGGCAGTTGGACTTAATCAATGTTCAGTTTCAATATGAAACTCACAGCTGAGGAATCCGTAGTTCTTGAGCCCCCTCTTCTTCGCTATTGTTTGGCTGATGGCGTAGCTTGAGATGTGGGTTCGTGGAACGCGGTATTGAAGTACGTGATCGATTGCGCCAATGGTGTATTGGCTATGCATGCCTTGAGTAGTGCAGCGCCGTTATGCCTAGAGCGAGACATCGCAATGGCAACCCCAAGACTCACAATGGTGCCAAATCAGAAAGCTTTTCAATGTGGTGAAAGCTCTCATCAGATATAATAACTGGATCACTGTAGTTTCCGCCATGAACGACACGGTGACATATCCTTTGTATGCGCTCTCTGTCGATGTTGGCTTCCTTCTTCAGATAATCCAGGAAATGGGCAAACGCGCTGGCGTGGTCGTGGATCGAGTCCACCGACTCGTCCTTCACATCTGTTGCTTACTCGCTGACGATGCCGTCGGCGTTTGCGACCTTGAAGGAGAACTTTGCGGGGGGCGCCGATATATTGGAAATCGATGACGTCACGAAGTCAGGGGGGGTAGAGGGATGAGCCGGCATTGACCGAAAGTGCGAGAGGCTCTGAGCTCTGGTTGGGGGAGGAGGAAGCGGATGAGTGAGTGTCCCTCGATCAGGGCGCGTGTAGATATGGGAGCGATTCGATAATCGTCACGACGAGGAACTCCAACGATACGAACCACACGCCGTACAGCCAAACTCCTTCACCCACCTCAATCCATCCCTCGCGCATACATCCCACGCAGTCCCTTGCCTCACGCGCGCTCTCTCTCTCTCAATGGTCTCCACCCTCCCTTCAGTCCCACTCCCTTCCTGCCGCCTACCATTCGCCCGTTTCCACGCGATTCAGCGCTCCTCACCGCGCCGCTCTCACCAACTCCAACTACGACTACGGCTACTACGGCTACCTATCACCCTCGATTACACCACGCGTCCCTGCGCCTCCCAAATCATGTCGACGTGTACAAATGTTTCCAAACACCCCCGACCACCGCGCCGCTGTAAACCCGCCAGACCCGCCCAAAGCCTTCAACGTCGCGCGTACAGCCCCGACTTCTCAATCCAGATGGGGGAAATGCGACGGCGCCTCGATTCGCGAGAGCAAGTCAAACCCCGCGAACTCGAAAACGAACCAACATGAAACTGACGCGAACGAAACGAGAGGAGACGAAGTGTGATACGAGAACGAGAAAACGAGGTACGCACCCACTTCGTTTTCCCTCATCGTGCATTTGTGCTGAGACGAACGTGCTTGCAGGGTGCAAGAGCTCGTCTACGTTCGTCTAGAGTCCACACGGCCACACGCCCGCCTGGGGACGATCAGCCACCGCACACGCACCCCAGCGCAAACTGACCACGCAAGTACCAGCGCCAACTCACCCCGCTCAACGTCTCACAACGCCAACTCATCACCACGCCAACTCACCAACCCCAGCGCAAACTCACGCAGTCGCGAACGCGGAACTCGGCTCGTCGCACGCCAAGGAACGCGCGCTGCGAGCTGAGCGGGAGGTGCAGGATTCTGGATCTAGCGGCTAAATCAGAGAACGGTCGACAAACGGCGAAATAACGGAACGGGGGACGGTCGAAGAACAGAACGGGGGGAGGGAATGGAGGTAGGGACGGAGGGATGGGAGAATGGGAGGGATGGGAGAATGGGAGGGAGGGGAGGGACGGATGGAGGGATGGGAGAATGGGAGGGAGGGGAGGGGAGGGACGCAGGGAGGGATGGGAGAATGCAAGGGAGGGATGGGAGGGGGGGGGGAGGGAGGAACGAATGCGAGGGAGTGAGGGATGGGTGGATGCGAACGAACGAACGAAAGGGAACGAACGCTAACGCGGATGCGAGTGCGATCGGGCAAGGGGAAGGGAGGGGAGGGAAGGGGAGGTGGGGCGGGGTACTATATGCGGGGGAGGGATGCGAGATACGAGGGAATACATGCGACACGCAACGAAGAAACGAAGAACGAAGAAATGAAGGCGGCGAGAACCAGAGACGAGAGAAGAGACGAACGAGACGAGACGAACGAACAAAGATGCGTACGCGTGCGTCCCCACTTCGAGCATCAGGCGTCGTGCATTGAGCGTCGTGCATCGTGCATCGTGGAAACGACGAGACCGCAGCCTCGACGCCGTGTCAGCGCGGGCGCGCGCAGATCCACGTCGGATGCTGGCGTGGACGGGTAACGACGTGAGGGCAGGTGGGTGTGTGGGTGTGCGCACTACGCAGGCAACCACGCACGCAGACGCAGACGCAAACCACGGATACGAATACGAACGCGGGTAGGGATACGAACACGGGTAGGAAGGTTTGAACGCGATTGGGGGAATGGTGAAAACAGACGCAACGACGAACGCCAACGCGATACGAGCACGAACGTAAACGCAAACACAGAGGGAAACGCCAACGCGAACGCGAAGCAAACTCGAAGGGAAACGAACGCAAAGATAAACGCAAGGGCAAACGCAAACGCAGGCACGCGAATGCCAGGGCGCGAGCGTGAAGGCAAGGAGCGGGGCGCACACGCACACGCACACGCACGATACGGACATGGACACCAACACCAACATCGACGACAACACTAACGTCGACTCCGACGGCGCGCGCTGGAACTGGGGATAATGCGCCCAACTTGAAGACGCGAACGTTAACGGGAGGGGAAGGCGCGGTGCGAAGGAGAAGAAAAACGAGGAGAAAAGAAGCAGAAACGAACGAGGAGAGAAGCAGAAACGAACGAGAAGAGGACGAACACGAGAAGAGGAAGATAAAAAGGAGAGGAACTACCTTCGTCGTCGACGAGACGCTGACAGCGACAGCGGGCCAGGAGCAGGGCACTGTGGGGATGTCGGGGATAGCGGGGTGCTGTGGAGAGGTCAGCGATGCGAACACAACACGGGAACGGGACGACGCAGCAAAACAAGGCGAGACGAGGCGGGTACATGAACAAGGATACGACGAGACGGAGAACAAACGAAACGGGAACGAAACAAGACGAGAATAAACGTACAAACGAACGAAGATGGCGCCACGCACTGTGTTTGCGTGCCGCATCGAGACAGCGAGAGGAGCTGGGCGATATCCTGCGTCGGGGAGGGTGAACGAGGTAAGCGAGCATCTTTGGGTGTACGTGTGGAGGGACTTACCTGCGTTGTTCGTCATTCCAGATAAGTGTCGTTAGCGGCGACGGGATCGATCGTGACGAGGGTGAAGCTAGAGGGAGAACGGGTTAGAACGAACGATGACGACGGAGGAGGAGGCGGGAATGCGAAGTGCGAGCCGACGGGGGATTCAAGAAGAAGCCAGCGCGAATGCAGGAATGGGAAGAGAGGGACAACTAAGCGTGGTACGCACCTTTCGTTGGTTGGTTGGACGCGTTAACGATGTCCTCGTTGTAGATGGAAATGATGTGTTCGCGTTGGTGTCGCCGTCAGGACTCGCGCGCGACCCGTGGAGGTAAACGGTAAGATATCTGTATTAACTAACAATCAACATGTATGAGTAGATAGTTCGAATAAATAGGTTTGCGAATGACTTACCTGTACTATCGTTGAGGGGATCGGGGGATCGAGGACGATCTCGGGGATCTGGTGTCTAGATGGATATGGGATTAGCTGCGCTGCACGGGGTGGACAAGTAAATATACAAGGTACGCACTCGTTCGTGTTCATTTGTGGTCCATTCGGCACGCTGACGGAGTTTGTTTGTAGTGTCGTGGACGGTCCAGCCTGCTCACTTCGAGTTCAGTCGGTCGCGTGCATGGTGTATGGATCGGGAACTCACTCAGGCCCACTCTCACTCTCACTCACTCATTCGCACTCGCCGCCCATCTCGTCCACGTCTCACTATCCACGGGCACTCGTATTCGTTTGGATCCAGCTCGTTTGAGTTGCCTGCGCCGTGCAAAGTCCCCCAACTCAACTGGGACCTGGGGGAGTCTTGGAGTCCTTGGGCACGCTGTCCATCGGATTCGTGATCACTCGGCTCACGGAGACGACGCGTCAGACGTCCACGGTCCACCACCAGCGCAACTCATCCCCGGCCCTCGCACTCCTGGCTCTACATCTACGCCTACGTCTACTTCTACCGACTCGAACTTCGAACTCCACGATCCCTGAAGTCCACGATCCAGCGCAGACAATCTACCGCAGACGCCACGCCGATCCCTCGCCACCAAGCGCGCCAGCGCGTCTGTCGACTACGTACGCGTGTGTCCAACGTCTCCAGCATCGACGAGTGCGACGATCGGCGCGCTGACTTGCGAAGACGGCTCGTTAGTGGTGATTCCCGGGCTCGTTCGTCGTCGTGAGAGGCGTTCAAGACTCTATCGACGATGCGGGATATCTATGAAGTCGTGGCTGGTGAGTTTAGCTCGGGATCTTCGAGGCGAACCGATGGCTTACCTTTAATATATTGACTCGTTGAGTACGTCTATCGCGTAGAGCATACCCCGAACACGACGATGTGGTGGCGTCGTTTGCGCGATGTCTACGATGCCGCGAATGGTGGTGAGTAAGATACCTATACATAGCGACGATGTAACTCACCGCTCTGTTCGACAGCTTTCGCGACGCCTCTCAGCCGTTCAGCCCGCTCTCGCCTTCGCTTTGTCGTTATCCGGGATCGCGCAATGGCTCGTAAAGCCGACGATTCGCTCGAAGGAGCTATCGAGAGCGAGCGACGCTTCAAAGCGATCGAGTAAGGAACGATACAGTGACGATAATCGACTCGCAGCTTACCCAGAACACTCAGCTTGCGTCGTAAACGAGCCGGGGGATATGAGCTGGACTCTGCGAAGCGAGTCGTCGCTCCGCGGGAGGTATCCTATCAAGACGGGTAAGGGATCGTTAGTTCATTAGGGAATGCGGACTGACCTTTGCCAAGGAGTTCATCCAGTGGTGGTTCATAGAGCACAGCGGGGACCGGTTTGTCAAGAATTCGTTAGCTACTCCGTTTATCTCAGCGTTCGCCTCGCCGTCCAGTATTATATCCACGCGAACTCCACATGGATCGTGTAATGACGCGATACTACGCCCCCTTCCCGATCGACATGCAGACAACGCGTAGGGCAAGGCAATCGTCCCCCATTTTGTTCGGCGCCGTCCTCGATCCCCGGCGTCTTCAAGGTCGAACCAGATCGATCCCTCTGGATCGGGACTCAAACGACGAGCCCGGGCTTCTGCTGACGACTCGGAGGGCGTCGCAAACGAGCTGAGTCGTGCGAGCTGTGTCTACACAACGGGATAAGCCGCGTGAAGGTCAGAAAGCCGCGGTAGATAATCTGGAAAGATAGTAAGTGATCGTCAGTTCATTAAGCAATGCGGACTGACCTTGACCAAGGAGTTCATCCAGTGGTAGGTCATAGACAACCACGCGGACCAGTCCACGAAGGATTCGCCCGTAGGGATCGCGAAACGATGCAGTGCCCTCATTTTGATCGACTTGGAGACCAAGGGGCGCGGTGGGCGTCCTCGATTGCATTCGGCGGCGATCTTTCTCGGTGGCGGCAATCGCAGCGTTCGTACGGGGATACGAGGGCCAGGATAACTGGGGTTCGGGCAATCAGATGGAGGACTCGGGAGATGTAATCGTGTACTCACATATGTTATCTAGCGACGCCGATGTCTATACGTTGGCAACTGGACTAATCCCCGATGGCCACAAATCGTGCTTCATTCGAGGATCATCGGCGTCCCGAAACGAGTCGTTCGGCCGGTTTGCGAGCTATCGAGGTGGAATATGATGTGGGTAAGTAAATGATGGTTCGTTATGGATGCAAACTGACCTCGATCACCGGCAGTTCACTATGCCTTTCGCGGATCAGTGCACTGACGATCCAGCCGGGTTTCCTTCAGCGTCGCAAGTAGTTAATTGTCAGCTCGTTTTCGACACGGGCTGATCTCGCTGGGTTGGGACTGGATGCGGACCGTTTAACGTTAACGGCCGTACTGTAGTCAAATGGAAACTTACTTACTTTGTTCGGGCGCCGTCGATAGTAAATCTATAATGAAAATGATGATGCGAGTATGAAATAGTTAAATTGAGACTCACATGAAGTCTCGAGCAAGTTCTGTAAGATGTAAGTGAAGATGCCTACTAGTTCATTATGCCGGTGAGCTAACCTTGCACCCCGAGCAACCGAGAGACGTTCTGTAAAATAATAACGGTCATTAGTATTGAATATGCCATTGTGACGCTGGGGACTTACTTTGATATACGCCGTTCATTGATAACTGATGCTCTGTAATGTAAACTAGTCAGTAGAGCGAGTGAATGTGATCGAGACAAGCTTACCATATAGAATAGGAATGTAATCACTATGAACAATCATTAGTATGGTGTAGTGATAAAGACACGAAGAACGAACCGTGAAATTGACGGCGAAGTCGAACAGGGGTCGATAGGAGGATTACACAATTCAATGAATCGAGCGAACTGGAGAGGCAGGAGAGGAGAGGAGAGGCTGAGATGAGAACCCAAGTTGGGAATGGATCTACCTCAGCCAAAACGACCCCAATTATATAGGGAAAAGGTGCGCTATTGTCGGGAACGGCGTTTTCGAGCGTATCCGGCCTCAAGACACTTGGGAGCTTCGCGAAAAAAAGAGGAATGCTGAGCCTTACGTGGCACGCTAAGCGAGCCGAGTAAGCGCTTATTACATCACATCAGAACGACGGGGACCTGGCGATTTGGATCGGATGCAGGGAGCGTAGTACGAGGAGGATGAGAGGGTCGGGAACGAGGCTGGAATAATTTCTTGGGAGATCGCGGTCGAGCGAGTGGGTGGGGGGTGCGTTGGGGTATACCTGGGTCAATATGTGAGTACTATACATACGCATAGCATGCTGTAGTAATTGCTAGAGTGCAAAAGAACGAACCTTTGGGCAGGAGGAGGAGAGAGATTGCGGGAGGATTCCTGGGATTGGACCCTGATACCCACGTATCTCCGGTGCCAATTCATGTCTCCTAGTGTCGTAAATAGTCCCTTGATGTTCACGCATTGCATTCCGGTTGTTCAGATTGCCTGGAGGCACTGAGCAAGTGAGAGGGATGGTATCCTGTCCCTTGAGACTGTGAGTGCACTTTGCGCGGGTGAAGACCTTGGATAACTAGTATTTGATCGTATAGTACTGATACTAATGCACAGGGCACCCGTCAACGGCAGCTTCAACGCGAGAACGAGCGGAAATGGGGGGCGGCGATTGCATCTAAATCGGGCAATTTACCGACGTGAACCAAATTTGGTTCGATTTCCGAACTCCGCTCCTTCGCTTCGCACCTCCATTCAACCACACCCGCCACACATCGGATCGGCGCCCACTCACGGAATATCCTGAAGGGTCCCACTGCTTCAACTTATCTCGCGTACCCTTGGCACAAACTTGGTCGTTCATTGGCCACTGATGCTATTGTAGAGTCGGGAGGGCTACAGGTACGTCACCTGCAAATTTCTCTCATTCTTTCCTTACCTACGCTGTTGCCCAGAAAACTCTCATCAACTGTTATATTCGGTCAAATTATGCCGTCGCCACCTGTCTCCACCCGAATCGATGCCCCCATAGCCCCCAGACGTCACGCCACCTCGTACCCACTCCCCATGCCTCCAACCTTCAACAATGTCGAAAGCGAGCCTTGAGACGCTGCGGCAAGAACAGCAATCGTCGCAGATGCTTGGAGCTTCACGCAGGGGTCGTCGAAATGCGAGACTAGCTGTATGAGCTCCCCGCAATCGTCGCTTTCTTGCGAATGTTGGTACGCACACTGCAAGTGTCGCTGATGCTGAACTGACGCCAATCTCTTAGATTTCTACTTCACGCACGCTCCGCTGCCCTCATTCGTCAAGAAGGTTTCAAAACTTGTCTACGAGCTTCCCGCGACCCGCCGCTTTCTCCCAAGTCGCTGGTACCGCCCGAGGACCGTCGAAACCCTTGCTACCACTCCCCCTTGCCGTCGTTCGTCGTAATCTGGGCCAAAAAATCGAAACTAGTTCTACGAGCGTCCGCCGACCGGCCCTTTTTGCTCGTTTCATAGCGCTTTGGGGCCACCTCCCGAGCGTTGGATTTCGTCAAGAATTGCGCAATTCGACGGTCAATTTCCCGGAAAATTGACCTGGCGCCCTCGTGGAATCCCTCGCACCCAACATCCTTCCCAATCTACCCCCACGTGCCGTATTTTCGGTCCGCCAGAGCAAGCGATGGCCCCGCAGAGGCCACGCTGCCCTGGCTCTATCCCCCTCTTCTCCATCGCTCTCCCATTGTCGCAAACTACCTGCAGCCCTCGCAAGGGCTCCATATTTTGGAAATTCGATTTTTGGGCTTCCCGCGAACCACGCTTTTTGCCCATCGTTCTCCCGCTCTTCGCCCTCGCTTTACTATCGTTGCCACCTAGTTGCAGCCCTCGCAAATGGCTCTCGATTTCGAAATTCGATATTTGAGCTTCCCGCGACCGGCCCTTTCTGCCCTCCTCCCAGGCTACTACATCCGACGAAATTCAAGCATTTCGAGCACCATTTTGTCGAAATTTTGACCTGGCGTCGTCGTTAAATCACACGCACCCAGCCTCCACTCCCATTTACCCCCGCACACTCTGGATTTCGCGCCGCCGGAGCAGCAATGGCCTCGCAGAGGCCATGCTGCTCTGGCACATTCCCCCCTACCTTCTTGCAGCCGGGGGGCTTCGTACACGGCCCTAAATTTCGAAAATTCAAATTTGGGCTTCCCGCGACCAGCCCTTTCCGTCAACCTGCTCGCTATTCTTCCTCGCTCCCAGGGCACTCAATATCACGGAATTTGCCCATTTCGAGCAGCAATTTCTCGAAATTTTGACCTGGCGCCATCGTTAAATCATACGCACCCAACCTCCACTCTCATTTACTCCCGCGCACCTCCGTTTTCGATCCGCCAGAGCAGCGATGGCCTCGCAGAGGCCCTGCTGCTCTGGCTCCTTTCCCCTTATCTCCTCGTCATCGCCAACTACCTGGGGCCTTCGCAGACAACCCCGTATTTCGAAAATTGAAATTTGGGCTTCCCACGACCAGCCTTGTCTTCCCAATGTCCTCCCGCCGTTCGCTATGGCCCTCGCAATGCCGTACAACCCCTGGGGCCCTCGCAGCGGCCCCCAGCTTTCAAAATTCGATTTTGGACTTCCCGCGACCGGCTCCATCTGCCCACCGTCTCGCCATCTCTCTCCTCCAATTCTGACAAAGTTGGAGCTATTCAAGCGTCGATTTCTCGACATCTTGACTCGGCACCATCGTGAAATCATACGCAATCACCCTCCTCCCCCCTTCTCCCTCGCGGCTTCGTTTCCCCTCTCAATCTACCACTCCCGCTTGCCGCTGCTGCTCTCCCGCCCTTGGCCAATGTCTCAAGCACTGGAAAATACCTTCAAATTTCAAAATTTGATATTCTGGCTTCCCGTGACCGGCTCATTTCGTTCGACTGTACTCCCTCTCCCCTCGACAGTGAGGACCGGAAGACGGGTTACTTGACCAACTGTCAGGTTCCCCCTCTCCCGCTCTTCCCGCAGTCCATTCTCGTTTATTCGCGATGCCTTCGAAACACTAGTAGATGTCCAAATACCTTTCCCAGTCTACGCACGACCACCAGCCGCTTGCTATTTCATTCGCCATCCATATATGTGCTGCCGTTTTATTGCACCTTATTCCTCACGAGCCGTTGCTACTGCCCCTTGTATATTATCTACTGTAATCACTATGCCGAAGCTTTGAAAAACTCTAAGTCCTCATTCCGATGCTTCCGTTATTCGTGCCGACTCGGAATAACGCGACTTCTATTTTTCGCTGACCCTGTCCGCCGAATTGGACTTTACATTCACGCACACACATTCTGTCGCATTCGCTGTAGAGGTAGAGTATTCCTATCTAGAGACTTGCATACCCACTGCCAATAATACACCAGTGCCCAAGTACAAGTACCACCCCCTGAGGGTATTCCGAAGCCTTTGCGTAACAGCGAAGTCGGAGCCGAACACGTTTTGCCAAGTAAGCGAGAACAATGGACGCCAAGTGGTGGTTGCGCTGGCATATTTGAGGTCTGTGCGCTGCGAGGGAGGGATAAATAGCAGGAGGATGGGGGGGAAACGCACCCAATATTCCTCTACTCGTTGTCACTGTCGAAGGTATGGTTACGTTGATGACCGCTGCTAACTCTTGCAATTATTATAGTCACGCTGGTAAGTCTTGTTTCGCTCTTGGTAACCGAAGCTAACAGTCATTTCTATTAAAGGGAACGCACGGGGAACCTATGCTTCACCGGAACTCAACTGTAAGATGTTTTGGACTACAGTGGTTTTTGTTCCCACGGTCCAGGAAAGGAAAGGCAGTGTATTTATTAGTTTTTAATTCGCTGCTTTAGGCAATTCAACTGCACATTGTGTGAAGAACCAAACAACCGACCCCCCATTGTATACAACCATACCCTCACAGCTTGTCATAGCGGGTTATGTCGTCTCAGGCGACGACCCTTCTCCAGATCATGCGGCATTACGCCTGCAAGATCTCATAGTGATTGCATTCCTCATGCTTGAAAAGAGCAAGCGGGCGCGCGACAAATCTATAACAAATAGGGTTAACACACAAGCCCACCCTTTGACTCCTTTCAATGCAGTCAGCACGTAGACAAAAGTGATATATGTCTATATGTCATATGTACACTTGCAGCCAGTGTAGGACACCTGAAACGGTCTTTGTTCCTCGTATGGATGCCGATTGCGAGGAATGTCATATTTGGCTAGTTGCTTCTGATCACTCTGCGTGGTGGCTTGAGAAAATAACAGCCTTGCCCAGACAGTTCAGAGTGACAGAGGGATGATATGAGCCTGACAGTTGAAGCAGCCCGCTGGCTCGCCAAAATATAAATGGACATATAAATTACATCAGCTCAAGTGAGTGCGAGAAGTTACAATAATTAATCTGGTGGTATCAAGCCTACCGCCCGGGTCCGCTAGGTGAGGACGGTCAGGATGACTCGGTATATAAGAGCTACTTCCTAGAACCTGAACAACACCCACGTCGTTCTCGCTTCCCAAAGGTCTCGAAAAGTCTCGCTCAGCGTTGGAAATTATAGTCACCGCCCGCTCGTCATCTGCTGATTCAGTATTTGCCATTGGCGCAGCATCTAAAGAGCGCTGAGGAGAACGACGTTAACCGCCACTGAAGCACGACCATGACCTTCTCGCGTGTGTTCTCTACCTGAGGGGATTGTTGATCCGTTTACTATTTCGAAGGTACTAATGCTATCCCTGCTGGGTCGTTCTCCGCTTCAAGCAAAGTTGTGAACGTGATGAGATTGAAATGTGTGGACCCCAACCCACGAACAAGGGAATACGTGGCGGAGAACGGCTCAACAAAGACACACCACCTTCGTAACAATAGTCCTCAGCGTTTATGCATTCTGGATGTCACATAACCCAGAAAACTCCTCGAGTTCCACTCTGACAGTAGATGTAGCGACTCAAAAGTACCCTGTCGAACCGCTTGTGCAATAATACATTAAAAATACACCGAATTATGATAAACACTGACCAATCCAATAGTTCACAGTTCATTCTACGAGCGTCATACTCCGAATATTTACTCCCAAAACTTCTTCGCCAGCGCGCACTCTCGCGCCATCTCCAGCTAGACAATGCGGAAACCCCACGTCAGCATCGCGCACAACGAACGCCAGAGTTACTCACCTGTTCATCAGTCCTACACACTAACAACTTCTTCCCTTTCCCTTCCACAACGCCCTCGCCGTCAGGCCTCCCTGCTCCCAGGTCCACGACGACGCCCTCCAACGTGTCCATCTTCCCATTCTTCTCCGCATCAACTGCCTCGAACCCTAAACAAGCCATCTTCCCTCCAATAACCTGCCGAATCTCTTTACTCCTTTCGCCAATTCCTCCAGAGAACACCAACGCATCAACCTCCCCATTCAACTTGAGGTAATAACCCCCAACGTAGTCGACAATGCGGTCGACGAGGAGGTCAAAGGCCAGGCGGTTGGGGTTGTTCTCGTAGTCTGGGTCGGGGGAGGAGAGGTTGGCTTTGGAGGTAACTTGCGCAAAGTCGGTGGTGCCCGTAAGGGCTTTCCACCCTGATTGGGTATTGAGAATGTGCTCTGCCTATATGTAGCAAAGTATGGGTCAAATAGCAGCGCATATATCGACAATCATACCTCAGTAACGTGCAACTGCACGGCAGATTTACGATCATGGGTGATTTTACCCGCTTTGTTCGTATAGTGGAATATCAGACTGGGGTCGATGGCTCCAGCACGCGTCGCGCCAGGGAGCCCGTTCAACGGTGTAAGCCCCATAGATGTGTCGAGGGATTTACCCTCTTTGATAGCGCAAGCAGACGCGCCCGAACCGAGATGCAGGACAATGAGGTTCAATTCTGACGGGAGCTAGACGTAGATGCACTTTAGAAATCAAAAAACGGATGAAACGCGTATATATGCGCACCTTGTCGAGATGTCGAGCGACTGAACGGAGGATGAACGCGTCTGGTTGGACTAATCAGGCGCATATATGTTCAGTTTCAGCACGAAACTTACAACTGAGACCGTGGAATCCGTATTTCTTGAGCCCCCGCTTCTTCGCTATTGTTTGGTTGATCGCGTAGCTTGAGATATGGGCTGGCATAGGTCGGTGGAACGCAGTATCGAAGTACGCGATCGATTGCGCTGATGGTATATTGGCTATGCACGCCTTGATCACAGATAGTGCAGCACCGTTGTGCCTTAAACAGTGTTAACGACATCGCAATGGCAACCACAAGACTCACAATGGTGCCAAATCTGAAAGCCTCTCAATGTGATGAAAGCTCTCATCGGATATGATAACAGGATCGCTGTAGTTTCCGCCATGAACGACACGGTGACATATCCTTTGTATGCGCTCTCTGTCGATATTGGCTTCCTTCTTCAGATAATCCAGGAAATGGGCAAACGCGCTGGCGTGGTCGTGGATCGAGTCCACCGGCTCATCCTTCACATCTGTCGCTTGCTCACTGACGATGCCGTCGGCGTTGGCGACCTTGAAGGAGAACTTTGCGGGGGGCGCCGATATATTGGAAATCGATGACGTCAGCAACAAGGCGACGGGGTCGACACCCAGGACGAATTCATGGGAGTGTACGGCGTAGAGGGAGATCTTAAGCGACGACGAGCCAGCATTGACCGAAAGTGCGAGGGGCTCTAAGCTCTGGTTGGGGGAGGAGGAGGACATGGTGAAAGGCAGAAATGAGTGAGTGTCCCTCGATCAGGGCGCATATAGATATGGGAGCGATAAAATTAGATCGCCACGATAATCGTGTCCTCTGTACCCTCCGATGGAGGAACTCCCTGGCCAGGCTCCATACACCTAGAGCATCATCCAGAATCAACGATACGACCGTGTCCATCATGGCGATTGTTTGGCCTCGGATTCAGTGTAGCATGCACGGTGAAACTCTGAGAAACTGCACCCCGACGCGCTTATCGTCGCCGCCACTGAATGGATGGGCCCTGCCTAGATTTGGGGGACAATTATCGAGCTATCATTGGATATACCGATGGTGAATCCTGATACGCTGCCTCCCAAGCACAGGTCGTTCGGCGAGCCTGGGACCGCTTGCATCAAGCCTAGGCGTAGGCGGTGTGTCGCTGAGTTCTGGCCAGCGTCACATGCTCAAAGCTATTCAAGACCTTGGACACTCGCCATTGGACCTGCCAGCGTAAGGGCATAACCAATAGCTATCTGCGTTGCTGGTGGATCGACGAACGAGGCAAGGGTATGTGGTGGTAAGAGAGAGAAACGTTGGTACGACGAATGATCACGAACATTGAATATTGAATTACCACGGTCAATAAATATATTCTCACGGTCAATACCCGAGCTACTCATTCCAGACCTGCACAGTATGGTCACAGTCGCGGTGTTGAGGTAGGTTGTGCGGTGAAGACCTTGTGCGTCCATCAGATTTCATCAATTAGAGCAGCATCCAATAGATAAAAGGCGGTATCCTGTATACCAACATGGTCCAGGCAGCGGTGACAGATGTCCAGATCAGAGGGTCTCGGCTCATTTATTCCGCACACTCCAAGATGACTGGCGCGGTATTGGCAAACAATCCAGTACATACACCCGTAGTGCACCATACACTCCACCTATAAAGCCAAATGCATTCAACCCTTCTTTCTTCACTACCACAACATCGCAAGTCTCGTCCTCGAGTTCGTCCTCCACAACCACCATGCCTGGACAAGAACTCTTCCAACCAAATCCACCCGCTGACCCCTCCCAGCTCCCGGATGCTGTCCTCGAGTACAGCGTCAAGCTCAACACCAAAGATTACCTCAAACCCGATGAACTCAAGAACATTCAAATGTTCCGTCGCGCTGCAGACTATATCGCAGCTGGTAAGCGCGTCAGCATTTAGTATATGCGACTTCTCTGACAATGATCGCAGCGATGATATTCTTGAACGATAACGTTCTTCTCAAAGATAAACTCACCCACGATCAGATCAAGCCTCGTCTTCTTGGACATTGGGGAACATGCCCCGGTCTTACCATGGTATATGCGCACATCAACAGGCTCATTCGCAACAACGGAATTGAGGCGCTGTATGTTGTCGGGCCAGGTAGGCGCATATAGTCATAACCTTCGTCATTGGGCGCTGATCCACAACGATCTCATCAATAGGTCATGGAGCTCCAGCCATCTTATCTTGCCTCTGGCTAGAGGACTCCATGAGCCCCTTCCTGCCCGAGATTACTCAAGATAACGCCGGGCTCAAGAAGCTGATCTCGCGATTCAGTGCTCCCGGAGGCTTCCCAAGGTTCGTATTAACACCGATCTACAATGACAAGAAGATCTTACGAAGGATACTAGTCATATTAATGCCGCCACTCCAGGCGCCATCCACGAAGGTGGTGAGCTTGGGTACGCTCTCAGCGTCTCCTTCGGTGCCGTCATGGACAAGCCCAATCTCGTCGTTGCCTGCATTGTCGGTGACGGTGAGGCCGAAACAGGCCCCACTGCCACTGCCTGGCACGCATACAAGTACATCGATCCAGCCGAGTCGGGTGCTGTTATCCCTATCGTCCATGTCAATGGCTTCAAGATCTCTGAGCGTACCATCTACGGCACAATGGATAACAAGGAAATGACTGCCCTTTTCACGTAAGCGTACTTGACAATTCGATCAGGCCCATATCCTGACATTGCTTATAGCGGATACGGTTATCAAGTCCGAATTGTCGAAGATCTTGAAAACATCGATCAAGATCTCGCTGCCTCTATGGATTGGGCTCTTGGCGAAATCCGCACCATCCAGAAAGCTGCGCGCTCAGGCAACCCCATTATCAAGCCCAGATGGCCGGTACTCATCCTCCGCACCCCCAAGGGCTGGTTTGGTCCCAAGGCCTTCCACGGAGAACTCATCGAGGGCTCCTTCCACTCTCACCAAGTCCCTCTACCCAACGCAAAGACCTCTGACGAAGAACTTTCCGCGCTTCACGACTGGCTCAGTTCCTACAAGCCTGAGGAACTCTTCACTGAGTCTGGTTCTCCCGTCCCCGAGGTGCTCAGCATTATTCCGGAAAAAACACAACTCAAGCTCGGTCAAAATCCTGACAGCTATTGCACGTACGTTCCTCTGGTAACCCCAGACTGGAAGCCTCTTTGCGGAGAAAAGGGCTCCCAAGATAGTTGCATGAAGGCTGTTGGTCGCTTCCTCAAGGAAGTTGTCAAAGAGTCAGTAACTTGTCCCATAGCCATGTCCCCCCGCGCTTACATTTTCGCAGGAATCCCACTACATTCCGAGTCTTCTCGCCCGACGAATTAGTCTCTAACAAGCTCGACGCCGTCCTTGATGACAGTGGCCGTAACTTCCAATGGGATATAGCCTCTCGTGGCAAGGGAGGTCGTGTGATTGAGATCCTTTCTGAGCACACTTGCCAAGGCATGCTGCAAGGTTACACCCTCACTGGCCGCACTGGTCTTTTCCCATCTTACGAGGCCTTCCTCGGCATTGTCCACACCATGATGGTGCAGTACGCCAAGTTCGCCAAAATGGCCGTCGAAACTACATGGCGCCAGGATGTCGGCTCGCTAAACTATATCGAAACATCGACTTGGGCGCGTCAGGAGCACAACGGGTTCTCTCATCAGAACCCCAGTTTCATCGGTGCCGTCTTGAACCTCAAGGCCCGCTTTGCCAGGGTCTATCTTCCTCCTGATGCCAACTGCTTCTTGTCGACTGTGTCTCATTGCTTGCGGGCAAAGAACTACGTCAACTTGATGGTAGGCAGCAAGCAACCGACCCCAGTGTGGCTCTCTCCTGAAGAAGCTGACGAAGTACGTGGTTTCCCAGCTTTCTGCCCGACTCTTGTTCTAACCCTCTTCTCTAGCATTGCATTGCCGGTGCCTCGATCTGGAAGTTCGCTAGCACCGACGGCGGTGTCGACCCAGACGTCACCCTTGTCGGCATTGGTGTGGAGGTCACTTTCGAAGTCATCGCCGCCGCCGCCCTCCTTCGAAAGCTTGTTCCTGAACTCCGCGTCCGCGTCGTTAACGTCACCGATCTCATGATCCTCAGCTCGAGCGGCACGCACCCACACTCGCTCACCGATGAGGCCTTCGACAGCCTCTTCACCAAGGACAAGCCGATTCACTTTAACTACCACGGCTACCCCATAGAGTTGAAGGGGTTGTTGTTCGGCCGCCCGCGATTGGACCGTATTACAATGGAGGGTTACAAAGAAGAGGGAACAACGACGTCGCCTTTCGACATGATGCTTTGCAATAACACATCGAGATATGATGTTGCGATCGCAGCTGTTCGCGCTGGTGCACGCGTCAACCCCAAGGTGGCCGTCGATGCCCACGCAAAGGAGTCGTATATCAAGCATCTCATCAAGAAAGATCGTGATTTCATCCTCGAGCACGGAAAAGGTTAGCCTGAAATCATAATCATATCTATTCACTGATTCATTGTCTTCACTCTAGACCAAGACGACTGCTTCGATACTCCCAAGTTCGATTAAGCTTAGCATTACATTATCTGCCTTCTTCCATGATCAATTGTTCCTTTCCGTATCATTGCATTACTCCCAATTCAGATCCATTCAGTAGATTATTCTCTGTTTCTCTTTCCAACAACAAAAGGACTTGTGAATTCTGTTGTACACTAGTGTAATCCACTATGGCGGGCATAGTTGATTCTTAATAAAAAGTTTTTGCCTCCAGATAGAGTCACTGAGTTCTAGAACCAACGGTGGGACTCGAACCCACAGCCTTTGCCTCCGGAAAGCAACACACTAACCATTGTGCTACGTTGGCTTCTGCAAAGCGGCCATGGCTCGGCAATCTTCAGCACTGAAACTTCCGCTGTTGTACTTATTTAGCGCCCGAGTCATGTGTAAACAAACGGCGCTTGGCTTGCCACTCTTGGGCAAGATTATTCGTCGTCCACTTGCATTTGCACATCCACACTGAGAGCATCGAGGACACTACCAAGAGCACAAAATGTCATTTTTTGGGACCGCGTCCGTAGCGCCCTCAGTGGCCAGTAGCAATTCGACCACCGCCCCCGCCGAGAAGGACGTTGAGGTCGCAGATCCGCCATCCGACTCGATATCCTCGCTTTCGTTCTCAGGCCAGGCCGACTATCTCGCCGCAGGAAGCTGGGACAACAACGTGAGTCCCTTCTGGACGACCTTACGCGTCGTGGGCTCAATTTGTGACGCGTTCTTGTTGATCTAGGTCCGGATATATGAGGTAGGTGCTAACGGTCAGACGCAGGGGAAGGCCATGTATTCGCATCAAGGACCGGTCCTGAGTGTCTGCTGGAACAAAGTGGGTGGTCTTCTCCTCTCGACTAATAACCAATACAATGGGTTCTTTAGGAGGGCAACAAAATCATTTCAGGAGGTGCAGATAATGTGGCGCGCATGTTCGACGTTACGACGGGGCAAGCCGCCCCAGTCGCTCAACACGACGCACCAGTGAGATGTGTCAAATGGGTCGACGCGCAAGGGGGGATATTGGCAACGGGGAGCTGGGATAAAACAATTAAGGTAACTACCCAACTTCGCCGGAACCTGTTTCAAACTCACTGGTTCGAATAGTACTGGGACCTGCGCACTCCGAACCCCGTAGCGACGGTCCAGCTGCCAGAGCGCTGTTACACCATGGACGTCCAGTACCCCCTCATGGTTGTGGGCACAGCCGAGCGACACATACAGATATTCAACCTAACCAACCCAACCACACCGTACAAGGTATTTGTCTCCTCTGCATCGTCTTGCAGCGATACTTACCACAGAACAAGACCACGATATCCCCCCTCAAGTGGCAAACTCGGGTTGTATCTTGTTTTACAGCAGCCGCGTCCTCCGGATTCGCTGTAGGGAGTGTCGAGGGGAGAGTAGCCATTCAGTAAGTGGTCTCCTGGTGGAGAGAACACTCATTGATTAAGTGAATCAGATATGTGGAGGATAAAGACGCCAAGTAAGGAATATAACGGATCCAGTTGTCCCTCAGGCTAACGCGTTCACTAGGGACAATTTCTCTTTCAAATGCCATCGACGTGACTCTTCGGCCAGCATCAAAGATCAAGCACTAGTGTACGCGGTGAACGATATATCATTCCACCCTGTGCATGGCACGTTCTCTACATGTGGTATGTCCTTCTCTCCTTAAACACCAGCCGTCGTAAGAATGTTTCCTAGGGTCTGATGGAGGTATTCACTTCTGGGACAAAGACGCTCGTAGCCGGCTAAAGTGTGAGTACTGTACTTTCAAGCTACTTCTCGTGTTTGATTTCTCCATCTATGTAGCCTTTGATACGGCGCCCGGTCCGATTTCTGCCACCACATTCAATCGCAACGGAAACATCTTCGCCTACGCTATATCGTACGATTGGTCCAAGGGACACTCTGGAATGACACCAGGCCACCCCAACAAAATCCTGCTCCATGCTTGCAAAGACGATGAGGTCAAGAAGCGACAGAAGAAGTAGATGGCGATTGAGATCTCGCTACCGCATCCCTGCGTACTGTTTCTCGCCTTTTGCTATCTTATCGTGTCGATTTCTGTGGGCTTTGTATTTGCTATATTGACCCATGTCTGTTTCTTTAGTGTTATACACTTCATGTACGGCGGCCGAGCCCGTGAATTGAATCGCTTCGCTCTGGAAGGCGAAGGTGTACTAGAGATGTAAGCAATAAAACCGATTAACCTTTCTTGAGCAATATGGCCCAAGGACTTGACATCGAATCTGGACATTCATCGATACTCAATGTTACGCAGACGCTTGGTAATCTTGCTCTTTGTTGTCCGCCAACAGGACTAAATGCGAAGAGTGTGTCTACAAGCAAGTTATTCTACTAATTCAAATACAGGGCCATGCCTACCGACATTGCCTCTGACAATGACTCCGCCTTGGTCCAGAACCCAATTATCAGCTTCGAGCACCTCTCGATCCTCTTGTGATGTCAAATCTTCGCGCTTATCTGACAACTTCTTATCCTTCAATTCTCCATCCAACGCCCCCCAATACAAGGTTCCGATATCGTTGAGGATCTGCTCGTCCTTCCAGACACGATACCCCATCCCTGGCCTCAAATCCTCACGCTTGACCGTGGGCTCGCGGCGTAGCATTCTCTCTAATGGGAGAAGATGTTCTATCCGAACTACACCAGCGTCTTTAGGAGGAACAGTGACGAACTTCAGCCATTCGATCTCCTTCAGATCTTTGTTCTCGGTCTCTGTACGAGCGTAGTGCGGTCGTGTGGTTGTGGATAGTGCGATGGATTTGCTCGGATCGGTGATACATTCAAGGCGAAACGCGCCGCGAATGTATGAATCCGCATCAAGTCCAGTGCGACCGGTTGCGATAGTGATGGGGGCGGACGCTCTCGGCGAGGCGAAGACGCGCACCGAAAGAATTAGGCAGAAGTTGTCGTCTGGGTTGGAGAGCGAAAGCGTCGGCGACGAAGTGGTGATTTCTGTTCTCAGAATGACGGTTTCCGATCCTGCATCGTCAATCGAGTCGTCGTCCAATGGATTGGCGTCCCCGTATTCTTTGGGATTGCGGCGGGTGGGCTGGTGTTCGTGGATGTAAGTGCCTCTGTTCATCTGATCATTGTTTAGGGAGAAATCACCTGCGCGCCATTTGATTTACTGTTTTGACCAGGACCTCCTGAGCTTTAGCTACTTACAGTCGAGGACAATCAAAAACATCAACTTTAGGTCGACCCTTCTTTTTGCCCTCGGACTCGTTTTTGTACGCATCTATAGGTATCTAGTTTGATATTCCGTTGGGTCCGAAGTGATTCTATCGAGCCGTTCAGGCTCTAGTTTTTGGCGGAGGCCCAAAATTTTGGCCACATCGAATAAAATAGGTAAAAATAAAATAAAATAAGGTATCGACAGCTAAAAATTGCCTCTATCTGATAGTACTATTGCTGGAACTCGTAGAGTGATGTTGCGCTCACCATATGCTAGTCAAAGTTGCTCAGGGGGTGCTGCATGTGACTCATGTCACATGCACTACCACTTTGGGAAAGCTCAACTCCGGCCGAAGCTGTGTGCCGAGGATGAATGTGCGTAAATGTGTGTCAGAGATAATTTTAGTGTCATTGCGACTCAGTAGTGACTACAAATTGGGGAAAGAAATTCTATAGTCCAGAATTTGAGGGGAAAGCAGGTTTCAGAATCCCCAAAAGGGGTACACACAATTCGAATTTTTGCTCCAAAAATTTTGGCCACACCCATTTTACGTGGGAAAAACTTCGGACATCGTTTTTTGAGCTCTTTCGGTGTCCTTGACTATGAATCCGTTAACAGATTGGCCCCAAAAATTCCCAATCCGGCTCCATCAAATTTGATGTTTTTGATTGTCCTCGACTGTATATGCGACACGGTATGAAACAGCAAATCTAGTGAGTAATCTCATCAAGGCTGTGTGTCACTAAGTTTCATTCAAGGGATAAACATAGATCATCGTCGCGAAACGCCTGATGGCCCCAGTCTTCGCCCGGACGCTTGAAGCCATCATACTCAACGACACATGGTACAACAATGAAGGGGAACGTCTAGCATAACTGGTGAGCTACGCGTTGCAACCTGTTGCCTGAGGCCTGATCGATAACCTCCAACATACATGTGAGTTGGACGGACTACCCATTGAATGTGGGAAATATTTATGTAAACGGCCTCTCCCTAGGATCATTTACTTCCCAGTTGCCCCACAGTTTCTGCCAAGCGATTCAGGAGCAAGGATGCTTACATATGTGACTTCTCTCGCGCGTAGATGCTCCGTACATCACTGGTTCGCACCAGAATCAGTTCACACCAGGCGTTGTGATTGGTTGCTTCCCTCACTACTTCGTTCGAGTTATTACTTACTTTCTTTTTCAGAGTTTCTTGTGGAAGATGGATGGAAGTTCAACTTGAACAAAGCGACAGCGCTGGGTTGATACTCTCTCCAATTTGTGAACTATGATTCAACCAACTATTACAACCTCTGCGTACTCGGAGCAAGTAAGTCGCAACGTAACATCCAATTTGATGATACTAAACTTGTACAACTCGCAGAACTAATATTGGCCTCGATCTCCACCACTTATTTCTCTCTCTTCAATCAGGTGAATGGGACGTTGATGGGCCTGGTCCCCGGCGTGAAGCAGAAACCCCCATCGAGTCTCGTCCCGCAGGAATTGAACGAGTTACAACTTCCCCCCCATCCCCCTCTGTCGCAGCACGCGACGTCGGTCGTAGCCATAAGGCAGGTGGTGTCCGGAGCGTTGAGGCCGGCACTATTCCCTTCGTAAACCATGCAGTCGCGTCCGCAGACAGATCCGCTGCGGCTGTTGCAGTAAACCACCTCAGCACCACAGATGTGGTCCTTACCTTCGCCGGCAGCGCCAAAGGCCCTCTCGCCAAGCGCAGCGCCCTCAACACGAGGCCGGTTGGCGAATTCTGTATCGCTGACGATGGATACCTCGACGTCGTAGAATCTGTGTCATGATTGGCTGGTGACCATGCCTTTACAAACAATACCAAACAATTTGGCAATTGTGGAGGGGCTCCCTGTTTTTGGTCTTCCTTTCGCTAAGGTTTGCTTATTTCGACAAACAAGTTTATTATTTGTCGGGTGTAGCTGAAAATCAAGCTCCCCCTCAACTTGGGAGTTTTTGTGATCGTAAGGGATCCAGAGAGGTCCTTCACCTCCACGTTCTGCGGAAGGAACAGAGTGGTGGCCGTCATGTTCTGAACACTCCCCGTCGCCTCTCGGAATCAAGGACATTTACTCGAAGTATCCAATCCATGAACACTCGAGCTGGCTCGTCGACTCACTGTCTTTCCTTGATCAGCGTTATCCTTCTTCGTCCGTGTTTTCTCTCCATCGCGGATCCGAACACGAATATCTGGTTTCAAGAGACCTTTAGGCGAAACTGAGTTTGCTGTGCGGTCCTACAACTCCCCAGAAGAAAGTCATGCTCGTTCAGTCGCTGTGTTGCCTTTACAGAACCCGAGGCACTTTGAGGTACGCGACCTAACCAATGACGGCCATCGGGACACCGCAAGCGACGGACACGCCGAATAATTGCCAATATAATACAATCCGCACACACGGTCTGAGAACATCATGTTGTGAAGACGGATCGAACCCCGCTCTGGAGCTCTGGAACTCTGACGAAGGCTCTACTAAGGCAACGATTGTAGTCCTTCCCCTCAGTTACCCATATATAGTGGATGTTCTCAACAACCTCATGGATGATGGAAAGCGATCTTACGTGACTAGTGAATCTCGATGCGATCTACGGTACCGAGGGCTACTACGCGGATGACTCGAGCAGACCCTGGCTTCCTATATTTACCTCTCAATCTCCAACTTTCCGAGGTTTCCTGCCTCTGTATTCTTCTTCGCGCTACTGCAAAATGAGCACAGAACCACAGAGAGACGTTGAAGTGCCGCAACCACCTTCGGACTCGATTTCTTCGATGTCATTTTCTGGTCGGGCCGACTACCTTGCGGCAGGTAGTTGGGACAACTCGGTTAGCCTCATCACATCATCTATGTCTTGTTTCACTAATAACACCTCTCGCCAGGTCCGTATCTATGAAGTGGGACACTCGCTCCAATCACAGTACAAGGCCATGTACTCTCACCAAGGCCCTGTATTGAGCGTTTGTTGGAACGCTGTGAGTTGTTTCCACACCATCATATAAAAACAGGTTGGACAATATCTCTAGGCTGGAGACAAGGTTTTCTCAGGTGGTACTGATAATGCTGGACTCATGTTTGACCCGTTCACTGGCCAGTCAATGCAGGTTGCTCAGCACGACGCCCCTATCAAGGCCGTAAAATGGGTCGACTCCCAGCCCGGTATCCTAGCCACCGGCAGTTGGGACAGAACCATCAAGGTATGGTTTCACGATGCATTTCCTGCCTCACCTTCGGTAACCATTGTTTGCAGTACTGGGACCTCAGAACTCCCAATGCAATAGGGAGTGTTCAACTTCCTGAGAGATTGTATTCTATGGACGTTCTGTTTCCTCTGATGGTTGTAGGCACAGCTGGTCGTCACATCGAAATCTTCGATCTTCGCAGACCGAACGATACGTTTGAAGTCAGTTCCAAGCATTGATTAACGGACATGTTACTAATTGAGAACGTAGAGTACTACGTCGCCGTTAAAGTTTCAAACGAGGGTTGTTGCATGTTGCACAGCATCCCCGAAGCCCGCTTATGTCATTGGCAGCGTTGAGGGAAGATTGGCGGTAAAGTAGGTGATGCCCTGGGTACATAATCTTATGTCTTAACTGTCACATAGATTCCTCGACCAGAGCGAGGTCGCGTCAGTTAGCTTTATCCTCCAGACCCTCGCTGGATCGCTGATCCCTGGCTGTAGGAAAAGCTATACCTTCAGATGCCATCGTGAAGACAAACAGAATGCCAACGGTCGAGTAACTTCTCACATCGTGCATGCAGTGAACGACATCTCCTTCCATCCTACCAAAGGAACCTTGGCGAGTGCCGGTAAAGGCGTTCAGTATCTGCACAATCCCTTCATTGTGCTCACCAGAGACAGGGTCTGACGGAAACATCTATACATGGGATAAAGACAAGCGTACTCGCCTTCACTGTGAGTGATAACGCCAACATTACCTCTAGTCCTCTTTAAGATTGCACCCAGCATTCAAAACTGCACCAGCGCCAATCTCTTCGACCTGTTTCAATCGCACTGGCGGTATCTTGGCCTACGCAGTCTCGTACGAATGGTCCAAGGGCCATATAGGTATGACGCAGAACCTCCCAAACAAGATCATGTTACATGCAGTCAAAGACTCAGAAGTCACACCAAGGAAGTCCTGATCCCCTCTGCTCCTATCTCATCTCTTTGTGATTTGCTTCACGACTTGCGACGCCGACACCTATGAATGGAATTATGTTATACTTTTTTGCCCGATATAAGTCACATTTCGAGAACGTCAAAGGTAGAAATCCAGCGGAAAGCCGAGGAACTCGCACTGGGCTTTCTCTAAGAAACTACTGGCTCCCGTTTGCAAGTTTAGCCGCCGCAAGATCTGACTTCCGTTCAAATTTGCCTTCGTTACTTTCTGCCATTTACTCCTCTCCTGCCTCACACGTAGTAGCGTCCCCTCGAAGCCCCTGGCCTGTAAGAATGACTCTGAGGGGTTCGGATCGAAAGTGCGTGCGAACGATGCCCAGCTGTCCAATATGAACTGGTTGAATCCCAAGTCGTCATCATCTCTGAACGGCAGTGGAAATTGTCCAAGGGTCCCGAAGACGTAGTAGAGCTCTCCGGAATGGCACTGCAAGTACGGTAGGCTAGGATCGCCGAAGGGGTGTGATGCAGTGATCGGCGCCTCGCAAGTCGGGGGGTTGGGGCTAAAGCCTGGTGTCTGTTGGAGGTTTTCGTTCAGCACAAGCACCGAATGCGTCCCCGAAGGAAAGACTCAGTTACCTGGTACGAGCGATCAAATTGATACATATGCACACTTTTGAATACATCGTTTCGGACTGCCGCAAACACCGTGGCCTGGTCGAGACACCTGAACTCGAGATCGGTCGTGATCCTCGACGTGATGTTGAAGATGTCTAGAGTATGGTTCGCTGTGGATGGAATGGGGAAGAGATTGGAGCTTTGAGCAATCTCCTCCGCCACTGTCTCGTTCGTCACGAAGAGGGAGGTGAGGGCCTGCGTCAACGTCTGCCCATCCTTTGGAAATCCTATGAACGGGGCCCCGTCGAACGCCATCCAACCCCACATAGTGGGGACATTGCTGACACCAGGAGCCTTCCCGCTCAGCTGTAGACCGTCAGACGTGAGGAAAGTGCCATCCACGACGAGAAACCTAGCCACGTCTGGCAAGGAAACCAGCTGTGTTGCAGGAGCTGCCAATAGACACGCCCGGACTGCGGCGGGATCGTCGTTCGCGCAGCCTATTTCCGATATGATGGGCCGAGCGACCATAGCCGCCTCTTCTTCGATTGTGAAGTATTTACTGTACGTCGTGGCGTAATCTACAGGGGATACGTCAGCGTAAATTCAAGTAGCGGCACGGCGTATCCGTACTTGCTCCTGCTAAATTTGACATAGGGATAGCTGCATGGAAGAGCCCTTTAGCCTTCGGGGAGCCAAGCAGGGCGCGCACGGAAGCTGCGCCCGCCGATTGTCCAAAGATTGTAACCCGTCCGGGATCGCCCCCGAAGTCAGCTATATGCTGTTGTACCCATTGAAGAGCGACGATTTGGTCTGCCTAGAGACCACAGAGATTAACCAGGCTCAACTGACCATTTAATTTACGGGTATAGTAAGACTCACAAGACCGTAATTTCCGTTGACGACGCCGTCGTCGAGAGCGAGGAAGCCTAGAGTCGACAGACGATAATTTATGGTGACGAGCACAACATCGCCCCGAGAGGCCAATGACCCGCCATCGAACGTGGCGTCAGACCCAGTACCACCAGTAAACGCCCCTCCATGGATCCTGTGTGTATGTAACTCCAAGTTAATTCATATTGCACCCACACACATCGAAGAGTGACCGTGCAGCTGACCAAAACATGACGGGCTTCCGCTTGACACTTCTGCCATCCGTCCCAGGTAAAAATGGTGTGAAGACATTCAAGAATAGGCAGTCCTCGGATACGTTTGTATCGCCTGCTTGGACGCAGTGTGCTCCAGGAACAGTGCTGTCGAACTCTTGCTGGGTACCCGAGAACAGTGTAGAGTGCTCGAATCTTTTGGGAGGGTTGGCTATGAAACAAAGTGATAGTTAGGTGACACGTCTCTAGCGTACGCGGGATGGCTCACCATACGGAATCCCGAGAAATCGAAAAGAAGCGAAATCGCGGTAGCTAGACGGCTCAAAGCATCAGTGCTATTCCTGATCATACACGATCCGTTCATAACTCCCACCCTGTGAACCGCTTTCCACGACTGTTCACCGCTATTTGAAATTGCGCAGACGTATCTCGAGTATTCGCATTGCTGAATGGCGCGCTCTGTGTACACACTGCAGGCAGACGGCTCGAGCAAGGCGCTGCAGCGAAACGAAGCCCATTGTTTGTGACTTGAACGGTTTGGCAAAAGCCAAGCGCTTTTGAGTTATTGGATTCATCGCCAATCCAGAACTTTTGTGCTCCACTACTGGCCTGGAAGCGTAGCAGGTCAACAAGGTCTTGCGAAGCCGTGGCGGACAGCGACCGGACTATGGCTGGGGTTTCCGACAGACTTTGGCAAGCAGCTGCAGCAGACTGCCCTGCGACATCGGAGATAACGATGAAGCCCCCAGGAGAGACCGCGTTCTCGGTGTGGTTCAGCGAATTTTGGAAGAGCAGAGTCAGAGAAGGTCCATTGACTGTGGTTGGTTTCGCAGCGGCGTCCACTCCCGCGGACAAGAAACACAGTAAAGGCAGCCCAGAGTGAACTGCACGCATGGCGGGGAATTCGACTCGCTACGAGACGGTGCCATGGCGTTGATTCTATAGTAGATGAGAGAAGGAGAAACTTCGGATTGCGGGCTTCCTCATGACTTCAGGATAATTATCCAGTCCGATATTGTGAGAGCGAAATATCAGAAGGCGTACGTTAGGAGCTCACGTCCAGGCAAAACGAGTACAGGTATATATTAGAACCGACAGCAGGCGTTTCTGTAGGGTAGTAGGGTAGGATATATATACAATATTTACGAACGGTCATGTTTCTACAATATATAAGCACAACAACAATGTTAAAGAAGGGATTTTACAAGGAGTGCCAGCAGGTACGCTGTGAGAGTGAGTACAATGTTCCAAAGAATGTGGTATTGCGAACGAAATAAGGGTGCAGCGGGTGCGACTGCGGTGATTAACATCAAAAGGCGACAGCAAGAATGATGCCTGAGACGATGCACGAGATGATAGAGAACGCCCATAGGCAGCGGAGGCCCCAGCGGATTTCTTCGCTGAGCATGCGATCGTACGCAAGATCCTTCTCGTGCGTAATCTTCTCTGGGAGAAGCGAAGAGGAGCGGCGCGTGGCTCGTCGGGTAAAGAACGCGACAAACATAACAATGGCGCCAGCAAGCCACAAGAGGGGGAAAACTAGAGCTCGGTAAGAACATTTTCGCTGCTAGAAGATGTCAATACGCACAGAAGCCGAATTTAAGCAAGCGTTTTGCTAGCGGCGTGGGTGTCGGTGGTGAAACTCGTCTTACAGCATGGTGGTAAGAGGGAAGACTCGAGTCTTCGCGCTGGTAGGCAGGGGGCGCCTCCATCCCAAAAGAATCGGTCTCGTAAAGCTCTCTCCATCCACCATCCGTGTAACTTCGAACGTCGTATGTGGAGAGTTGGAGGTGGTTTCCGACGTGCAGGTAGGCCGGTGAGGGGTAAGAGAGTGTGGTAGAGGACGAGAAATCAAACGAAGAGGAACTCGACATTAGGACAACCCAAGTCGCTAGTCAGTGGGGATTGGCTGGTAAAATATCCAGTCGAAGCCTTCTAGATCCAGACGAGTCGATGAGGCCTTATATACAGAGTCGGCTGAGATCCTAGGCAAACGGAGAAATTCCAGACAAGGGGCGTCGCCATGGACAGGAAGCAGCCAGGCAGAATGTAGGATGCCTGGAAAGCCATGTATTGCGTCTGTCACCAGGACCATGAAGGTAAGAAGCAAGAGATTTCACAAGTCCATTTGGCGAGCCAATCAACAAGACAGCGCCCAAACATGGGTCAACAACCCGCCCAGCAATCCCGCCGGCCCGACAAAGTTGCCTGTCAATTCTCCTCCACAACGACGCGTCCATTCCCCCTGCTTCAGTGCTCCCATGGCCCAGCTGAAATACTCTTCACATTATTGACTGATTGACAATGAAAATTGAATATCCAATATATTCGCCTTACTGTCATGATATCAGAAGCCTCGCTGTAGTCACTTCCAAGCGTGTCGTAATTCTTGTACTTGGACATAACGGATCAGCTTCAGCACAACCTCGGGCACCCTTGAAGTGATTGGCTGACGGAATGTGGAGTAACAGGTGCGGCGACAGACCTCCGTACAGGTTTGCTACACTTCTTGTATCAGGCCAATACTACCTGAGTCTCGGCGCCATATGTTCCACGATATGTTCTCTACGACATATCCAGTGTCACAGACCTCATTACTCATGGATCTCCTAAGAATTCTGGAACATGACCAGTTGACTCATCATAATCACCCCAGTTTCTATCTATATCCTCTTCAATATGTCCCTAGCCCGAACCATGACCATGCGCGCAGTTGTGTGCCCTAGTGCGCCCATACCGCCCTCGAAACTCGTTTACAATGCATCTTATCCTGCGCCTGCGCCAAAGCAAGGCCATGTACTGATTCGAGTGAAAGCCTTTGGCTTGAACAGGTCAGAATTGTTCACCCGACAAGGTCATTCTCCTGGGATAACCTTCCCCCGCGTGCTCGGCATTGAGTGTGTTGGCCTGGTTGAGGATGCGGGCGGAGGTAGCTGGAACAAAGGCGATGTTGTAGCAGCCATCATGGGCGGCATGGGACGCCAGTTTGACGGTGAAGGGTTACTCCTTAAGACTACCGTTGGAGTTGCTCATTGTATCATCAAGGAGGATACGCAGAATACACACTCGTCCCCAAGTCAGCAGTTTCACAGCCAGTGAAACTACCCGATGGTATGAGTTGGGCAGATTTCGCTGCTGTGCCAGAGACATTCCTCACAGGTGCGCAGTTCCAACGGGTCACTTGTTGCCTGTTTACTTATTGAAGTCCGTTTTCAGCTTGGGGAACACTCGCGCAATCTCTAAAGCTCCAGCCAACGGACACCCTCCTCATCCGCGGTGGCACAACAAGTGTCGGGCTCGCCTGCTCCACCCTCGCCCGTTCATCTCTCTTCAACTGCCATAAGGTCATCTCCACCACCCGCGCACCCAGCAAAATCAGCACTGTGGAAGCCGCCGGCGCCACCGACGTCATTGTCGACAAAACGGGAGAGTCCATTGCGGACCAGGTCAAGGCACTTACGGGCGGCGGCGGCGCCACGAAATGCGTTGAACTCGTTGGGGGGACGACGCTTGTGGACTCATGTAAGTCCCTGGCGCCGACAGGCGTGGTTTCCATGATCGGCTGCGTGTCGGGCGAGTGGACATGCAAAGACTTCGACCCAATGATGACGCTCGCTCCTTCTAAGGTATATAAACTTGTTTGTTCGTTGACAAAGTTTTACTCATGGTTCCTGGTTGTTCAGCACTTGACCATGTTCGGCTCAGCCACGATCGATGTCGCCAACGCCCCGATCCAATGGATCGTGGACGCAGCATCCCGGGGAGAGCTCAAACTCAACCTAGACAAAGTATTCAAAATGGAGGAAGCAGGTGCTGCGCACGAATATATGGAATCCAACGCCGCAGCTGGGAAAGTCGTCTGTGTCGTTGACTGAAGCTCAGAGTCTCTGGAACAGTGCAGAAATAGGACCCAGATTGAAGTTGAGATGTATGTACTAGTAAAAATGTATACGAAGCCGCCTGACTCTAAAGTACTGCGAAGCATCCTGACTGAGTCTTCCGATGTGCACCCAATACAGGGTGCCGTTGTCCGAACTCCTTCGAGGTTCCTGAGCGACCGTAATATGGACCCCCTATAAAGCCCCTAACACCTCTCAGGTGACCAACATGATACAGACGCTTAACTCTCTTCCCTACTTCTTGAATCGACGCGTCCGATCGCGTCCGAAGCTGCTATCACTAAGGCTATTATATCATGAAAATACAAGCTTAGTCTCGAAGTATCTGCTTTCAGTACATATTCCGTACCGAAACTGCAAACCCGTGCCCGTGGCTCAGTGACTCAGGCATGGAGAGTACCGCTAAACGGTGGACGACTGCCCCTCCTCGCGTGAATAGGATGTATTACTAGCCACTTTCCGGAAGAAGTCACTCGATTGGCAAATTCATTTGCAGGACTGACTGCAGTGGGATTGATCTCCAAGATAAGTCGCTTCACTCATCTCGTAGTGCGTTCTTACATATCAAACATTTTTAGCCAAAAGAAGATTCTATTCTCTGCCACCCAAGAGAGGATGCGGGTTCTAAAACCTGGCCGCTTTGAGGTCGCGTAAAGCTACCCTGCCCTTTTGGGTCTTGCCGGACGCAGGAAAATCGACGCCAGTTGCCCCGGCATCGACCAAAACTCCCCCCGATCGTGAACGGCGAAGCCCACGTCACCAACATCCGAGAAACAGAGCCCCAGTCAACAAAAAATGCTACAAAGCCCCCGTCGACATCACACGATGTTACATGGCGGCAAGCGACATGAAAGAAAAGCGAGGGCCGGTGAGACTTGAGGTCGGTCGACTCGCGTCGAATGGAAACGCACTACCCCATAATAATCAATCCCAGCGAAACGAGACAACGTACTAAGGGCATCAGAATATTCCTGCGAGTCTTGATGTCGATATCGGTGTGGACCGAGTCCACGAACGCGATCTGTCACCCAGGATAAGCACCGCTAACGATGCGATATTCTAGCACTCACCTACTCACAACGCGGAAACTCGAATACCTGCATCCCACAACCGAAGATGAAGCAAAAGGATACATCGATACCATGCTATGCCCCCTTGACTCATAGTGAAAGCGCGATAAGAGTATTGAAGGCGTCGCCTACGGAGGCAACAACTTTCAAGTGGCTTCACGCCGACCTTGCACCATGGTCTGCGACACAACAAGGTAAGCGTACTCTCCGCTGTCTCTTCGGTTGTAGGATGCAGGTATCCGAATTTACCCGCTATGGTTGCCAGGTCAAGGTAAGTCAGTCACTGTTCCTTTGATGTCACAAACATTGACTTACTTTCTCCGTGAGGATACCAGACAGTGCTGACCCCAATTCCCTTGGACTGCCCCAGCCAAGTGCTACCATACCCGCAGGATGAATCCCCCCCAAGGAGGAGGCAGGGTCAAGCCTCGATGATTGCGTAGCCCGCCTAAGACAGTCCGCTCCCGCTGCCGACATTATCCAAAAGCGATGACCAAGAAGACCATTCAAAGTCCTATAACGCGTGTCAGTCATCGAGTCCTCAAGGCGGGAACTCACCATGGCAAGTTGCCCTTACACCGACCATCCGCCCTGCGGCCCGCCCTATGATGCGCATCAACTGGCCCGCCATGGCGTGAATCCCCGTCGAACGGGCGAGACGCCAGACCAAGGCGAGCTCAGCGACCGCTCAGAGGTGACGATTGCCCAGGGCGAGATGGCAATAAACGCCTAGCCGCCTATCCATGGCATCCAGCCGCCCTCGCTAAGACGACAGAAACACGTCAGAACGATGGGTGCGACAAGGGTAAGAAGGCGTTGCACTTACGGACGAGCCAGACGTAGCTGAGCGACGTGGAAGAGCGAGTAGGTAATTGTGAGAAGGTATGGTGGCGGTAAGGAAGAAACCCACCTGCACGAGCAGCTGGGGGAAGAGAGTCAAGCACCACGACATTTATATGCTCAAGCGGGGATTGAAACATACCGAGCGGATATCGAGGAGGTCAGCATCTTGACTAGGGATATGACGTGCACGGTTCGCTCTCATATGGTCGCCCGAAACCTTTGTCTCGTTGCGGCCGTGTAATGAACGGCCATTCTGCTTCGTCTGGACTCTGGAACCCGCCAAATGAGATATATGGCACTCGCAACGGTCTGTATAGCCGTCGACGCCCTTGGATTTTATGTGAACTCCCCTCATCGTAATGCCTTACTTACAAAATCTCGCCGCCAATCAATTAGCGACTTTATTTAATAGACGTGGAGCAAGGCATCGATCTCTCCCCGCCCATTGTTTTCTGGACCCGCCATATGGCATACTGCAAATATCTCCTTCCCCTTGCTTTGACCACGACGTGGTAACATGATCCTCAATTTCACTCTTGCTCTGAAGTACACCAACTGGCCATATTCGATGAGTCGACATGTTCATTGCCTTCCGAAAAGGCGACCCCGTCAAAGACCCTACGACAGCAGGGTCTTTCGACAATAGGATCTTTAATACCCACCATCAGCTACCACACCCCGCCTTGTGGGCCCACGGCGCGATCGTTGTGATCGATCCGCGGGCTTATTTCTTTCACCGCGGCCATCAGTATGTTCTCAAGGTCAAGATCGCGAAGTATCGACCATCCAGTGTCCATAGGATACATTGTCACAGTGATAGATACCAAAGCAGTAGTAGCTTATAAATAGAGGTGCGAAATGCGAAATTATTTAATGATGACTATTGAGCTCGACAACAATATTCGTGGTCATGATGATGCAGTACGATACAATGAGGAAGACGCCCCACGATCTTGTGAGAAAGTAGCCGTTCCAGGGGACGAATATAACGGTGGCGGCTAGGAGGGAGAGCAATCCGACCGTGCTGACGAGGAGCGTTGTGGAGAAATGGAGCTCGTAGGGGATGCCTGTTTGGTGCGTGATGTAGGAGCCGGATATGCCCACGCCGAGAAGGATGTTGAGCATGGGGCCACCAAAACATGCGGAGAAACCCATGATGGGGGCGAATGTCTGGGCGAGCGTCGTCAGGATGAGGTGCAAGAGGGAAGCATGCATTGCAAAAGACTTACTGCGACGCTCATATTGGCCACAAGGTCTGCGAGGGAGTTGCCGACCGCAAATATCGTCAGTCCAATAATAGCATCGGATAGGCCGAAGATGAAACCAAAGGTCTGCGATGGAGGTATTCAATTGGCAATACGGAGATGAGAAGGAGGATGGCTGACCCTAAGGATATTGACTGTTTCGTCGGCGACGGCCATGATCCACACGATGGCCACGAAGAAACCCATGAAGCATCTGGCGGTGCGGGTGGATGTATGGTTCCCTTTCCCTCCGAAGACCACGACGAGGACAGCGATGGCTGCACCTGCTAAAGATGTTGCCAATAAGATCCACTTTAAGTGACTGCTCGCGCCTAAGAGGGCATGTTCAACCCAGGTCACAGGCCCTAGTAATAAAGAAAGCGGAACGCACTGAACAGCACGGACACGGCAAACAGTGGACCAGCTACGCATTGCACGGCGGTCAGCCACTTATTGTAATCCATATCATGTATCTCATCCTTCGCTTCTTCTTCGGCAACTAACACTCGCTCGACGCCCTCTTCCTCAAAGTCTACCAGGCGGCCTTCGGGGATGTGCCTGGGGGAATTATGTGCGTGCTCATACTTCATTACAACAACGGGCAGCGTCAACGTCAGCATCATCACCGCAGGCGCCGCGAAGAGACTGGCGAGCTTCCCGGCCACAGTCTTGTCGCCGAAGTGGTACAGCGAAGGAAATAGCGTGTGCAGGATCCTGCGGACGACGTGCATCCAGCGGCGCCGACGCGAGGTCATAGGGAGCGTCGAGTCCTCGGAGAACTGGGATAGTATGGGAGAGGTAGGGGTCGGCGTGACGGATATTGACGGGATGCTGGATCCGTACAGCGAATCGCGGTCGGCGTTGCCTGGTCGCGATTCGTCTGAGTCGGATGCTGGTGTGATGGCGAGTCGCGGTGCGGAGCGCTCGTCGAGGGGTACGCCGAGGGAGGCCTCGAAGGGATTTTCTTCAATGAATGACGGTGATCGGGACCTGGTGTGCGATGGGGTGTGGTAGTGACCACCAGCGAACGGGGTGACTGGGCTGTCGAAGGCGTTCAACTGCGGCCCAGCGGCGTCGGCACTCAGAGAATTGACGACCTGCCGGAACTCGAGGGCGCCTACGAGCGAAAACGATGGGAGGCGTGGGTGGTGGTGGTACTGGGAAGGAGAGGGGCTCCGGGAATGTGGGCGAGGCGGGAGGGTTGTTTGAATTCGAGGGGGCTCGGGAGTGGATATTGCGCGAGCACGGGAAGCGGGGACAGGTGTCGGAACGACCAACGTCGTTTGTGGTCCATTGGCTTAGATAGATCGACTTAGCAATGACTTGGGAGAGGGTACTACAGAGACTCACGATTATCCCTGTACGGCACGAACAGAGGTGTATTCTCATCGTATTCTGCACGGATCCGAGCCTCTAGAACACGCTTGCCCTCCTGCCTCCGCTCCCACCAACTTGACGACACAACCACCAAGGCATAGAACACATACAGAACAACCAAACCCGCCGCCTCCACGAACAAAAGCTCGTTGTCGAGCAATATAACCAGCAATAGCGCTACCGCTGCTGCGAAGAAACCTACGTCGCGCAGGAATGGTCCCCGATTGACCTGGAAGGGCTTGATGATGCACATGGACCCCACGACGACAGAGACGATGAACGAAGCTGCTCCGATCAACTCGCCGATGGCCAGGCTTCCGGAGTTGGTGCGCATGGCAGCGAATGTCGAGAAAACATCAGGACTGCCGTTTCCGAAGGCCAGAAACGTTACCCCCGCCACATTTTCATCAAGACCAAGCAGCTGGGCGATGGTCGAGAGATTCGGGATGAAGAAATCAGACGCACTGATGCCAAGGGCCGAGAAAAGGAAGGCTAGCCATAAAATGAGGCCGACGAAGCCAAGGGGTCGCAAAGCAGGGCTCAAGCAGAAGTAGAAGCTGAGATAGTCGAGTGAGAGGAAAGTGTCGCTCGTCGGGCAGCTTTTACGGGCATGTTTGCACTGTTCGTGAACTGGGAAGGTCAATGGGTGACACTAATGATTGGATTGGGCGTCAGTAAACGAGGCTGAGGACGAGCTCACGCTCAGCAAACACTCGATGTCGTGGAATTGCTTTACCTCGGCTTTGTGACCCAAGAGTCCTTCCAAACCGTTATGCCCCCTCCTGACCAAACTTATCGTCGACGAGTCCAGTAGTTCCGAAGAATGGAGATCGTGGAACTGGCCATATCGACTTTGCGACCACAGGATGCAGTTTACGACGAAACAGGTAACGAAAAGGAGCCTTGGAAGACTTCTGTGCACAGTCATGGCGAGCGAACTGAAGATGGGATGACGAGCGTGGGCCCAAGCTTCATGTGGGGGTCGTGTGCAGTTAAAGTTGGTTCAAAGTACGACCAGGGGCACACGGTATTTATGGCTAATTCGCACATGGAAATTTATAAACGTCACGGCGATAATTATGGTATCTACTTTACAGTGCCAACGCCATGGATTGGGGTTGCAACTTTGCCGATTCCGTAAATCGCTAGTAAATGACGAAAGGATGAGCTCAGCCCAGACGAGGTGGTTCAGGAAAGACGCACCAAGTTGCTTTCCGCAGCTTCTTCGTCGAGGTACGGCGAACCTCTGTGTTCGGGGTCGCCTGAACCTCTCACCTAAGACGAAATGGATTTCCGGGAACAGATAGTTAGAGTCGACTAATTTGCACTTACTCGGAGGTTGATGTGGTTTTGGTTTTCGGTGCTGAGGGCAGTGGCTACGCGAAATCCTATTGATCCGTCCGCAGCGGTTGAGAAATCACTCGTGTCAATGGCCGATCCGTGCAGTGATTTTCGGGAATTTAGAGCGGCTAACAGAGAGTTGACATAGACTGATCAGAGGTACGTGTCCAATATCCACCGTATCACCGTCAGATCGCAGACGAGGAGAAATGCGAAGGAAGACTCACGTTTTCCTATGACGAAATCGAAAGCAAAGTAATACAACGAATGCGGAACAGCAACGAACTAATTGGAAGATTGGCCACTGAGCCATTTCTGCTGTTGACTTGAACATGAGGGGGTTGGGCTCACAACAATCGTTTCAATGATAGCAACAGCTCTACAAGTCGCCCCGTCAGCACGCAAGTCCATTGCTATAGTGTAGCCTATTCGCTGATGACGAAACTGCACTTACGAAGTTAGGACACATCGATTAATCGACCATATAATCAACTTGTTGAGAATATTCCTTGTGCTGGCGGTCATGGTAATGAAGGACCTACAATGAATTTGCAAGCTAGTATATGGACCGGCGAAATACTCACTCGTCGAAATCAGTTTTTGTGCTACCTAGCAGGTAGCAAAGAGACGCTGCGACCAAGACATCGGAAAGAATGGCTGCTATGGCAAAAGGCAGAGCTAGGAGACATAATTGAAAGATTAGTTGAAAGAAAGTTTACGGATGTCACGAATAACATACCCGCAATGTACTTAGAGTCATGAGTCCATGAGATAAGGGTGGTGTTTGAGAATAGAAGAACGTACATTAAGTTCAGACAGTCTGTCGAACCGCTTCTTCACGAAACTACTAAGAGTAAGCACCGCGACGAAAGATCGATTCGCTACAGCGAACTTGGAGCATACCTCAAAATCACCATTTCTTTCTCCGATATTAGCCAAGAGGTACTATCTCAGAGCAGTGGAACACACCTATGCCAAAGCCTTCAGCCGGATAGGTTAGTCATAACGCGAAAAATGGCTATAACTTCGACTTACAGAAATGGGCGAATACGAAGAAGGCCTACGAAAGATGCAAGTTGGCTAGGGAGAAGGCGATGCAGGAGGTGTCATGAGCGTACAGTAAGAATTGCAAGACACAATGTGATCTTCCCCGTCCGTACTGCGTGATTACTAATTCGTTTGGCTATCATGGTGGTTTGTATCTGACTCACGTTGAAATATCCGCACAGAGAAGAACCTAAGTAGTTTAAGCATCTAAGTCACCACTGAATCGTACGGCGGTGCACCTGCAGGGCTCACCATTGTACGACGAATGCCATAAAAACCTAGAGCGGAAGTAAGTAAGCTGCTCTTCGGAGTCGAAGGGGCTGTCTGACATTCACAGCGACGGACGTCTACCTCGCGAATCCCCGGTAAACAATTTGATCTCGTCTGATTGAGCAGACACGACACGTACGAATAGAGTACTGGGATTAGAATGCAATGGTTAGGACTCAAGTGATTCAACAGTATTGTGGCGAGGACTTACGATGTGCCTTCTTCAAGCTGAGACGGTTTACCGTAGCTTTTTATCTACGTTTGCAAAGCGGGGTGAGTAATGGCCACCCTTTGGAGTAGAGATCACGCACTAGGTAGTAGTACAGAGCGTGACCCACTGTTATCGAAGGAATGGCCGTCACTCCAAGGAGTTTCACAAGGGTGAATCAACTCACTTAGTATGACGTGTAGCGTGTCCAGCACCCTGGTGTCAAGGAATTCGTGTGAGTCAGAACGTTAAGTATGAGGGGACAAAGTAGCGTACCAGAGCGCTGTGACCTACGATGGTAGGGAGAGTGAGGAAATGCGTAAACGTGGTATACCGTAGACTCAAGATACTCACGAGAAGTTTGAGGCGGAGAGGGTCTTTCGGGTATGCATAATAGTAAAAATATGTCTAGAAGCACGGGATGAGGGGGACTAATAATGAAGACCACAGGTACGTACTTGTAGGTTCGTGATTCCATACATCCTAGAAGTATATAAAGTGAGCATCGCGGGCTTACACTTGCGTTGTGAACTCACATCATCGTGATCAAACCACCAACAAGCATAGCACCTACACCACAAGAACATCAAATTAATCAGTTCCCTGTTATTCCTGATCTACTTCGGCTTCAGGACGCACCGAAACTATCTGTTAGCGGTCCATCCATCTCTCAAGCAAGCCTCCTGCCCGGGCTCACTTCGAACTTCGAAAGTGAGAGAACCGACACGGCAGGAAGATAGTGGAAGACAGAGAAGAAAGGAGAAAGCCGACAAGCCCACACGGACCAAGAACCCTTCATATACTTGCGCCGCTGATGCTTTACAGCAACCGCACTAAATAAAAGGCATGGAGGATTCCCCAAGTCGACAGGACAACCCTTCGAAAGTTTGATACATGATGCACTTGAACATTGACAATTTGATATGATTAATAGTCTCAATTGGTGCCTACGCTAGGTGTTGCCCCGGTCTTGCTGTCTTGTGGGGACGGCACATATATGACCTTCAGATAAGATTTCACATGTCAGGATGTTGTGTGTGTGCGGTCTCTAGAAAAGGAAGAGACCCTGCGAGGCTATCATGACTGTCGGCTAGTTGCGCTGCCATCGATGGCCTTCAATGGTTCAAGTGCTCGGAATGGCAAGTTGAAGGGGATATGATCCATCACATAATCGGAAGACCGCATTCTTTGTTCATCGACAGTCAATCTGAAGAAGGAGCAATAGGCTGTTCACTGTCACCATCATTCTGGGGAACTCACCTGACACCAACTGGCAACAGCCTCAGGCCACAGGAGTTCCAGCAGTGGCTAGTCACTACATAGTCTACGTCAGAAAAGCATTGCACTCTCCAATATGAAGTTTCTCCCAGAGATCAAAGGTCCGGAAGTCATGGAGGATGGAAGACTGGCTGCGTTATAAGCTGAATCTTTGCAGGGACTTGCAACATAGCTGAGCATCGACGAGAGTCGAGAGACGACCACGGACGCACAGTTCACGCGTTCGCGTTCTTTGTTATTGCTTGAAGTTCACGTGGTAAACATTCAGGGGGACGGACGATGAGCGTAGAAGCGAATGTCAAGCGGGATTAAACTTCGTTATTGTATATCGTAGGTGTTCGCTGAAGCCTGAGTGGGCAATTTCCAGAGTCAAATTTTCAGCATGTTAGGCTTGAGTAAAAATAATTTGGTATGTGAGATAATATAAGGCAAGGTTGTACTAGTTGCATGAGGTTGGAAGTCATTAACAGTTTGCAGCGACGGCACTGGCAGCGGCAACAGCAGAATCTAGAGACTGCTTGGCCAATGCGAGGTTTGGGTCTGCAGCATCTGTCCTACAGGGGGTGTTAGTCTAGATCACGTACAGGTATAGTTACTCACCCATTGATGCTGAGCAGCGCTGTCTTGGTCTCAGTTGTGCCTTGCACGACCTGGCCGCGCGAGTCCGCCGGCGCGCTCGTATTAGTGAAAATTCCATTGGCAATGCCCTTGATGCCATTGAAGGTCACGACAAAACCTTGTTTCGCTGCATCAACAGCGGTTTTGGTGGTGGGTTCACTAAGAAGCTGTATGAGACACGATGTGTGCTGGTAGAGAGAGAGAAGGGGGTATTACGTGGCATTGATCTTGTTGGTGGCGTCCTCTGACACGGTTAGAGAGACAAGGATGTCGAGTCGGGCTTGCGTACACGCTTCGGACACCGTAGTCACGTTTGCACCAGGAGCAGCTGATGCACCGGGCTGGGCAGCAGTGACGCTGGGGTGGGATGTCTGGGATTGCGTTGACATTCTGCACGACGAGGTTGAGGCCGGGGTAGGGGCCCACATTGGCACTACGGAGCAATAGTTTGAGTATGTAAGGAATGATCGCAGATGATACCTACCACCAGCGACTGTTTGCACCACTGAAGCAGAAATAAAGAGGTAAAGGGCGACAGTAGAAAGGAACGAAAGCATTATTATTGAAAGAAGGTGATGAGGAAAGGTATTAAATCTAGAAGAGGGGAGAGTGAAGCACCAGGCTTGGAGTGATGGGATTTATCAAGATATTGAGGGCTTCTTATAGCCCTCTGAGAGCTCGAGATTCTCAAGTTCTCGTCATCCAAGCAGTCGAAGTTGTTTGCGTCGCATAACGATAACCTGTGCGCAGCGACAATGACAACCACTGTAAGCTTTCAGGCCGCAGTTTATGTCAATCCACTGTATTCGAGCAAGCATAGTTGCTGTATGGCAGTGTATATGCCCACTGAGCGATCTTGGAGCCTAGAGACTAGGGGTTGATAGCCATACACGGATTGGCTATTGCCATCAGGCTGGCGCTCAGTCTCAGTTTCTGGCGCTTCAAACAGGTTCCCAGAGAGTGGTTGTCTACAGCAACAAAAATATAAGCACTGTTACAGTTGTTAGACTATCACAGGACCAAGCAGAATCTCACTCTGATTATCGACCTTAGAGACTGTCAAACCGACAAGTGACTTGCGCAGTCGAACTCTGCTCGTGCTCACCATCTCTTTTATGTACCGGGCTGTGTCTGTGGTCCGAAGAGGTGTCGCCCTCCGCCTTGGGGTGGACGAGAAATTGGCGGTTGAAGCTGAAGTCCAGTCGAAGTTCCAATGGACTTTGCGGTGTTTCAATCCTTTTTCAGTCGCCGCGAATCCTGGGCTCAAATTTAAGCGCTGGGCACATGAATCAGCCGCTTGTGATGTACTTCCACTCAGCTCTGCCACTGCTGCGAATGATTTGGCAGCTCATTGACCCAGGCAGTCAAGAAGCTCTTCAAGTGAGTGGTGCTGTTACACTGCCGCAAGTCTACTGAAGATTCTACACTCTCCTAGCTGCGAGGCTGAGAAACGGCCGATGACTTCAGCCAGCAATCATCTCCCTGCTGAGTTATGGCGCGACGTCTTTCGAAATGCTCTCGGAGACGAATTCTTCGACCAGGCAGAAATTTCGTCTGACTACAAGCCGTTTGAATCGACAGGCGAATGTCTCCCTCGGACTTCGCGTCCGATCTCCCTCGCTATATCCCAAGTCTGCGTTCAATGGAATCTACTCGTGCTGGAATTCCTATACACGAAGATACTTATTCGATATGGCACGGTGGGCCTACGCCAAGCCTTGAGTAGACGCACGGGTGAGCCGTCTAGGCCCACCGTCGGTCATTTCGTCCGATGTATCGAAATACCACCCTTCGAGATCAATTCCGTCTTGGACGACCCATGCTCTATCTATGATATCCTAGCGCTTTGCCCTTTGGTAAAGCTAATTGTCAAGGCCACGCTGGGACGGCATGGTGACGAACCCTTCTGGACTGCTCTCTCCCGTCCTTCCCCTTCCGTCGATAATCTGTCTCTCAGCCATCTAGAGAGGATTGATTGGTCCAGTAGATTTGGCCGGCCGCGATACGTCGAACACCTTGAAGTGGTCTACCCCATTCTTCGAACCATCATCCTCCAAGCGCCGCATCTTCGATACCTATCCATCAACGATTGGAAGGAACATATGTTTGATGATATCCCTCGTCCTATCCTCTTTCCCTCGCTCGAGACCCTGCGTTTACGGGGTGCGACAGGGTTTCTCTCAGCCGGCGTGGGGCCTAGTGACCTCCCAAAACTGACAAACTTTATCGCTGAGCCGATGAACATGTCGTATCGATTTAATACGGAAGAGCCAGAAATACTGCATGTCTTGGGGGACAAGATACACTGCTTGGAACTCGACGGTAGTCCAGCGGGATCGGAGTTCACGTACATGGGGGTTGCGGATATCTTGATGAGTTCCCCCACACTCGAAGAGTTAAACTTCCAACCTGGCGCGCCACCGCTGATCCTTCACGAATCAAACGTTCCACACGAGGCGCTGAAGACTTTGCGGATTTATGCAGACGTCGCGAGGCATCTTCGACTTGGCCACAACGGGATTGATCGATTTCAACAACTTATGACGGCTGCCTTAGAGATGTTTCTTACCGAGGAACAGTTTCCACGCCTATCCCGCCTGGTAATTCACGGCGACATAGACATCGCATCATCATTCATCTCACAAAGTCAGTTCATCTCAGAGGCTGTGAACACTGGGAGGATAAGCCTGGAATTGGTGTAGACAGCGGACATATATGTCTACGGTGCCGGGTCGCGTACTCTGCGCCGCCCTCTCGCGTACTGTACAATTTTCATGCAGTTACTACACGTGGATATTGGTCCATCATTTGAAGATCTAACGCTGATTCACTGGGATTGTGCCCCCCAAATACACGTAGCGCCTTCGGTTGGCTTTCGTGGTAAATGAACGGCTCAATTTGTAATGCAAATGCAGAGATCACATCATATCGCATCACACGTTATACGGTGACAGTCTTCTTCCAATACTTGCCTCTCGCGATCGCAGATTAAGCTAGTGCTCACGACGGTACAATGCCTCTCGAACCGGTCGATACCATCGAAAGCACGCCCACGGTGTCCGCATTCTTCTATGGGACGTTGATGCACCCCAAGATCCTCCGTCGCGTCATAGGCAACCACGGAAAGCATCTTCAGATATGTCCAGCGGTCCTCCTCGTAAGTGCATGTTATCCTCGTAGATAGAAATCCTGTGAAGCCCCTGTTCGCGTTTACTTGCAGGATTACACACGACACCATGTGAAGGTGGGCGATTCAGACGTATCCTTATCATGCAGCGACAGGTCGTTAAGTCGATGCTATATCCGTCTAGCACGCTGACTACCCAGGGATCCTACCGTACGAACGCAGCAAGCAGGTGTTTGGACTTGATCTGGACGTAGAGGAGAGATCTGTCAGGGGGACGATGGTCGTTGGATTATCATCGCATGATATCGCTCTATTAGACGTATTCGAAGGCACTGTACGTGCATTCCCCTTATACTGACACTTCATATAAACGCTCATCCCGATGTAGGAGTACACCCGGGACGAGGTCTCTGTTCGCCCCCTCGGTCCCCTGTCCGAAATCCCAGACCTACAACCTACTGTGCAATACGACCTAGTGCCTACGAATCCTCCACCACTTCCACAGGACTTCTCTCAGCTTTCCCCGCCAGTGAAGGTAGACACATACGTCTACCGCAATGCCACAGCTTTAGATGCAGCGCTGTGGTCATTCGATGATTTCGTGAAGCAAAATGCTTGGAAGTGGACGGGGCACGAAGACAAACACGACTTCTACACAGAAATTGATAGAAGGAACGATGCAGCGAATAATAAGTAACGAGGGGGGAGGAAACGAAGGTCGTACAGCGAATCGGTACATATTATATTCTATCCTCAAATAGAGCAGCTTCATCTACGTTTCGATGGCGGCGCCTCAAGCGCTTCTTCGCCAGCTTTGCGTTTCGCAGCAAACCCGAATGCCACCTTCACGCGCTCGCTGGGAACGGGGGTACCGCCCTGCGATGATGGTTCCACAACAGCGGTTGAAGAAATTCTAGAGAAGCCGGCCCGAGGAGCTGGTGATCCACTCGTTGTCTGCACGCCAGACGAAGGAGCCGGGCTATCAGCGAGATGCAATTGTTGCAACGGTGCCGGAACAGTCATGAAGCCATTTTGATTTGGCTTCCCTTCATTCTTCTTCTGTTTCTTCTTCTCCGTCTTGCCCTTAGATAGCGGCTGAGCATCAAAGAATTCGGCGGCTTGTGGGACAGCTCTAAAATAACTCAGTCAGAATGATATTCGGTCACATAGTAGAGGATAGTCACCCTCTGTTGCCAACAGACAAAACGAAGTGGGCCTGTCCCGTCTTCTCCTGCCGTTGTTGGAATGCCTTGCTCATGCTTAACGGCGTATCGCCACTGGCCATAGCTTCTTTCTTCTTCTCTTCCGCGATCTTCTTCAACCGCTTCTCCAACTTCATCTTGCCACTCCCCTTCCCATGGAACTTATGGGACAAAGCCTTCCAAGCCTCCTTCGGCGTCAACGAGCGACCAAATTCATCGTAGTACTTGATCTCCACATCCGGCTTGTAGTTCTTGAAGGATTCCAAGTTATCCCGGGCCTCCTGTTGCTCCCGCATGCGGTTCTCGTACTCTCGTTGCGCCTGGTCTTTATTGCCCCCACGGGATTGCAGACGCTCCAGCTCTCGCTGGGCAACTCGCCTGCGTTGATCAGCAAGCCACAAATCACGCTGCAGTTGTATCCGTTCGCGGTCAGACTGATCGGCACTCGGCGTTGCGAGAATACCCTGCTGCCGCAGCAGATTCAGAGTCGAAGCCATTCCAGAGTTAAATGTAGGTTCCGCCGACGTGCCTCCAATAGCATCAGCATCATCTGGTTGAGCATCAGCAACCTTCAATGCATCTTCGATGGCGTTTAGGACAGCCATATCGTCCTCTTCTTCGTCCTTGACGGCAACCTCGCCCGCCTCGAGCTCTTCTAGAGCCTGGTCTCCTGGAGCCATCGAAACATCCCTAGAAGGTGACCGCCGTGGTGGCGAAGCTGCACGAGCAGGGACTGCAGAGACTTCTGGTGGTTCCTGCTTAACAACGGGATTAAGGCCAACTGCACGCACAAATTCTGAGGTATCGTCGAAAACCAGGCCAGTTTCTTCTTGCTCTTCTTCACCGTCCTCGACTTTGACGATATCTTGAGGGGCCCCACTGGCTTCTCTCGTGCGTTCTGCAGCGACTGGGAAGAAGACAAAGTTAATAAGATGGCAACCGTTGAAGGATTCGGCTCACTCTTCTTGGCCAGTTCCTCAGGTGACAGTTTCTTGGGTTTATGTACTTTCGCTTTCCGCGAGCGTGCCAACATAGCTTGTAGTTCATCATCATCTACGAAGTTAGCGTCGAGGTCCCTAACTCTCGGTATGGTTGGCTTGACATCGACTTCCATGGCATCTTCGGGGGCGAGTTCAACGTCAGCGGCGGCACGTCGGTTCGATCGCTTCTTCTTAGTCTATTTAACCGTCAATTAAAGTGCCCCCCGTACAACAAATCGAAGATCTTACCTTTGGCTTCTTGAATCCCACATCCCCTTCTTGCAGATAATCAGCGAGTTCCAAGTTTTCTAAGGCAATTTGAGCTTGTGAAGTGTGAAGAGGTGGATAGAACATACTAGCGTAGTCGATGGATAATAGCGATTTGTTGACGGAAGCAGCGGCTTCTTTCTCTTTCTTCTCTGCACGCTCAGCCTTTGTAGCCGGGGCGGAGGAGCTTCCAAGTCGGAATCCCTATGCAAACGGTTAGGAAGATGAAGCACGGAGAGATCTAGGTGACGTACAGATTCAGGCGCTGCCAGCCCGAGATCCTCGTCATATTTAGCAAGTATAGCCCGCTTCATGTTAGCATTTCCAGCTGTGAACTCATCGTCATCATAACCGGTGTAATCCCGTCGCTTGATCTTCAAGTCATTCCGCTTCTTTGTTCGCTCATCCTCCGCCATTTCGACGTTCTGCAGCTCGTCCTCTGTTTGAAAGTCCGTAAGCGGAACTTGCATCAACGACATAGTAAAACGTACCTTCATCATCTAGTACGCGGCTGTCTTTGAGGGTAAGAACACGAGCTTCGCCTTCGTCGAGCTCCTCAAAGTCATGGCTAACCTTAAGTCCAGCGAGGTCACCTAGAAACCAATTGAGTCCAACCGTCCAAACCTCCCACTGAGATCCAACGTACGCTCAGTGTACTCTTCCTGGAACTGCTTGTCCATGTCCTCAAGCTCCTCCTGTCTCTTCTTCGCCAGTTCCCTCTCCTTCTTCTTGCTGCGCTTGATCCATTTCAAGGTGTCGTCGTCGCCATCTGCATCTCCAAGTGTCGAGCCTTTGAGTGAGGCGTTTAATTCACGCCTGTTTCTCACCCTGGGGGGACAGATTGTACGTGAGCAAACTTGCTCTGCATGCCGTTGGGCCTAGCTGCCCGAGGAAAGAAGATGGAAGTGACTGTAATGGACAACGGAAGGCTACTCACTTGGCAATTCGGTCAGCTATCTTCCTGTGGGGCAAAAAGCACAAGAGAGTACGTCAGTAAGTGGATAGCAGAGCAAACAACATACACACTTCGCATCTCGCTCCTTCGTCTCCTGCTCGCGTTTCTTCGCATAGTTGTCCTCTGCTTGCTTCTCCTTACTGTCAGCTGGCTCAGCGTCTTCGGTGAGAGGCTTCAATCCGAGGGAGATACGGATTTTGTTGGTCTCCTCCAAGCTGATGCTTTCTTCCAGCGACATTTTGAGGAAGCGAGGGGACGACAATGACTCGACTGGCGGTGATGGTGGTTGAGAGACAACGACGAACGGATATTGTGCACGACCATTGTCGGTAATCCGTTCCCACGCACTTGGTCCCCGAATCTATCCAACCCGCCGCCTGCTTTGGGCTGCTACAACAATACCAGAGATGTTCTTCACCCAAACATTGCGTTCGTCCTACCGGTACCTGGTGCGTCCCATAGCTCTATCTTGTGCGCAACCCGGCTGACCTGCGAGGAACCTGGAATGCGGCGTTTACAGCAACGGCAGGCCCATGAGAGCCCCGTCATCTTCTACTCGTGTATTATTGGTGCTATTGGGCCTGTGATGGTGGTGACGGTACCCCCAATTCGCGAGCGGATGGGATGGAGACCTGCTGAGGTGGTCCCGACGTCTTACCCTCGTGCGTGATGCTAAGTAAATGTTCGAGACAGCGTTTTCTGACTGGTTCGTAGTTCCCCGACGCGCACGAACGTCAGTACAAGGCTACGAGGACGAGTAGATGCCGCATCTCTACGGGCAATATAGAGTCTCGATATTGTCATACACTGCCCAGACGGACCGAGCATCCTTGATAAAACGATTAGTCTAGCTACGAAGGGCGAATACTACAAGCCAAGGGCGTTCTATGTTTGATGTATATGAAAGCACAACGAAAGCAAGCTGCAGCTGTCGCAGGGGATAGATAGCCCACATGCAGGTCCGTACATACAGTCTCAAGTGGCGCCGAGTGCCAGACATAATTTGTCGACTGGGGGGCCACCCTAGTGGCGTTGTCGCGTAAACATCGCCCTGGTCGTAAGAAACGAGTATCAACGATAGAATCCCGAGTTCTAGTCTTCTTCCGCATCCTCTTCACTCTCCTCATCTTCGTCTTCATTCTCGTCGGCTTCGTCCTCATCTTCATCATTGTCTTCGATGTCGGTTGGCTCCAGTGTCGGTTGTGCAGGTATGGCCGGCTGTGGCTGGTATTGATTAGAAGCAGACCCACTAGCCATCTTCCTCGCCATCTCTGCCCTGATAGCTTCCTCCTTCGCTTCGTCTATAGGTAGTAGTTCCTCGAGAGCCAAGTCCTTCCACCTCAGAGCACCAGTTACCCCTCCATCGTAGCCCATATCTTGGAATAGGGCTTTCGACATGGGGTCATAAAGAGGGCGTGGCTTCATTGCAGGATGCCGGGGATTGGTGGGGTTGCCGTACGGATATGAAGGGTGCACCTGCGATGGCAATACTTGCATATTGCGGGTATTCAGGCAATGGAAATAACAACGACGCGTAGCACGTACTATCAGAATCGTCTGGATTCGGCGGCACCATGTACGTGGGGAAGTCCATCTCTGATTTCCTATTAGTTCCCCAAGTAGAATATACTTGTCAATGAAGTACGAACCATCATCAGATATCTCCCCTTTGATGTAATCTGGTGTTTCCAGCGTTTCCAGCGTTTCTAGATCGCCTTTGGCCATATGCAAGTAACAGAAAGTCAAGTCCTGGCCAAAAGCAACCGAATGAATGTGAGGAGTGGACACATAAGTGTTTGCAAGTGCCAACTTACAGTCATACTGAACAATCAACAGCGTCGTACGCGCCAACATTCAAAACCACGGAGGGACCAATTACAGATCCTGAGATCAAGCGCAAAAAAGGAAACGCTTCCCTCAGACCGGGATCGAACCAGTGGCCTTGGGATGAACTTGGGTATCCATTACAGTCCCACGCTCTTCCAACTGAGCTACCGAGGGTGTTACGATTATCTGGGAGTAGATTTCCCATATCCACCCTAAGATTATTCTCATGGATCCACTATCATGTTGATATTCCCGTTAGAAACCAAACGAACGGAAATCCGATATCTTTCGAAGCCCTAGAGCGCATGAAACGAAACATATGCCTGCTCATTTGTTTCCGCTCTGTTCCTGGGGGCTACCCAGTCTCACGTAGCCTAACTTACCACTTGCTGCCTTGGCACCATTTCCCCAATCGCAAAGAGCAGATTTGAAGCTGCTCATTGAGATTCGGGGTTGCGATAAGCACTTCACGCCTTCCAGCATTGATCCCCTTCCCATGACAAGTCGAGTGACGAGTCATATTCCTGTTTAGTCGAAATCTGACATTTATCGATAGGCATCTGACGGTGAGGTGTATCTGCCCACCCGTAACCCATCCACTCCGCGACCCACGATGAAGGTGCATGCCCAGCTGCGGCTCGCCTTAAGTTACTCTGACATTCGAGAGGGAAGAAGATATCCATTCTTGCAACCTGCTGCCCCACTTTATATTGAGAAGTAGATATGACTAGCTCCACTCGCATGACTACTACAAAGTCTACAGACGCTCAGCCCTCCCCAAACCAAGGGCCTTATTCTTTTGGGTAAGTGACTACATTAGTGTGTCTATCTATCAACTTGACATTAATCATTTTAAAGGCTACTAGCAGTGGCAGAGGTCTATGCAATGGTTTGCGAGGTGTGGCCTCTACAACAAAAAATCTACAACCACGATTCTTCCGTCTTTCGAACAATCCACCACCCTTCCACTCCATTCATCAAGCATGGTAGGTGAGTAACAATGGATAGTGTCATTCCAATAGTGCTCAGCAACGTCAAATTGTTCATCGCGTAGAAGGTTCAATGTAATGACCGAGTCAGGCAGGTAATTTTGTCGAATGAGCGTTCTGTGAAGACCGAGTGCATAAACAGTGCCTCGAAATCTCATCGCATAATCGACCACTTTAATAACGGACATCTGGCCACCGACTGTGTCGGCAGAAAGGGCAAAGATATGCTGACAAGTTGCCAACAAAATATATATCCTCCCAGGACTGGTATATAAGGGAGAGATGCCGCCAGTAACGAATTGATCACCAACAGGTATGACTTGGAGCGGTGTCTGAGCCTCCACGGTCTTCAAAGGAACGAAGGCATGTGTCGCCGGATGGTAAGCACCCTCAGGAATAGCGTAAATGTGGATGGAGTGTCGATCACCGGCGAGCATTCGCCTGCCAGGTAGCAATCGCACCGAGTACTTGGGAGATACTATGTCAGTCTCACGAGACCAGTGAAAGGTGGGGCTCACCATGTATCCATCAGGATGAACATGAGATTTTACATGAAACATAGACTGTGAGCGCTCCCAGTCGAAGATCTCCACGGCCCAGGGGCTGACGATCCGAGCGTACAACGAATGCAATAGGGAGGTGTCAAAGACGGATTCCGAGACCCGCGTATAGAAAGATTTGAGGAACTTCGAGGTAAGTTTGGAATTAACTAGTGTTATCCTCCATAAAGACAGACTAGATTTAGAGGCTCGCCGGCCTACGTCCAGGTTCAGTATCCACACAGATAAAGCAACAGAAGAGACCCAACTATAGTCGTGTGAGAGCGCCAGATTGAATGTCAACGTAGGAGAGGATCGATCGACACAGACAGACAAACTGGTGATGAAGGCATGATCTCGTTTGTTTTGGGGTCGGATCAGCACATATGTTCCCATATCGAGAGAAGAGGAATCCAAGTCGTGCGCCAAAACCGAACCGCATTGGTCTGTCGTAAGGAGCCAGCGACCGCCTTCAATCAATGTGAAGGGAGTATCTTCCCATTCGAGGCACCTGATACGCTGTCGAGGAGGCTGCTGCCGTATCGAGCACGAAGACCACCCGTGATCGACACGAGACCACTGGAGGACCATCGACTCTAACGCGGCGGCGCTATAGCTTGCCAGAGGTCTTGGGGGAATGATTGGAATGACATATGAGTCCGAAAGTCGCTGGAAGATACCCAGCCAGATAGTCCGCGATTTCGACGCAGCGTAGAGGGACCCGCAACACTACGTAGACCAGTCATGAGTACTCGACAACAATAGTGGATAATTCTTACGGAGCGCGCGCGCCGCAGGTCTCTGAGTTCGAGTTCGGTTAGAATCAGAGTGAGCAACTCCGAGGGAAGGGATGCCAGCGAGTTAGCGGCTTGGGAAGGCAAGTCAATTCTGTGGGCAGGTCGCGTCGCTTTTTATCATCACTATTAATAAATACTCAATGGTCCATCCACATCACACTGAACGCACCGAAAAGTCTGAACTCTGAAAGACGCCCGAAAATGCTATGCATAATCTTGAGCAGTCTATGGGCATAGAACCATGTGCCGTATCGACTTGCCCGTTTTCTCAAGCACAGCACAGTCGTTCGCCAAATGTTCAAGAGTCGTCCGATGGTTGCGCGTAGAGACATTCGCCGGAAACGACAGACGACTGCAAACATATCAACTAAGCGCCAATATCACGTGATACCGAGTTTTTTTTTTTTTTTTTTTTTTTTTTTTTTTTTTTTTTTTTATATCTGCATTTATATACCGCAACGAGTATGCTACGCTACTAAGACGCGGTGTAGGTTGGGTACGAACAAGTAGCTACATTCCCTGCTTGGGGGCTGAGCCCATCCAAGCGTCGGCAGCGAGGGTGCATTAAAAAACCCGTTGGCAAAACCCTGTGGGAAAAAGCCGCCAGGAAAAAGCTACCTGCTGTACCCGTTTGTGACGGGGTGGTGGGGCCGCTAAGGAGTGGGGCCGACGAGGAGTAGTTCCGGGTGGCGAGCAGCGATGTTGATCTGTGGATGATGGCATCAGCGAAGTTAAGGTTACGAGATGGGGGGCATTAGGAGAGCAAAGGGAGAATGGGTAAACGTAGGGGCATGGCGCGTTTCGTAGGTATACTTAGTTAATATCAATCATGTGGCTGAAATGCAGTTGAGCGTTGAATGAACTTAGCAATAGCGGCTAATCCTTTTTGCGTGCCGAGTAAGAAGTCGAGGGAGAGTGATGACGATGCTTCTCTAAGGATGTGGCGGGCATGTTCATGGAGAGGACATTCAGTGAGGACATGTGCTCTAGTTTGAAGTAGCGTGTCGTCGCATGGACACGACGATGGTAGCCGAGAGACGAAACGGGAGAAGTATTCTCCGATGAATGCGTGACCGAGGGAGGCCTGTATGGTGTGAGAGTATGTGCGACGGTTGCCGGCAAACGTGCGATGGAACTTGGCGAGCTTGAAGGATGGGGGATGAGTAAGGGATAGGGCCGAAGGTGATGTTTTAGCGGATTCCTTCCACTGCTTCACCCATTGTTCCAGCGCTACGGCTTTGGCGTTAGCTTTAGCCCACGCAATTGTCGATCCGATGAAGGGCCTCTGGGCTGCTGCAGCCTTTGCTAGTATATCTGCCCTCTCATTTCCCTGAATCCCCGAATGTCCCGGTGACCAGGAGACACTAACTGAGAGGCCACGGTAAGACGATAGTAGTCGGTCGATGTTTTCGCGGAAAACAACTGACGCATCCTGCGATGGATGCGGGCTGGTGTCGTAAATGGACATGATTGCCGAGGTGTTGTCGGCGAAGATGTGGATATGTTTTACAGTCGGGATGTGTTGGACCACGTCTCGCAGGCGCTGGGAGGCACGAGCGAGGGCATACATCTCACCGTCGAAATTATCTGAGCGCGTGCCTAGTCCAAGAAGCCCTTGGGCTAATTCTCTACCTAGATGAAGGACAGTAAAGGCTGCTCCAGTGCATAGTTCATCACCTACCGGGTGTCTCGAGCCATCTGTGAAGACATTGACAACCGAGGGGTCCGATCTTGCATCTGCTTCGCATTTGCGAATGTTTCTGATTAGCTGTTTGCGAGCATCATTGTCTGTTGGGGCATAGCTTGAGAATGACAGACGATGCCCCCACTTGTTACCCAGCTCCCAGGGTGGGGTGGCATATGGATTGGTGCGTTCATCAATATTGAGCAAGAAATGGGCTCGGGTCGCCATAAGCTGCAGATTGGTGCCTTTTTTCCGACTTTTGGAGCATGTCGGGCCTTGGACTGGGCCATAGTTCCATGGTTCCGATAGGCGTATGATGGGCTGAGCATGCCGTGGTAGCGAGCGGAGGCGGATTGCTGCATTAGCAACGATACGTTCCAAGAGAAGGGGAATAGGAAGAATCGACCCAATGTGATGCAACGCTGCAACTGGGGAGGTGCGGAAGGTCCCTAGAATGAGACGAAGGCCCGCATTTTGCACTTTGGTCATTTGTTTAGTTAGCCCTTTCTGACGTATGCCAGTGTACCAGAGAGGGGCGCCGTATGTAAGAACTGGGAGGACAATGGTCTTGTAAGCCAGGCGACGGTTAGCATGATTCATCCCTCGCACGGAATTGCCGAGGACATTGAGTGCTTGCACCTTCGACATGGCACGGTTGCACATGATGCGAACATGTTCTTTAAACTCGAGCTTGCGGTCAAGGAAGAAGCCTAGCCACCTCATGATTGGGTTGGGGAAAACTGTCAGCGAGTTATCTGGCGCAAGGCAAATGCGAATAGGGAGTAGGTCGGGGGACTTAGCTCTAGTAAAGTGCATGATTTCGAATTTCCCCTGGTCGACCGAAAGGCCAACCGCTTGGAGAGCACTATTAATGGTTTGAAAGTCAGCTTGAAGTTGGCGTACATTGTCTGCAATCGACTTGGAGAACGCCACCAAAAGACCATCATCGACGTAAAAATAGAGTGCCGACACGTTAGACCTTATCGACATTTCAATTACCGGGCTCGTATAAAGTGCTGCGAGGATTGGGGAAAGCGGAGAACCTTGAGGGATCCCGACTGAGCTGATCGATGGATCAGTATTGAACCCGTTGACTCGTATGGAGACTTGGCGATTCGAGATGAAACTTTGGATCCACGCCCGAACCTGGGAGGGGAAGCCGGCCAGACGTAGGACTTCAAGGAGGCGACCATGGTGAACGTGATCGAAGAACCCTTTAATATCAAACGCTAATGCCGACGCGGTTAGTCCCTTTTTCCAGCCTGACTGAATATCGTGGATGAGGGTGATGCCAGCGTCTGTCGTTGACGAGTGATCCCTGCATCCAAACTGGTTAGTAGGAATGAGCTGATACTTTCCTACATCAAATAGAATGCGGCGGGTGACCACCTTCTCCAGGAGCTTGGAGAGGCATTCCAGTAGCGAGATTGGGCGATACGACCGAGGTTGAGACATGTCTGTCTTGCCCGGTTTTGGGACAATGGCAACGATGGTTGCTCGCCATGCCTTTGGGTGATGTCCAAGACGGAGGCAGGCATTGAACACATCTGTGAGAAGATGGCTGCACATGGGGAAGCTCCATTTGATGAGGCGATAGCTGATTTCAGACGGTCCTGGGGCAGAGACGTTAGACGTGCTGCGCAATGCATCACTCACCTCGTCTACCGATATCGGCATAAAGTTCCTAATGGGCTTAGCTTGCGGATCGCTCTCTAGCGAGATATCTACTTGCGGTGGCGCTGGCGGAAAGAAAGCAGTCTTGAGGGTTTCCCCCAGCTCAGCTGGGGACGCTGCTACACCAGTGTCGGTGATGAGTGGTGGGACACGAGTCCTGCGCTTGCCTGCCGACCAGTCTGCCAGACGCCACACATTATCTGGAGTGGCTGTCTCGAGAATAGCATTAGCCCATTCTTGCTTAGCCTTCTTGACGATGCGGTGCATGCGGTTGAGGAGCTTGGGCTTGTCTTCACGGGGAGCGTTGCGCATCTCCTCAACTGCTTTACGGCAGTCCTCATTCCACCACCGTGCGGCCTTTGCCGTTATGGGCTTGCGATCTGGCATACAAGCGTTAGTAGCCTGGACAAAGCACTCGACTAACCTGTCCACAAGCCGATCTAACTCCTGAGCCGTCTCTGGATTCCTGTAGCCGGCTGTGATGTCTCGAATACGGGCTGAGAATTCTGCTGACCATTCTTGTTGCTTCTCTGGATCCAGCCGCTTTCCCAAATCGGACGGAGAGTCATCTTCGACTGGTGGTGGGAGCTGAGCCGTATAGACAATGGCATTGTGGTCCGAGCCATATGAGAGGTTCTCGTCAACAATTGGCGCACTGAACGTAGACATGTCCACGGCCGCACGGTTAATGAATACGAGGTCGATAATTGAATCGCGCTGTCCATCTGCACCAAGTCTTGTACGGACACCTCTAGGATTAGCCAGAAAGAAGAGATTGTCGGCCGCCCATTCCAGAAGGTCTTCGGCCGACTGCTGGTTGGTAGACGGGGGAATTGACCAAGCCGAGTGATGGAGGTTGAAGTCGCCAGCCACTACTGTCGGCACCGCAGGACTGAGAGGAAGAAGCGACAGCATTGTTACTGCTTCAGCTTTTGCACCATTGCCGCCATTATATACATTTACTGTAAGAAAGGTTGAGCCGCCGTAAGTAATTTCAACAGGCAAAAGATTTGGATGCTTAGCGATGTCTGGGCGGGGAGTAGCCTTGAGGCCTGCCACATTGCGTTTGACATATGTCGCGACCTTGGGGCATTCAGGCGTTAGAGGCGCAAATGACTCCCAGGCTTGCGAGGCCGTGAGGCCATTAATGGGCCGACCCTCTGGAGACGAGTCTGCCTTATCCAGTCCGATGCGGCCATACCATGGTTCCTGGAGAAGAAGAATGTGAGTATCAGTTAAGTGGTTAAGCATAATGTGGGTGCGCGCCGAGGAGCGCGCTATGTTGAGCTGCACGATTTTCAACGGGGGGAGGCTGTTCATGAGTCAACCTGCATGTGTGGTGGGGCAGAGGGGTTTTGTGGCTGTCGTTGGGGCTGCAGTGACATTTGAACGGGAGGGGCCAGTGGGGGAACAGGTCGAGGGACGAATTTGCGCTTTTCCGGGCAGCAGCCATCTGTGGCCCAGTGTTCACCCTCACAGTTGGCACACTTAGGCGTGCATTTACACGAGCTGGAACCGTCTTTGAGAACCGAGGGGCAGTAGACATTGTGTTCTGTTGTCGGATGCCTTTGCGCACATTTAGCGCACACATGCGGCTTGGCACACAGCTTTGCCGTATGGCCAAGGCCTTGACATCTATCACATTGGGTCAGCCTGGGCTTTTCTCTCCAAGGACGTACCGGGGTGTGGCGCCCATCCATAAAGATGGGGGTCTTGAGTAATTCTTTGAGTTTTGATCCATCTGGATCCTCAAATGCGAAGACAACTGGCGCGACTGGGGGCAAACCCTCGGCTGGGTTGGACACGAAGCGGGGCTCCTGGGTTATTTTGAGGCTCTTGATGATTGGATTGCGCCTGAGGAGGACGCCGAGGGCCTTGGAGTCCCAATAATGGCCATCGAAGCCTACAGAGGGCACCCTCGAGCATACTGCCTTGGACCATTTCGTGTCGTGCGATATTATGACCTCGTCGAGGCCGTGATCTACAATGGGATGTAACAGATTAATATGGTTATATACAGTGTTTGGATTAACGTGGGAGGGGAAGGTAAGAATTATGTTACCACTGCGGTTCCATTCCGCACCAAGAATTTCTAAGCCGTCATTACGAGCGGCAGCATTATTGCTAAAAGCGTGATTGAGAGCGTGAAATAATACATGCGAGGATTTGCGTTCGGCTTCGGGGGGTAGGCGGCCTCGGAAACGTACAACGAACTTTGTGTTTGACTTCAAAGCCGGGGTCGGAGCGACTGCCTTAGGTTGCTGGGCCGGCTTGGGTTGACTCGAAGGAGCTGACTTTGCGGCTGATGCATACGAAGATGGGGTGGGGGCTTGTGGCCGTGAGTTGGGCGCGATATGGGTTGAGTTGGGCACGGGAGAAGGGAGTGGGACAGATCCGAGCCGCCTTTCCACGTTTGAAATCCTCGAGGAGAGATTAGCCTCCAGGCTAAGAAAGAGATCTTTAATTTCTGATTTGAATCCGTCAAAACCTTTATCTTGGGTCGGGGCAGGCACGCTAGGTTGGGACATGAAGATGTCATCGTCAACAGACACCATGCTGTCGATTTCGCGTAGTGTGTTCTTGAGTGCTTTAGCGACGCTGAGGACCTCTGCTACTGCATCGCCGTCATCGGTCCAACCGAGCGTGCTTCTGGCACCGTCTACTATATCGCCAAGCAGCTCTACACAGGCCCGGCTCCATTCCGTGCATGACATATCTCGAGTACCCCCACCCCGACGGATCGCCGCAAAGTAGGCGCGATGGGGCGTGGGGGACGGCAGGGCGTTGTTTGATTCGATTCTAGCACGTTTTCGCGTAGGAGTTGCATCGACGTGGTCGGACATGGGGACGTAAAAGTCATCGAGGTTTGGCACTGACTTCGGGTCTCCGAACTCGGATTCGAAGGCGCTGGGCGGGCGAGGGGGTGGAGTCTGCGGCAGCAATTGGGGCCAGGCCTCAACGGTTTGAAATCCACCGCTTGGCTGGGCGTTAGAGGCCCCGGGGTTGGGAGGGAATTGGCTAGCTTGAGGAAGCGATATGGTGAAAGCGTGGGCGCTAAACGAGCTGGTGGGAGTAAGAAGCCAAGAGGCGTCGTCACGTGATACCGAGGGGGCTCTCGTCCGAGCCACTGAATCAAATTGAAGTTGCTCCCCAACCGACAATGGCCTCGTGCGGTAACCCTGCTGCTGAAAGCGACGCGTTGATGACTCGTGTGTATCAATCAATCTGTCTGGCTGCTCCTCAATTTCTTAGTACTCAGGTCGTCCCAAGTTCGACCATTCCAAGGAGTGTGTAAAGTGCAAAGCACGGAACGGGAACATTGTAATACGACATGTCGTGTACTGCAGGTGGGCTAAGCCGTTGATTAAATCAATAACGCGCACATACCGCTCTATTTCAGGGAGTGTTTCCTACCACTCGTCAACACTAAATTCCGAAAGATCCTGCAGCCATCTATCAACGAAAAGCTTCATGGTCCCCGTCAAAAATCTCTGAGGGCTTCCGGAAATCTGACTATAGGGCTATCCGGAGGCTTGGGGTCGACAGTACTCATGGATCTGGTAGCGAAGAACTACTTCATGAGATCCGGACCTGACGACAACAAGGTCGGGAAGGACCACCCTCGAAAACTGAACGAGAAGGTATGAAATTCGGCGTGTATTTGCTATGTGGAAGTTTCAAACTCATTCCCCGGGGTAAGCAGTACCTTTCTGCTTTATTTTGTGTCCTCAGCTTGAGCTAATGATATAGATGCGAGACAGCACCGCCGATATCCGTGCGATCGTTGACAAATAGGATCGTACCTCCTGGACGATGATCTGTAGTAAGTCATAACTCGCCCTCGACGTATTCTACGTAGATAGACTCGCCGCCCGGACTACCAGTGGTTGGTAGGTGAGTCGTCCTTCGCCTGATATTGATCCTGCTATAAATGCGTATGTAGTCAATTTAGATCACCGCCATGCGCATGCGGATACCGATAAAACTCCCTCAAATAGCTACGTCTCCACATTCCACGCTCAGACGTGGCTGCGAGTCTCTCGCCCATGTGATGCAGGTGCTCCAATCACCAGATCTTCTCGTCGTACACTCGTCCCGTTAACTGCTTCTCCTTCCCGCACGGCCCGGTGAGCGTAATCGTGAATATATATTAGCGAGGGCGGATAATCCGAGACAACCCAACCACTCAGCGCTCACTAAATTCGCGACGATGCTCCTCCTTCCCATATATATTGTACTTGCTATATCTGCTTTATCCGCGTACAGCGCGGGTACATCGTTCGTCTTAGTAGGAGATAGCACCACCGCCAACGGGTCTGTTTCTATACTTGCCCTGAAATGCTGTTCATTGACATCGGCATTAGGACAACACCCAACTCTGGCGGATGGGGCAACGGATTCTGCGCTTCGCTGGTTGAAGGCACCGCTTGCATCAACACAGCCCACAACGGCGCAACAACTGGCAGCTTCGTCGCTGACGGCTTCTGGGATGTTTCGCTCTCATTCATTCGGAGCGAGGTAGCCAAGCAGCGACGCACGCTCGTGACGATTCAATTTGGGCATAACGACCAAAAGATCGCACCCCCTGAGTCTATGGGGGCCAACATGACCGTAATGGTCGACACGATCAGGTCTCTGGGAGCGGAGCCTGTGTTGGTCACAAGCCTGACCAGACGAAGCTTCAATTCAGATGGAACGATCAATGATCAACTAGGTCCTTGGGCAGATGGTATATGGTTGGCTATGTACGACAGCAACAGCCATGCTAATATTTGTCGTGCAGAAACCATCCTGATATCCCAACAAGAACAAACTCATTTGCTAGATCTCCACGCGAAGTCTATTGAATACGTCGAAGCCATTGGGCCCGACGCCGCTCATAGATTAAACAGGCTTCCGGGTAGGTTTACCACCTCGTCACCCCTTGTATGTCCTAACATCCGTCAACCGGCTTTTAGATGATAATACACGTATTTACCACTTGCTGCCTCGTTGACTCATGACTCACTGGATTTGTTTGCAGACCTGAATGTAAATGGAACCATCGTTTTCGGCCGGTACGTCCATGAAACCCTATCCGTGTAGAACGATTTCTCATTCTTCATGTATCAGTATGGTTGCGGATTTGATGGCTGCTAGCTTCCCAGGACAACTCCCCATAGTCCCTAACCCACCCCTTACCTTCAACATCACCAACGGGATCCCATCCTTCTAATTGCTGTGTAAGACGCTGTATCGATATTATCACCTACGTGTGCAGGCCCGTTGTAATAGACAACGCAAAATCAATCACTATATCAAGTGGCACTTGCATCTACAATTACACCTGCTTTCCTGTCAACGACGCAATCTCCTTCGAACAAGTGCAAATCGAAATGTTCTAATACAAAGTCAAAGAATACATGTAGTGTAGGATAGCTAGCCTGTCTCTACGAGGTATATGATGTTGGGAATAATATGCTACATCTGAAGTCGTACCCAACTCGCCATTCTAAAGGCGGCTGACTACATGCAAATAATATAGAGAGAAGGCTATGAGAATGAGAGTTATAGAAGTATAGATCAGTGCGGTGTGTGTGTGTTCTAGAACATAATCGTGTATGAAGTCTGAGCCCAATTTGAGCTTAACAAGTCGTCAACGAAATCGGGAGGTTGGCACCGGGGTAATACCAGAATGCCACGCCGATGGTCATATAAAGACCTATAGAAGGGTTTAGCTAAAGGAATGGCCCAAGACATCGATTAAAGGTGCTTACAGATCAGGATCATGCCCTCTAGCCAATTTGACTTGCCGTCGGCCACAACATAGGACATTGTCTGAACTAAACACGTAAAGCATGATCAATCAGCACACCACCCAGAGTCACGAAGAGTAAAGTAGCCACACCAGCGATATATAGCACCTTTAACGTTTGCAACGTAAATCAGACGGCAGGGGGCAGGGAATTTCCTCAAACTTACCACGGATTCAAAGGGGTCAAATAGGAGAGACATCGGCTTTTCCATCGCCCACCCGACACAGACCATCAATCTAGTCGAAGGTCAGTCGCAGAGCGGTAATAAGACAGCCTGTACACTCACGGAATGACGAAGAGAGCAGTTTGCTAACGAAAGTTATCAGCAACACTGCTATCAAGTCGTCGGAAATATAGGAACTCACGATCGTCGAGCCAACGGCCAAATTAATGGAGAAGGCTAGTTGATCCTTAACCGATACATTGACTGCAGTGACCATTTCTACGAGATTCCCGTTATCATCTCAGGACTAATTGAACTTGAAGGGTACCTCAACGCACCTGCGACCGACGTCACAGCAGGAAGCAAGATAAGCCCAATCCACTGCTTGCTGACGGACTTGGATATTTCGTCCAAAGTCTCTACCAGACTGTCGGCCGTAACGACGACCAACTATCGCGCCACATACACGTCAGAACCTCAGGCCCATCGAAGAATACACTCACAATGGTTACGACAACAAGCGTCACAATGGTCAAGAATACACTGAGCCGAGGGACCTCGCCTTCCTTCTCGCGTTGTTCATCTTCCTGTGTTGCCTGACTGCGTTCTTCCCTCGACGTAACTTCCGCTACGGGACTCAGTATCCGCGGTCTCCATTCAGCCTCTTCGCTAACAGAGCTGTCGATGCTATCCAACGATCCAACTCTCCGTGCGTCCTTGACCGACCCATTCTCATTGACCAGCCGCACAGTAGGCTTGCCCACGCCTTCCGAGGAACACACCTTCTCGTTCAGATCCAAAGTGCTACTCCCCGCCAGCGTCGTCTCCGAACGAGACATCATCGGCGCAGAGTACATCTTGCTCGGTTTCTCAACAAGCGTGTCTTCGCGCTGGCGTATCTTCAGGGACAAGGTCGCCGTGGTGACATCCTCGCTGCTCTTCAGTTTCTCAAACGCCCGAACCGAGTCCATGTCCGATGAGAACCGACGCCGCCATGTTCCTCCAGGGCTCCGCTGCTTCAACACCATAGCCGGCCCATTGGGCATCCTGGGCGATCTTTGGGTGTTGGAAAGAGTCCCGTTATTGTATAGATGTGTGTGCGACCAAAGTTGGAAGAGGAGGTAGGATAAATAGACTGTGAACAAGTCAGCGGTCGCATCACTACAGGAACCACTAGACTACATACTGAATAGCAGAATGATTGATACCTGATAAGCAAGGATACGAGTTAGTGCACATTCGATGTTAATCAGATAATCAGCTCACTCCGTGGCTCATTTTCAATATCCCACGTCGTTCATCTGGCGAAGCTTCCGACCCGGCATGGAGGGAGAAATGGTAGGCTGTGGGTAGGATCACAGCCCCGACGCTGATGCTCAGCAAAGACGAATTGATACCAGTGGCGGCTAGAGAAATGACGTTGTTGAGATCATACTCCAAGGCGAGTCCTTCTACGTACTTGAATCGAAGTCCTGCTCCGAGAAACGCAGACCGCCAGCGAAGAAACACATCCCAAGGACCAGGACTAGATCATTATCAGAACCAGACAAGCTGAAATCAGCGGAAGGACGAACGCATTTTGCTTAGCATCGAACCAAGAACTGTATATAACAACCGTCATGCTCAGTAGACCTCAAACATTTACAGGACATACGTGCGGACTGGACAACTTTCAATTCACATCGTCGAAGGGCGCTAAACTGCAGTACGTCAACGGACTGAAATAGAACCTCAATCAAAGCACTCACAGCCACAACAATTTCGACGCTGATATAAATATGACCATTAGCCCGAGTACGCTATAAATAAAAGCGGCGTCTCACAGATTACCCTGAAGAAGAAGCGTGATCGATGATGTTTGAATACAACGCCCAAAAATTTACTGTGCGCTAGAAGATGAACGCACCATGGTAGCGTTGATAAGGCCTGTCCTGGAGCTGCCCAAACGTAATGAGAGCTCCATCGTAGTGAGTTCGTGTAGCTACAGCGGCTTTGGTGAGTATGTGCGTTGAACGAGCAGCAGAGCCACAATACCTTGACGAGCGGGATCAACCCGAGAATGCAGCCTACGCGATGTCGGCCGCAGTAATGCTGAACATTGGGGAGTACTCACAGGCAAACACAACGCTCGCCCACTCTGGTACAGCCCAGCCGATAACCCACTGGGATACGTGCGCAGTCAATACCCTCCAAAAGCTTCTATCTGTGCGAATAACCATACCGCCACGGGTAGAAAAAGCAACAGAACGTTGAGCCCTTTATGCAGAGTCAAATTCCACCGTTCAATGTTCCAGTCAAACAAACGTACATGATCCCAATACTAGAAGCTTCCAGCCCAACAGGTGCCTTCGCATTCCACGGCGGGGCGATTTTGAGCGCGTCGAGGGCGTGTCTCGTCGCTGCGGATGGAATAAAGGCAGATCGCCGTTGGTTGAAGCTGCAACTAGCCCGCCGGTGGAGTCTGTAGAAGTAGAATCAGGGATGGTTCTTGGCGCGTGTTGATCTGAGTGCATTGTAGAGAGCCAAGAGAGTTCTGGATGACAAAAGAGCGAGAGTGAACACTGGATGAAATGAGAGAACGGTCACCAAGCTGTGACACCGACTAGGCGACGTGTAACGTGCAGCTTGTACTAGCGGAATGGTGATCTTGCCGTCCGTGAGCCGAGTGACATTCAACACTATGTCTAAATATGGAAATTTTATTTCTCCATTTGGTCACAGTATTCGCTTCAGAATTTGAAGTGAAACCCTAGCAAAACAAAGGATTTAGCCACCCTTGGATACGGCTACCGCAAGTCTCAAGATGGCAGAGCATTTAGAATATCCGGATGAAAAAGGCGGTGGAAACTGGAAAAGTCGGAAGACAAGGGTTCATAGTTCAAACATGAGAAACTTGGCAAAAAAAAAATCATTGAATCAAGTTTTGATGGTACCGCAGCATTTAGCGCGGGCATGCCTTTTTACGCGCCGAAGCTGTGATAACGGCAGGTGATGCTAGAGATGCTTCGATACTAGACTCTCATAAGGTGGAAGGATGTTTCCAGGAAGAAATTACATTCAAGCCCTACTGCTCGGTGCGCATTAATTGGCGCAATCAAGGCCTTCGTAACATGAAGACCGCAATGTATCCCGCGGGGCGCTGGCAAAAGCTTGCGCTTGTTCAACTTACAATTACAGTAACTCCTCAGGCCTCAGGAGTCAGAAAGTGTATGTTCTGGAGTCTGCCGCCGCCGCTATCAGAAGGCCTATATTAGTGGAGAATCACTTATGGGAGCTGTTATACCATTCTATGTCGAAGCAGAACTCTCCTCATGGGCTGCAGATATTTCACGATTACGCTCACCGGGTCGTGCGGCAAGTAGAAGCAGTCAACGGGACGAATGTACGACGAGAAGATCTGGTGATTGGAGCACCTGCATCACACGGGCGAGAGACTCACAGCCACGTCTGAGCGTGGAATGTGGAGACGTAGCTATTCGAGGGAGTTTTATCGGTATCCGCATGCGCAGGGCGGTGATCTAAATTAACTACCTACGCATTTATAGCAGGATCAGGATCAGGCGAAGAACGACTCACCTACCAGCCACTGGTACCCGGGCGGCGAGTCTATCTACGTAGAATACGTTGAGGGCGAGTTATGACTTACTACAGATCATCGTCCAGAAGATACGACCCTATTTGTTCCTTCATTTCCTCCCTATTCATCTTCCTTACTTCTATTATGTCCGTCCCCACATCGTCTATCAAGGAGTCCGCTGCACCGTGAGTATTGCTTTGCATGCTCGCACGAGACTGGACCCATACGGGGAGGGGGATGGGGACGTCGGACGTGAGATCGTCGTGACTTTTGACTGAACGATTGACACTACGACTGTTCCGACCAGTTAAACTCGTATGACAAGCGTAGCAAAGCGAGGACGCGAGTGATATTCGATCAGCGCCCTCTTCGTGGTTGGAGTATGATAGAATTGATATCTGAGACTTCCACTGCTGGGCCCCGAACTGTGTAGGTCTGCGAAGAATGTTAACAAAATAGTCTATATTCCATGGGCTGGAATATTTTCAACCTCTGGCACAGTGCGCAAACGCCGGTCGCTTTCTCCTTAGGGGCGAGCTTAGAGCAAGTCCTTGCAATGGTGGAGACAGTTGAGGGGTAGTCAGTCTCGAGGCCGATGATAAAATCTACAGCAGTCAAGATTTGGTAGGAGGGAATCAAGCGAATGGCAAACCTTTTGTCAAGGAACCGATCCCTTGCCTTGCACCTGGGATTGGCGTCTCTCCAACCACCGTCAAGTTGTTCCACCAAGCCCAAGCAGTACACTCTTTCATGATAAGATCTCGCAGCGGCCGAATCACTCGTATGGTCTTTCCCGCGCTAGCATGCCATTCCTCGTCCACCTCTTCGCGCACAGAGAAACCGCCTCCCTGAGCGATTCCTGAGATCAGGTTTATCGAGAGGGAGGTGAGGGATGTTCCAAGAAGGAGGTGAGATGATTGAGTGGATCTCGCTGAATAGAGGAGGAGGAGTCTGATTAAGGCTTGTACACTACTCAAGAGAGCCGTTTGAGTAGGCATTGCTGAGAGGTAAGCACGCAGACGATCGAGGGGGGTAGAGAAAGTTGAAGTCGGTATGTCGCAGAGTAGAAGATCTGCGGAAAATATTAAAGACGGATGTGGAGAAATATATGAGTGAGACGTACCTTCTTGTGCGTTGTCTCCTCCTGGCTTGAATCCAAGATCAGACTCCAGAGGGACCCCACCAACCCGATTCCACCAAGAGGGATCAAAAGCATCTTCGAGCTTCAATGGCACGAACTCAAACACGTAATAGCTTTCAACGATCGCACGAATATCGGCGGTGCTGTCTCGCATCTATATCATTAGCTCCAGCTGAGCACCCAAAATAAAACAGAAAGGTACTGCTTACCCCGGGGAATGCGTTTGAAATTTCCACATAGCAGACAGACGCCGAATTCCATACCTTCTCGTTCAGTTTTCGTGGATGATCCTTCCCGCCCTTGTTGTCGTCAGGTCCGGATCTCATGAAGTAGTTCTTCGCTACCAGATCCAGGAGTACTGTCGACCCCAAGCCTCCGGATAGCCCTATAGTCAGATTTCCAGCAGCCTTCAGAGATTTTTGACGGGGACCATGAAGCTTTTCGTTGATAGATGGCTGCAGGATCTTTCGAAATTTAGTGTTGACGAGTGGTAGGAAACACTCCCTGGATAGAGCAGTATGTGTGCGTTATTGATTTAATCAACGGCTGAGCCCACCTGCAGTACACGACATGTCGTATTACAATGTTCCCGTTCCGTGCTTTGCACTTTACACACTCCTTGGAATGGTCGAACTTGGGACGACCTGAGTACTAAGAAATTGAGGAGCAGCCAGACAGATTGATTGATACACACGAGTCATCAACGCGTCGCTTTCAGCAGCAGGGTTACCACACGAGGCCATGGCAGTCTACGAAGTGAAGTTGGAGCGAGTTCAATGACTCGAAGACTTAGAATTTGAAACACTGTCCATAGGCCCCTGCCGATCACGTGGGGTCACAGAGACGGGCGCTTAGTGCCATAGAGTCTGCAATGAATGATAACCAAGTCCCGGTCAACCATGACTGGTATTTCAGCAATCAGCGCGGGTACGTCCTCTTTACGCGTCTGAAGCTGTCTTAAAGGTATGCTCTAGCTCTTGATACTAGGCATGCTTCGATACTAGACTCTCATAAGGTAGTTAAAGGCAGTTTCCAGAAAGAAAACACAATGCTTGCGCCTTAATTGGCACCGCCAAAGCCTGCGCAACATGAATGCTGCAATATATGTATGCCTCTTGGCACTGACAGAAGCTTGAGCTTGTCGTGATTTAACCTACAGTCAAAGGGGCCCTTCAGGAGCCAGAAAGTGTATGTTCTAGAGTCTGCCGCCGCCGCTATCAGAAGTCCTGCGTTATTGGAGATTCACCTACGGAGCTGCTATGCCATTCTATGTCGAAGTAGAACTAACCTCATGGTCTACAGAAGCTCTCTACACATGCAGCACGCCCATTTAACTTCCAGCCAAGTCCTAGGACTCATACAAGCACATTCTCCGAGCGTTGGTCAGTTTCTGAACATCCATGTGGTTATCGGTTATGTTTCTTCCCCGTTGTCCGGACAGAGGTAGCGAGGAGATGCCTGTCGTTAAGACGATATCGGGGCCAGCTTCCAACCAATGCGCACATCGTCCAGGGCTTCTCTCATCATCGGATGATAGACTATGTTCTAGAAATAAGCAACTCTTTATCTAAAGTTATATTGGAGTGGGCCTTCGAACAATGCCGAGACGCGAAGCAACGACACTAGAAACCATCAGACACCGCGTTGCACGGGTTCCGGCCGTACAAGGCGATAGAAGTGCAAGATATGGACAGGTCCTCGGTTCGGAGAGGTAAAGGATGTTGGTGCCGAAGTCATCGAACAATGGGTCGAGCATCAATAGAAAATACTATTGAGGACTTGGGCAGAGAAAGAGATATAAAGCGATGGATTATTGAGCAAGTTTGGCAAGCCACTCCTCCTCCTCCTCCTCCCCCTCTCCTCCCTCTCCCGATCACAAAACAATGGTTCAATTCACTCGTTGTCTCCTCGCCGCCGCCGCTTTTTGCGCGATTCCTTCAACGCTCGCAGGCCGGACGATGAAGCGAGTTCCCAATCGCAAGCACACCGACATCAACTTAGTTCTCAATACCACCGTACACGCCAGCCCCGCCAAAGCAAACACCGCTTCGAGCCTAACGCCAAACGGGATCAAGGCGGGGCTCTCTGCCGGCGATGCCTTCGCTCAGCTCAAAGACCACATCGGATGGTGGTACGACTGGTAAGCAGCTACCCAGTCCAAACTACAGGCTCCAGCGCGGTACCCAGGAACTAATCTCCATCGTCTAGGTCGCCCATGCCACGCAAGGCTGGCTCTCCCATCGGTGTGCCCATGCTATGGGGCGACGGCACGGCAGACGCCCAAGACGCCAAACGATACGCCCAATTCCAAAAGCTCCCCTCACCACCGCCCTACGTACTTGGTTTCGAGGAACCTGACTGTGAGGGGAACGGCTCAGCTGGAATGTCGGTAGACAACGGCGTTTACCAGTGGGAGAAGATGATCGCGCCTTTGAAGGCCTCGGGCACCAAACTCGGAAGTCCCGCGATGTGCAGTGAGTACTTCAGGATGCGTTCCTTGATCGTGAAGGGGAGTGACTGATGGATGATTGGTGGTAGAGCAAGCAGATGAGACGTGGCTGGCGCAATTCAACAAGAAGGTCAAGACGCCTTGGGATTTCACCGCGATCCACATTAACAAGGACAACATGGATGGCGTCAAGAAGGATCTTGTAAGCCTCTCACCTAGTACTACTCCGCGACTCGAAATACTCATCAACGCGTTCCGATTTAGGACCATTACTGGAATACCTACAAGAAACCAATTTGGGTCACCGAATTCGCCTGCGTCAATGGTGTGCTCCTTTATTCCTGCCTTTGGATCATTGATCTCTCATATTGACTTGACTTTGCAGACCACAATACCTTCACACCATGCACCGATCAGGGCAAGATCAACACCTTCATAAACCAAATCGTCGACCTTCTCCAGAACGACTCCAGAGTCGTCGCATACGCGTACAGCAATGGCCTGGGACTCGGAAACGTTTGGCCTATGTGGAGAAACGGTCGACTAAGGTTCGTATGCCCCTTGCTTCTAGTCTATAGGGCCTTCATCTAATCATTTGATAATGAACTCTAGTCCATCTGGGCAGACGTACCTCGACGCCATCCGCAAATACCATTAGACCCATTCGTTAAAAATCAAAACTAGCAACGCCGTCGAGCAGATATACTTGGATCCCAATCATAGAAATCCCAATCATAGAAGAGAACTCACTTCGGCTGGACCGATACCCGCCATGACCTGCATAGAGTGTATTGTTTCGCGTTCCTCGTAGATGTAACTTTGTTGATGTATTGACGCTTTGTACTTCGACTTGTTTTGTACGATCAATAGATATCATGGTCCCGCACCAAGAATGGTCGTCAGCTAAGTATCTTAGTGCTATATCGGTATAGTCAGGGACTTCACATGCTTGAGAAATATCGAAGAGAGCTTACCGGAGATTCATGACCTGCAAAGATTGTACCGGCACAGCCATTATTAACTCATTCAGTTGTGTACACACGATAGACATTAGTAGATTGCAAGGGCTCGTTTAGCAAAGGTGGTCGTAAGCTTGGAGTATTTAGTAAACGTAAGGTATAATGCGATAGGGGACCATCTTCTTGTACTTCTCCCAGTCTTCGCCGTATCTACGATGATGACCTTTATCAGCGAGAGATACGGAGGAAATGAGGTAAACGCACTTCTTTTCGCAGTTCTCGTCGTCTCTTCGCTGCCTGTGGATGAGGAGGACGGAGAAGTAGATGACATAGAAGTAGGTGATTGGTGTGTTGAACTCGGTAGGTAGAGACCATGCGAGGGCCATGAGGACGTCACCGCTGGAGAACAGATCAGTTATGTAGGTGAAAGACAAGCAGACAGGGCGCACAGGTAGTTTGGGTGTCTCGAGCGACCCCACCAGCCCGATGTGAGCAATTTAGAACCACTCTTCGTAGTGAAGAACTTCAAGTCTAATCCAAAAGACCTCCGTTAATTCACCCAGCGTTTCGTTTGAATGATATCACTTACTCTTAGGATTCTTCCCATTCCTGAAATCATTCTTCTCGCCGTTCGAATCTCTGAAAATGTAATAACCAGTGAGGTTGACGATCAAAATCAGAGCGACTTTGACTGGGCCAAGTTCCACGTGGTTGAACGCGAGGTAACGGGCTTGCAGGGAATAGACAAAGGGGACCCAAGCAAGGTCGCCGACGGACAGCATGAAGCCGAAACCATCAGTGGTGATGTCCATTGTGGTGAAGATGGCAGTCTGAAGACGAGCCATAAATTATCAACACGAAAGAACATGAGGAGCTGACACGAACCTCGTTATACAACGCATCTGCGACATACCAAATCTGGAACGCCAGAACGAGCCACATGGAGTCGGTGATCTTGTCAAGGCCACCACGACGCGTAGCCTGCTCGCAAGCCATGCCGACGTCAATTAGCGCCCACAAAATCAGTCCAGGGCGAAGCTCATTGAAAGACTTGATGTCGAAGGAGCCGATGGAAGGGTTCAATTCACGTCCAATGAAGAACTAACGCGAGAGTGTCAGAATGTAATCTTCAAACGTTAGAAAGGGACATACATCATAGATGAAATTACCAGAATTTCCACCGAGGGCCAATAATTTCCCTGCCTTAAAAGACGCGACGTAGACGTAAAGGGCCTGGAATACGGACATAGCGATAGAGGCAGTCACGAATCCGAGCCATTTATCGTAGAAGAAAGTGAAGGATTGGGGTCCATAGCGAATGATGATACCCGAGGTAACACCCATTGCGCATAGGAAAGTAGCAAAGGCTGCATGCACGCCACTTCAGCCAGATCACGACGCGTAAAACAGCGCAAACTGACCATTGATTTTGTATTGCTTCTTCTGTCCGTTTCGCATCACCACGCCGTCGACTTTGTCTCCTGGCAGAACGGCCCATGTCACGACGCAAAACGCGTACCAAGCGAGGTAAATGAGAGCAGCTTCAGTGTCCCAAAGTCCCTTCCACCACTCGGGGTTGGACAGGGAGCTAGAAATTATTGGTGACCATTGGGAGAAGTTTGGCGGTGGGCACCCTCCAGATGCCTCAGAGCATCCAAAGTAAAGCGCGTAAGTCGTGATTGGAACCGCGAGGGTGATAAATAGCGCTCCTGGAGGCCCCAGAAATTCGTAGGAGGTCGTTTTCGGGTTGAGGTCCTTGGACATCGTGGTGGTAGCAAAGAAACCGTCGTCGTACGACTTTGACTACCGTGTATGGACAATATCCAGATATTCACACACAGTCGCGCGTGCACCACAGTGCAGGCTGTGGCATGCATACTACCAAATCAAAGAATCTCCATTTATTTATCACTGGGATCATTCAATCTTCTTCCAGGCTGAATGTCGCCATCAGCGTAAGAATTCCAGTTGTTTTGAAATATAAAGGGTCTAACATTCCCAAATCGCATCCCCCTTGTCCCTCTTCTCTTTAACCTTTCCTTTACCTCATGAGTTTTTCAAGACCAGTATCATGACACTCGCTCAACGACTTGACGAACTTGCTGTAGCCAACGCTGAGGGCCGTCTCAGGTAATGAGCACAATTAAGAAACTCCTTCTCAGGCAAACCTTGATTGACCACGAATCCTTGTATTAGCGACGATGAATATCGACTTCTACGTCAGAATCTATTTGAACGCTTTGGCAGCGGTGCTGTCGTTCCCGGGGAACCACCTGTAGTACCGATTGGAGGGCAGACAAAGCATATCAAAGGAGGTGAGTCCATGATCAAGGCGCCACCAGTAGCCTAGCCGAGGCGGGGGATTCACGGGGTGGATCCCATATGGCGCTGTGCGCTTCTACGGGAAAGATTCTGACCGTGCTGCTGCAGCGTCGGTCTCGTCCTCAACGCAACCGAAGACGCAACCCAGGACACAGTCCGTCCACGTCGAATCCGCTCATATCTCCCTTATCTCCCCCACAAAGAAAAGGCCGTCGGGGGTCACTAATTTTATCCGTATTGCGACGGGGAAAGCAGACCCAATATCCCATCAAACGTCTCCCCATGATCCCAGTAGCGGGGCGGCAGCGAATCAGCCCAAGCGGAACCTAGTTTCGCGAATTCTTTTGCGGAAGGGAAGTAAACAACTTGCCGTGCGGACAGACCTTCCTGTACATGCCTCTCAGAGCCATCCGTCGTCGCCAGTTAAGCTTGGAAACCCACTCGGTTCGTCTTCCTCCACGAAGATCAACTCCCTAGTCCCACCATCACCAGGCCGCGGGTATCCCCGTCGCCATAGTCCCGCTGGCACTCCACCACTTTCACCGTCATCAAGCCATCACATACTGCCTTTAGATGTCTACAACGACAACAATTTAATCACCAGCAAAGATATCCAACAGGAGATCGCTCATGTCGAAGTCGAATACAAGAGCTTGCTGGATGCGTTCAACGGGCTGGAGATGACGACCCTTGTTCGAACGCAAGTACAGGAACTGCGGAGGTTGCCAGTGCAGACACCTACGTCTCCGTTAGCATTAATGGCTGGTCATGATTGGAGGGACTACTCACAGGCCGCACCTTCGACGTCCACTCTCCCCGTCGCTGATAGTGGCGACCACGCTTCTATACGATCTACCTCTTCCAGGAAGAGCTCTCGTTCTTCGTCTTCCGGGAATTTGTTTGGCCGCGGGAAACAGCATTCTGGGACGCCGCAGCGGGTATCGAGCCCGCTGTCCCCCCTCAAACGCGCCGCATCTACGAAGAAAAGCTCGACATCAAGCCTATCGCTTTCGTCGCAAGGCACACCTCAGAGCTCTTCGTCTATGCCCGCACGGCTACACACCAACGGCGGGACTTTGCATCCGGGCATGCATGGGACCTTCAAGCCCTCAAGAAGTGCTAACCACCTGCCTCTCAGTGCGCTCCATGAACACCCTTCACGGACTTCGCAGGATGTAATAGACCTGGCGGACCCAGAACATACACCACGACCAACATCAACCAGCGAGCTCGAAGATGTACGACACCGCAAAGCAGAGTTGATGCAGCGGTACGAAGCCCGTCTGGAATACCTTCGTGCTCGGTTGAAGAGCGCTTTGCTCCACGAGAAACTTTTACGCAAATAATGCGTTAATAATGACTGAGAGACGTTGTCCTTTCACTTAAGAACCATTTGTTAATCTTCTTGATGTCTTCTTGGGGTTCGTACTACAACGGTCGGTTGTGCTAACTCCTGGCGCCCTCCTTGAATTATTCGCTTGAGCTACTCTATTTCGTTCTGGATAATCGTTATTACCTATTGCTCATCGTAATCTATCGTCCGTATGTTCTATTCTTTTGCTTCTCTGTAACATGTACGCTGTCTCAAATGCTTCCGCTCGTTCTTGGTACCTTACTATGTCATACATTTCAAAGGTCAGACTTTCGATAATGAATAGCGAGTTTGTGTCCAGGTGGGACATACCACCCTAAGGTGCATATGATGAGTTACACTGACAGCAATGGTATTTACTGGATCAAAATCATCCAGGCGAGGATAAAGTAGAAAAGCCTTTGCCCGAACGCTGTTAGTTCCTTGCATTGGATGTCAGAATATAAGGAACACGCACAGAAGAGGATAAACAGCGAGCAAGATGCGCTGCTGTTCTATTTTCGTGCCGTCCAAGAAGTTGACGGAAGCTAATGATTGACGCGTGCGTCGTGAGTACGATCTTCAAATGACATGATCCTACTACGCACCCCATATACACCAAGCCCAAGCAATAAGGGCGACAGGCGCTCTGACGTAGATCGGGCGCACGAAACACGCGATGAGGGCAGCGATATCGAGGGGTGCGATGCAGTAGCCGAGTACACACAGTCCCTGGAAAAAAGACCTACAGGAAATGGTGTTAGTGGGGGCGAGGCTTAGTAGCGAAGGGGATATTCACACTCGGCCACCGAGGAGCTAGGATACGGGAAGATAAATCAACCAGTAACTTGACATGAAGGGGTAGCCGTACCTTGGCTTGGATGGTGACAACTAATGCACCAATTGAACATATAGCGATTACGCTTGTGAAGACACCGAGAGATTGGGAAGCAGGGGCCTGAGAGTGTGTCAGTCGCACCAAGTGCGTCATTTCAGGGCCTTGCACTGCTCACATTGATGCTTAGCATAATTCCGAGCATGAGGCAGAGAATAAGAGGCCCCCAGAGATCCCAGTCCCTGTTCAAGGTTGCTGAGCTTTCGGCGCTGAATCACAGTGGTAAAGTAAAGCTCTTACCTGAGAACTTCACGACCAGTGGCTTTCCTAGGATAGAGGACCTGCACTATTTTCGAGTAGACCGACATCAAGTCGCGTGCCTGCAAGCAATTAGTACCTGCGCAGTCACTTTTAGTATGTTATCAACATACGATAGTGGTGGAAACGGGTTCGTCCAGCGTATCCATCCCAGTATATCTACAGGCCAAAGCATCAGCATCCTCGGCAGTTCCATTCCAAATACTGCGAAGCGAGTATACCGCGTCTCGACTTGAACACCGCCCACTGTTCGTCTGTTTGGTCTCGGGGCTCCGGCAGGTGTGCTTCCTATATTCCCAGACAGCATCGGACTTGCCATGCCACCATTACCAGACGGTTCCGCTAGCTGTTCGGGCTCTCTTGATCTGCCTTTCCCTTTGTCAGGCTGAGGAGACTGCGGTAAGCCAGGATGCGTGAAACCCGGGATGTTCTCCTCATCCGAGTCGTCGTCGTCGTCTGAGGAGGATGTTCAGTATCATTTCCCCCAAATTCCCTTTGACTTTACCAGCTTGAATAAACTGCGAGTTCGCTGTGAGGGGCGTCTTCGCCGGGTCCATGGTCAACGTATGGGTTTTGACTTGCCACGCTTCACCAGGGCGAACGCCGTCACGTCGCCAATGCTAGCTTACGTAACAGATCATTGAATGCCCGTTTTGGCAGGCGTACGCGTCTTCAAGTCCACTTCCACCATCCCACCGCGAAATCTCATATAATGGTGAGCAAGGATCGCTTCAAATAGCTATGGGTGTCTGATACGTTACATAGGGAAACACACCATCAGGACTGGGCCAGGGAGCTCCTGGCGGCAACCAGGGAGACAAGAAGGATAAAGACCAGAAAGACCAACCACAGAAGAAGAAGTGGGAACCACCCCTCCCCACTCGCGTCGGGAAGAAGAAGAGAAAAGGGCCTGCCGCAGCATCGAAACTCCCCGCCGTCTTCCCCACGACGCGGTGCCGATTGAAACTACTCAAGTCGGAGCGGATTAAAGATTATCTCCTGTTAGAGGAAGAGTTTGTCCAAAACCAAGAAAGGTTGAAGCCCGAAGGAACGAGGGAGGAGAAGAACGAGCAGGACAGGTCGAAGGTGGATGATTTGCGTGGAAGTCCGATGGCAGTGGGAACTCTGGAGGAGATCATCGACGACGACCATGCTATTATCAGCACAGCGTCTGGCCCGGAGTACTATGTCTCGATAATGTCATACGTCGACAAGGACCTGCTAGAGCCCGGTTGCCAAGTACTTCTCCATCACAAGACGCAAGGGATCGTTGGTGTCTTACAAGACGATGCCGACCCACTGGTGAGCATTATGAAGCTCGACAAGGCGCCGACGGAGAGCTATGCAGACATTGGTGGTTTGGAGACTCAGATACAGGAAATCAAGGTTCGTGCCTCCTTTTCTCTACGCATTTACTTGCTAATTTAATATTTAGGAATCTGTTGAATTACCTCTCACCCACCCCGAACTTTATGAGGAAATGGGCATCAGGCCTCCAAAAGGTGTTATTCTGTACGGTGTTCCTGGTACCGGGAAGACGCTTCTCGCCAAGGCCGTCGCGAACCAAACCTCTGCCACCTTCCTTCGCGTCGTTGGGTCGGAACTTATTCAGAAGTACCTCGGTGACGGTCCTAAACTTGTCCGTGAACTCTTCCGAGTGGCTGAAGAGCACGCGCCAAGTATCGTCTTCATCGACGAGATTGACGCTATTGGAACGAAACGGTAAGAATACTGAACGCAAATATGTGTTTCCTTTAACTAATGGGACTTTAGTTACGACTCAACATCTGGTGGTGAACGCGAAATTCAACGAACTATGTTGGAGCTCCTCAATCAACTAGACGGATTCGATACTCGGGGTGACGTCAAAGTCATCATGGCCACGAACAGGATAGAATCGTTGGACCCCGCTCTCATTCGACCTGGTCGAATAGATCGTAAGATAGAGTTCCCTCTTCCTGATGTGAAGACGAAACGTCACATCTTCCGGTGGGTTTATTCGTTTGCACCCCCTTCCGGCCTTGGCTCATGGTAACTTGTAGATTACATACATCACGGATGAGTCTGAGCGAAGACGTCGACCTTGAAGAGTTTGTTATGATGAAGGATGACTTGTCGGGTGCTGATATTAAGGCCGTCTGCACGGAAGCCGGATTGCTTGCACTGAGAGAGCGGCGTATGCGGGTGACAAAGGCAGACTTCACTTCCGCTCGAGAGAAGGTTAGTACCCCGCATTCTCCCCGCACCCCACTCGCTGACTTGGCATGCCCAGGTACTCTATCGGAAGAACGAGGGTACTCCGGAGGGATTGTACCTTTGATCGAGCTGTCCCGCTCCACTTTGTCTCTCCTTCGTTAACACTTCTAATAAACATTTTATAATCGGCACGCCCCGGGACGGTTTAGTACGTGATTCAGCACGGTTGTGTCTTCTTGCGGTGTCGCAAACAGCCTCGTATGAATGCTCCGGATGCTCCAGTTGCCGGAGTCGCGATAGACCAAGAGCCGACTGATACTGCAACATCCTCTACACTGTAGCTTACAACCTCCAGGTAGCGGCTTTGAAGGTATTCGGACTGAATGTGAGATCTTGAGGGAGCGGAAGTGCGTACAGGAACGCATTCCGTTTCCGAGCTCCCTGACATCCAGAAGCCTTTTAGCGCCTAGTATACACCTCCGCATGTGATTGTCTGCGTAGAGCGTCATGAGCGCTAAAACATACCATTTCCAGACGCGACTTGGTAGCAGACGGTATAAGTATGAAGCTTGCCTCCTGCCATCAATCTTCCCGCTACACCCCCTCCATCACACTATCATGGGCCGATCCATAGAAAGCGCAGCCTCCGACAACACGCTGAGTGTTCGTGACAATCGTACTGGGAAGACTTACACCATCCCGTAAGCCAAGATTTCGTGGTTGTGTTTGCTATGAACGAAGTATTGATGGTTGGGGGGGCGCAGAATCGAGGATAACAGCATCTCTGCGACCGCATTCAAGGCCATATCTGCACCGAAGGCCAAGGGCGAAAGAGAGGAGAACGAGACTGAGAAAGGACTGCGCGTTCAGGACAAGGGGTTCTTGAACACAGCGGTGCTGCGAAGCAAGATCACATACATTGATGGCGACGCAGGAGGTGAGTGTCTGCGCCACTTCGTCCGGCCTACGCACACGCTGACGGCGTCCTTATAGTCCTGCGCTACAGGTGAAATGAATGTTCCTACGTTATTGAAACAATGAGTTGAAATCAGATGAAGGGGTTATCCTATTGAACAGTTGGCTCTGCATTCTTCTCACCTTGAAACTGGTAGGTCCTCATTGAGTCGGTGTCCTCCTACATTGGAAACTGAGGCCCCTGCTATAGCATATCTCTTGATTTACGGGTCGCTACCGACGTCTGCGCAATACAAAGTCTTCCAGGATGAAGTCATGCATCATAGTGTCGTGCACGCAGACGCTGAGCAGTTCTTCCGATCGTTCAGGTATGAGTGTGAAGAGTTGCATCAATACAACCGCCAATATTTAATATCGATCGTAGATACGATGCCCACCCTATGGCCATCCTGACCAGCGCATTGGCATACCTTGGATCATACTATAGCGAAGCAAACCCTTCCCTGCAAGGTATCTTGACGTTCTTCTGTGATGTCGAGTGATCGCATTAATGCGATTCGTCGTAGGCCAAACTTTGTTCACAAAGGGCGACGCAGCTTCGCTAGCGATCATTGACAAGCAGATCTACAGGCTAATCGGCAAAGCTACAACATTAGCGGCGTGCGTTCCTTCTGATGCTCGTATACTTACAACTTTCATGACGCTTTTGAATAGAATGGCTTACCGAGTTCGACAAGGTCGAGACTTTGTTACGCCGCCAACAGGTCTTAGCTACACCGGATCGTAAGCCTCAGACGTTTTACCACGCTTGTGTTGCCAACAGAAGTAATAGGTTCCTTTACCAAATGGATCACCTCGGTGAAACTGACTACAAACCGAATCCCGTGCTAGAGAAGGCTTTGGATGTCCTATTCCTTATCCATGCGGACCATGAGCTTAATGCATCAGCAACTACAGTGCTGCAAACAGGCAGCTCTCTAGTCGATCCATATTCAGCTGTGGCGTAAGTACTCTCACAATGGTTACCCACAATATGACGCTCATCACAGATAATTGTAGCGCTGGTTGTGCATCCTTGTAGTAAGTGTCAAAGCTATCGAACAGTTAACTCCAACTTATTCACTCACACTGTCAGCGGACCGCTACATGGTATATACTTGGAGATATATTTACTTCGTTCTACATATAACTAACTACTCCGTATAGGTGGTGCCAACGAAGCCGTTATTCGAATGTTGATCTCGATCGGAAGGTAAGCATCTACCTGGCGCCGGCCAAATTTTGAAGAGTGTTAACTATTCTTTACATAGACCGGAAAATGTTCCGGCATTCATCGAGGCAGTAAAGAAACGGGAGAAGGTACTCTCTGGATTTGGTCACCGGTGGGTTCATTACGCCATTTATAATTCCTTGCTAGCGCTGATTGTCTTCTTTAGCGTGTATAAGACAGTATGCAGCCTTCTTGACTCCTGCGTGAACGGATCTGATGTTAGTCGGGCTAGTCGGATCCCCGATCCTTCATCGTGCGTAAAATGGCAGACGAGGTTTTCAAAGTGTCAGTGTTTTTTGCCTCGATTTTTGGGGCGGATAATCTGAATAAGCCCAAAAATACCGCAGTACTGGTAAGGACGAGTTGCTGGAAACAGCGATGGCCCTCCACGAGGCCGCGATGAAGGACGAGTACTTCGTCAAACGGAAACTGGCTCCGAACGTCGACTTCTGGTACGCATGTCATTTAGTTCCGCCGCTTCCATTAACTGAGAGATGTATGGTGTGCCTTCTATAGGAGGTGAGAATACTTGCGTCACTGACATACTGTGCGAATGCTCATGCAAACCTTACCAGTGGTCTGATCTACCGCGCAATGGGTCAGTCAAGGTGCTTCTGTAGCCCTTGGGAATCGCACTGAGACTATGTCACGTTAGGTTTCCCCTTGGATTTCTTCCCGGTCCTATTTGCCGTGCCTCGCGTTGTCGGATGGCTGGCGCATTGGCGTCAGGTAAGTCATGTTTTGTGTGGGATTGTTAGAGACTGATGCCCTGAGCGTCTGCTAGATGATGCTGCAAGACGGGGGTGTAAAAATCTGGCGACCCCGACAGGTAAGCAACGTGCTGGGGTAGTAAAAACGCGAAGACAGACACGCTGAAACCTTCCGGCAGATTTATGTTGGTGCTCCGAAGCGGGATTATGTGGCCATGGAACAACGTGTCCCCGTGGAAGGATTGAGAGAAACGCCTTCGGCCGTTGCGCATTCTGGGTACGTTCTATTTCATGGGCCTCGTCTGGAACCATGGGGAGGTGACCATGGTGACATTTTTGCAGGATATCGAAACGGACCATGCTTGCGTCGTTCAAAGGCAAAGCCAAGCTGTAAATTATTTCTTTGTCGTCGGAAGGCTGTGTTAATAATATTGTCGGAATTGCATCCAACGTTGCAACGGGCCGATTGATGTGATTCTGATGGTGTTGCTATGTGTTGCCATTGTGCTCTTGGGGTATTTGGTTGTGTTTGGCAACACCCATGCGGTTGCCTTGTGCGGTTTGTGCTTGTGTTTCTCTCATCTCTCTTTTCAACTCCCTTCATCTCGCCGTCTCCGACCTTTTTCCCTCGTTAACCCCCCACCTGTACACGAAATGTTCAACACACTCATTACCGTTTCCCTCCTCGCCACCCTCTCCATCCAAGGCGTTTTCGCCGATTTTGCCGTCTCCCAGCCAGAGTTCACCCAGGTGGGCACGCTCTATTTTTGATCTATGACGATAACAAGGATTTAACCTTTCACTCCCCCCAGTGTCAAGAGGCGAAGTTCAGCTGGCAAAAGACGAAGGGGCCCTACAACATCCTCATCACCAAGGCCTCTGACCCATGCGGCGACGCACTGTGAGTATTGGCCTCGCAATGTTCATTTTTTGTGTCACTGACTGAGGGGACGCGAATAGTGCCGACCTTGGGGATTTCGATAGCACTACTGGCTCATGGAAGGTTGCTCTCCCAGCTGGAAGCAAAGTACAGCTGTCCATCGAAGACGCGGACGGTGAAGAGGCCTGGACGGACACTGTAAGCCGGATTTTTTTCACCTTGTGAGAAATGCTTGGCTCAATAATTTTGAAAAGATCACGGTCAAGGGTAGTGATGACGCGTCCTGTGTTCCCCCCGCCCTCCTTGCCCAGGGCTCCTCATCTGCCGTGTCCTCGGGCGCTGCTTCCACAAGCACTGGTTCATCATCGGTCCCAGCTATCGCAGTAGACGGCACAACGTATGTCTGATACGCTAAACTTTATCCACGTACCTAACCTCTTGGATAGTCTTGTTGTTCCAGCTGCCACCCAAACCACCGTCGCCACGTCTTCAGTTGCACCCACCCCCGTCGGTGCGGCGAACGCTGGTTCGGATCCCTTCTCCAAGGCAGCCGAAAACTCTGCTTCGGCATTCCACACAACGAGCATTTCCGCGATGGTGGTCTCCGCCGTCTTGGCCGGCCTTGTTCTCTCCCTGTGAATATACCCTCCCACAATCTCTTAATGGGCCAAGGTCTATACCCAAGCGGCGTCCAACCTACCCTATCCTGGCGATACACACCCTTGTATCACGCTTATAAGCGCAGGTATACTACTGTTCAGTTTCTTTTATGTTCCGATTTGTACTAGAGAGCAGAGTTGCGTTTGTCCGAGGGGTTCATTTTCTGTGCGGAGGTGGTTGATGTTGATTCTTTCTCGTTTCATGAAGAGTTATACGACGTGACGAGCTGGTTGTGATCAACATTTCTGCTTTCCTCCCCCGTTTTTAATGTAGCCATAACTTCTCGTTGTTTGACCCGGGCACCCTCTGCTACTTATCATTATTTCATCAACTGTGTCGTTCATCCTCTGCGAGTTGCATTATTACGTAGGAGTACTAGTTTACTGTTGATCTGTCGAATGGAAATATGTTGTCCATCCTATGGTCGGTCTGCTTCCATGCGAACGGGAAATCTCGAGCATTTGAGGGGCTAGCAATTCCTAATCGCTTACCATCATGATCATGTCAGAGCCTGATGCACAATGGCACAGGATGTAAGAATCTCGTTTCACGTAAAGATTAGATCCACCTAAACTCGTCTCAGCGTAGTACGGATCCCTTTTGCCTCCCACAAGCACGCGACCATCGCGAAACAGTCCATTGAGGTCGACGCGGAACTCCAACCGCACACAGTGAAACGCCAGCTCGATGTGGACGGTGACACTCTGATAGGGTGAGCATTTCGCTGGGTCGCATGTACGATGGCTGAATCAAGTTTCTGCTTCGCGTGTAGGTCGTTTGAGACGCTGACCGTCAGACTCGCCCGCCTGGCCGTGAATTCCTTCCTCGAAAACGTCGATTTGGTGGCTCGAACGTTAGCTGAGTTTGGCGACGATGCTGAACGGGGCTCTGACAAAGAATCTGCTACATCGATACCAGCAGCAACACCATCCTAACCGAATCCTCATGTTCCAGATGGTGATTAATTCAATACACCTGAAGGTACCATGATCGCGACGCGCATCTTAACGGCATGTAACATGATACATTGGACGATAATATTCACATTCGGTGTGGGAGAGGTTGTACGAAATACAATTGACAACTACTACGCAATGTCCATTTGACATCACTACGGCTTCACATGTTCGGGTTTGACTTTCATGCATCCAAGACCAACAGTTACTCAGTTATCAATTATCGTCACCTTCAGCCTCGCCGTCAGCCTTTGTCTTCTTCTTCTTAGACTTGGTGGGTCTCAAATTTCTGGCGAGGAGGGCCTTCGTCTCCTCATCTTCCAATTCCTTCTCGGTTTTGACGAGTTCTGGCTTGTACCACACGGGGGGATGGGTGATCAAGGCAGGGCCAGCAGGAAGAAGTGCGATCGTAAAGTGGAAAGCGGCAACGAAGGTGTTGGCAGGAGTGTAGCTGGAAACATAGGATGGGCATGTAAGTGGGCAACCACAAAGATACATAGATCAAAGGCTTACATCACTTCATAGGGCTTCACCAAACTATGCTGGACGGCCTCCTGGAGACCCATCCGCGCTCGCTTCTCATCCTCGAGACAGCGGATGTTGAATGGGAATGCTCCAGATTTCTTCTGTACCTCAGAGAACACAGCGCGGGAGGTCTTCATCTTCAACTGGTAGGTAACCGTCGAGTCACGCTGGTAGATGGTGGTTCTCGATTCCTCCAGACGAGCCTACAAAAGGGATCCACGGTTAGAAACAAACAGATCGACCGCGAACTGAAGATGCCCAATCACCTTCCCATCCTCTCCAGTCGAGATCAGGATGTCCATGCCATAGACTTCGTTCTCGGCGAACGTTATCGTCTCGAATTCACGTTTTTGCGTTTCACTAGGGTTGAGAATGATGCGCTTCTTGCCATCAATAACATTTTGCGTTTGCTGGCAGGAGAGCATGCCTATCACATATACGTCAGTCAGTCAAATCAAGTCAAAAACCGCGATCAACCGACGCAAAAAATGAAAAATAAATCGCCATCATAAAAAATCAACACACCTTCTACGGGCTTGCAATCCCAAGTCGACACGATCTTTCCGACGGCTTCAGTGACGGCCCAATTTTTGTTACCCACTTTGATGTGGCGCATGGCGATTTCAGCAGCGTGCCATGCAGCCTTGATCGCATCGGCGCGGCGACCAGTTACGGGGTTCTCAGGTGATGCGCCAATGACAATCGTCTCAGCGGACACGGCAGCGTATCCATCGATGTGAGCACCGACGTGGATCTTAACGACATCGTCTTTGGCAAGGAGCTGCGATGAGAGGGGATCCGAGCTAAGGCACGTACATCAGATCAAATAAACCCAATTCATCACAGACTTCGGAACAAACGTACGCCAACGGTGAAAAGTGAGCCACGCAATTATTCACGGAAATACTTGTTGGGAAGGCGATGCCTACGATTTCCCTCTTGCATCAGCGAGCTGGGTCAATCTATTGGTAAGGCTGATGCTCACCTTTCTGTACTTTGACACCTTTGACGGCCTTGTTGTACACGGCCCCGGTGCCTTCTTCGAGGAGCTTGTCCCCTTCGACACAGATGTCGAGCACTTTCGCGCCCTCGACACAAAGATCAATCAACTTCTTGACCACTTGGTTCACAATATCTGCCGCAGTCTGCAACCCAGGTAGTAGATTACGTCGCGATCGAAAAGCCCCTTCGATGATGAATAGATCATTCGCCAACAAGGTGATTTGGGAAACGGTACCTTGTATTTAGTGAGATCGACTTCATTTGTCGGAGCCTGTTTCTTCTCGACGGGGGGCGCTGCAGGCGTTTCGGTATCAGACATTTTTATTTAATGAGTGGGAGGAGGAGGGTGCGGTGGCTGGAAAAAGGATTGGGCGAAATTATCAGGCGCGTGCAACTCCAGGACCCCTGTCTTCAATAGAGTCGATCACGGAGATGGCCAGGTTGCCTTATCCGTCTGCGATCGATCCATCATGAGGCTGGAAGTAAGGAAATGAATGTCCTTGCAACTTCAGGTGTATATTGCATATACAAGATATCTCCCACAACAGATGGTATATATACAGGGTAAGCTTCCAAGGTATATCTAATCCAAGCGAGAAGGGAACTCTACGATCCTTGATATTTGATGTCTAATGATCCGTCGAAATGAACAGTGGCTTGCAATCAAAGCAGGGGGATAGATGAGTATACGAGTGATTAATAGATGGATGGATAGCGGCGAAGAATGAATGAATGAGTGAAAGATGCGGCGTTATGATGATGGCTTCCACGCGACGAACCCTCGCATTGACCTGCAAAGCTCTGGAGTTTCGTTGAGCGAGCTCTTCACAGACGGAACGCGAGGAGAGAGTTTCGTTTCCAGGTTATCGCGCCAAACTCTCCAGTCCGGACGGTCACCATCGGGCTCCGGCCACGCACACTCGGAGATGATTCGCCCTCTCATCCCAGTCCGATCCTTCATGTCACTATGTATTGATTATTGTTAGCACATCTCTCGCCCATTTAACCCAAAGCGGAACACAAAAACGAATGCACCCACTTTTCCCAGTTGGCCCAGGCTATATCGAATTCTTCTCGAGCAGAAGGGTTGGCTGTCTCCAAGTATATGGGGTTGAGCGTCCCATTGGGACTAGTGAGGGACTTCTTCGGACGTAACGTTTTGAGTATTGGTGTAGAGGATGGCTTATCACGGTAAAGTCGGTCGTACTCTTCCCAAATGGCTTCTTTGCAGCCCACGATGGTGTTCACCGTTCGAGCCAGATGCATAGGCGCCCATGATGGAACAGTACGCTGAGATGACTTTTTGGTGGTGGAATTAGTCGTGTGATCTCCTTCACTAGAGCGACGTTTAGACGAGGGCGACAGCTCAAAGGCGCTGTCCGGGTCGAAGCGGTCGCCAATGGTGATAGAATCAAGAGTAGATGTACGACCAAGTGAATTCTTCCGTAACGTAGAATGTGAATTGGGTGGGAGTGGGATCGATAACGAAGGGTGGGTCTGCACATCCACAAAGTAGGAGGAAAGATAGAATGGAAGGACTGTAACGAGCTGTGAAGAAAGGAATCGGCGCGAGAGCATGGCTTCCCATGCCGCCTTTAGCCGCGTGTGATCTTGGGGATGGGGATCGCTTTCGAGTGGTGCGGGTTCATCGGGTAGGGGAAAACTAAACGAAGGGTTGGGGCTGAAGGGGGAGCGAGGGGACGTCGAAATGGGCGATTCATGCAGCGTGGAGAGGCTAGCCTGCTTCTTGATGGATCCGTCAGCATGGGGCTGGTCATCGACATAAACGGACCATGGGTCAGAAAGGAGTGTAGTCGAGCTTCGCGCTGAGTAAGGGTTCGGCGTGATGGGATTCCCGGGAAAAGTGTCGAAGGAGATGGGCGGAAGGCGTGGTTTTGGCGGGCGAGCACAGGGGAAAATTAGATCTTCCTCGATTATCTGTGGAGGGTAGCCATACGTTTCTGTTTAATTTACATCTTTAATATTCGCAGATAAATTCGCGTACCTCAAGAACGCCGCCGGGCTTCATGACGCGCGCAATATCCTTTAATAATGGGTGCGTCAGAATGGGGATACAGAGCGCCAAAGTCCAATGTAAAAATATACCTCTAAGACAAACTGCCACTAACGCCCCATGATTGTCAATGCCCGATAAAGATGTTATCTGGTGGCTTGATTCACGTACCTCATCTTCGGGAACACCCAGACCAATACCGGCAACTCGCACGAAGTCGAAATGTGAAGGGGGAAATGGAAGACCATCCAGCCTAAGAGATGAAGGATGAGACAAGCGGGTTTCTCAGCTGCGCTGCACGATGGTCTCACGAACAAATTTCCATGGACCCATTGGACCCGACGGGCCAGGTCTCTATGCGACGGCAGCACAGAAAGATTCGGCTGGACTCTATAGTAGTCAAACCCGATGATCGTACTGTCCTGTAATGCTGTGGGTGAGCCGCTGACTGAGAGCGCCCACCAGCAGAAAAATAACATACCAGCCACTGTCGGGCAGCCTCCATCGCCCAATAACCGCCTCCACATCCCAAGTCAAGTACCATCGGAGGGGGGACATCGAATTGATGCATTGTAAGTTTCCTGCAACAACTGGTGAGGAACATATGATCCCAAATGTCGCTGAGTTGCGGGGCAGCGCTTAGTATGGGTACGAGGAGGCGGGGTGGCTTGGATCTCACAAATTGAGCATCTCCATTGTGTACCGCAGTGGATATGGTACCTCGCCAACCTTGCGACGCACTTTGCGCTGGCGCAGCAGTTGGTCAGATACGTCCTTCTCCATGGGGGGCGCAGCCATGATGAAGGCGAGGGGAAAAGAGCAGCTCAATTCACCACAAGGTTGTGGTATATATACAAGCTTGAATCTCGAGATCGTCAATAAAAAATTACGGTCACCCCATGATGGCCGGAGGTTGTCTAAATTCTGGAGAAGGAAAGGAACAAGGGTCCTTGAGTTTCCTGCAAAATAAAAACTCAAGCGAAATATACTCCCGAAAATAATGCTGATCCCCGTCGCCACGTGCTCGTTTTTGGTCCCTTTCTGCTGTTAAACTCCGCAACAGACTTTCCCACACTTCACCACCATGTTGTCTTCCACCGTCGTTCGCCGAGTCGCTGGCGCGCGCACCGCCGCCAGTCGGCCTCTCGTTCAGGGCGCGCAACCGTCGCTGCTTGGCCGTCGGGCCTATGCGACACCACCAAAGGAAGAGACAGATCCACAGCTACTCGGATACCCCCAACTTCCATTTACTTCAAGTCAATATCTGCCGGCCAAGGGCTGGCAAGACTCACTCATGAGGAGGAACTACGGTGACACTGTGAATTGCCTTCAAAATTAGCTAGGTATCCCGGAGGCTGACAGGTGAATGCTAGCTGCACGACAAGGACGAGATATTGTCGATGTGGGGGCCCGACATCCCGCCGATAGAGCCATCCCGCGCACTCTTCCAATTCACACTCGTTGCTCTCGGCTTCGTCACATTCGGACTCATTACCAAATATAACGTCCCGGAAATGCCGTCCATCCGACGTGAATACCCATTCTCCGGGCTTGTCACAGAACTCGGTGGATTGGAAGATAACAAAGTAAGTCGCGCGTACATTCTTTTCGCTTCACATCCGAACTAGTGGCTTGCTTCCACAGGCTAGATTAGAGGCCGTAGATGATGAGGAGTGATGTCTGTAGATGTCTCTTACACTCGTCCTTGTACACGAATACTGCTGGGACTATCTTACAAATGTCAAGCAAGAGATGTGATAGAAGAGTGAAGCACGTACTTCCATACAAGTCATTCCGAGACCTTGGGATTACGCGAACCTTCGGTTTACCTATTTTCATCGACCTACCAGACAGTTCATTTGCGCCAGGACCATCCGAATAGAGTTTCCATAAATCCCGCTGTAATCGTTGCAATGCAACCCTTTTTACCATTTCTGGGAGTCCCACTTCGTCTTCGATATGTTCTGGATGAGTGCTTTCCTCAACTTAGGAGCTCCTCTGGCACAGTCTTACACCAGCAGCATGGCGCAGGGGAAGCGCGCAGGGCCCATAACCCTGAGGTCACTGGATCGAAACCAGTTGCTGCTATTAAAGTTTTGCATATGCTCTTCGAGGGACAAGGTGGTTCAAACTGTATACTTGTTTTTATGCTGTTTGCTGATACAAAGTTGCGTCCTGTATAGCTGCCGGCCTACACCCAAAGGACGCCAATTACACATCACTAGATAGATAGCCACGGTCGAGTAACTCGTCGTGAAAGACCATAGTAGAAGGCCCTATTGGCGTCCTCTCGCTTGATCCATCGTTCGCACTTCCAGGAACTGCGCTGCTGATAGCAGATGTGACGGGGGATGCTTGTGGACTCTGAATAGGACATCCTCAACCCGTCACTGCTGGGGGATACAGAGCGGCGCAATGTCGAGGTATCAAAGACGTCGCTGTGTCGGAGGTAGTCCAGCATTGCATGGGAAAATGTTGGGAGGCGTCACTGCCAACAGGCGACGTGGTATGTTCTCTCCGACGATCGTCGCTCTTTCCACCACTTTTGGAGCCAGCTGCCATTGAGTGGAGGTTTACAGCATAATTTTCCTCGCTTGAATCATGGAGATCGTTTGGAACTCGTGGTCGATCTCGGGACTATCTGTAGGAGTGGATCTAGCGAGTGGTTGTGCCGATGGCTCAAAGCAGTCGAAATGACTAACTTTGATGTAAAGGTCGCTATCTTCGAAGTAATACTACTCTTTGTCAAATTCAGATGCCTTGCCCACGATGGTTGAGGCTGTAGACCTGTGGTCGGTGACAAATGGCATCAGAAATCGATTATCACTCTGTTGCACGAGGCGTCAATAAAACAGAAGCGTCACGTCTTCTTCGCAGTTGAACATCCTATGAATGGAATGATATTCATTCCTACACCAGAGAGGCTAGGGTCGTGTCCATGACAGGCTTCATAGCCTGAAGAATTGTGAGTACTCGGTCCACATCGAACAGGATTTCATCCTTTCTCCAAACCGCCAATGTAATGCAAGAGTGATACATCCGGTATACATCGTGCCATGACATCGATTTCTTCTGTTCCAGTGGCTCGCCCTGCTTCATGGGATTGACACTGGTCATTGAACGTAACGTGCCTATACACGTGCTAAACGTCGTGGACGGGGTCTTTCCTTTGCTTCGGGAGGAGGCAGAGCTGGAGGAGGCGGTCCAGTATCGGAAATCTCACTCCCTTCTGGTGCTGACTCTGAAGCAGAAGACTCGCTCTCCTGGCGAGTTCTTCGGTTGCCCGTGTTTCTGCCTCTTCCTCGCCCACGAGCACCCCTACCTCTCCCCCTCCCTCTTGTCTTCGTCTTCGCTACGCCGGGCCCCCCTTCGCCCTCAATGCTCTCTGGAACGCGCTTTGTCCTCTTCTTCTTTGGACCCGCTTCATCGTCAGAGCTCTCCGATACGGCTGCCTCTACTGTGGGCGTCACACTCCGAGACGAGTTGTTCTTTCTGAAGTCGGACACGACCTTCTGTAACCTCTTACTCGCATATGCTGTCCGCTTCCTGGGCGCATACGTCCCTTGACCAACGGAAAGGTCGAAGTATTCATTCAAAGTCGCTTGTTTATTCAGTGCGGCCGCCTGTCAGGCTTGGTCAGATAAACGTTGTGGTAAAGGTCGTCTTTTAGATGGTACCTGAACACGCTTTCCCACTTTCTGGATGATGGGTAATAATAGTTCGTCGACTTTGACTTGACGCCAACCAAGCTCTTCCAGCAGGAACCTACATGGGATGAGACAATGTCGCAGAGGATAAGATGATAGTTTACATCCGAAGGCCATCTAGGTCGGGTAGGCCCCATTTAAACGGCTCGTCCGACTCATCCACCGTAGGGTGATAATATGCGTCTCGCTGGGAAGGTGACCGACCATTAGTGGAAAACGGGTGCGGTAGGGAAGCATACGTACAACGGCACTATTAGGCCAATCTTGTGGTAGATACAGTTTCTTGAATTTCTTCTTCTGAACATCAATAAATCAGCAACGTAGATGGCACGCGAATTGCACATAAACTCACAAACCGCTTGCGAAAAGCAGACTTATTGTCCTCGGGTTTATCTTTACCATTTTGAACCTTCAGCCACCAGTTCTTGAATTTATGCAGCCCATCTTCTCCCGGGAACTCTTTTAGCAATTCCATTGCCACGACGGGACCCACCCCAGGCAACCCCTCGACATAGTCACTTCCAAGCAAGTATGCTAGTCGAATAAGTGTGTCGCGGCTTAGACCCAACTCTCTGGAAAGGTCGGCAAGTAGAAAACACTCCACTGTCTTCGACTGGTTGAACATATTTTTGAAGACCCGTTGTCCACCGAATAAGAAGACGTCAGAGTCATCCGTGATGATACCTTCAACAAGCCCAAGCGACACTAAAGTAGCACACTGGGCTTCTGCTTCCATTGGCGCTGTGATATAGGGAATCCCAAACAGTCGCAGCATTGTCTAAGAAAGTGAATAAGTGCTTGACCATTTTGGCAGATATTGCGATGTTTACCATAATTTGTGAGATCATTTGTTGAGTGATGTCCTCCGAATCTCTCATGGCTGCCTTCCGTTCTTGGTTGAGGGTCTTGATTTCATCGTCAATCTCACGCCGGACTGCATCAAGGTCTTTTCCCTGAACTTGGGACATAAACCGGGCATACTCATCCTCTTCCGCCACAACGTCGATCTCCTGAACAGCATCCCAGGATTCGTCTTTGTGCGATTCTGCCCTATCAGTATTTGTATCTTCCATAGTATTGGGGATTGAGGGAGACGGAGATCGGGATGAGACCTCGGCGTCCTCCTCCTCGGCGCTAGAGATATTGTCTTCGAGTGTAGCCATAATTCGATCCGTGCTAGGACCCAGAATAGTGGAGTCTAACTTGAAGGAGACGGCACGTCCAGATGTGCCTACACCGCTCGCTGTTGACACGGGTGCAATTTGGGGCAATTCCTTCGGAGTGTCAATGCAAGTGATACCCAGCTTGTTCGCCTCGGTGGAATGGTCAACAACATCCTTCGAAGTTGCGTGGGCTGGAGCAAGTAGTGTCGGGTCTAGACGGAAATGGATTGTGGGCGGCGAAGTCTCTTCAGATGTGCCCGGCCCGGCATCTACGTTTGGATCGACAGCAGACGGAAGTGAGACAGGAAGGACCTCTTCCATATCCTCATCGCTTGACGAGGCCAAGTCTTGGACAGTCCCTTCTGCTGGGGAGGACGGGGAAGGGGTGGCCAGACGGTATGGATTGAATGGCTCAGGTTCGGGGTCGGAGGCGTATTCTAACTGTGGGGATGGAGACCTGGGTTTTGCAACGCTGGTACTCCTCGTTGGAAAGAGAGGGCTCTTCATGGGCGTTCGTGAAGGGCCCGCGCCCCCTATAGACAGCGCAGTCTCTAGACGATTATAATACAAAATGGTATCCTCTGATTGCTTGGCTTGCAAGGGCTTCGACGGTGTCGTGAGTAATTTGGACGACTGATCTGGAGATGAAGGATGGATGTTATACGCCTGATTAGTGTCTAGTGACTGTTGGATAGTATACGCGAGAGCTTGATCATCGTCTGAGTGATTGTCGAAGTGGTTTACTCCTGCGTCGCTCTCATCATCGGTAAGGTCGAACAGAGGTGTTTTTGACTTCACATTAGGCTTAGTGGTCAAAGGAGCGAGTGGTTTGGGAGTATATCGGTTTGAAAGGGCGGTCAAGGCCATTTCCCTGCGGTGGCGACGGAGATCCTCGTCAATAGTTTGTTCCCTTGCACTGTATACGGAAATTAATCAATCCTGCCATTGGAGTACCACGACTACTCACAGGTCGACCTCGTCCATGTCGGCGTCGCTATCGTTAGTAGCAGCTAGGTTGTCGTCATCTTGGTCTACTTCAATAGGTTTGTCCCGAGTTCCGTCGTCGCGAATGCCGAGGATCCATCCGCCGTTTGCTCCCTCGTTCTTCACGAGAACATACTCCCTGTTCCGTTCGCTAGCGATGCGTATAGGAATTTCAATATGAGCCTTTCCAATGCTATCAGTGGTTGACAACAGCTGTTGCGTCAATGCGTTTCTTTGCTTCAAGTTGAGTATCTGTTGTTTGGAGAAATCTAGGGGAGTTCGAGCACTTCGGAGCATATTCTGCAACCGATTATACGACGTTTGTCGAGATTTGAGGCGTAAATCACCGATGATCTCGTATTGAACTTCGGTTGGCAGCTCTCGAAAGGCAGGCGATGTGACATCGAAATCCTCTGGCCGCATGTCCTCAATAAAGGCTTGTAGTTCGTCTTCGGTAGCGAGACGAGGATCTGGAGCGTTAGATTGCGTGGCTTTAGAGATGACATCGCTGAGGTCGACCTCAGGAAGCTTATAGGGATCATAGTCATAGAATTTCTTCTTGGGCGAAGTATTGTTCTTTGGTGACTTAGAATCCGGTACTCTCTTCACAGGAGATCGAGGCATCCTCTCGTCAAGATCCTCGAGATAGACTGTATTATCATCCAGCGTCACTGGCCCCGAGTCCGCTTTCCCTTTCCCTTTGTCTTTAGACGACCTGCAGATATTCAGAAAGATCAGCATTAGAGGTTGAATCCGAACTTACTTCGTTCCTTCGATATGGTTCAAAGCCTCGCGCCTCAGCTGGGCCGCTAGTAGTTTCTCCGCGACTTTGACGTGACTGGAGGCAGCACCTCGTTTCTTGTTCTTTCTCTCAGTCTAGATGCATGTCAGGGACAATGCTCTCTTTGAAAAGGGTCACTCGGCAACTCACAATGGTGTTGCGCTTGAGTACGGGTGCCCCGCCATCGAAGACGAACACCGGTTTGATGCCATAGAACAAGAGCTTGGTTATGCGTCGCAGGAATCCAAGGACGTGTGCGTTCGACAAGGCACGACCCTCCTTATCACGCATGGTTGCTTGGAACTGATATATCCATATACTTGAGTCGATAGCCATTGTCTTGCCTTCGACAGTTTCCAGCCTAATTGAATGAGCATCTCACCAACTCCCGAATTCGAAGAACTTCGTACATGACAGGACGTCCAACAGGAGTCAGCAGACTCCACAGAGACTTGACACCCATTGCGCACGGCTACGAAGAAGAGCTTGCTGCGTTATGCCATATGTACGAGGACAGGACGATAATTTGATAAATGAGTCAGTCCATCCATTGTTGTCCTGAAGAACTAATGATCGGGGCACGTGTTGTCATTACTTACTGAAACAGATGTCCTACTTACTGAAACAGATGTCCTAAAAAGAGAGGAATACTTTTGATAACGAAGATGCAGATGTATAACATAAAGTCCGGATATCATGATGTAAAAACTAACAAGGAGTAGTGTCAAGATTCGAAAAGTAAATGTGAAAGAATCTATGAGGTATAATACCCAAAAGAACCCTTGAAGGAAACGAGCAAATCTTGCCTTAAGCCAACATTATGTTGAAGGCGTGATTACTGCTTGGGAGTCGGGGGGCGTGAAGAAGACCGTATGGCTTCTCCTCGTGATGGGGGGCGTGCAAGTGGTGAGCCGTTCCTGGCTGGCGAACTCGTGCCGGAAGAGTGGTTCTGACCGCCAAGGGCACCAGGGGGTGCAAGGCCCATGTCGTTTGGCGGGGTGTTACTCATAGAGGGAGGGAATCGTGGATCGAATGTCGACATGCCACCGCCTGTCATCTGCATCTGCATCGGGTTGGTTGCCATACCGGTGCCTCCCATACCCATGCCCATAGGTCCCATCATACTCATCATAGACATTCTAGGATCGAAGTTGCCCATTCCACCACCCATTCCAGCGCCTGTCATCATAGGATTAACCGCGCCAGGAACTCCACCCTCTCCCCCAACTTGTGAGCCAGCGACGGAGAAGGCCATCATCGCCTGTTGGTACGCTTGGGCCGCCTGTTGAGCAGCGAACATGTGCTGAGGGTTGTAACCACCCATCATGTTACCGTATGGCATCTGCCCAGGCATTTGTCCTGTCATCATCGGGGGCATCGCTCCGCCGGTCATCATGGGAGACATGCCCATCATAGGGTTCATACCCATCATCATTGGGTTCATCATGGGATTGTATCCAAACTGGCCGCCGTACATTCCTCCGCCTTGCTGCATCTGATCGATCTGCTGGCGTTGTTGTTCATCGAACCTACGTTGCCTCTCTTCCGCAACCCGCTTTTCGCGTTCGCGTTCGGTCAGGGCAGCACCAACACCGCCCTCTCGCTTACGCTCGCGCTCATGTGCGGTGATTGCGCCGAGTAGACCAGTTTGGGGAGGGGGAGGTTTATTAGGTACGTTGATTAGAGAGGCCCCACTTTCACGGGCAAGCTCTTCTTGACGTTTTGCTGATCGATCTTGCTTATCCTGCATACCAGCAGAAAGAAGACCTTGAGGTGTGAACGCCTTTGTCATGGTCTGCGAGGGAGGCTCTAGCTGAATGAAGGTATCCGGCTTGGTGTTCTGCTCGCCAACGTTGCGACCCGGGTCAAGAACTTGACTCCATACTGACTGACGAGCAGCTCCAAGTTGGGGGTAATTGGACTGTGGGCGATACTGCTGGCCGTCGTCATAGTACGGGCCTTGGTCGGCAGGGACGCGACGCGGCGGAGGTGCGTTGTAATCTTCAGAATCTAGTGAATGCAATCAGGAAAGGCAACAATTAGAACGAATATAACACACCGGATCGGCCTCCAGGGATCTGAGGCAACGTACGAGGTGGTCTGAGATTGGGATAAGTAGGCTGGGGCTGCGCTTGGACGTCTGGCCCGGGGTTTGGCTTGTTCAAACGAGGTCCCGCGTTGGGAGACGATTGTCTTGAGCGTCTGTCGAGAGGTGGCGATGGCACAGCATCTGAGTCCGCATCATCATCATCTTCCTCGTCTTCCTCCTCCTCCTCGTCGCTACTTTCATTCCACGCAGCCCTCTCAGGCACCCGCGACTTCCGTTTGCCGTTTGATCTGCCGGGTTTGTGAACTGCAGCTTGGTGAGCAGCTTGCTGGGCTTGAGCCTTTGCCTTCCTCTCCGCAGCCTGCTTGGATGGCGCGAACGATGACTTGAAAGGTGCACCGCCTTCGCTTGACGCGGGAGGGGGCGACGGCGAAGAATGTGAACGCGGCGATTTAGTGCGCAAGGGCTCAACAATTTGTGTTGGCGGCATAGTAGGAGGGACATCCTCGTCGTTCACAGTGAGGTAGCTCAACGCTGCCAACGCGTCTCCATCCATGTCCTCTGATGTCGAGTTCGACATTTGTGGGGCGAGTTGGGCAGCCTGTCCTGAGGGTACACGCGTGTCGTTCATGTTCTTGCCCGTTTCTTGATAACTCGCCTCGTTGTTGGAAGCGTCGTGTTCGGAGTGAGAAGGCAACGAGGAATCCCCATTGTGGTTGTTTTGCAAGCGGTTTTTAGCAGGGGCACGTGCGCCCGATGGCTTACGTCCAAAAGTTGGCCTGGATTTCGGACTGCGCCGGTCATCTGGACTGCTATTTCGGGCACTCGATCCTGACGGTGATTCTTGCTGTTGCTGTGGGACATCTACAGGAGTTGATGCGAACCTGTCGAATGCCATGGGTGTACCTTGTCGCTTCGGAGGTGTGCGCTGTGTCTGTGCAGAATAGTTCATAGGGTTTAATGATCCGTTGTCTTCTTCTGTCGATTCAGAATCAGAGTCATCATCGCCATTCATGCCCGAAGGTATGGGGAGTTTTCTCGGCTGGTTACCGTCAACATGTTGCATGTAATACAAGGCGCCAGCTTCCCCAGCTAGGAGATTCGAATCATCACTAGGCCGCCGTTGCTGAGCCTTGTACGACGAAGCAGAGTTAGAGGGAGAGGGGCCGTTCGAGGCCATTGCACTTTGCCTGGGCGGTGAAGAAGGGGGTGTGACTTGAGGGCCTTCAAGTCGACTAAACTCCCCAAAGGACCGAGTGGGCTCGATCGGAGAATGAGGGGAAGTCATCAAGGAGTGGGGAGAAGTCAAGATAGAAGAAGCGTCTGCATCCCTCCCATAGGCTCCCGGAGCAGTAGTAGGCTGTCTCGATATGGGCGAGGGAAGAGGCGAATGCGGGGAAGTGAGGACAGTCATGCTTATTGATTTTGGGGATGCAGGAGGCTCTTGTGATGCTGATCCTTTCGTGCTGTTAGACAAAGATGGAGTGGATTGGTTGGTTCTCGTTTGCTGAGAAGCGACATTGGTAGTATCAACACTAGCGTTTGACATGGAGAACACGGATTTCCGTTCTTCTACCGGGGAGCCTGGAAGCCGTATATTGGTAGGGCTTGTACCGCGCACAGCGCTATCCAACGATGTTCGAGCAGGCGAGTTTAATCCTGTAGGTTTGTCTGAGTTGAACCGAGATACTGGGGCGAAAGAAGCCCCAGATCCAACAACGCTCGGGCTAAACGCTCCCTTTCCTGGAACTGCAGGACCAGACCCTGTACCTTCCTCAGCATGAGGTGTAGGACTAACAGTTCTGCGCGAAGGATCGTTGAGAATGAACGACGACTGTTCCTGCAGCCCAGGAGCACCAGCTGGACCAGAGGTTTGGGGCCCATTGTAGTTGTCGCTAGAGGTACTCTGCTCCTTGATTGGAGTCAAATGTGATGCTTCTTGCGGCTTATCTTGCGGAGCCTGACCAGCGTCGAAATTGAGAGGCGGTAGTTGGAATCCGCTTGAGAATGTGCTACTCTGTTGCTGCGCTGGTTGCTGAGTCTGTTGTGTTGCTCCCGACGGTATCTGAGGCAGCGAAAGGGGGGCGGCTGAAGGTTGCCCGGCATGTCCAGGAGATTGTATAGGGCGTTGAGCAGTAGGCTGTTGCCCGGGTTCGATTGCTCGCATCCGATCGGTCAGCGTTTCGAGGAGTTTTGAACGGATGGCAGAAGTACGATCCTCACGAGGGTCCATGATTTCAGCCGCCTCGCGATCAAGGAACAGGAGCTGAAGTGCGGGCGGCGATTAACAACCATCCATCACGGGGGAAGGGGATAACTTACATCTTTGTGAGGACCAACGGGGTAAGCAAACATTAGAGAGGCAGGATCGCGAGGATCCCATGTCCATGCTTGTGGCCGTCCATACAGCTCGAAAGCGTCATGCAGGGCGGTGATCCACTTCAGCATCTCGCTCGACTGGCTCAACCCGCCCTCTAGCTCAGGCATCATAAGTATCCATCCTTCCCGCAGTTTCATAGCCTGAGCGGCTTCATCATCTCCAAACGTGCCCTCGATCTTGATCAAGGTGCTCCTGCTAATCAACTCCGGTCGTTCAGGGTAGACAGCAAAAGCTTGAGTAACATCGCTAAACGTCAGGACTGCCTTCTTCCTCTCCTTTGTTTTAGCTCCAGCATAGAAAGTAATCGCTGGTCGTGCGGCCCCGGCTTCATTGGTCTGCGAGTTTTGTGAGGTATTCTCATGACGCGAAAATAAGTTGGACATCCTCTTCTTCTTTGGAGCTGGAAAGTTGGTGGCGTTCGCGCCCGGAGAGATTGGCAGGGCATCAGCGGAGGATATGACCATCCAGAGAAGTTTCCAGTCAGTTTGGCCGGCTACGCGAACGCGCACCCAGCCCTCCATCTTGCCGCGAATCAATGTTGATGGTGTATCTCGCGCTACATACAGATAGAGGCTTAGCAATCGCGAAACAATGAAACAAATTGGGCATACCATTGATGCTAATGCGCAGCAAGTGTGCTGTATATATCTCTTCCAGTCTTGACTTCTCCCAAGCGGACAGACGTAGGGCGGACGCCCAAGAGATCAGCGAAGCAGTCGAGGGACACGAGAAGAACAGTAAGTTGGACCCAGCAGTATTGATGGCGATGACGTTCGTGTATGGCTGGCCCGGAGGGGCGCCCGGTGCGGTAGGAACCGCGACTGATCCTAGTACTTGCACAAACTGGAGACTTGTCAAGGACATGGAGCGTACGGTGATTATACATGATACTCACAGCATCGGTTATATTAACGTACGCTGGGGGAACCTCTTTGCCATGCTTATTGGCCTCCTCGATCTGTTTCATGTCCCATATACTCAGCGTGGTTCCCCCAAGCTGAGCCCAGACATTCGTCCATCCCTCGTCCTTAGAGGGTCGATGCCCATCGGGTTGTCTCTCGATCCGTCGTACAAGAGGTCCGGAGAAATAGATTTTGTGCGCATGGGCGATCGTGAGTTGCACAATTGAACGAATCTCGGGATGTAAAGGCGCGGGTTGTATTTGGGCCTGCGCACCGTTCAATGACGGCGTGTTGGACAGTGTCCGGGTACGCGTATGCTGTTGTTGAGGGTTCTGGCCTGCGGGCGGTGACGCTGGAGCATGCCCTTGATTAGCAACGGCTGCTCCAGCCCCAGGAGGAACGCTGCGACCAAATTCATTAACATTCTGAACACTCGACTGATCCTTTCCGCTGAGGGACCTGGTTACGTTAGGTCTTATATCCGACGCGCTGTTCTTGCGAAACGAGAAGAACGAGGACACTCGACTATGACCGGAATTTGTAGTCGAGAGGGCCGGTCGCGGGTGGTCTCCTACGGAAGCCACCATTCCGTTTCCCCCTGTGCTGTTGCCCGTGGGTGTAGAACTTGCTGCTTGTGGGATTGATGGCTGATTTGGATTATACTCGTTTGACAGTGGACTCGTTGCTGAGCGCTGGTGTTGATTTCTGGCTGGTGGGACAAAGCCACGATGTGGTCCAGGAAAAGAAGCTTGAACTGCGGGACCAGCCGTCCACTGGGAAGGTCGTGCGGAAGATGCGGTACTTGCCATCACTAATAGGATATGAGCATAAAGTAAAGAAGTTGAGAACGAGTTGGAATGTGGAAGAGAAGCTTCTCAAGAGATATCATCACAGCGCCCGCTCGAGCGCCCGTAGAAGCGCTCAGCGCTCGGTGCCCACCCAAGTTTCGTCAACCCTGCGTTCCTCGTCATCATTCAAGTTGAAGGCACTACATAGTAGGGCGCCGTCTATCAACTTGCGTTGTCTCGATATCTCGAAATGTCATAATACCCTCGTTATGCAATAATTGGAATGAAAGCGATCAAACTAGTACTACAGCTATCCAGACGAATAAATACTATGATGTTCATATGTTTCTCGTAGACTATGGAGGACAGCATTGATCAGCATGGATATATGGTGATGTTGATGTGGGTAAGTAGAGGCCATCGTGGCCGATATACAGTAAATGACTCGACGTGCTATTGCAGGGAGGTTAATTTGATTCCGTGACGGACTCGCAAGGATGTCAACGTTTATGAAGTGCCCCTGCTACGCTGCCTCGATCGGGGCTCCCCGTTTCTCGGGCGAAAATTAGGGTATCTGAGCACGAGTTGGGGAGGATCCATTGCTGCACGTATTTCCTCGAACTAAAGATGGTGTCAGTGTCGTACAAACAATTATGCGTGGAGTAGGCCGACCTTCGTCCCCTCTGGTAGGGCAATTGTTCTGTTGCATTTTCTCTCTCTGCGTTCTTGGACAATAACCCCTTGCTCTTCACGCTCCATCACCTCTACCTCCGTCCAGCTCACTACCAGGCGGTTTCGCTGGAAGCTGACATGCACATCTTGTTTCGTGAGCCCTGGTAAATTGAAGAACGCCATCACGCTTTGACTATCGGACGATTCGCGAAAGCTGACACTAGCATGAGAAATCAAAGAACCAATTGAGTTGCCAGATCCAGGGAACGGAGAGCGTGAAAGTAAAATTCTCACATAGGCTTCGTGTGTGATGTATTCTTCGAACTGGAGTGCCTTTCGGAGGGTTGTCTGCTTGACGTGGGCTGCATCTCCGAAGGGACTCCAAGACTCAACCCCTCAAACGATTTGACCTTGGGTGGCTCCTTTGCCATCTTCAACTCTTTTTGCAGCCGGAGGGAGCCCCAGAGCTCGTCCAGTGCCTGGTAATCGGTGGGTGTGACGGGGTCCACTGTGTCATACGACTGCGACCGTTCATCGATGGAGAATTCGGCGTCGATATCCCGGAGGATTGGGTTCTGCCTGCCATTGTCTTGCACATTGCTATCTATCGGTGAGGGAAAGAAGAGGCCCGTAACGGCGGGCGTAATGGGTGAATTATTGTGAGGTTTGGTGCCCCCTTGTTTGTTGATACTGAGATGGACCTGATTGTGGGCAGAACCAGAGGTGTTGTACATGAGCTGTGCTGTTGCGGGTATATGGACGTTTGCGAGAACGCTGACGGTGGGGTGGCGAAAGGGGGGGCAGAGGAGAGAGGAGAGACAAGAAGAAAACAAACGCTATTGTGATGTCAAAAGATAGCCAGTAGAGAAAGGAACGAAAGGCTCTTTGATCAGGGATTTTATCGCCTACGGTCGGGTACATGCCTTGCGTTGAGCACGAGGAGTGTCAGATCAAGGACAAATCCATGATTCAGATTCCTGCGGATCTCGCGGGACCAATCTGCGGGGATATCATGGAGTCTGGGAGGGACAGCGTATGCGGGCCATTCATCAAGTCCGTTGACCAGAGAATCGACAGCTTGTTCAGTGCAAGTCGGGTCCGGAGCCAGCAGGAATTCGATTTCGTCATGACATGTTCAAGGTGCATCGATGGCCAGGCGTTGTCAAAAGCAAGAGTTTGGCCGATAGATTCTTGGTGATAACTCATTCAAGGAAAATTGGGCACAAGGCTGGCCTCGTTGAAACCATGAGGCGGATGTCATCGAGGTGGCATTCCACCAGAAGCTCAAAGCTGGTGTGCCTTGTTTGACCCGCGCGCCAACGTCCACCAAGTCAAACACACCGTGGTGACCAGACGAATTTTCTTGACACTTCCTTTCATCCAATCAACCAAAAGGTGAGTAGATCAGAAACCTCCTCCTGTTTCGTATGATGGGGTTCTACCCAAGTCAAACAGCATGTTAGACTACCAACGCATCACAGCGATGTGGAAACCTTACCTTGACTCTGACCTTTCAAAAATTTACATTTTTACGCCTCGAGTCTCACCTCAAGCTGACGTCCTTCCTAGATTTCTTCGCTCTAAACGGACGGCAAATTTGGATTAGCATTAGGTGGCTCTACATGTGTATATTCTAATGTTACATTACCGACGTAGGGTTCCGTGATTAAGTGGGAGGTCTAAACTTTTTGTTCGCGTACCCTACATTCGATCGACCCATTCCCAATCTCCGTTTAACACCCACACCTGTTCCTTCTGATGAGGAGCCTACAACAGGCCCCGAACTCTGCGCAGGTGCTGTTGGGCTCGGCCTCGTCTGAGGAATGTAAGTAACCGTTGGTGTCGTGTGTATGACTCCGGGTTTCGTCGGCAGCAACCGAGTGCCAGCCTTCGCAGTTATAATAGGAACTTCAGGACATAGTGCCATACTGCAGGAAGCTCCGACATTGTTTAACATAACCCTGCTTGACGTTATTATATCCAAGGGAGGGGCTATGGAACTTCAACCGATGTGCACCCTTTCGTACAATTAAATGCACTGACCTGATTGCGCCCCGAGGCTGGGATGCCAATTATAGACACTCGATTGCGGATTGGAAAGTGGCTCTGGCCTATGGCGTGTCGTTCGGTTGCTGAAAGCCAATGATCAATGAAGTAAAACATATTAGGGACACTGGGACGCACAACTCGGCGATTTGCTTCGCTACTTCAACGTGCTCAGGTTCTGGCCGACCAAGAACCCTAGATATAACGGCGCGATCAGCTGGAAGAAGTTCTGGGGCTCGATCGCTGAAGATTGTCTAGATTAAATAGTCATTTTAGGGCCGTAAAGAGTGCGTCGTGGTACATACCCTATCTTGTTGGTTCACGCTCGAGACGAAGCCAGAGAGCTCTACCGACTTAGTCTCTCCAGAGACCATGCGCTTTCCGCAGTGGGAGAGATAAAGGAGACACTGGGCGCGGGTGCAAGCGACGTAAAGCAATCGCCTCTCTTCCTCAACATCATCACACCGGTAGAAAGGGAAGGTGCCATGCTCGACTATGTCCACCATCAGCTAAAGCATTAATGTCCGTCTATGTGAACGAGTTACCTGAAGGTACGATTACGACAGGCCACTCCAGTCCCTTCGCGGCATGACAAGTTGAAATGGTCACTTTCTACAGAACTCGAGTTAGGACGGATGATGGAAGACCGGGACCCACTGACATCATTGCTATCCTCGCCGTTTGACTGGTCACCTTCCGATGACAGCATGGAAGCCTGTAAAAACATACGAAGAGGCGTCGTGCTAAAGGGCATTGGTCAGTCTAAAGTGTATACCCCGAGGGGCACAAGCACCTTCGGGTCTCTTCACTGTCATCCATCTCGATAATGTCACCCTCCACCTCGCTAGCGAAGGTGATGAGCTCTTGCACATTTTCCCACCGACTCTCCCAATCCTGAGGTTGCGCCTGTTTGAGGTGCTGCTCATAGTCAATCAAGTCAACCAAACGGCGGATAAGATCCACTGGCGAGGAACCCTTCGATGACCTAAGTCAACGGACAAGGTGGAAAAAAGGATGATGGCCTTACGTCTGTAGCTAGCTCACGCAGTGTTTGTATGGCCTTTACAAAGGAAGGTATCTTCCGTTTGATCGGAGGCTTAATGTCAGGAACTCTGCCTCCATGGATTAGTTCCACCAGTTCCAATGGAGTCTTGTTTGTCTTCTGTGCGCGAAGCTCTAGCTCTGTGATAGTCTGCCGTCAATGTCAGTAAAATGAAGTCCAGAATATTGGTACCCATCAGACCTTTGCCCCTATGCCCCTCGCTGGCACGTTGATTACTCGACTGAACGCGGGGGTAAATTGAGGGTTGTCAACAAGCTGAAGGTAAGCGAGTAAATCCTTGATCTAGATCCACCCGTTAAGCACATTCTAGCCGCGCGCAATGCAGTTGGCGCACCTCCATTCGCTCGAAGAACTTGTGACCGCCCAAAATTCGACACGGAATGCTCGATTTCTGCAACGCGCTTTCAATGACTCTCGAAAGAGCGTTAAACCTAACTACAGGATGTTAGCGAGATGAATTATGCCCGGCCTACTTGCCCCTTTGACGTACGCAAGACGGCAAAGTCCTTCCATTTCAGTATGCCTCCCATATTGGCCGCTGTTCTCTTGATTTCGTGGGCTATGAATGCGGCTTCGTCTTGGTCAGTGGCAAACGACACGAGGCTGGGAGTGCAGCCCGATGGATGGGATGTATGCAGGGATTTGGGCAATCGCGCCTTGTCTATGGTTTAATGAGGTTAATAATTACGCATGTTGGCACGCATGTATTTCACCTTGAGAAACAATAGCGAGACTCGCTTTCAGGATCGAGGCCGTTGAGCGGTAGTTCTCCTCAAGTAGTATGCTCTCCGTTGAGGGGAAGTCTACCTCGATGTCAACAACGTGCATAGCATGTACCAGCACGGCGAACGGCCAGCGGCGGCATACCTTTCTTCATCTTAGCGAGATTAGTGACATCCGCTGAGCGCCACCCGTATACTGTAGAATAGGATTAGTTCCCCTCGACCGTCAACACGTTCATGCCAATTACTGGACTGATCAGGATCTCCCACCACGGTTAGGCACTGCTCGGCGGATACCGCGAGTGTCTTCATTAGTTCGTATTGGATGGAGTTAGTGTCTTGACTGCAATCCTAGAATTAAGCAACCGTCAAACGTCGGGGAGAAGCATGGACCCTCACAATTCATCTACTAAAACATGCCTACACCATCCTGCTGATTCCTTGTGATCCATAAATAACCGAAGTCCGAATAGCAGAAGGTCATCAAAGTCAAGGGAGTTGGACTTGCGAAGAGAGCGCTCGTACTCTCGATAAACCTCAGCTACCACTGAATTTATTTCGTCTGTTATATGCCGGGATTTGTGCTGTACACCTGTATTTTCCTTGTCGCTTTTATTCCTCGTGATGCGCAGGTCGGCCATGACATCCGCAGAGGTGTTCCCCTTGTACTTGTGTTTGGATATCATGGAGAACACGGTGGCTTCCTTCAGGGTGATATCCTTGGCTTCCAAGAACGTCTGATAGGGCTTGAGGAGACGTGAAATCAACTTCTTACTGGTTCAACATCAGTTAATGCAGGTGGCATGTCAAAATGCGACTACCAGCGCACCTTTCATCCGCGTCGCAAACACTGAAGTTATTGGACAGTCCTACAACAGATGCATGCTTCCGCAGAAATAAAGCACATAACGCGTGGAATGTTCCTAGTTTGAGCGCACGAGTTCTTTCAATTCCGATTAGCTTGGTTAGCCTCTCCCTCATTTCATTAGAAGCTTTGTTGGTGAAGGTCACAGCGCATATTGCAGTTGGTGGAATATGATGGTGAAGGATGAGATGAGTGATGCGGGAGGTGAGAACCTACGCCCTTGTAAGAATAAGTACAGGAAGTCATAGACTATAACGTACCCTCGTCTTCCCACTTCCTGGCCCAGCGAGAATCTGGAGAGGAATTTCAGGGAGATGCTGAACGGCTGAACCAAAGTTAATTAGCGTGAATTGCAAAGATACAAAGTTGCGTCACCTTTCTTTTGAACAGCGTTCAAAACTCCCAAGTAATTAGCATCCATGGATCTGTTCGCATATAGATCGTATGTGGTTGTGGTCAAGGTTGGCGTGTTACAGACGCGTTCTCATCAGTGCTTCGCACGTGACCGGGTCGCTTTCTACCACCCCTGTTTACTCCTATCAGTACAACAGTCTCCCACCGTACATCCCTCTGTGGAAGTGGTGGTGTCATTTATTGATAATATATATATAAAGATCTCACCGCCCGTCTGATGGAGACCAGATGGTAGTGGTGCTTTTGAGGCTCCTGGCGCAGAATTATAGTTGACAGTGATGTCACTAGAGCCGGGACGTACTCAGAACGATATTATCCAGCCCTGTCACTCCCATCTTCACTGTCACTGAATTTACAACATCAAAAAATATGGCACATTCAGAGTCTGGGTTTAATCCACGCGCTGCAAATCTCTCTGTGAAAGACATCAACGGTGTTGTGATTGAGCAGCAGTCTAACACAGTTTCAGCCATGAGAGTGGCTTAACCCGACGATAGCACTGGAGAATGCGCCATGAGACTTAGATGGGTCTGCATACTATGCCCTGGCTGATTGCCTCTAAGTGTCGATGGTAGATGCAGTGACATAATTGGGGCAAGAAATAGTTCCGACTACTTCTGAGTTTTCTCGTTCAATTCATACTTCAAAGACCGGCTTAAGCATAACACAGTGGTTCAATAGAGCTCAATTTTTAGTCTAATGTAAGCAAGATACCACGGTTCTGCATAGGGCACTCCGTGCACTGTCGAAACTCCTAACTCCTAGGACCTCCTCGCCACAAATGGACACTCCCACGCATTTCAGCGCCTGATCTTGGAAGTTGGAAGCAGCAACACCAGCGCCTGAAGACACTCTTCTTAACGCTGATGTGCATGATCGGTCAAGTTGCCTCAAAATAAAGCACTAATAGAGCTCATGCTTTCATGTCTCATATCAAACCCAATGATCGCAATTTTTTGCAGTGACTCCGAAAGTGAGTGTGCGTTATCCATGTAACACGACCTGCAATAGCGCGCCGGCAGGAACCACAACAAGGCAACTGCGGCATTGTACCATATTCTAGGATGTAACGGTCGACATACGCCGAGCACAGCAGGAATTGGCCTGCACAAACCGTCGGCCAAAATTTACACGCCGGAAAGATAAGTTCCTGTCTTACCATACAGATTGAAGTCCCTTGTCCACTGAGAATCCGTGCCCGATTTGCAAGGGAAGATGATCGTGTGTCTTCTCCAGCTTGAAGAATCTCACATTTTTTCAACTTTTACTCCGTTTGTGTGTCACCTCCGAATAGTCGGAGAGCTCTACCCGGACTCCCGGAGCATTCAACACTGACGCCTCTGGATCCTGTTATTCCAGGCGGCGAACAGAGATGGTGATAAGCAGTGAGTACATGGTCCTTTTCCGTCAATGTTCGCACGTCGACGTTCTTCTAGGTGAGTCATGTCAGGGTACATATATCAATCGCAAATGTACGTCACTTCCGCTCATCAGGTAGGGCATGGAGTTTCCCCGGACCAACCAAAGCCACGCTGAGAACAAGCAGTCTATTTTCACCAAATCGCAATATATTGTAGCATGAACTTACTCCTTGGTGCAAGGTGCAACGATCGATAGAGACTGCATTTGCTTCGTTCACGGACAAGTGACCCCAATATTATCCATCTGGATACAAACCCTCCGGCCCGCCAGACCCACATTCTGGTTCACCCAAATCCCCCACGAAGCCACATGCGCCTATGCGCCGACTTCTCCACGGGTCTCGTCAAAGCGAGCCTTCTCACCATCTGACATAGATGCCGGTGGGGGCTTTATAAAGATAGCTCTATCTTGCAATCCCCGCATCCCCAGGATAACATCTTCCTCTTGCGACAGTGCAATCATGGCTGGAGGAATCGGTGCCACAGGTACTTCGTATGCGGCGACCAGACGCAAAGAGTTAGCTGGAGCTTCAGGATGGGTGAGTGGATGTGCATCATCAATCATAACAATTACATTTACCGACCTTGTTCGCAGGCGGGATTGGTCCACAATCGTCGCGTTTTCGCAACCTCGGTATTCGCTTCTCTCGGCGGTTTGTAAGTGATTCACTACCGCTGGACTGTCGCGCGGTGCTAACCCGCGAGTCCCTCGGCAGGCTGTATGGTATGTGCTCTCCTTCAAGTCTACGCCGTATGAGTTACAAGCTGGAACGACTCCCATAGGTTACAATCAGGCAAGCATATTTTCGTTGAATTAAACGGCTGGATACTCATTCCGTAAATAGGGTGTCTTCTCTGGTGTCCTTGGGTGGGTCGTTTTGACCACGTTGAATATTGACGACCGGACTCAATACCCTGCAGAATGGCGTCTTTCGATGAGAGGATGGCCTCCGCGGTGGACAATACCGGAACCAAGGGCTGGCTTGTCGCTATTCTTGAGTTGGGCGCGTGGTTCGGCGTCCTCGTGACGGGTAAACCATTTTCACAACTTCTTCCCTTCATTACCTCACTGAAGGGGTAGGTTTTCTGACTGACAAATTGTCGCGAAAATACACCATCCTGCTCGGTGCGCCCCAATCACACACGCGGTGATGGTGATGCTAATTTTGCCTTCATCTGCGGATGTCTGAAGCCGTCATTATATTCTGCATCGGCGTCATTGTCCAGACCGCCGCTGCCGCACCTGATTCTATTTATGGGGGTACGCTCATCGATTGCACTGGTTTCCTCGTTCTCACTCGTTCTGATGGGTGGATTTAGGTCGCTTTGTTACTGGCCTGGGTGTCGGTTCGCTGAGCATGGCTGTACCGTTATACAACGCCGAACTCTCGCCGCCCGAGGTCAGAGGCAGTCTGGTGGCACTCCAACAATTAGCAATTACATTTGGGATCATGGTCTCGTTCTGGATCGACTTCGGTACTAATTATATCAAGAGCGGAGGCGTGCAAAGTGAAGCGGCGTGGCGGATCCCCCTCGCACTCCAGCTGGTTCCTGCTATCATTTTGGGGATAGGTATTCTGTTTATGCCATTTTCACCTCGGCGAGTCGATATGTAAGGTTTTAGCCGATGTCTGGCTGATTCGTTCCACTTTCAGATGGTTGGTGAACAAGGGACGCGACGAGGAAGCTCTGAAAGTGCTCAGCGCTGCCCGCAGGATGCCGCCCGACTCTGACTTGGTGCAGATTGAGTTCCTGTAGGTCCCCACGTATCCCAATTGACTACGAATTCCTAAACGACTGTGGATAGCGAAATTAAAGCGCAGTACCTATTCGAGAAGGAGACATCCGAGATCAACTTCCCTCAGTACCAAGACGGGTCGTTTATGTCCTCGTTTAAACTCGGTTTCCATGAGTATCTTAGCTTGATCACCACACGCAGTCAGTATTTGTTCCTCCCTCTCCTTGTATATGTCCCATTCCTAACGATATGCATAGCGCTTCTCTACCGAGTTGCAGTCGGATCCCTGTGCGTCGCCAAGACAAGGTTGTTGATGTATATACTCATGTAGTTCTTCAGGACGATGTTCTTCCAACAATGGACCGGTGTCAACGCCATCCTCTATTACGCTCCCACAATTTTCCAGTCCCTCTCTCTTACTGGAACTGCAATCTCATTGCTGGCCACAGGAGTTGTCGGAATCGCGTATGTATTGTCATGTTTCGACCTCCACGAAATCATCACCGTTGACTCCTTTTGCACAGCATGTTCCTGGCTACCATACCCGCCGTCATATGGGTAGATCAAGTTGGTAGAAAGCCCGTCCTGATTTCCGGTGCCTTCCTTATGGCAGCGTAAGTCGTGACTTAGTAATTTTAACCATCCGTTAAATTCTCGCGTTGCAGATGTCACCTCATTGTCGCGGTCCTTACCGGCCTGTTCCACGAATCTTGGGCAAAGTACGTCACGTACACTCTCACTATTGCACATGACAACTGAACTGACGGCCTTTGCAGTCATCAAGGTAGTCACGGATGGCTTATTGAAACTTGCCACTGATCGATGTTCTCGTAGCTGCCAGTGCAGGATGGGCTGCCTGCGCCCTTGTTTGGGTCTTTGCAATGGGTTCGTGGCACCTCGTAAATTTTATGGCAACCACTTACATCGGCCATAGGCTTCGGATACAGTTGGGGTAAATATGCGGACTCTTGTTCGAATTGACGCCGCCTAACCGTGCTGTAGGTCCTTGTGCATGGATTCTTGTTGCTGAAATCTGGCCTATGAGTGTTCGAGGCAAAGGAATGTCTATAGCTTCCTCATCGAACTGGGTACGTGTGCTTTCTGATGTGTGTTCCAAGGCTCATAAGATGTGTTTAGATGAACAATTTCATTGGTAAGCATTACTTAGCGGTACATTGTTTCGATTTCACTCATCGCTTCGTTCGCCGTCACTAGTCGGCCAGGTAGAGCGTCTAGCTGCTCCTGGTCTCACGCTTACTGATGATCATGATATCCTAGGTGACCCCGACAATGCTGGACAAACTAGGCTTCGGGACCTTTGTCTTCTTCGGTGTAAGTCCCATCGATACTGTGTTCATGCTGTGTGTTCTAACGACCGACGAAAGGCATTCTCACTTCTGGGTGGACTGTTCATCATGTTCTTTGTACGTACACGTGGCGTCTATGGGAGCAAGCATTAACCTGCAAATATTTCCAGGTCCCTGAGACGAAGGGGCTGACACTCGAAGAGATGGACGACGTGTTCGGAGACACGAACGGGCTTGGAGCCGCAGATTTGGAACGTCAACACGCTATCCACATGAAAATCGGGCTCTTGTCAATGGGCGAAAAGCCTACGGAGGTCCGAGAGTCCATGATGAAAGTATCTGAGGAACAGAATTAATGATGGAACAATAACAATCGGTGGGCTAGGTTTGTATTCTCAATGTGTATACTATGTATATCCAGATTTTCATCCTTCTTAATTTCTATCAAGCTCTTGCAATCATCCGAGGCCCTACTTGGTGTTGTCTCGATATGGTATCTCTGCAAAAGTGTCTATGCATACCGCCAAGTTATCATTCCTTTCAATTAAACCGCGATCTCTAGGCCTTACTTTGTAGAAGTGGCTACCAAGTGAGGGTACTATCGTTCCCATAGAACTTTAAAAGGTCATAGAACTTTAAATTGTCCTTTTTGCTTGAATGGCGGCTTCCTCATTCACTTTTAGCAACTGGGATTTTTATTGAAGCTTCTTCTACCATATATCAAGCTATATCCAAAGACCGAAGGTAGTTGCGTGAAAATATATTCTTCTATAAATTCAACAAGCAGCGTGATGCTCAATGTAGCGACATAAAACTAGGTATAGAATATTTATATGATATCTGACTGGTCTAAAATTTTCTACACATAAGTAACATACCTATGTACAGTTCCTAATGATTTCCTGAGTATACATGTAGGCTGTAGCAATGTCGGGAAACACTTCAATGCAAAGTGTGATAGATGAACTCCTAATGTCTCCAAGCTCCGATTAAACACGTCGGAACCCCTAACTCAGAGGCTCGTCGCACCAAACCCGTCGATTTTTCTCGCCCCTGTCCAAATTGTAAACCCGCTCCCGGCAGACGTTGCCGACTGCCAAGAAAGCGTTACATTCCGTGACAAAAGTGAAAGTTCTATGTCTGTTCTTACCTCTCGCCGGCATCTCTCTACTCCATTGAGACCACGGATTATAATCTTCTGAAAAATCAAGGATACGGCGGTACTATTTATCTGCAGTATGCAGCAAGCCGGGAGAGATACGAACAATAGGTGAGCCAGAAAAATATTCCTACGAAGAGGTCTCGGATTTTTTAAAGTTCTATGGGAACGATAGTAATTCATCGCCGCTAACCGCGATGCATTCGATCGAACGCTTTCCATGGCGGAGCTTCAAGAAATCGCCTTTTTTGGCTAGCTCAGAATACTTTCTCAAATAGGTAATCAGATTAGATCACCAACGCTTGGCTTCCACTGAATGGCATCCCAATGCTGCTTCTCCAGAACGTTCATGGACCGCTTGAAGGCGCTCGCCTTCACTACTTCGCTGCTCGCCCTTGTATATTTCTTCACGCAAACTAAATTCACACTTTCCTCCATTCAATGGCCGACTTCCTTGTTTGGTGGCAAACGTACGGGCATCGGGAGTTCCTGCTCAGAAATGCAGTTCAACTGACACGTTTGAAATGCAGAACAGCCAGATTTCAGCATGTATAAATCGCTTTCAACATTGTCTGTTCAAGAATTTCCTTTGGGTATCCTTAGTTCGCGCGAAATTTTCAATGTGATTGTTAACAAACTGCCAGACCCGGCGCAGAGTCGACGGACGGTGATAATAGGGGACATACATGGGATGAACAATTCACTGAGGTGCGTATCATACCCATAGTATTTGATTTTCATACTGACCCCCTCAAGTTCACTCCTCGACGTACTGGACTACCACCCGGGGTCGGATGTTCTGATCCACGTCGGAGACATCATTGCTAAAGGGCCCCATGAAGGCTCAATGACCGTCCTCTCATACATGGCCTCCCACAACATCACCGGCATCCGGGGGAACCACGACCAAAAAGTCATCGAATGGCGCGGCTGGCTCGACTGGCTGCACCGCTTCCCCGACGGCCGGAAGTGGCTCACCGCCTTGGAGCGCCGCTGGGACGAAGCAGCCGCGGAGGGCGCCGACCCCGGCGTCTGGGCAAGCAAGCAGATGAAGCGCCATCGCTCGCCGTGGTGGCGCACGATCCCCAAGGACTGGAAAATCTTCGCGGAGCACTACGAGATCGCGCGGGCCATGTCCGATGCGGAGTACCGGTACTTGCTCTCCTTGCCCCTCGTCCTGCACATCCCGCACGCGCACACATTCGTCGTGCACGCTGGGCTCCTTTCCTCTGACCCACGCTACAAGCCGAGAGACCCCAGGCAGCCTCTGGCCCGCGTCCCCACCGTGTTTGGCTCAGCCAAGTCGAAGCATGGATCCGACGTGCCCAAGCTTCGCCGCGCGCAAGAGTTGGCACTCCTCTCTGACATAGAGCAGAACACCGACCCATGGGTCAAACTCAATATGAGAGGTGTCCTGAAGAATCACGATGTCACAAGGTCCGTGCCCCAAAGTCAATCCACATTGCGGGGTGGTTAATTGACGTTTCTTTGCTAAGGGGAAAAGACGGCAGGCCGTGGTCGGATATCTGGAATCGGGACATGTCTCGGTGCGGCGGGTTCGAGCATGATCTTAGCTTCGACGACGCCCACACAACCCCAAACAAGCATAAAATGCTTCCTTGTCACCCTTCGACGGTGGTATATGGCCACGCTGCATCTCGAGGTCTTGACATCAAACGGTGGACAGTCGGCTTGGACGCCGGATGCGTGAGTACACTCCTCACCTTCGTCGCCCGGTATTCACCTCGCAACTCACAGGTATACGGCCGCAAGCTCTCAGCATTGGTCCTAGGTCGGCACAAGCACAACGATCTGAAGAAGCATCAAACACCCACACCGACCGATATCCCATTCGGCGACAACTTTACAGGACACGTCGTCGACACTGAGTGCCAGTTGGAGTAAACTATAAGTTATCCCAGCTTTGGACTGTAATACCAGGGCAGCGGCATAAGACGCTAGTCCTGATATCTTGAATCTTGGATCTTGCTGTTTAAATTACACTACACGGACGACACGCCTTCTAGTACTACCTAGAGTAGAGTCCATATGCCAGACATTGCCATACTTACATGTAAAAACTAATCTTCCAGCGCATGTTATGAGAAAAGGGTATCATGTTAACATATGAATAATAGGTTGGTTTCCTGAAATGCGAGTCAGTGTTGCATCTGGATCATCAGCAAAAAACACAAACCATAGGATGAGAGCTCGAAAGCTGGACGCGGAATGGTTATGAGGCTCAGAGGATATCATGAAGTAACGTGAGACTCACCTGAGGCTTCTGACTGTACTTGGCGCGCAGAATGTCTCTACAGGAATGGGAAGAAACAATGAGCACAGAATAATGAAATCAAATATAGACCAAGACGTACCTGATGTTATTGAGAAGCTGTTGATAGCTCTGCTGCGAGTTCTGGCCTGCGAGGAAAACGGACGTGAGTATGCAGACACCTCGGGAAGTCACGAATCGTTATACTTACTGAGAGCAGCGATGAAAGCCTGCAAGTCATTGTCAGTTATATGCCCATCATCAAGCAAAGAAAGGGCACGACGAACATAGCTCATAGCCCCCGTGGCCTGCCCAGCTTCCTGCGTGTCCGCGCTCGTCTGCGAGTCCTTGCACCCGCTCCACGAAATCTACACACACCAGTAATCAGCCCGGTCAGGCGTGGAAAACCCCGGTGGCACTTACGACATCCGCGGGGCTCGTCCTGGTGGCTTTGGAGATCTTGTCTGCCTTCGTGGAGTTGCCCGTGGCCGTCTGGAAGAGGCTCTTCGCCGACGAGAACACGCCGCCCATGTCGCCCCTGGCGTACGAGGTCACCGCAGAGAGGAGACCCTGTCCGGCTTCCGCAGCGAGGTTGGGTTCTTTGAGCTTACCCTCCGTAGAGTACTATACCAGTTCCCGTTATCAATGTCCTGTGCAAGAGTGGGGTCGAAGTCAAAGGAGGATGCTTACGATGTAAGGAAGGTCTGGATGTAGGGTATGGAATCAGTACGATGCCTTAGCCCGAGCATTGTATGGCTACACGTACCGAGTGCGGATCCAGAGTGGCAAGACTATGATGAATAAACGGTTTTAGAAGATGAGGCGCGGGGCTCTAATAAGGGCATGGGCACGCACATCGAAAATGGCGGTCAGACGACAACCAGGAGGAAGGGGCCTGACCATAATAGCATGCATATCCTGTGCGCCCAGTGAGTACCAGTAACTGCTCAGCGAACACGTAGCGTACATCATCGACGATATGACCATTCGCTTCATAGTCCATCTGCGTGAAACATAAGTCCTCGATGGGTTCCGCTCTTGGGATGAGGGGGCACTTACAGGGTAAATAACTGTAACGAGGCAGAGTCTCAGCGTTCAGATCAGGTTCAGAGCGGGTCAGAGGTATTACCTTCATCGTAGCCATCGCCTTCATCGCCGTCGAGATCTTTCGTTTGTCCTCCATGCCCAGAATCTGCGGTTCACTCGCATATCAGCATTTATCACTATCGCCCACTTCGGAACGCACAGTGGAAGAAGAGCGAGTCATTAGGCCTAGCGTCGCGCACTAGCCATCTCATGGCGTTAATCTGTTCCCGAGGTCAACACCAAGACTTGGAAATACAGACAAGGCACCTACAATGTTATCGTGAGTTGGCATTTGTCTAGGGTTGGTAGAATCGTCCGTGAGCGTCACAATATCGTCCTCGCGATAACCAAACTGGGCTGTGGATTTTCATTAAATTCCACCATGTGCTGCGTACAGATTGTGCGGGACATACTGCAGAGGAACCTCTTGATGTTCTTAACGTCGTTGATGCAACCAGCGAGTTCACCGCTCTGTCCGAAGTAGTTTATCCCGATCTAATCGCCATGCTTCATCAGCGATCATAACGGTCATCGCAGGGGAGAGCGTACACATAACGCCTTCTTTTTCCCGTTACACTGCGAATACTGAAAATTAGGCTGGCCACGGTGATGGTGCGCGTCCTCAAACTGTGGGCCGTAGTACTGTGTTTCCGTTGGCGGCCTTGGAGGCGGTCCCCCAGGTGGAGGGTACGATCTGGGAGGCGGTGGGCTATAAATGGCATCAGTACTGGCATCGATGCTTTGACTGCTGCTAACGTACGGCGGTCCGCCGTATCGCCCGGGGTATCCTCCCCCTGCGCCACCAGAATTCTGCTGGTGCCATTGCTGACCAGGGTAGTTGCCCCTTGCAACAGGCGGGGGTCCCGAGGGGGGAGAGAACCTGAATTTGCAGCTTTAGCCTCAAAACCACGAAAGGTGATGAGCGCTGACTGACCCGCGTTGACCTGGAGGAGGCGGAGGCCCTGGCGGCGGACCGTAGCTAGAGTGGAAGTTGGAAGGAAGTCTAACTTTCCGAGCAAGATTAGACATACCCTGACGGAGGCCCTGGAGGAGGGGGGTATGGTGGGGGGCCGCTGGGAAACCTGGTGAATATTGTTAGACAAGGATACACCTATCGTCGCTTGAAGAACGCACCCTACTGGAGGGGGTCCAGGGGGAGGCGCGTAACTGAATTGGGGGGCGATCAGAGTCATCACAGCATGGCCTCCTATACTCACCCTCCAGGTCCAGAGGGGGCGTAATTTGGAGCGTAGCCGGGATTGTATCCACCCTGCGCACTGGGGAAGCCACCGCTGGAGAACCCATATGTATGAGTACCGAACGTGGGCCCGATTGACCGATGTCAGACTTACGGACTAGGAAAACTGCCATGCACCGAGATCAACCAAACGTAAGTTACTTGGACAAATATTCAAAACATACGCTGGGGGAGTACCATAACCGCCTTGGTTCTGGCTATTGTTATTGTTCCACATGCTTGCGAGCGCACGATGGTGATGGTTTGAGAGAAAGAGACTTTACTGTGCCGCCGTGACTCGCGGACTCCGGAGTCGCCACATTTGAGCGCTCGGTAGTGGCTGTTCTTGTCTCACACCGCCATCAGTTCGTGCCGATAAACTCTATGCCTACTGGCCCTGGATCATTTATTGACGAAGGAGGCGGGGTTGTACTTACTTGATTTGCGATTTGTATAGACCTTCAAAGCTTCAAGGACGAAACCCCGTTCGTAAAACGATTATTGCAATGGCCGGGTCTTTGGGCACCAGTACGCGTCGCGTTGTTATTTGATACTCACATGTCGCGCATGTCCCTCGTTATTGCAAGTTTATGGTTTCCTTCGAGTACGAAAGTTTCAAACGATCATCTCGAAGTGACTACGACGAGACTGTCCCGCCAGGCCGACTTCGTGCGCCGTAAAGACATCCTCCCCGTCTTGCACAGAAACTAGCAGCCATAGATCGTGTTTCAAAGTTTGATCGACCGTATCTGGCACTCCCGTTTAGTGGGCCATCTGGTCGAAAACTGGCGGGCGTCATTCAAATGTTGGCGGCTCGAAGTACGCGTCGAAGGGGAACAAGCTTGAAGCGCAGATGCAGGAGAAACCAAAGGTTCCCGGGAAAATGTCGATGAACGTTGAACGGCAAAGGATAACGCAGGGCCCCAACCACAGTGTCTTTGTGTATCCTTACAGTACGCCCTTCAAGACCAGCACCACGGTCACTAGATATCGTATAGCAGCAACAGTATTCTTCCCTTGAACGTGTTCCGGCTCTCAGCGCCTCGAGGTGTAGAAACTTCTTGCGCAGCTCGGTATCTTGCACTCGAGCCTCACTTGACCGGGGCATCTCAGCCATTCACAACATCCATAACCCTCATCTTGCCTGCAGCGATTCATGGAGGACCCCGGGTCGCAACGATCGAACGTGGATCTGCTTCTACTACACAGAAGACTACTTCTATTCATCCGTTAGGTTCCGCAGCACCATCCTCATGTGTGAATAAAGAACCTGGAGGCAGCGACGCGCACGCGGCTGCAGTCTGCATAAACCAGCCGTTGCGCTGCTGGGGCTGCTGGATTCAGGTAAACCCAAATATTTCCACAATTGACCATGTCCTGGAGCAGACTTACTTCCCTATATACGCGAACTACGAGGTCGAGTTGCTTGTTGGTTAATTATCTACCGCAGAGCTGACCGACCGTCATAGTTCGGCTCCACAGGCAAAAGAGCCAAGCGTAAGCTATTGTTCGAGTGAATGAATACCCATTGACTATTGAAATTTTGAAATATAACAGTACTCTTCTCAGTCGGCGAAAGAGCCTCGCAACACCACGGTGAAATCGTCGCGCACTGTTACTCCCAAGTCATCCCCTCACGAGCCAGAACTAGATGTTAACAACTCCGGGGGCGAAGTACTCATTGCGTTGGTGTTCCCTCTTTGTTTTGTATGTTGTTGCTGATTGTCTACAGCGTGATGGGAGCCACTGGCACCGGAAAAACTACCGTGATTATGACGTTTGTCGCAACAAGCTCGATTTTGTTGACTTGACCATATGGTAGTTCATCAATATGGCTAGCGGGTCCACGCTACGTGTAGGGTCGGGGCTTATGTCGTGCACCAACGCCGTTCAGGCTTCGAGACCTTTCCCGCTCGATGGCCGAACGGTCAGGCTCATAGATACCCCTGGCTTCGACGATACGACAAGAACCGGAACCGATGTCTTGACCATGATTGCTGCATTTCTTTCCAGCACGTAAGTGCCGCGCTCTCTCTCCCTTAGTCTATTGATGTCGATGGTCCCTCATACAGGTATCAGCACGGTGTCAAGCTTTCGGGCGTAATATACATCCATCGCATCTCAGACTTTCGCATGGGCGGCACGTCAACTCGGAACTTCAGAATGTTCAGAGAGTTGTGTGGTGACACTACACTACGAAATGTGGTCATTGTCACGAACATGTGGGGCGAGGTCTCTCTGGACGTTGGCGAGGCCCGTGAGGAAGAGTTGAAGACCCGGGATATCTTCTTCAAGCCCGTGCTAGATAAGGGTGCCCAGATGAAACGACATGAGAATACATTCAACTCGGCGTGTGCCATCATGCGTTGCATTGCGTTCAAGGCTCCCCTGGCTTTGCGCATTCAGAGGGAGCTGGTGGACGAGAAGAAGGACATCACAGAAACTGCAGCTGGTGCCGAGCTCGGTCGCGAGTTGCACGAACAGGCGATGAGATACAAGGCAGAACAACGAAAACTACAAGAGGAGATGAATGAAGGTATCTTCCCTTCATTTATCAATTTATCCTTGGCACTTAACCCGCATTTTCTCCACAGCGTTGAGGCAGAGGGATGAGCAGGCTCGAGAGGAACTCGAGCAAGCGACTGCTCAGCTGAACCAAGACATGATGCGCGTGCAAAACGAATCACACCGGCTGGCAGCTTCTTACGCGGAGGAGAAAGAGAGGTTCCAAAGGAGAATGCAAGACCTCGAAATGATGGCTCGCCAAGAGATCGAACGACAGGCTGCGGAGCACACGCGGAGGATGGACGAAGTTAATGAGCGGCTCATGCGCACTCGCGAAGCGGAATCGAGGGAGAAGGAGAGCGAGAAAGCAGTTTTGATCAACAGAATCAACCAGCTACGCTCGTGATCCTGTTCGAATGATGTGGTTGCACGTTGATTAATCTTACCATTTGTATTGCTGCGTAGTATTTTTGGTGTGAAGTACGGGTGTTCGAAGACCACAGTCGGAACTCTTATCAAACGACACGAACAGATCAACGGCATGTGTTCCCCACCTCTCAGGTCATCGCACAAGATCTGGCACACTACTATTGGTTGACCGTTTGCGAGCGCGGTTAGTCCGTGAGTCGGTCGTGCCCCTCGGTATCAACCCGGCATCTCGCACATCTGGCTTGGTGACGTGAGCATGAGGCGTCGGAGTCCCAGTGGAATGTAAGGCGAACTAGAGATCGACTAAGTTATCTGAAACTGGGATAACGAGTCAATTTCACATACGATCATAACTTAGCAACGGAGGCGTAGCTCTGTAGGGTATGTGGAGCACTCAATACAGGAATAAGTGTTCAACAGCGCGGAATGCTAATCAATGTCTTTGGCTCATGGACACAAAGCGACTTCAGTCAAGGTTCGGGTCGCCGTTGGAACGAGGTGGGAAACAGTCCCCCCAGGAAATCCCAAACCAATTGTGGACGTGATCGTCGTGCTTCTTCGGCTTGCCGTCCCTGTAGACGTTGCAGATGGGTCGACAGCTGCATTGCCTCTATGGCCTCTGCCTCTCGCGCGTGTCTCAGTCTGTCATCGATATCGGACATCCTCCTTCTATGCTCTGCGGCTTGTCGTTCGATTTCCTGTCGAGCCACGACCTCGAAGTCTTGCTGCCTCTTTTCGAGCCTTTCTTTCTCATCCGCGTACGAAGAGGCCAGCTGTTGCCTTTCATTCTCAACGCGCATCATGTCTTGATTCAGCTGGGCCGTCGCTTGCTCGAGCTCCTCTCGAGCCTGCTCGTCCTTCTGCCTGAGCGCTTGGGGGATACGTATTTAGTGCCAAGCAAATTAAAAGATGAAGAGAAGATACCTTCGTTCATCTCATCTTGCAGCAGGCGCCGTTCTTCCTCGTATCTCATCGCTTGTTCGTGCAATTCACGACCTAGTTCTGCACCAGCGGCGGTTTCTGTGATGACCTTTTGCTCGTCCACCAACTCCATCTGAATGCGCAAGGGGAGAGGATTTTTGAAGGCGACGGAACTCACAATGTCCCGAGCCGATGTGGAGGTATTGTCGTGGCGTTTGATCTGCGCTCCACCATCGAGCACCGGCTTGAAGAAATCATGGTCGGACTTCAACTCTTCTTCTCGGGCCTGACCGACATCGAAGGGGATTTGGTTCCACATGTTCGTGACAATTACAACGTTCTGTAGCATGTCGTCACCACATAACCCCCGGAATAACTTGAAATTCCGAGTCGACGCTCCACCCATACGAACGTCTGAGATGCGGTGAACATATATGGCGCCGGATAGTTTCACGCCTTCTCGATACCTGCATCATCGACATAAGTGGAAGACCATGGCCAAGACATGAACTCACATATTAGAAAGAGAGGCTGCGATCATAGTCAACACTTCCGTATCGGTCTTTGATGTATCATTGAAGCCGGGTGTATCTATCAGCCGAACTGTTCTATCCTTGAGCAAGAAGGGTTCTGAAGTCTGAACAGCATCGGTGCATGACATGAGCCCCGATCCGACGCGTAGAGCGGATCCGCTAGCCATGTTGATGAACTAGCAGAGAGACAGTAAGTTGAAGCGGCGGGGTGCGAGGAAGAAAGATATCATTTACGCTGGTTTTGCCACTACCAGTAGCTCCCATCACACTGCACGCAATTAGTGACGAGTAACGCAGAAGAGGGAACATTCAAAGGACTTACGCGATAAGAACTTCTTTAGAAGGTTTCGCATCTGGTCCTAGCCCGTGAAAGTTTGCCTGGGGACTGGTGGAGCGAGCTCGGTGTGTCTCTGGCCGCGTATTGTTAGGCGATTTCACTGGCCAAGACGACTAATCTCAATAGTCAGTAACCGGGTCAGGGCTCTGAAAAAATCGCTCACTCCTGACTCTTGAGTTTTCCTAGTCGATCGACGACGCGATTCAGGTCTAAAGTTGAGTATCAGCGATGAGCAAGGCGGGCTATGTGCGAATCTATCACTCATACGTGGACGAAGGCAGGCTCTTCCGTTGGAGCATGTCTGATTGTGTTAGAGACCATTAGAATCGACTGTACAGCGATGCTTTTATGCAGTTGCATGCAGAAGGGTGCGACCATGTTGTATTTTCACCATGCGAGTGAACCATCGAAGTAGAGCTGCGGAACTCAAACAACACAAGCCCCACGGATGCACATTCGATCCTCGTAGAGATACGAGTTGTGGTTCATGTGAGTAGTGAAGAGGTGTCCTTCGACCGTGTTGATGCTTCTCTCTGGGCTCGAGGTCAGTATTTTGGGAAGTCGCCGTTATCGAGTTGGAATTACCTTCTCAACCCTTAGATCACGTGCGCTCACGACGAGTGAGTGGCGCTTTGTGGCACAAACCTGGACGTAAACCAACCGGTTCAACTACAACAGCGCCACACAAGCACGTACCGGATTTTGAAGAGCACCTTGTTTCTAGCTGCTACACGATCAAACAAGATTCGGCGTTGTAGTGGCATGGCGCAGCGGCGTCGATAACCACTTCCGAGTCCCCTGCTCAAGTTCTCTTCCTATTGCATTCCAGGGTCCGTTTGAATTCACATCACATCACCTCTCTCTCGGAATGCACACCGCGGTCGAACCTCACCCTTTCTGCATGTTCTGCCCCGTTTCTGAACGCGCAAAGGCTGGAAGCTATGATATCCACGGTGATTCAATCGTGGGTTGCACATGACTTAAAAACAGCACTATTCAATCATGATGGTGTCTTAATTCTCTCTCGTCCTTCAGGTTGATTCGTTCAATCCCCAGGCATGCAAAGCAATCTGCAAACGGATGTCCTAGTCGCGTAGGTCCAGTCTCGTCGTCCCCTGATGCCTGACAGTACTCACGCTTTCTTAGCATTATGGGTGCGACTGGTAGTGGCAAGACGACGGTTCGTAATACTTCTGCGACTTTTACACACGTTGTAACCGTATTTCCTCCAGTTTGTCAACCAAGTCAGTGGCAGCGACCTGATAGTTGGGGCGGGGTTGAGGTCATGTACGAGTGATGTGCAATTGTGTAAACCGTTCGAAGTCGACGGACGGACGGTGACACTCATCGACACCCCGGGATTTGATGACACGACCAAAAGCGACGCAGATGTACTCTCCATGATAGCTGCCTTTCTTAATGCCTCGTGAGTCGAATTGCCTTTCGGCTACTTAGACGTTATCGAAATTCACTAACATCGTCTGTAGGTACAAGGATGGTATAAAACTAGCTGGTATCATCTACATGCATCGCATATCCGACATTAGAATGGGTGGTATATCCTTGCGAAACTTCAGAAAGCTCCGACCTCTTTGTGGGGACACGACCTTGAAGAATCTGGTGATCGTCACAAATAGGTGGGAAGAAGTACCTCCCTCAGTTGGTGGAGCTCGCGAGGCGGAGCTCGCGTCGCAGGATATATTCTTCAAGCCAGCCTTAGACAAAGGGGCGAAACTACTTCGACACACTAACGACGTCGACAGCGCGACGAACATCTTGCGCTACACGATTCGGAACACCCCACTCCCTCTCAGGATTCAGACAGAAATGGTTGATGAAGGCAAGAGTCTTGACGACACCGCCGCTGGGGCCGAGGTCCACGCCGAGATGAAGAGGCTGATAAAGAAGCACGAAGAAGAGCTCCGGACCCTCAAGGCTGATATGGATGAAGGTATTTGTTGCGTTTTATCTACCTCTTCTCTGAGCCGACCCTCATCAAAACACAGCTATGCGCCGCAAGGATGAAGAAACACGACAGGAACTTGGTGCCGAGATGGCCAAACTACGGAACGAAACCAATCGGGTCAAACTCGATGCTGAAGCCATGTCCTCTAAATACGACTTGGAGAGGAAGAAGTTTGAAGCTCTGATACAGCAGAACGCAGAGACTGCTAAAAGGGAACAAGCGAGGCTGACACGGGAGTATGAAGGGAAGCTCGGGCAACTCGAGCAGAAGATAAAAGAAGGAGGCAATACCAAGCAAATCTTGGAGCTGCGCACGCAGATTCTGCAGCTTGAGCAGCGGATAGCCGGCATGCCACAAAGGAGCAGTGGCCCGGCTTGTGTGATCTTGTAGTTACTGTACTATGATCTGATGCTCAACTGCGTCCACATGTACTTATGTTGTCGATGAATGGCATTCTCATCTCATGCTTCCCACAGTTTTGGGCCCACACGCGGTGGGAGTGAGAGTCAAAGTGCATGTGCTCCATTCACCAGTGCTGGGGTGGAAAAAGAAAGAGATTTCCTCATCTGGATATGGAAATGGAGGCGTGGGAGCGCGCCTGTTTAGATAATCACAGACAAAATTCCCCGTCTGTGTCAATTGTTTGCTTTCTGCATGCAAAGCCGACTTCTCCGTCGACTATGTTACCGCTCTTACTCAACCGCAAAACTTCCCCAAAGCTCTGTGCAGCAGACACTGCTCAACGCTGAACATCATCATGGTCAGAACGAAGCCAAGGAAGTGCAGGACATGGTGGACTTTACGTCCGCCATGATAAATGTCGCCTCTGGAAGTAATGCTCGTGGCTCTGCGTGGACACGCACGAAATCGCGTCGGGGGGACGAACAGAGGTTAGTTGCGTCTCTACGTTTTGCAGAGGACGCGTCAGTTGCGCCGCCGTCGCCGCCGCCCGCAAAGGTCCCTGATCCTCTGGGTGAGATTTCCTACAATTTCACTCACCCTGCTGCAAACAAGTATCAACCCGAGAGCGACACACGCATCGAAGAGCAACGCGCAAAACTATCCGCCCGTGTTACAAAGCGCCCAATATCGCTAGAAAAGGCTCGATACCACGCAGATGAAGAGCTATTCGCAGAGGACGCGGACCCTTCGACTTCGACAGTATTCACGCCGGGAACGTTCATAGAGACTCGAAGGTGTGCTCCACACGGTACACGTTAAATCCGCTTGCTAACCCTCGATGAATCCAGAAACGAAGTCTCGACCCACGGCATCGTCTTGGGCGAAATGTTGAGCGATAGAAGGTGGCGCATCATCATGCTGGTGAGCTCGGGGGACGTTTGGACGCCATTGCGCGACGACGTGATGTTTGCCGTGGCAGACTTTGTGCCAAGTGATCTCATTTCACGGTGTGGAGGAAATGAGACTGCTGGGAATGAGTCGGAGCTTATGGCTCGCGTGAAGGTTCTGCAGCGGCTGCATCAGGTCGACAAGGCGGTGGAGGATGCGTACAACAAAATCCAACGGGCAGCACGTAGCCTATACAGCCGGACGAGGTCGTCCGACCCTCATGCTTGGTCCACCGTCGCCCTCGCGGACGCGGCAAAAATCATCTCCCCAAACCCTGATCTCGTCCACACCTTCGCGGTACATAAGTTCTTGATGAAGCAAAGTTTGCAATATATCGCCGACCCCGACTACCGCGTCGCTCGAACATTCCATGTGCGTCCTCAAGCGCACGTCGATATCATCAACGCTGTTACAACCATGATACGGCAAGGAGATGTGCCGACCAATCCCCTACTGGAATTCGTGCCGAAAGCTCGTGAACTTATCGCGCGCCACCAACAGATCAGGCAAAGCACTCGCGACGAGTCACCTTCTATAGTGCCGACCAAGGTGAAATGGACGCCAGTGGACAGGCAAATCCTAACGTTCTTGCTCCACTCCCTTCGGCCCAAGCGGAGTACTCAGGTCGATCCTTACCATGTCGGGACTTTCGCGATTCTCAAGCGTCTCCATACAAATATTCAAGAGATTCACGAGTCTGTGGTTTATCAAACGCTCGTGGATCTGGGTGTCATCGCCCCGTGGCAAGACGTAGCTTCACTCGTTGGTAAGGTAGACCAACCACCCAAAAAGCAGAAACTGCTCGAGACACAGCAGGAGGCTATCATTGACAAGGCCTTCTCTTCTCCTTCTCCCCGACAAACCGCCTCAGTCCCGGGACCCCTTGGACCTGAAGACTTCCATTTACAAGATCCTCTTCACTCTGTTCGTCATGATTTCGGTGATTTGCCGGTATTCGTGATCGACGACGTTACTGCTGAGGAGCTGGACGATGGAATTTCTGTCGAGAGTATCCCGTCTGAACCTGGGAGCCATTGGGTACACGTCCACATTGCCGATCCGGCGTCTCTACTACCAGTCGACCACGTCTTCTCCGAGGCAGCAAAGAAATTGGGGTCGAGTTCGTATATGATCAACGCCCCGCAGTCCATGCTTCCCCGCGCTTTGATGAGTCATGGTCTTTCTTTGGGCTCCGCTTTGCAACGCGGAGAACCACAGCGAGTCCTATCGTTCAGCGGGAAGATTGATGCCGACGGAGACATCGTGGATTACAAGGTTCGCGCAGGGATCATCAGCAACGTGAAAACCGTTGACTACGACTCAGTGAATGCGGCCCTAGCCCTTCCGACAACCCAACGCCAAACCCCGTTCGAGGGACAAGACTCTTCCCCGCCCCGTCCACACCGTTCCCTTGCTGCTGAAGATTCGAAACACCTCATGCTTTGCAACGACGTCGTCCAGAGGCTCGTGGCGCGTCGTCGTAGAGAGGCTTCTTTCAACGTCTCAGCGATGGGGTCCGAGATATACCTGCGCCAGCGCGTCGCGCCCGAAACGCTCGTCAGCCTCAAGCACGTTTCTGTATTCCGCGGGTTTCCCGACCTCCGGTACACAGTTTTTAACCCAGCGTCTGAAGATGCCGGCTCGCGACAGATGGTCGCAGAGATGATGAAGGTCGCTTGCAGGGTAGCCTCTCGATTTAGTCAGGACCGTGGTCTGCCCCTTCTGCGCAGAATCTCGCCCCCCGCAATTCTTCCCAACCCATCTGACCTTCAAGACCTCCTCCGGCTGCGCACTTCCAACAGTCATGTTCCACTCGTCGATGTGCTGAAAAAGGGTGTTATGCTCGGGGCCGCCTCATATTCTGTTGAACCGCTTGGTCACTGGGGGATTGGTGTTCCCGATGGCGAGGGGTACTGTAGGGTGACATCCCCTTTGCGCCGCTACTCAGATCTAGTTGCACACTGGCAAATCCACTCCGCGCTATTGTCAACTTCCCCGACCTTCTCTACGGAATGGTTGAAGAACTACGGAGATGGTTTGGTTTGGCAAGACCGAGCACGAAAGAAGCAAGAACAGCTTCACGACGATTTCTGGAAGTACTTGTATATCCGCCATCAGATTGAGAGCCGCAGGCCAGAAACTCGTGCAGTACTTGATAACCTTACTGGTGAAGTCATCTCTAGCGGCGCGTTGAACACCATGTCGATGCATTTCCAATGCCAAGTCGCCATCCCAGGGCTTGGTATATCGGCGGATTTGCGCAACATGGAGGAGGATCAAGTTCCTGAAATTGGCTCGATTGTTAAGGTCAGAGTGGAGGAAATCAAGCTGGGTAGCAGGCCACAACTAGATTTTGGACTCGTTTCATGACGGTCAAAATCGCCTCATCTTTTAATTGTATCGTATCATCTACCTAATTATTGACGCATAGTATGGATATATCCCCTTCTCAGTTTCTTCTCCTGCTCCTTTCACCCGGCCTGGGCCCGACGTGTCGAGCGTCCTCGAGCGTCGACTAGTTCTGGACAAAGTCCCACCACCAAGTCTATCACTCCTAAAGGACGATAGGAGATTACCATGTGACCTCCAGCCAATCAACGAACTAGGATTTTGCGTGGGACCTTGGCGCCTGTGCCCCTGTCTTCGTGTGATCGTTCGATTTTGCATTTTTAGAATAGCTACATAAATTGATGCTCTCCAGTGAGCAGCGTGTCTCTTGTTTCTGACCACCATCTTCTCCCCTCCTCTTGCGGAAATGTCGCACAACGCCACAGTGCCGAATTTGGACTCATGGGCTGGGTACCTCACCGAAGCTCAGGCCCACCTTTTGGGAATGTCGAATACTCGGCTAGCTCTTATTGCGCTCATCAATGCGCCCGTAATAATCATTCTTTTGAATGCTGTTTGGCAACTGGTACGTGGTGCGGCGCCGAAGGTGTGAAATACGCGTGATTGAATAATTTGCGATACCCAGGTTGCACCGAAAGATCCATCAAAGCCACCCACCGTTTTCCACTGGCTCCCAATAATTGGTTCGGCAGTCGGTTATGGGAACGATCCTTTGAACTTTTTCCTGGCGTGTAGGGAAAAGGTGTGTGATCTGTACACGTTTCCTCTTTCTTTGTTCACACCTCGTTGACAGTATGGCGACGTTTTCACATTTATTTTATTTGGCCGTCGCGTGACTGTCGCGCTTGGAGCGAAGGGAAATAACTTTGTCCTTGGTGGAAAATCAACGGTTCTCAATGCAGAAGATGCGTATACAGTGCGTCAATTTACTGCTACATAGTGTTTTACTCTCACGCTTTTCGATTAGCATCTCACCACACCCGTCTTCGGAAAGGATGTCGTATACGACGTCCCAAACGAGAAGTTCATGGAACAAAAACGTTTCGTCAAAGTTGGCTTGTCTACTGAGAATCTTCGTGCATATGTTGGGATGATCGAAGATGAGGTCGAAGAATACATGAACAACGATGCCAATTTCCGTGTCTATGGAATGAACGACATCAACGACTGGGGCATGTTCGATGTGGTCAGCGTCCTCCAGGAAATCACCATCCTCACTGCTTCAAGGACCTTGCAAGGAAAGGAAGTTCGTAGCAAGCTCGACAAGACTTTCTCTCAGCTCTACAACGATCTGGATGGCGGCTTTACACCTCTCAACTTCTTATTCCCCAATCTGCCTCTTGAAAGCTACAGAAGACGTGACCGAGCGAACGTGAAAATGACGGAATTCTACGTCGACATTATTCAGAAGCGTCGCCAGGCAGGTGCTGACGTACGTATTCCCTCCTTTGGCCCCTCCCATTGGCATGGCTCATTTTGTTCATTAATTCCAGAGCGACCACGACATGATTGCTGCTCTTATCAAGCAGACCTATCGCGACGGCACCCCACTCAAAGATCATGAGATAGCCCATATTTTGATCGCTCTCCTCATGGCTGGCCAACATACTAGCTCTGCTACTGGCTCATGGGCTCTACTTCACATTGCCGAAAACCCGGATGTTGGGTCAGTTTGTTTTCTGCAATAACCATTCTTCTATCTGGAGTTAACAATTTTATTGCAGCGAGGCTTTATACCAGGAACAGGTCAAATACTTCGGTACTCCAGATGGCAACCTCCGCTCTATGACTTACGAAGAACTTCGAGAGTTACCTGTCCTCGACGCTGTCATCCGCGAAACTCTCAGGCTTCATCCCCCCATTCACAGCATCATGCGCTATGTTCGAGATGATGTGTCGGTTCCACCCAGTCTTGCTGCTCCCTCGAAAGACGGTGTCTTCGTCGTCCCTAAAGGCCACTATGTTCTTGCTTCTCCCTCCGTCAGCCAAATGGACCCCCGTGTATGGATGGATGCCCAACGTTTTGACGTCTCGAGATGGACCGACCCCGATGGTGTTGCCGCTCAGGCCTTCAAGGCATACGCTGACGAGAACGGCGAGAAGATCGATTATGGCTTTGGCGCTGTCAGCAAAGGAACAGAAAGTCCCTATCAACCCTTCGGTGCCGGACGACATCGTTGCATTGGCGAGCAGGTGGGTTGTTTTCTAGGCATGGTCGTATCCTTTTCATTGACTATCTGCTTCCCTCAACTAGTTTGCTTATTTGCAATTGGGTACACTCATTTCGACGATGATTCGTAAGGTTGAGCTACGCCTAAAGGACCCAGTACCCGCGCACAATTACCATGTACGTCGGTTTCTTTCTATGCTTCGCCTGTCTAACTTTGACCTTGCAGACCATGATCGTCATGCCCAAGAAGCCAAGAACAATACTCTACCGTCGCCGGAAGTTCGATTAGCTCCACTATTTTGATACCATCCTTAGTATATTTACGCCATAGAATATTCCCATAAATTTATTTCCAGAAAATGGATGGATTGACTACTAGCAACACACGAACATGGCGCACCGAACATATCGAACGAACGACGGCTTGACATATTGATGCAACTACCATCGTATGCCAAATGGGCCTCTCCTGCGCTTCTTTCGCTGCGCCGATGCGACCCTGGCAGCCTCTGCACGCCTGGCAGCTTCCACCTCTAATTGTTGAATGCTCATCCTCAACGCCGCAAGTTCGTTTGTTCCCTGCATCTGCTGCAACTCGTGGTTCACGCTGTTCAGACGACCTTCGTATTGCGCAATGAGCGAAGCCTTCTCTCTCTGTGCGGCATCCCCCATTTCTTTCATCTGTTGCTGAAGCTTGCTGGCCTCTTGGTTGTATTTTGTGGCCATGTCCTGAGCGTCACCGTGTACCCGTTGGATTTCGACTTGAAGCTCACTTGTACGTGCCTGCAACTCCAATTTCGTCTCCTCGTCCTTCAGTCGTATGGCTATGGAAAGACGATAAGTACCAGGTCCTTCGAAACCGCAGGGCGGGGAAAATCACCTTCGCTGATCTCGTTCTGGATCTGCCGTATTTCCTCCTTATGTCTCTCCTCCTGTTCGCGGAGTTCACGACCAAGCTCAGCTCCTGCTGTGGTATCCACCACCGTCCTCCCCTCGTCGACGAGCTCCGTTTGAATGCACAGGGGTATTGGATGATTCTGAATGATACGGCCCAGAATATTCTTCGCCCCCTCGAAAGTATTATTGTGGCGCATGAATTGCGCGCCTTTGTCCAAGACGGGTTTGAAGAACGCGGGATCGGAGGCAAGTTCCGCTTCGCGAGCCTCTCCAAGCTGAGGCGACACCTGGCCCCACATATTCGACACTAACACGACATTTCGCAACGTCGCTTCGCCGCAGAGCTTGCGAAACATCTTGAAGTTGCGCGTCGAGATACCTCCCATACGGAAGTCAGAGATGCGGTGAAGGTAGATCACCCCAGAGAGCGTTGTCCCCTGTCGATAGCTTATAGGATATTAGGTGGTGTTATCAAGAGAAAGCTTTCACATACGTGCTCGCGAGGAAGGCTGCGATCATTGCCAATATGTCTGCGTCGCTCTTTGTTGTGTCATCGAAGCCGGGGGTATCGATGAGCGTAACTAGACGATCATCTACGTGGAAAGGCTTGGATAATTGAACCTCGCTCGTACACGAACGCAGGCCGAGGCCAACGCGTAAGTCATCTCCACTAGCTGTGTTGATGAACTAGACATAGAATTGATTAGCTTTGGCAATGAAGGTATTAATGTTGGCGTCACCGTCGTCTTTCCGCTACCCGTGGCTCCCATCACCCTACGCTATAAGTTGTGTCGGCATCGACCAGCAGAAGACGGAGACTCACGCTATGAGGACATTCTGACTAGAGGACATATTGGTATATCAGCACCTTCCGAGTCCATCGCGTATTAGTATATCGTATAGCACAGGGAGGAAGGTGTAGTTCTTACTTGAGGGGGGCCTACTGTCTGCTATGAATCCCAGGTCACTTTTTCATATGTAGCGGTGATGCACCGTTTTTTAAACCCTGTGCCATATTTGGCGTGATATCCTACCGCCGCCGCGTTCGAGAGACTCGGAGGAAGGAGGGACATTAATCTTCACCGCAGCCACATTGAAGAGTTCCGATCTTCTGATCATAGAGTTTGCGTGAAGTTAACACATCAGCACGGAAGCACTGCAGGATGGAACAACGTACAAGCACTTGTCAAGATAGCTCCCAATACCATATGACGAAGGTGAGGCGATTTCAATTGGCTAGCAACCGAAAAGCCATACCTTCGTGACCGTTCACCTGGAGGTATGTTGTGGTTCTCCTTCTGTTCGCTGACTTCACACCCGAGCACCAGAAAGATCCAATCCTCGATCCACCAGGTCAGTTTGGGCGAGCAAGGGGGCTTGACGAAGCGACGCAGTTCTTTGTACTATCATGCAAATCACCATGACGCTGTCCCAAGAACAACTTCACATCACTTGCCAGTCTACTTCACGTTACATCGATCCATGAGCACGAAGTGGTAGTCTCATTATTCAGAATGGAAGGATCGAGTCAAGTATCCGCCCGATCGAGCTGAAAAACCCGTGTCGAGATTGGGGTCGAGTAGCTTCAGCATACTGTTGTTGAAGGCGCTGCACAGTTGCATTCAACTGCATCCTTTCTACTGAGTCCACCTCTTGTGTGCGCCTCAGCTTGTCGTTGACTTCGTCTACCCTCCTTTTGTACTCCGCAGCTTGCCGTTCGATTTCTAGGCGAGATGTCGCTTCAAGGTCTTGCATCCTTCTTTCGAGCCTGTCTTTCTCTTCGGCATAAGAGGACGCTAAGCGTTGTGATTCGTTTTGCACGCGCATCATGTCTTGGTTCAGTTGAGCAGTCGCTTGCTCGAGTTCCTCTCGAGCCTGCTCATCCCTCTGCCTCAACGCTGCGGAGAAAATGCGGGTTAAGTGCCAAGTATGAATTGATAAATGAAGGGAAGATGCCTTCATTCATCTCCTCTTGTAGTTTTCGTTGTTCCGCTTTGTATCTCATCGCCTGTTCGTGCAACTCGCGACCGAGTTCGGCGCCGGCGGCGGTCTCTGTGATGTCCTTGTGCTCGTCCACTAGCTCCCTCTGAATGCGCAAAGCCAGGGGAGCCTTGAACGCAATGCAGCGCATAATGGTACACGCCGAGTCGAATGTATTGTCATGTCGTTTCATTTGGGCACCCTTGGCTAGCACGGGCTTGAAGAAGATATCCCGGGTCTTCAACTCCTCCTCACGGGCCTCGCCAACGTCCAGAGAGACCTCGCCCCACATGTTCGTGACAATGACCACATTTCGTAGTGTAGTGTCCCCACATAACTCTCTGAACATTCTGAAGTTCCGAGTTGACGTGCCGCCCATGCGGAAGTCTGAGATGCGATGGATGTATATTACGCCCGAAAGCTTGACACCGTGCTGATACCTGTATGAGGGACCATCGACATCAATAGACTAAGGGAGAGAAAGGGCGGCACTTACGTGCTGGAAAGAAATGCGGCAATCATAGTCAAGACGTCGGTGTCGGTTCTTGTCGTATCGTCGAAGCCAGGGGTATCTATGAGCCTGACTGTTCGGCCATCGAGCGGGAAAGGTCTCGAAGCCTGAACGGCGCTGGTGCACGACATAAGCCCCGATCCTACGCGCAATGCGGACCCACTGGCGGTGTTAATGAACTATCGTGTCGTCAAGTTGACAAGACTGAACTCTATCTGCACCAGAAGATAATTACCGTAGTCTTTCCGCTGCCTGTGGCTCCCATCACGCTGCACCCGATCAGCGACAGCACGCGAAGTGAAGAGGCAGCACTCACGCAATGAGTACTTCGTCGGGGTCATTGGCTTCCCGTTCTAGCTCGCGAAAGGATGACTTGGGACTGGGATAGCTGCTAGCATGAGGGGATTTCGTCCCGGCGGTGCGAGGCTCGCTCGTCAGCCAAGGTGTATGCTATACCATTTCAATAGTCCCCGAATGTTCGTTCATTCAAATAACTTACGCTCGACGTTTTTGGCTGTGGACTTGACCTAACAATGGTTAGCTCGACGGTAGACACTCGGCTAATAGGGACTAAACCTGGCAATGGGTCGCCCAATGGGGGGAGTGAATTTGCTCCAGGACATAATCGGGTGTGTTTGAACAAGTCTGCTTTGCCTTGCCTTGATCGACCATCTCAGTCGCACGATGTGGCTTTATGCACATTGTACCCACATGCAGAATGCTGACTCCACGCTGTATGTTTACCACGTTGGTGAACTATAGAAGTAGCGCTGCGGAACCTAATAAACAGAAGAGGTCACGTTCGATCGTCCGGGCACAGGGTCTATGAATGGTTGTCTCCCCTCTTTGTCTTTCAGGTTCTTGAAATCACGAATGAGAACTCTAGCCGTGGTCGGTGACCGGAACTCTCCTTCTCCAATCAACTTCTCGCTTTGCACTGAGAACAATGCAGATCGTAAGTATTAGAAAGACTTCGGAGGGAATTCGTAACATATACAATGTCCTGAGGAAGCAAACCCCTCGCCAGCATCACTACAAGATCACACAACCGCCTCGTCTGCGTCCTCCTGAAGGTGTGTTGGCTATCTGCGTCTCAAGCTGTAGGATCTTCTTGCGCAGCTCCACGACCTCCTGGCTGTTTGCACCTTCTCGAATCTTCTGTTCGAGTTCCGCGAGTTTCCCTTCATACTCTCTGGTCAGCCTCGCCTGTTCCGCTTTGGCAGCTTCTGCGACCTCTCGTATCTGGGCCTCGAGCCTGTTCTTTTCTGATTCATATCGGGAGGCCATGCCTTGCGCGTCGCGTTGGATACGATTGGCTTCGCCCTGCAATTTAGTGATCTCAGCGCCCAGCTCGTCTCGTAGCTCCTGATCTTTGAGGCGCAAAGCTGTGTGCAGCAGAGAGTTAGCACAAGGAAGACTTCGACATAACATAACACACACCTTCATCCATCTCGCTTTTCAGTGTGCGAATTTCTTGATTATGCTTAGTTATCAAGGCAGCCAGCTCAGCGCGGAGCTCGCCCCCAGCGGCGGTCTCAGAGAGAGCCATACCGCCGTCTACCATTTCGCTCTGAATCTGGAGTGGGAGTGGCGTATTTCCGATGATGTAACGGAGGACATTCATTGCACTGTCGAAGGTGTTGGCGTGGCGCAGCAGCGTCGCGCCTTTGTCCAAAGCGGGCTTGAAGAACAAGTCCTGCGACGCAAGCTCTGCCTCGCGAGCTTCGCCAACGGCTGCCGGCACTTCTCCCCACATATTCGTGACGATGGCCAAATTCTTCAGCGTCTTCTCTCCGCACAGATGCCGGAGCATTCTGAAATTTCGCGTCGAGAGTCCGCTCATTCGGAAGTCCGAGATACGGTGCAAGTATATGATCCCGGCGAGTGTCTTTCCTTGTTCGTACCTAAGTCGCGAGGGTCAGGAAGTGGTTGGACATACTGGGGAGTCTCGCTTACGACGCGGTGAGAAACGCAGCTATCATAGCCAGGACATCCGTGTCGCTTTTGGTGGTGTCGTCGAATCCTGGAGTGTCCACCAGAGTCACCATTCGCCCGTCGAGCTCGAATGGTCTGCACACTTGCACGTCGTTCGTGCACGACCTAAGGCCGGCTCCGACAGTCAGCTCGTCGCCGCTGGCCATATTGGCGAACTAGAGGCGTTGTCACAATAGTAAAAACGAATTATCGGAGTTCCACGAACAGTTGTTTTGCCACTACCCGTCGCGCCCATGATGCTGGAAACAAGGTCAGTGTCGCTGCCCGAGAATCCAGACTGTACATACGCGATGAGAACGTCTGGTCGCTCGTTAGCCATCATTCTTGGATTGTTCTGCATCACTGAATGGATATTCGATGGGCAACTGGAATTGCAGGCTTAGAACCACCTTCAAGTATTTCAATCCACAAGAGGTAGGGTTTCTTCCATCGATTGTGATATACCCTCGCCGTGAAGAACACGAAGAAGCGGTGAGGTCCGTCTACTGATTCCGAAGCAGTGAAGGTCAATTGGGGTTGCTTCTCAGGTTGGTATAAAAAGTCGTCTCTTCGCGGGCGATCAGAATGGGCAGGTGGCAAGCAGCGGATATGAGGTGATTCCCCCCAAGGCCAAACCGAAATCATTCGAGATTCGAGCTGAGTTGACGCGATACCAAAACAATATCCCATCCACACGCCGCTGAGCTTCGTGCCTCTCATAAATTCCATATAAGTATACTCCATTTTCGCGGGGTTGTCTGACGAAGAGGAGTAATTGTAAACCTTTGGAATAGGCCGCCTGGAGGAACGGAGGAAACATATTTTGGCCACTTCACCAGCGATAGCGTAGAACTTTGGGACCGATGACCCTCGCATGCCCGAGGGAGTAGTGCATGCAGATGTACCGAATGAGTCAAGCTCGAAAATAAGTCAGGACAAGTAACAAGGGGCTGTAAACGCAAGTGCCGTTCCATCTGCACCAAAAAATGACCCCTTGAAGTGGGCGTAGTTTATCGAGGAAGTGTAGAGCCACGGTCTAAGGCCGGCTCCTACAAGTCGTCGCCGCCGGCCATATTGGCGACCTAGAGGAGTATCTAAACCATAAGCCTGTCAGCGTCGCCCCCCGACAATCCAGACTAGACATACACGATCAGGACGTCTGATTGCTCGCTGGCCTTTGCTCTTGGGTTGGTCTGCATCAAGTACTTAACAGATGTCCGATGACAAGGGGAATTGGACGCTTGAAACCACCCCACAATCGTCGTGAATATTTAAATCTACAAGAGATAGAGCTTCTTCCATCGATTGTGATATTCCAGAGCGAAGAACATGAGGAACCGGCGAGGTTCGTCTACTGACTGCGAAGCAATGAAGGTCGTGTAGGGTTTCTTCTGGATTAAAATTCATCTGTGAGTGGTGGTGAAGAAGCGGACATGAAGGTGTCCGTCAAGGAGGATCTACTCCGTTGCGGACGCGCCTCTATTTCCATATTTAGTTTTTCGGGCGGCACTGGCACGTGGAATTCAGGATTCCCATTCATTTCTGTTCATCTTCCCAATGACCATGCCGACGCCAGGAATGTCGTACTCTCTGCCACCCGAGCTCCTTTGTCAGATATTCGACTCAGACACTTTACAATACGACGACCAAGTAATCTTCGCTCGCGTCTGCAAGTCTTGGTGCGACATCGTTGCCAGCCTTATCTGGAAGAAGGTACCAAATATTGAAGTACTGTTCAGACTACTGGCGCCATTCACTCTGAGAGATGAGAAGCTGGTACGTGATATTTCTCATGAGATGTAATATTGAGACACTAAAATAATATAGCAGGCGTTTGACCGCTCCTTAAAACCCGAAGATTGGGAGAGGTTCGACTATTACGCCTACAGAGTGCATGACTTGGACCAAATTGGATGGTCTCTTCATCCTTCCATTTTTACCGAGATATCGACGTCTCGTCTCGGTGGACTGCCCCCGTCGGGGCTTCTTCCAAACCTACGTCGTTTGCAGCATTACCATTGTACCTTCGAGTACATTGATTTTTTCCTTCACCCGACGGTCACGACACTGGTATTAGCTCCTTTGACCGGCTGGCATTCTCTCGGACCCGTTCTCGAATCACTTCCTATTAGAACGCCACACATCGCAACCCTTTCCATATCGGCACTAGCGTACCCATTAACCAAGGACGCGGAGAGGTTAGTGACCGAGGTTCTGCCAAAGCTATCGTCGCTGGCATCGATAAGCTTGCCATCCCTCTGGCCAACTGGCTCAGTCGTCAACGCTCTTGCCTCTTGCTCTAGCTTGAGCAAGCTATCCACAGCACCGATCTTCAGGAATCAACATACTGGGGACTCTAGTCCTGAGTTATTTTCAACATCTATCTCGCCAACTGGATTTCCTTTGCTTTCCACACTGCAAACTTCTCTCACATTCTGCCGCGCTACGGAGGTGCTTTCTCAAGGAGAGCAATTTTCCACACTTTCCCGTTTGCTTCTTCGATCCCCTCGCATTGAGATACCTCAAGAATACGGAGCATTGCTAACTGCTTTGTCCAACTACTGCCCGGACCTCGAGCACCTTGCGCTCTGCATTACATTATTCCCACGACCAACTTACCACAGCGATTGCCTGACGTACCGCGAACTATCGCCTTTGCGACATCTAACTCGCCTCCAAACCCTGTCTCTGCAACATACTAATTCCTTCCAACTTGGTCCAGAGGATTTCATCACAATCATCAGGGCATTGCCTAGTCTGACGGAGTTGGACTTCAACCCGATTCCCTACATCAAGACAACCCCGACTCTGAATATATCCATCCTTTCGATCCTTCGCGACCTCTGCCCAAATCTCCGGTTTCTGGGTTTATATCTCGACGCCAGGGAGCAATATATACCGCCTCATCCTCCGAGCGAAGGCGAGGGTAGATTTGATCGACCGATGCCTGAGTTGTCAGAGTTTCCGCATCTCAAGGTGTTCAAAGTTGGGATGTCGCCCATATCGTCGCCCGCGAAGCTGGCCACGTACTTGTGCCGCCTTCTTCCGCACTCTTGTAACCTGATCTCGACTTGGGACGAAGACGAGGGCGAGGAAGATAGAGAGGCTGCACAAAAGTGGGGCGAAGTCGTGGGGCTAATTCGCGCTGCCAAGCAAGTCTGAGCTAGTGCGTGTCAAAGGGAGTTGGCTGGTTTGTGCTATGGCTGTGTGCCTCATTTGACGTCGAAACAGAACACCTGCTCTTTGTTTCCATAGCCCACCGCGTTACAAAGTACCAACCAATACCGCCGCCGCCCATAGCGACGCTATCTTCATTGTAAACCCACTGTGTCAAATAAAACTTGGGTAACTCGTTAATGAGGCCACTCGTATAAGTTGGGGTGGCCGATCCTCGCGTATGGTAGAGTTTTGCCAACGTACCGTGTACGAGATACCAACTTCACAGCACTCATAGAGTAGTCAGCGAGCAGGTGCGTCATCCATAACAACTCCTGGGTCTACTTGTTGCTCATCTTGTCGACGCGGGAGGCTCCTCTCTACGACGTGTGTAACGAATGCCCTCGATTGCTCGCATGGTCTCTGAATGTTCGTTTAATTTCTGTGGTGAAGCTCCAGAAACGGTGAGCATCACTAGTCGCTGAAACTGCCCAGGAACAAGGACTGATATGACACTCTTTGTCTTGTTCCGCTTATGACGAGGAAAATCCAAACTCTAGTAAATCAAAAAAAATGCAATCATAGAACATAACAAATATATATCAGGTATCGCTCATATCAACTATCGTATCCTTGCCTGACCCCGAATACCCGTCGCCGCGACGATCCTAGATCAAATATGGTATCAGGAGAATGCTCATGTCGCCTGATTATGTAGAATGACCCACCAAGCCACTCATTTTATTCATCTCAATGACCTTCCCCCTTGAGGTATGTATGTCGATCGCTGAACTCGGTATGTATGGTAGTTCATCCTTTGTAGCACCACGACGCAGGTGCTTCCGGCCGTTCAAGCTAATTTGTGCAAACAGGTAAACAAACTTGAAGCAATGAGAAGTTCAATTTCAATGTCGTCACCTTGCCATGAAACTGTTGGAGTACACTGAGGGATGTTCTTGTGAGCCGTCGTGTCATATGTGAACCCTGTGACAATGTGCTTACGCTTCCCATAGAATAATGACACAGCGATCCACAATTCTGACCCAGGTATGAGCGCGGACTAAATTTGTTGAGGGATGGTTAAAACACTGACCTGTCTCTGGCAGGGCGACATTCTGAGATTCCAACTCAAGTCAGCCCAACGCAAATACTGCTGCATGGGATGTATAGCGCACGCACAAAAATAAGCATCAGTAACGCTGCTGCGCTATTAAGGCTTCAGCGCTAGGCAATGGACATGGCTGAGGTCACATACGTCAGGAGGAAACCGGTCTCTGATATTGTGGTGAATCTTAGCCGCTTCAAATGATGAATACAACTCACGGAGCGTCCACGACAACAATTGTGCGATTGCCTTTCGTGTCCTGTTTACAATCGGTGAATGTCCGTCCTTCTGATGGTGGTCATTGAACTTATGTACGTCAAAACGGCAGCATTCTGCGCCCGCAGGTAGTACCACAATCCGGCGGTGTTGAGTGCATCAGTAGCCAGGTCAGCCGCGATGGCAAGTGTTGAGATCCAGCCGAACTTTCTGCCGAATTCGTCCACAGCGTAGTGGAGAGAAAGTCCAGTAATCACTAATGTGGCCGTTGCCTGCGTCAATGCCCCGGTGAGTACCACCAGAGGTAGGATTCGGCTCCCAGACAAGATCCTAACACGGTTTGCGAAGTATGCCTGCAGGCGTCAACGTACCAATACCACTGAGCGAACGAAATGCATTCACCTGGACAAGGGCACCTATTATTGCGTTTGATGCAGACGAGACGGAAAGGGTCCAATGAGGGGTCGTCAAGGTGCTTAGGTCGCCGTAGAAGGTGACCATGATACGGTAGGTGTAGATCCAAATCGCAAGAGTCCACAGGAGTTCCATGATCCTGCCCATAATTTACCGTGATCAGAGTAAGAAAAGTGGCACCATTGTCACAAACCAGCAGACCCAAACCTGTTCACGCTTCATATCAGGGTTGGAAGCGTTGCAATTGGTAAGCTACATACCAAAACTCGCGTCCAAATAGGATCCTTGTAGCCACTCAGAAGGTAAACATAGAGCTGTACCGAGGCGACCCCGAAAAGTACACTGCTCAGATATGTGCCAATGAGGATGGCCCCTAAGGACAGGTCTAAGGCGGAAGACATGATAGATATCCTATGATTAGTGTCAGTACAGTTGATATTCTCCATTTATATGATTTCACTGCGTGAAAGAGAGACGGTGAAACTGCAATTGTGTATGATAGCATCACCCACAAACGAGTCCTTCAAATCATGATCTCCTTGGTTGCAAACAACCAATAAGTTCAAAGGTCCGTCCGAAGGCTGCTAACATTCATGATCAGTACTTGTTATGATCTCATCCGATACAACGGTCACAATCTGAACGATGGCGGGGGTAATCCGTCTCCGCCGGTCCACATAGCTAACCCCAATCTGACTGCCATCCGAAGGAGAACGTTGAACCAAGACGCATGATGCCTGAGAGCTCGGACGCTGAGCGACCGCTGACCGCTGACCGCGGGTCAACTGCCGTAAGGATCCGGTAGCTTCGTTTTTTCTCAATGGTGTACACACGAATACAAACAACTTCGCTGGAGATCTTTAGATACGTAGCCACCACAGCGCAATACGTGTGGGGCAGTGCTTACCTTTTACAGCAAGTTTCATAACAATAGGTGTTCACCATTTTCGTTTGATTACGCCGGAAACTGAATATTAGTACTGATGCTGAGTTAGAGTTCTTGAATATGATTGGCCACATTGAGGATGGCAACTCAGTTGCGACCCGGCATCGGTAAAATGGTAGCTTCAGGACCAAACAACGAATACTTTGGTACGCCTATCGTTATGAAACTTGCTGTAGGATGCCAGCTTCGCGATGTTACAAATATATTGTGGTTCCGGAACGCAACCGAGTCTTTTGTCGTCACGCTTCCCACATCTCATATAGATATGCTCCGAAACTCCGAATCAGCGTTCCACGGTACCTGTGTGTTTAGCAGAAGTCGGCAGGGGTTTGAAGATAACAATATCCAGCTTATAGAGACACAGAAGTATTGTACGATGGTGAGGATATTGAGCCTCAACTAGTCACTATATACGCCAGGTGCCCTTCTGCTTTGTTGCCATGCTACGCGATACTACAAGGAGGGCTACTCCCACAAGTATGACAACCTTTGCAGCATATTTGAGTCGCGGGGGCTGTTTAGGCAATGAGGACACCACGTACCCCGCTGAAGATGATAGCACGATCCCACGTATACCCGGGAGCATTCAAGAGCGCCCCAGTGATGGGCGTGCCAGTAAGAAGAGCAAACCCAATGATGAACATACCGAACCCTATCCTCGTGCTACAGTCATAATGTCATAAGCTATCAGTGCGTTTGTGACTATCTATGCACCATCAGGACTCACCCAACCTCGCTCGGTGACCGGGAGAATGCAGCCATAATAGCGGCCAGGAGTGATATGACTGAGGGACAGAGTCAGCGCAATGTTAAAGTACCAACGGCTGATGGTACATACATGCACCAGAAAAGAACCCGTAAAGGACGGCAAGGATAAAAACTGATGCAGCTGATCGTAAACCGAACATCGAAAACACGAGCACCCCAGATACAGTTGTCATCGGGATCGCCACTAAAACCAAGCATGTGTAGGTAACAAAGACGAGAAGCTTGACGGCAACTACACTGACCATTGAAAGCCCCATACTTATCTGCGAAATAATTTGGAACCGTTCTGCCGAAGACAGTGGCCGCGTTCATAACAGTCAGCTAGAACACGGCAATGTTGAGTCAGCTACCGGAAAGGAGAGTTCGCAGAAGATGAACGCACCGAGAAAAAGGCTAAACCCTCTTCTACTCCGCGAATGACGGCAAAAAGTTGCAGATAGAAATCTAAGGGACACGTCAGTCAGTCAAAGCAGCGTAATTGAACCAACTATTTCGAACAAGGAAAGAAGAGGCCCCAGAAAATTAGACTCGACCTGAATCAGTTTCGTCGTTCATTAGACATCGATATAAATAGGGGAATATTTGCGAAGTATACCCTGTGATTGCAATAACGTAGGGTACGTCTTTAGCAAGCGACAGTACTGAGGGTCGGTCCGCCGCCATGGAGCGAGCCACATAACGTGGCCTCATGATCAGGTTTGAAATCACCAACAAGCCTAGCATCAGAAACGCGCTTGCCCTAATGGATAGATACTCTGAGGCATGAGAGGGTAGTGTTTAAAAGAGGGCTCACCTGACTCCCCAGGCAAATCCAAGCCGACCGTTGACCAACTTGTTGATCATGACAGGGAAAATTATACCGCCAATGGATGAACCTTAGAAAATGTGGTTATACACGGCTCGTATACTCGTCGATATACTTACCGACAAACACGATTCCCATTGCAGTGGAACGGCGAGCGCGAAAATACTGTGAAGGCACCGAAACTGAAGGAACGATGACGAGACCCATGCCAACGCCCATGCCAATGCCTTGACTCAAAAAGACCTGGTAGTATTGATGAGGCTGGCTTATTGAGAGCATGAAATATCTGAGTGGCCAGTGTTGGCATATTCTCCCTCGATGGGAATACCACATACGAGAACAAGTAGATGCCAGAGCCGACAAGCATGAGAGATCGGAAGTAGCCCGCATCGAAGAGGCGACCTGCAGGAAGTCCTATGGAGAAGTCAAGGAATAATTGTGTCGAACCGATCCAACTGATAGTGGACGGGGAATGTTCGCTTAGGGAAACCCGCTAGGGGAGAAAACAAAGTTAGGCGTAGGGCTTTTCAAGAATCAAGTTGCAATAGAGCGTTGACTTCAACTCACCGTGTAGTAATCCTGAAATACTCCAAAAGACAGGGCTGCACCAAATGTAGAAAACAAGGCTAAGGAACTGCACAAAATCAGTGACAACCTTCGACTCTCAAGTCTGGTTGATCTCACGCTCCGAGAACAGTCATCCATCCAGCCATGCCCCCTTCTTGGAAGGTATCCGACTTGGCCTGTGGTTCAGAGATATCCTTGTCGGCCTCTAAATTGGCACCAGCTTCGGCGAGCTTGAAAGGAGACATAGTCAAATTCCCCAGAGTGGGCGATTTGGCGATAGTGATATCAAAGACGCGCTCTTCATTCAAAAGCAATCACTTGGCCCTGTAACATGAGAGCCCGCATCTGAACTTACGTATATCAAATCTGTCAACCTCCAAGCCGCAACATGACACCGAGGTCCAGTATACCCGAGGGGTGACTGTCCGAGTTCTCCCCGGCTGCAATTGTGGGCAGTTGTTGAACGATCATCGGCCATGCCCCCGGTGGGCGTGTGCAGTCACAATTCTATATGATCTAGTGTGGCACCACAACCTGAAGGGAGAGATACCGATGAATCTTCGAGTCTTGGTGACCTCAAAATACATATGTGGGTCCAACCGTGGTGCATTTGGGCAGCGCCGTACATCAGCACATGTCGAAATCGTTGATGTTCTCGCTGTAGGCGTTAAGGCGATGAAAAATCAATAGCAATCTGTGTGTATGAGCGTGGGTGTGTGTGGGGACCCCTTCTGTGTGTTTGGCGAGCACGACTTGAACGCCCCAGTCGGACGGTCTAGTCCAACACTCTGAGAACTTCTTAGATCAGAATCACACTTCGCGCATCCATGAAGAGGATGATATAATTCACAGACACTAACATCCAACCAAATTCGGGATAGATAACTTTTCGGATTGAATTAGGGCATAATGGGTTTCGCATTAATTCTGATGGTAGTTGAGTATTGCTTGAGCGGCCTTACGAATAGCGATGTAAGCGGAATGGTACTGCAATCAACGGATGCTGCATTTGGGCTGACCTTCTCTGCGATAGCGTACACTGTGGATTGCGTGTGTGCACCCATATGCAAGGGGAACATGCTAGCATCAACGATGCGAAGGTTCTTCGTACCGTAGACCAAGAGGGAAGAGTCCACGACTCCTGCGCGAAAGTCAGGCGCTTCTCTAGGAGTGAAGGTTTGCTTACCTCCAAGCACTTGGGGAGCCATGGGAGCCGTCCCAATAAGGTGTGAGCCGCCCTTCCGATACTTAGACAACGAAAGAGAGGACAAAACAATAGGACATACCGAGGAGCTGAGACGTATGTATCTAGAGCTGTAATTAACACCTGACTCGTCAATATAGCCCACACACGTACTCAAGTAATTCTTCGTCGGTTGCTTGGTCAGAAGGACTCGTCAATGTTTTGATGGCGCTGGCTAGTGGCTGTTGTTGTGCTACTTGAAGCATGAACTTGAGGACATCGAGTAATACCATAGCATCTGCAAAAAGGTGAATTCAATGAATAGTGATATAACGGCGAGAGTGTTACCAAAATCTTGGGTCAAGAACCGAGGGTCGATAAGAGGCGCAACCAAAGGATCACTACTAGAGATATGCTGAACATGCGGGGGGTAAGTGGTGGCACAACGAATAATCCACATGGACAGACAGACGCACCACACTTCCACGACTAGAAGGATGCTGGAACAGCGTGAGCCTTCGCATTATTAAGGGGAATCCACAGTGCTCACAGTTAAGCCCCCCAGCATGAAAGCGTAGCTCTTGTTTTCCGCGGGAGATATGACGCCCCTGCTCCAATGAATTATTTCAACTTGCGGCACGGCGCCCTGTTCTAACCATTCCCTTTGTACTTTGTTCTGCATAGCTACGATGGTATTTGTTTTTAGGTGGGCCGCGGCGCCTTTGTCGAATGCGTCCATAATTGATGACATGCGCGTGGAATTAACCAATGACTGGAGTGGAAGATATGCAAGGGTCGAGTCCAGGTCGGTCCATAGTCCTGTCCCGGTCTTGTTGCTGAAAAGCGATCAGTACATGGCGAGGTCGGAACAGGCGAACGTACAAAAGCCTCATCTGTTGTTCTGCAAAGGAGGGGTTGTTGCGTAGAATATCTGTGGAAGGTCAAATTCGCATGCGACCCAGAGAAGTTCTATGCTCGTACCGAATGTCTCAAAGCCAGGCTTGAGCTCCCACTGTGCTGCAGCAAACAAGTGTTCCTATAAGGGTTTCATTAGGTCAAGGATGGCGTTTCAGGTTGGAGCTAGTTGCACCTGAAGGTTTTCACCGACCGAGGGTAGGGGAATAAGAGTCTCGATCCCGAACTTATTGAGGATGTCTGGGTTGCCAATGCCTTCGGACAAGCGATGTTCAGCCCTAATGGCGTTCCCAAAATGATGAGCATACCTGATAACTCGAGGATCTGTGGAGTTTGGACAGCGCCCGCAGCGAGTATCACTTCGCGCTTCACACGAACGCTATACAGCTTTGATCCTGCGGAGAAAGTGACCTCCGACGCTTCAAACTGGTCAGCCTTAGGAACGAAGTGCACCTTTGTCACCTAAAGAAAATAGGTGCTGTTACACTACGGCAAGGAAACTTGTAGATAGACAAGCTACCTGCGCGCCAGTAAGGATGTGGAGGTTGGGCCTCGCGGGTTGGTTACAGTAATATGCGCGAGTCGAGTAAGAACGGATACCCCGTTTGCGATCCAGGGCAGCGAAGCTATTGTAGACCCCTGTTGTGTTACCACTCAACTAACAGCACGATGAATTAGCTTCGAAAATATATCGATTAATTCAAGAATAGGCGCACCGGCGCAGCATTAGTCTTGATCCCGAGTGCGTTAAACGCCTTCACAACTATGGGGACAATTGGAAAATAGAATGGGTTATGGGAAACCTGCGAAATCGTTGAACAAACCTCATCATATTTAGAGATCAAACGTACAGAAACAGGGCCTCGAGAGCCAGTGATATCAGTTGTCACTTTATCAGCGATGGCGGCTTGAGCGGGAGTAATGCCTGGGTAGACAAATGTGCCTAGAGATGTACTTTCTGACTTCTTGAAGAAGGGAAGGAGGCCCTTCCAGTCCCAAGAATTGTTCGGAGCAAACTGAGCCCACGAGTTATACTCAATTTGCGATGCCCGAGTCCAAGCCATGAGGTTGGTACCGCTAGAGCCACCTAATAGCTTACCTCTGAAGAGAAGAGATCCTTAAAATCATTGAATATGAAAAAGGAGCGGTTTACCTTGGGATTGAGATGTTACGACCCCCTGCAGCAACTTGAGGGATGCTCTGGAACGCCCAGTCAATAGAAGGATCCCTTCCAGAAAACCCTGGAGTGTTCGATAAGCGATGAAGTTAGCAAGTTAGAAGTGCAGCGTTAGCGAGAATGTATACCCGGTATGTTAACCACAGGATTGTCATTTTGAAAGAGGCCAGCTTCGATGACCCCAATGGAAAGTTCTGAGTTGCTGGCGAGTCTTCATCATCCGTTGAACCAATCCTTGAGATGATTATAAGTTAAAGTATGATATGTGTACAGACCTTGATGCCAAAGCTATTCCCGCAGTCCCGCCACCTAAGTGAAAGGGATATAGGACGATGCTGCGCAGGTGAGATGATACGCACCTACGACCACAAAATCGTATTCGATGGATAGAAAATGCGAAATGTTCCCTTCATTAGATGTCAACGGAGTTGAGCTGCAGCTTGGGGCGCCCTTTCCCAATGCGTGGCAACACCACGAAACCAAGAGAAGTGTCGCATGGAACTTAGAAGATTGCATGAGTTGGAACATCGGCAGGAGTGAAAGAGTACTAGCAGCAACATTCGTGTATTATAGATGTTAGAACCATCTTAGGACGTAGCAGATAGTATCTGGTGTGCCTTTGTGGGCTTTTGTTTGTGTTAGTATTGCGCAAAACCGTCACATTTTACCACGGATGGCAACCATGGCCGTCGACCGAAAGATACTTACACTGTTTCACTTCGAGAACAGAAGTTCCATGGCGGTGACTTGGGAAATCTAGATCACAATCACGATATGGCAGATCTTGTGTGTACACTCTCTCCGCCATGCGGAGTCCTATCATCAGCGCCATTTCATTCCATGGATGTCGGAAACCTAGTAGAAATCGTGATCATTATATGTCGAAGCATGCTAGTGAGGGATTGTTTCGTAGCACTTACTATCTACATCACTAACACTTGCTTTTGAGGTTGTCCTACGCTACAGCCCTAGTATCCGCAGATTGTATGTTCATCAACCGATTACTCCCCCTACTAGCAGCGGCTGCAGCCGTTGTTGGCTGGGTACTTCACTGCCTGAGCCGTAGGGTGCGCCGACTGCCAATACCGACAGGTGATTGTTATCCATCAATGGCTAGTGAACGTCTACTTATCGATCAACCCTCAAAGCGATCGATATGTCAAAGACGCTAGGTTTAAAGCCATGGGAGGCCTGCGCTCTTCCTGGAAAGGAGAAATCACCAACGGATAGTGAGTTTGTGTTTGCCCAGTGTGTGCCCATATACGCACTTGAGAGCTAAGGCGGATACTTTGAGATTCCTTGATCTCCATCCCTGGTCCGGGACACCTGAGAGTCGTCATTAACGACGTCGACTCCGCTTTCGAGTTGCTCGAAAAACCTAATTTCAGTGATAGACCTCAATGGCCTATGGCGCGACTCCTTGGTCGTGACCAGAACGTCGGCTTTTTACAGTATGGTAAAAGGTTGCAACAATCTCGACGCATTCTGGCTGGCTCGTTCAATCGCGGCGTCGTGACAAAACACTGGAAGGGCTTAATAGAATCACACTCAACGGAACTTGTGCGCTGTCTGTTATCGTCACCCGAGGATTTCTTCGAAGACGTACAAACGTGAGTAACGAATGCGGTTTCTGCTATAACTTATAACGACTGACGGTTGAGGTACTTCTTGCAGGGAGGTAAAGCGCATGATCATAGAGTTAACGTACGGTGATATGCCCAATCGCGAGTATATCAGCAGGGTAAACAAGGTACAGCATGAAATCTCTGCTGTGATTCAGCCTACGAGAATTTGGCTCGTCAATATCATCCCAGAGAGTTTGTGGGCTGACATGTCAACGTTAGATGAAAGATGCTAATTATTTCAATAGGATTGGTCTGGCTTTTGCCTTCGTCTATCAATAGGTTCCTCAGGTGGACTAGAGAAATGAGGATTATCTATCAGCAATTGATTCAGTCGTCTTTTGACCGCGCGAAGGTCCAGGTACGTGTCACTTGGCTCATGTAATGTTAGTTGAAGGACTTTGACCTTATTTTCAAGGCCCGACCATCCTTTGTGACTAGCTGCCTCGTATCCAACCCAACAGTCCCCGAAGATGTCGTTCTGTCAGCGGCCGGGAGCTTATTGAGCGGCAAGTAACTGCAGAAATCCCTCATCATCTGTGTGGTCTCGCTGACGGTTGACTTGGCAGCGGGAACCGAAACTGTGAGTCCCCAATACCCCGCTAGGAATGATGCCTTAGCAAGGAGGACACTAGATGGAGGCATTCATTCTGACGTTCATAGCGTTGTTGCATGACCGCCCAGATATCCAAGAGCGAGCTTTCTCAGAGATCTCCTCTGTCGTTGGGCTGGGTCGTTTGCCGGGTCTCCAGGATTACGACGCATTGCCCTATATAAATTGCATTATCCAGGAGGTCCACCGGTATCATCCGGTAGTCCCGCTGGTGACACACAGCAATAGAAGCGAGGAGAACTGTATAGGCTGGAGGATCCCCAAAAAATCATGGGTGTTCGCCAACGTGTGGTTAGTGGCCCCCTTCGCGCCGCTTCACCCTCGTATGCAAAGTAACTGATAGCATATAGGGCTATGCTCCACGATGGAAGGATTTATTCGAAACCAAATGAATTCTCACCCGACCGTTTCATGCCGCGCCATGGCGAGAGCACCTTGCGCGATCCGAGGGACCTAGTGTTTGGCTTTGGTAGACGGTAAAAAATCTCACTTAGCATCCGTCTATCCACTCACTTTGGGCAGAGTGTGTCCCGGTCGGCACCTGGCAAATAGCTTCCTATTCTTGGTCGTGACTCGGGTGGTCGCTTTGCTAAAGATAGTACCGCGGGATAACCAAGCACCTATCGAGTGGCAAAATGCACTCGTCTCGTGAGTATCATTCCCGCAGAAGTCTACACGTTCGTGATCTTGTTCCAGAGCGCCTCATGGATTTCAATGCGGCTTTGAAGCTAGAGAACATGTCACGATTTCATCATTTGTATGATGCTACTACTACTACCTATGTGCAATTTACTACATTCACGGTCAACGACATTCGCTGCTTCAAGTCGCGAGTGGCCCGAAGAATATTTACTCAAAAATCCGTTGACGTACTATATGTACTAGAACCTGAAGACACTAGTACGGTAATGCAATGGCATAAGATGTATGAGAAGTAACCAAACCTGTTAGCGGATATGTGGTCAGCTCTCCAACAATTATGCTAGTACGCTGTGACGTACATTGAATTGTCGATATGATTTTTTGTCGGCGTCAACATTGCGGAAGAGGTAGAATTGAAGACCAACATATGAGCCGATTGACACCAGTGCGGCGTAGGTGCCAGGACCGACCCCCCAGAACCAACCGACAAACATAGACCATGTACATGGGAGGACGAGGATGGCAACTCTTGATAGCTGGGGGGCGTAGATCGGGAGTGTGGTTCTACCAATCGCGAGATCGCCATCGACGTCAGCGAAGTCTTGGGCATGGATTGTGGTGAAAATAACAAGACTGCTAATTGCTAGGGCCTGTGATGTCACGTCCCCTAGCTCGTGTCCATTGCCTGCTAAATTTAAATAAACACTTAGAAGAAGTACTGCAGTGTAACGTCGAGCATACCTATCATCTTTGTGGCACCGAGCTCAAATGCAGTGTACCCTCCGATATTACATAGACTCTTCCCCAGGCAGTGGCCGGCGAGGCCTAAATCGTCGTACAAGATAGTAATGACTACTAGCGAGGCTGTGATGCCCAACATTGTCAGGCTGTAAGTTGCAGACAAAAGCATGCACCCTATGATGCAAGCATAACGAAGGAGGACAGCTTGCTGCTCAGTGACTCTCCCATTTGGCACTGTTATGTGAATACATGAGTTTCCAAAGGTACAAAACTTGAAGGAGAAATAACTCACGCGGTCGCCAAGGATGATTAAGGGCATCTTCTTGCCGACTCCTCGATTGGTTGGATACGTTGCAAAGTAGCAAGTGGATCCATGTCCAGAAGCAGCACTGAATAAATGACCAAAGCGAATTAATAGGCACCGTAGCAAATGCAAATATCATCTAGGGATAGGCTCGTTAGCGGTAATTCAAACATTTGAATTTGCTGGATGACTAACGACTGGGAGGAATATTGTCTTGATGTCAGTCCAAGTGAACAAGATGGCGGTGTATACATGTCGTCCCAGTATCAATACAGGGCGAACGGGGATTTTCGACCAGGAGGGTGCAGCCATCTCCATCTCTGAACGACGGTCTGCGGGTGAAATAAGAACAGAAGATACGCGACCTCTGCATGAGGTTGGCCTCAAGGATATTTATCCATCCTAAATGACTCCAAGACTCGGTGAAAGATCCTCCAAACCATTAGCAGCACGAAAAGATCTGGTACCCTGATTTGACCCCACTGCGAGGGCCGTGCCTGCGTTATCTACGCTGGTGTGCCATGTGTGGTGCGATATCTTCTTCGCGCACAGCATGGCTTGGTACTGCAGAGTCACCGGTCAATCGGTCAAAAATCGATCAAGGTTCGAAATTTGAATCCGCAACCTTGGTTTTGGGTTCCTGCGTGAACATTGATCATGGAAAAGTTGAGTTCTTTGTGGGCGTAACTTGTAACTAAATTAGACATCCGTGCTTAATGGATCACAACAGCGAATGATCTGTGTTTACCCACAGGTTTGAGGCATAATGATATGCCTAAAAATGTAAGTGTCTTGATTCGACCTCTGCCAGCACATACGATATAAGTGGGGTATCAAGTTTCGAGAATATCGCAATCACCGAATCGATAGACCAATATGCGCTACAACCACCAAACAAGCAGTTCTCCCAATACCGATGCGACTCAGATTAGAGAATTTGCGGCCATTGACTTTGACTATCTCATCGTAGGTGGGGCTTGGACCGTTTGGTGCCTGTTTGCCTTTATTGAATATTGTGCTCTAGGCGGCGGGACAGCTGGCATGACGGTAGCGGCACGGCGAGCACTTTCATTAGGGCAGTAGGTGATACAGAACTAACGCCACACAACGTAGGTTGTCGGAGGTGCCGAGCCTTACTGTGGGAATTATCGAGGCTGGGCATTATCAAGAAACTGAACCTGTCGTCAATATACCGGGTGAGGGCCAATGAGTGTAATGAGAATGAGTTCAACCCGCTAACTATGTGCGAACGCAAGGCTATGCTGGTCGAGGAATAGGGAACCCTTCACTTGATTGGTGCTTTCACAGCACCCCGCAGAAGAATGCAGGATCTCGCAACATTTTTCTATCAAGGTACGTCTTGCCGCCCTCGACTGTGATCCACGCAGTCTTACCATTGAAACACGGTGTCAGAGGCAAAATGCTCGGTGGTTCCAGTGGAATTAACTTGCTAGCATGGGGCCGCGCTTCCAAAGCGGAATATGACGCCTGGGCACAGATCGCAAGAGATAGTTCATGGAGTTGGGACAATTTACTACCATACTTCAAAAAGTCCGAATCGATCAACACCTCACGCCATGTTTGGTACCCGGGTATCACTCAAGAAAGGCAGCAGCAGGCTTTACAGAACGCACCCACCGTTAATGGGTCTTCAGGACCGATCTCGGTGGGTCATCATTGCAGAACGCGTTGTTTCATCCATTTATGGCATGATTCAGGTTACTCACAATACTTCCTACTTTGACATGGTTTCCACTGTTGTCAAAACCCTCAACGACATGGGGATAGACAGCAATGCCGAACCAGTGAGTCCAGGCAACAATTCATCCTTGGGTCAGATTCTGAACCCCAACGTTTTAGCTCAGCGGATCAACCACTGGTGTTTACGACTCCCCTGCTACAATCGACCGTCAAAGTGGGACTAGATCCTACTCTGCTTCTGCATATTATGCCGATCAACCCCCCCGTCAGAACCTTCATATTCTCACTGGTGCACAAGTGAGTCGTTTCTGTTACTCGAGGCTGCATTAATGGACACGGGTGTGGTATACAGGCCACTCGAATCGTGTTCGAGAGGAACAATACTGGTGAATTGCGCGCAACGGGGGTTGAATTCGCTATAGGAACGTCCTGCATCACTGCTGTTGCTACGCGCGAGATCATTCTTGCGGCTGGTGCCTTTCAGACACCGCATCTTTTGGAGCTTTCAGGTAAGTGTTGGGTCGTTAGCACTTTTCCACTTATAACCAACACCAACCTAGGCATTGGCGATTCATCAATCCTTGCGACTTACGGAGTAGAGACATTGGTCCACCTCCCTTCTGTCGGGGAGAATCTCCAAGTCAGTAGTCCGCCTACGAAGAATGCTCAGACCTTCGTGACAGACCGCCCATAGGAACACCCATTTGTTCATGCCCAATGGCAACTTAAACCAGGACATGATACATTTGGTCTGTAAACGCACATGTGATTTCATATAAACCTTCGTTCATTATCTGCCTTAGATATCCTCCGAAACAATGCTACTTACGCAGAAGAGCAGGAAAAGCTATAGTGCGGACCTCATTCCCCAGCCCCCCTATTTGACTCATCTCGAGCCTCTAGCAACGAAACCAAGCAAGGACTCTTGACCAACATAGACTCAACTATGGCCTTTGTCCCTCTTCAAACTGTGGTCGGAGTTGATCGGCTGTCTTTGATCACTGACGCTATCAGACAGGAAGCGACCAGTGTCACGCCCTCCGGGATAAGTGCTGTACAATACAATATCCAAGGATCTTGGCTTGAAGAACGTTCCGTTCCTCAGGTAGAGATCATCCACTGGTGCAAGGGGCTCATGTCTCCCACTGAAGGTGAAAACTACATTGCCCTTCTGGGTGGATATATGGTACACACGCCCACTTGCTTAATACCATGCACCTCTGATGAAGTCACTTCTAGCACCCCTCCAGTCGTGGAAGTGTCGTAAGGCCAATTCGTAAGGTGTCGATGCCTGCTCACTCGCTTTTAGCATCTTGCAAGCAGCGACCCATTGGCACCACCTGCAATTGATATAGGTTTTTTGAACAATGAATCTGGTAATGTTCTTTTGGGTTTCGGTTTCGGATAAATTCTGATACTACGCTCACTGTAGATGCTATGGCCATGGTGGACATTCTGAAGTGTGTGATTGGGGTGGCGACCCAAGAGCCCCTAGCAAGCACAATAGCGAAGCGAACTGCTCCATCTCCAGAACTAACAAGTGACGAAGATCTTCTGAGGTATGGAGGGCTCTATTTAATCTCTGCTAAACTCACCGATTTTTTAGTTATGTCCGGGCCACCGTTGCTGTACGTTTATCCTTACATATATCAAGTCACTAATTGAATTCAACCAGGGTGGACAACATCCGATTGGTACCGCCATAATGGCACCAAGGGAGCTTGGAGGCAAGTGCTATCTTTATTTGTTTGCTATTGCGAGAAGACCAACCACCGTGACAATGCAGGTGTCGTTGACTCCTCACTTAAGGTCTATGGTACTAGTAACCTTCGTGTCGTCGATGCAAGCATATTCCCAATGCAGATTGCGGCCCACACCCAAGCGACCGTCTACGCTGTCGCGGAGAAGGTACCCATTCAGTTACCTTCCCTTTTAACAATATTAATTGTTCACAGGCCGCTGACATGATTTTATGTGCCCATTACTAGCTATCACTTGTGATTTTTACTTCCAATAGTGCAATCCACTTCAGAAACTTGGGCTGTGAGAGCTCTGGTGTTGTGCACCGAGAACTGATACTCGACACCTAGATTGAGGGCATCGATTTAGTGGGTATTACCCAAGCTCTTCAGAGCGTCTCTGAGTTCTCTGAGTCATTGTAATGCCCGCCGTGACAAGTAAGCAGGGGACCTAGCAGACTAAGCAAGCCAATCTCGCCGCCTTGAGAGTACATAACAGGAAGGATGTCAAAGAGAAGAAATGATATTTTGTCAAAAATGGCGTCACATTATATCATCACACTGCATCACAGACAGCAACAAATTGAGTGAAATGGTCTCATCAGATGCTCGCCTTTTCGGGCAATCTCAGATACAAACAGCAGCTTGAGGTTGCTTAGCTGTGGCATGATGAGAGAGGGCGCACTCGGTGGGCACGATATCTCCGATTACGGTGACTTCAATCGAAGTTCTTCTTTGAACCTTTATGATCGGAATAGTAGAATGAAAAGGACCCCAAGATAACACAGCTGCAGGTACAATCCCAGCATCAATCATCAATCAATGCGGAACGAACGGTGACGAGACAATTTCCATTTGCTTGCCAGGCACGAGTGAGGCCTTGTCTCAGTTTGTCTCCTTCCATGGTGCTTGGGCTTGTTTGCCGTGTCGGACAAGGGAACTGACGTATTGTTACCTTTGACAGGGTTATATAGCCCCACGTAGCATCAATACATCAATGTTGGGCAAGCTAGTGCGTAGTATATAAATAATTGACATTGGGAATGCTTTCTGCTTCTAGTTCCCCGTGGAAGATTGCAACTTTACAGAAGATGTTTTTGATAGTGGCGTTCTCTTGTACCGCATTACTTGTTGTACTGCGTTTCGTCGACCTTCGCGGCCCTCGGTCCAAGTTATTTGGCTTACCTTCCCCGGGTCACCCCAGTTTCTTATGGGGGCACGAAAAGGAGGTGTTCTTCAACCAGCCAGGCGTTATGTTTAGGCAATGGTTCCAGCAACTAGGTTTTACATACCGAATCAAGGCAGCCTTTTGGGTTAGTTGTCCGTCGTTTTGCTACATAATGAGTAATTTCTGATGTGATATAAACACTCATATAGGCACCAGACATTGTGAGGCTTACCCATTCCTCCGGACGTTTAACAATTCATGACTGAGGGTGTTTAGCTTGTATTGGGTGATCCCGAAGGAATAGCACACGTCCTTCGGCAGAAGATATATGATTACCGTAAGTCATGAACAACGAGTCAATACGGATACCTCACCGTTGCGTTTGTTTTACAATTAGATCACAGTCGCGTCGTTCGCCCACGAATAGGTCGTCTGCTTGGGAACGGTCTTGGGTGGGTTGAAGGCGAGACTGAACATAAGCGAATGCGGAAGATGTTGGGACCATCTTTTACGTGGGTGAATGTTCTATACGCCTTGGCAACGCCAATAACCTGGCTCTCAGACCTCAAAGTGTAAAAGCCATGGCCGGCCAGATTTGGGAGGCAACCAACGAGGTCATCCACTGGTGCTGAAATTCAAGTAGATGAGCCCATGCTGATATCTTCACAGGTGATTCCAGACATATTGCAACTCGTGCAATCAAACAATGGGTCGATGCAAGTCAACATGCTGGACTGGATAAGTAAAATCACGTCAGTAAATCATCAACACATTTAATGATGAATTCACGGCGCGGGCTAACTAATTATGCATTATCACAATAAGTCTCAATGTTACTGGTCGTGTGGTGCGCTATAATCGTTTTAAATTGACAACTCCTATACACACTTTTATCACATTACAGATCTTCTCGCACGACTTCCAAGGAGGCAATAGCACCGATGCTACACATATTTTAGAAGCTAGACGCACGGGTGTGTCCCAGATTGCAAAATACGCTGGATTCCTGGTGAGTCGGGGACTCACTTTGCTGCACATAAACTGATGTATTCAGACCTTGATGCTGCTTCGCCGTTTTCCCATCTTGAACGATTTACCGATCTGGGTCATCCAAGCGCAGAGCCTTACGAGAGATATAATTCAGGTTCAGTCTGAAAACTTCCATTGCTGGACGGCTCTGAACATTGTTGTGTTTGTGCAGGCTGGGGTTGCTCAAGAGATGGTGAAGAAGGCGACCATTTCAACAACCTCAGAAAATACCTCACCTACAGATCTGCTTAACCGGTTAGGTGAATCCCATCCTGTATCTGTCCGTCATGTGTCTAAGCACCCATCAGTCTTAGCGCATGACAAAGGCCGCATAACGACACAGGAATTGTATGATCAAGTATGTACCCCACTTGCATATGACATGCATATCAATGACATGCATCACACCCGAAGATTTCGACCTTTGTGTTAGTGTCTTGCTTCATGTAGTATTGACTCTCGTTGATTGTGTATTTGCAGCATCTCCGGCCATGAAACGACGACTGTGACGTTGGGCTTCACTATTTGGGAACTCGCACGTGCGCCTGCTTTGCAAGATCGCCTACGTCTTGAGCTGGATGCTTTCCCTTCGAGACCAACATACGATGATTTTCAAACGCGTTTACCATTCCTCGATGCTGTGCTTCGTGAAACGTCAGTGACTTCAAGGAGCTGACCTTACATTTTCACTTCTAACGTCTCTTGCTAGCCTCAGACTCTATCCAGCGTTGCCATACATGGAACGCCTTGCCATGAAGCGTGATGTAATACCCTTGCGCAAGCCCGTTAGAGCCCAAGATGGACGGGTGATCCATGAGATTACGGTACTCCCGGGGCAGGCAAGTAATTCATTGCTTTTGCACATTATCAATACTGACCTACAGTGTCTTCAGACTGTCCTGATACCGATCATTGCCCTTCACAGGCTGGACTCTACTTGGGAGGCGCCCGATGCATTTCGCCCTGATAGATGGTTGACTGGGCTTCCACCAGCCGACGATCTGTGCTCAGGATGGAGCAATCTCCTCACTTTTAGTGATGGGCCCCGCAATTGCATAGGATTTCGTCTTGGTTAGTGAAACACTTGACTCCCGGTGGATGCTAATATTGAGCTCCTCCAAGCCATCTTTCAGTACAAGGTGAGTGAGTATGTCTCGAAACTGTCCCTTTTCATTGATTGTTGTGGTCAGATCATTCTCGCTGCTTTGTTAAGGAGCTTCAGATTCAAAGAAACTGGCGCTCAGATGTCGCTCAAGATTGCTTCCAGTCTTCAGCCCTGGATACTTGGTGAAGATGAAAATGGGCCCCAGATCCCCGTTGTGGCGGAGCACCTCTGAGGACCATGGCATTTTTTTAGCTGTACCACTCACATCTAGTCTCCAATGTGTGATGCTTTGTACGGCGGCAACAGAGGAATGAGTTTTGTACATCGACCGATAACTTTACTACCAGCGGTTGTGGGGTTTTGTCTCTCGGTTGTATCTGAGCCAGTAGTATGTATCATCTTCGGCGATCGGCCCTCACTAACATGACACCATTACTGGGGAAATGTCTGAAGATGATTCTGATTGAAGCTTCAGCCTAGCTGCGGCGGATGTGCCTATTGAGGTTGCTCTTTCTCATGTTGTGGCTTAATCCCAGCCAGATCTGAGCGAGTTTCTGATTGGAAGCAACCCATTTCATACGCCATAAATGAGTGCTAGCTGGCATCGGCAGTGAATAGAGCAACCCAACAGCTCCATATGGTCTCATATTCCATCCATCTACATCGGGGGATAAATCGGGTGGTTGACGAAACTCCGTGGTAGGTGACTAGTTGGAACGGCCCGGGAGTACTTCCAAGTTTCAAAAATTGATTACACCCACAGATGTGGCGATAATCATCAGTTTCAGATTATTGATCAAGATTCAGCGTGTGGACTATATCAATGAATTGATCATAAGGACAACTTGCGAAGTTTTTGGTGATGAAAACACCTGTGAAATGACGAATGGACCCACAACTTGCGAAGATGGTAGGGGTTGGTATTTGATTCAATTATGGTGCAGAGGGACAAGCATCAACCTGAACGGGACACACTTGAAGCGGGTCGCGACCTTGACTCCACCCACGCAAATGATGGTGGCCTCTGCCACATTTTATCCTTGGTACTTTGTTTCTGAGTTCGACGTATGAGCATGGTTTGCAATTCATCTTCATGATAAGCTTTGCTCAAAGTTCGCTGTTGAGGGTCTCCTTTCTCTCTATGACTCTTGGATAATCCGCGAAGACGAGTCAATGCTTCATTAACGTCAAGACACAACAGTGTCCCAGGCCGTTCAAGCATGTTCGTTCACCTCCATAGCAAATCTCGCAAGTGGGGAATGCACGGCTGTACAACGTTGAACCCTTGCCAGGTCCAAATGGCATCGTTGAAACTTGACGTGACGCGCAACTCACGCGCAACTTGAAGATGTGTACCCGGAAGCTTGGACTCATTAGGGTTTCGGTCATAGACCGAGCATCAGATTGCCGTAAAGGTTGTACAATTGAACATATAATTCTCATGGCGAAGGGTTTTGCGCATTCCACTCTTGCGAGGTCGGACGGATGTCCTCAAGCTTGCTGCTTATCGGTGCCCCCCTTGTCAGCCTAGTGACTGTTTGGTTTTGGCTGTCGGGTGTTCATTCCGTCCAACGGCGTTATCCCAATGGTCCCCCTGGTTGGCCCATTATTGGCAATCTATTGCATCTTTCATTGAACCACCCATGGCTACGTCTTGCCGAATGGAAGCCAATATATGGTGTGTCTCACTCTAGCTCATAGCCGCTGCCCATATCATGCCATGGTGTTTTTTTAGGAAACTTGCTATATATGTATGGCATGGGGAACAATATCCTTGTCTTGAACGATATCAAGGCCGTCAACGATCTTTTGGAAAAGAAGGGAGCCATATACTCACACAGACCTGCATTTATGGTCGTCGGAGAACTGATGGAACTGGGAAAGGTCATTGTTCACCATGTTCCGAAAATCGCCGGTATGAATGCCTTTGACAGAGTATGCCCCTTCGCCCGTACGACAGTCTTTGGAAACTGCAGCGAAAGATAGCACACGTCGCTCTGAGTCCCGAAGCTGTCAAGAAGTATCATTTAGTGCAAGAAGATGCAGCAGCACTGCTCAACAAGTCCCTGTGCGACGACCCGAAAGCATTCTGTGATCAGATTCGATTGTACGTTGAACGCTCGATTTCAATGAATACCGACGCTCACACATTGAACCGTCTGCATACTAGGGCAGCTGGGCGTATTATCGTCTCAGTTACATATGGCCTGCCTGTGGACTCGTACCAAAACGAGGTAATGCTCACCTAGCGGCTTTACCTTTCCATGCTGACTGACGCTGTGATTTTAGTACATCACACACGCTGAGAAAACCATGGACCTGATTACAAAGGCTACAATGCCTGGAGCGTACCTCGCAGACATTTTCCCAGCGTGTAAGTCCTATCGAGATCCATCTTCTTCATTCAACTCAACAAATCGCTTGTTCGCAGTCAAATCCATTCACGCTTGGTTGTTTTCTAGACAGGTCCAGGCTGGAAAGCGTATGATTTTGGACCTAGTGAGCAGGCCGTTTGACCGTGTCAAGGAACAAGTGGTAGGTTGTGGTTTATTAGCCTGTATCGACAATGCAGACTTCCGTAAGGCAGCAGGCATTGCATTGCCGTCCCTGACAAGCCACTTATTGAGTGAATCCTATCAATGGGACGAGTTCACCAATCAAGAAGAATACGAAGAGGCAGTTAAATGGGTATCGGGGGCTTTGTTCGGAGGTACCCCGCCTTGTAACTGCATCTCTCATTACTTACTTCGCATAATGTCTAGCTGGTGCCGAAACAGTACGTCGTTCCAACAATCCTCTGAATTTAGTCATGAAATTTGTTTCTTTTAGACCTATTCTACAGTCCTAACATGTATCATCGCTATGGTTCAGCATCCGGACAAGCAGTCTCGCGCACAGGATGAAATTGACACCGTGGTTGGAGCACATAGGTTGCCAACCATAAATGACAAAGACTCGTTGCCGTACGTGGGTGCCCTAATCAAGGAGACCATGAGATGGTACCCTGCATTACCTTTGAGTACAAATACCTGAATCAATTTGCACCTCAATTCCGCTGACTTTCTTTGGTTTGGTCTCTAGGTATCGCCCGAAAGACGGCGCAAGATGACATTTACGATGGTTGGCAGGCCAACTCATGTGCAGCAGAGTGCTCACTTCTTTGTAGGGTATTACATCCCTGCAGGTACCACCGTCCTCCCCAATGTCTGGCAAGTTGAGCCCTCCTCGCAATGGCTTGGGTATAATTAGTCAAATAGGTCGATCGCAAATGACTGTGACTCTTCACGGGACTTCATACCGGAACGATTTCTAAATGCCAATGCCCCCACCGATCCAGCAACCTATGCATTTGGGTTTGGCCGAAGGTATGCCTCCGTTCGCTATCCTAATGCCGCTTCAGCACTCACGTAGAGTCGTAGAGTCTGTCCTGGAAGGTACCTAGCCGATAACTCGGTGTTTATCATGGTCGCTACCCTCTTGGCTGCCTTCGATATATCACCTGAGATAGACAGCAACAGAATCTCTAAACCGCTGCGGCCCCAGTTCTCCACAGGTCTCGTTAGGTTCGAGCAGTTCTGATCTCTGGATTTGGAGCTGATAGCTTCCATCCCCCTAGCTACCCGCAACACTTCAGGTGTACGATTCGCCCGCGATCACAAGATAGGCGCATGCAAATTATCGATAGGGCGTTGGCTGTACTATAATTGCAAACATTGTAAGGATGATGCGTGTGGAACTATGGTGTCTTATTTCCCACCTTGCCACCCGTCTAGCACCTACAAGCATACAAATACCTACCCATAAGAATGGGGACTCGCACGCACGTAATCTCCTCGCACTGTGCCGGACTGCACCCAACTAAGGGTTCCAAAGTTTGTGCCCTCGGACTAGGACCCACTCATCATATTCTGTGTGTACAGTCTGATTCTCTCGCCCAAAAGGAAGTCACAAAAACGAATCAACTCAGATGAAGAAAATTTCCTACCTCTTTTCACACCCACCGTGATTCCCTAGCTCCATCAATGCAGTACAGCACTACATATATGGCGTAGACACCATTCTCAGCAACCCCAAAGGGATGGAGACAGTTCTGATCCAATGCGGCAACGTTGTGCGTACATCATTGATGATGATGACGATGCATCAGATGCATCGAAGTAGGGGAGGAAGAGAGGTATGGGGCAAATTCAGAATGAAGACCCGGGGTCTCCGGTCGATGGCAAGCTGAATAATGCATTCATCACTTCATTGCCGACGAGAGCTCCGAGCTCATTGATTGGACATGCTATACTGAGTCCATCTCCTGATAAGCCATGGATTCCTGCTCGCTCAAATTATCTGGGGCCAATCTTGCTATGGCTGCGGGGTGTGCAGTTGCCATCATGATCCTATTGTTGACATGAGTGACATATGGCTATATAAGAGCCGAATCTGCTCACACTTTCACTTCAGAGAGCATGACTTCCCGGCCTTCAGAGCCTGTTGAAGAAACACCCCACTACATGTTTCATGTTCGTCCGAAATTATCCCCTACCATTTCCTAGAATAACCCTTCCTTGACTAGGCCGCGTCGGCAGCCCAAGACGAATCAAAAAGGTCTGTTCTTGATATAGCTGTAGATAATTATTTGACCTTTTGTGTAGACTTGATGAACTACATGACGCTATCGCCACATACCTTGACGGCCATTTATCATTTGCACCGTTGGAAGGCACATGCCCGAACAATATCTTGGAAGTGGGGTGAGATTTTTTTGCTTCGAACGTTAAGTGATGAATCTAAACATCACATTAACCTTAGTTCGGGTTCTGGTGCTTGGTGGGTCTCCTTCAAATTCTTTCGGCCTTCGCAAATAGATGTCCATTCTAGGGCCATTCAAGCTGCTACCCAATTTCCAGAGGCCACTGTTACAGCCATTGACTTGTCACCTATTCCAGATCGGTGGGTAATTTGGAAATCTCCTCTTGTAGAGAAGGTGTCAAAGCCCACGTAGTCCTATGCCATATAACATCAAGTTCAATCAAGTCGACCTCTCAGGATCCCTACCTTTTTCGTCACAAAGCTTCGATATTGTACATGCACGGCTCATCTTCATACATGTGAGTGACCGTTAAAATGGCCTTCGATAAGTCGGCATCTCACTGTGAGCAGCTTCCAGATGCACCGGCTATCCTTCGACGAATTTGCGAGCTCGTGAGGCCTGGTGGTTATCTGCTTTTAGAAGAACCAGATTGCGGCGGTGTTGTAGATCAAACAACACCCTTGGGACCGGGATTCACCAACTTCACATCAACTTGGTTTAGGCTAATGAATTCAAAGGGCCAAAACCTCTGCATTGGTAGAGACCTGGAGCAAATTATTCGATCTACTGGGTTTTTCACGGAGGTCAATGTGAAGAAAGTAGAAATCCCGTACGCACCGAAGAGTGAGGGTGAGTTGTCACCAGTTTTATCCACAGCCACCCCAAACAGAGGTGATTTAAACATGATTAGACCCTCGCGAGAATGTATTGGGACAAGCCTGGCGACTCACGTCAGAGCGCACAGCCAAAGTTCTTCTATCCCGATTTGGGTCCGAAGGGTTCACCTCGGAAATGATCCAGAGGCTACTCAGCGAGCTGCGAGACGAGGGTCGAGATATGAGGACGCCCCTCTATTTCACTTGGTCCCGCCGACTATCATAATTTTCATGTTGGAGACATGACTCCCTGCCAGGAAATTAATGGTGCATGCCAGTAGGCACCATTCAGCCTTTATGCTATCTGAGCCAGTGTGTGTGTGAAACATACGAAGTTTTTTGATGTCGTCGTCCTACATATGTTGTTCCAGTCCATCAAGCAGGTGTCTTATATACTCTTGGCCCATTAGGTGCGAAGATTGGAGTTGCACGAAGCACACCAAGGAGCAGCAGTGTCTTTGCAGATTGTGTGATTCTCGAACAAGGGCAGCAGCACTTCAACTCTGAGATTCTCCCGGAATGCAGCTAACCCGTCTAGACCCACTTGCGCTGTTTTCCAGTCGTAGTAGTCTGCATCAGAAGGTTTATGTACTGCAGACTCTGGCAGAACGGGCTGGCAGTGCTTTGCATCCTAGAAGTATTCATAGGCGAGCCCACGTGTGTCTCTATACCATCGACGCGTGAAGTCTCCTCCGGAGATGTGCTGATCTAGGGGTGGCGCCCGTTGTATGGTATGTCAGTAATCACGAGTGGGAGGATGTATTACGATTCGCACCAATTTGCAGAAAAGTCTTCACCTAGCGAAGAAAAGGAGTGTCAGGAGGGAGGTCGGGTAGCAGTAAGGAGCACGGCAGGAGAAGGGTAGGGCATGCATGATCTATCATTTATCGTCTAACCAGCCACTGTGAATGCGCAGACAAGCACGCTCACACCGTACTTAGCGAGCTCCGGCGACATATTCTACTTATCTCTCAACCCTCCACCCCCCACTTCTACCTCTGCGTGACGTGCTTCTACCGATCTCGCCAACTGCCTCGCCTACAGTCGCGTACCACAATCGGCAGGTAGTATATCGTGGGAACGAAAACCACTGGAGGCGACTTCAATTGACAATAGTTTCTCCTCAAGTGGGGTGTTTTATCCAAGCGGGTGGGGACCTGGGGAGGTGAGTGGGCAATTTGGGGTGGCAGGGGCCATGTTTACCTGAACAGATCACAGAGTCAGTGGGGAAGACTCGCGTGCAAGAAGACAGCGTGACACTATCACGCAAAGTACGTACATTGTCTTTGACTTCATTGTGAACGGCGAGACTTGCAGACAGCGTGAACTGAGTGTGAGAGGCCAACTCGGCGCTGAACCCGGGCAATTAGCAGCGTTGGGATGGGGAAGACGCTCTGCACAGCGAATGAACGACAGGGAAGCGGCAGACACAGCGAAACGGCGCGGCAGTGCGTTGGCGAGGACGTGTATCCACGGTGAAGACAGCGCGGTGGACGTAGGATACATTCGACGGCGAAACGAGGAGACGCCAAACAATGATGGCAGGTGCAGAGGAAGGTCGCGGCGAGAGATCTTTGCGGGCCCAGCAAGAGTTTTGACGTGGCCGTGGACACGCAAACACAGTGGCTACCCAACGGGGACGACATGGAGCGCGTCGAAAGTGAACTAGGACATGATGGGACATGTTGGGGAGGGGAAGGAAGCGTTGGATGGAATTCGATACGCAGGGCATCGTGTCGAGCACGCCGCAAGTCGAAGGGAGGGACACTGCGCGCTGTGCTCCCCGAAGACTCAGAAGACGGGATGGCGAAGGAGTGAGGTAGTGAGGCCAGACGCTGGCAGTCGCCAACAACGGCCACGATAGCCACGTACATCGACACCACGACGATCGCCGCTCCTGGCAACGCCGCAACGGATCGAGACAGGCGTACAGCGACGCAGACGACCTTGAATCTCTAATCAAGGTCGCGACGCCACGCATTAAGAGGTGAGTGGAGGTGAGGGAGGGAGGTGAGGGAGGTGAGGGAGCAAGATGTGGATGTCCTGCGCGAGACGATCGACGACGATTGTGATAACGACGGACGTTAGGAACCCATGGCCGCGAGGGGTGGATACGAAGGGAGGGAAACGTCGTAGGAGGCGTAGTGCGCGGGGTCCTCGTGTCGAGCACGCTGAAATTCGATGGCAGGGAGAGGGGGTCCGCGCGCTGGACAGCAAGATATCTTCGCGGTCCCTTGCTAGAGTATTGACGTCGAACATGCTCGTGGACCCGCGCACGAGGTGCTAATCCAACGGAAGCGATGCGCAGCGCGTTGCCAGCGAACGAGGATGTGTGGGGATATAAGAGGGGAAGGAAGCATTGGAGGGTGTTCGGTATGCGGGCCATCGTGTCGATCACGCCGCAAGCAGAAGGTGGGACTAGGCCAAGCTGCGAGTGTGAGGGGGGTGGACCAGGCGCTGGGATTTGCAAACAGCGGCTACGATAGAGCCGTACATCGATGACACGATGAGCATTACGCCAGGCGACGCTGCAAGGGATTGGGACGACGTGGAAATGCAACGGCCAGTGGCGAATGGGCAGAAGTGAGGGACCACGACGCGGGTGTCCCGCTGCGACACGATCGACGACGACAATGGACACTGGGATCCCATGGCCGCGATTGGTGGACACGAAAGGAGGGAAACGTCGAGGAGGCCTAGTGCGTGACGGTGGTGAACACGCGAGGCGTCAACGTTCGCGGGCACGGCGCACGACGGGGACCTGCATCGACTCCGTAACGAGAGTCATCGCTGGTGACGACGCAACCAATCACGACGACAGCACGACAGTACCCAACGCACGGCGCGGGCATCAACATCATGGCTAGCTGGGATAGCTATCAGCAGGCACCACTATATCAACATTTGAGGTGCGTACCATGTGTGGAATCCCCATGGTCCTGAAGCTTAGTACTTGCCGCAGAGTGATTCGTGCCGCGAACGACAGGGTCTGACTCAACGTGAGGGCGAGTCCCCGCGAACGCGCACGGCGGAAGCGCTGGGGAGGGGTATACACGGCCCCATTGAACGTCTTCGCGTTCAGAGTGCTCGTGGAGAGATTGTCGAGGGCGGGGCATGCGAGAGCCCGTCACGAGTGGAGAGGGAAGACGGCAGTAGCGAGACGGAACTCGTGGACATGAAGGCATTGACAGGGAGGCCAGCTGCTTGGCAACGACAGCAACAACGATGGGGGTATGGCGTGATACAACGAGGGCGAAGGACAACAACCAATGGGTGACGGCTGCGATGAGCGAGCGAGAGGTAGGCTACACCTCGATCATCTGAACAATATGACGCATCAGCAAACGGTACTACACGAAGCCGCGAGGGACGTACGAGCATTCCTCAATCCTCACGGCGCGATGAAATCATCGACTCGTGCAACATACGCTGCTCGTGAAATTGCGTGACAACGACCATCATACGTTCGACGGGGGTGACACTACCATACAATGCTCGAACGTCGACACGAGGCGCAAGGGAATGGATTGCCTGTGGCCGAGTGGCCTCGACGAGGGGGTGCGTAGTTTGACTCGGCGTCACGGGAGATTATGGCGGTCAGGGAGAAAGTCGGCGATGAATAGTGATAGTAGAGTCCCGTGTTTCATGGCGTCAAGCTTGAGGGCTGCGAGTCACGTCCTCCCCCCACACTCCCCACACTCGGACTCGACACATCCGCCACCCCAGCGTACATATACGGCTGTCGCCGTATATTCTCTGCGTCATCATCCCCGCGATACACGCCCCCGTACGCATCCTCTTCCGATTCTGCCTCTCTCCCTCGCGCGTAATTGCCGCCACCGTAAGAACAACCCGGGCCTCCGCTCGCGTACGCGCCGTCCCTCGATTCCGTACCACCGCCCGCTCCACCATTCACATTCGAACCCCCTGCGCCGCCGCCGCCACCACCACCTCCCAACCCCGGGCCACCTACCGACATCGGCGCCGTCGCTGGGTACACCGAACCACCCACCCCAAACGCCGCCCCGAAATCCATCTTCGCGCGCTGTCCGTGTCCCTGAGCGCGCGTATGCGGCTTCCCGCGCACGTATTCCACGAAGAAGCGCAGCGAGGAGATTATTTCTGCAAGGAAGTCGGCTGGTTGTAAGGAAGGAAGGGGAGGGGGTTAGTCAACGGTAAAGAGGGGGGAGAGGCTGACGAGGCGTGAGGAAGGGAGAAGGAAGGAGAGGAGAGGGAGGGGAGAGGGACTCACAGAAGTTTATATTGCCAACGAAGGAGAAACGGAAGAGAAAGACGAGGACGGGAAGAAAGAAAGCAAAAGACAATCGGTTAGCGAGCACCTTCCTTCATCGGGCAGTAGCACAAGCGAAGGCGAAAGAAAAAGCAAAAGCACGAGAGGGAGGGAAAAGGACGAGGCGCGGCGAAACGCAGACGCTTGAGAGAGTCCCGGCTGTCACTCGAGGTTGATGAGGAAGGGGAGGCAGTAAGAAGGGTGGCTGACCGCCAGTCCAACTGCAATCTACAAGTGAGTGAATTTTTCTGCTTCATGCAGTCCGACCGCGACTGACCTTTTCTCTCAGCAACCTACTCGTCTACCATGGACGTGAGCTACGTCGACGTCTCGTACGTGGTGCCGCTGTCCTCAATGTCAAACCATCCTGGTCGCGTCGACGCGTGTGCTAACGTCTCCAAGGGTTTGTGTACGTGATCTATCCTGGCCTTGTGGGTCGCTTACTGATGTCCTCCCTCCCCTCGCTCCACGTTCGACATCCATCATCGTCGCCACCGCTGTACAGCCCCCCCCAGCGCCGCCCATCCTCGTTCGTTCGTCGGCCGTCGGCCGCCATCGCATCCTCCGTAGGTTGCCCCGTTGTCGCCTCATGCCCATGTTGCGCTGACTGACTCCTTCTATTGCACAGGCCTACGCGACACGCTGTCGAGCGTCCGCGCTTGTGGTTGCGGTCGTTCGTTCGTACATTCCCTCGTACACTCCACTCTTGGATGGGTCTCGGATGGATGTGGAGCCAGCGAGCATCCCTACCAAACCGAAACGAATGGAATAGCAAAATAAGTAACATGTTCTGCGCAAATGTACTAACGAGCACGCACTTACTGGGCAGCCACGCTCACACACACACACCTGTCGTCGAGTGTTTGCATCGGATCCCCATCTCACTTGCTTCCTCCCCCGTTCTGTCTCGATGAGGCCGTGGATTTGATGCGCGCGAGCGGTACTTCCACAATTTCGTTGGGCGAGTAGAGGTGGTCGCAGTATTTGGAGTCGTCTCGTGCAGCGCATGCTTGCTGTCGTGGCCCACTATACCTCATCGCGATCGTGGACTTGATGCGTGGCAGCGGTATCTCCATGGTTGTGTTGGGCGAGTAGGCACGATCGCGGCGGTTGGAGGCGACTTGAATATCGCTCCTGCATCCCCGAAGTCGTTGCATCCTATGTGATGTAGCGTTTATCTTCGATTCAAGCGAGTGCGTATATTCACTGTGCTCTTTCGTTCGCTCCTCTGGCGCTCGTAGTTGTCCTCGGTGCACTTTGCGGGACGAGCCTCGACGTCGCTGGTTTGGTGGAGTTGGGTGCTTCAGTTTGGGCTGCCGCCTTTGTTCGTTCGCACTCGTTCGTTCCTTCTCGTTGTTGATGATAGATGTGCGAGCTCGAGTTCGATCTGGTGCGTTTGTTTTTTCGTTCGCTTTTTCACCACATTTCGTTTCTTTCCTTTCCTTTGCCTCGCTTTCCGGCAATCAAGCCTGCACCGTGAACAAGTCGTGTAGACGGCCTGGAGGACGTGTCGTGTTCGAACTCAGGTGATTGTCTGCGCACGATCCTGCGCCTTCCCCCTTTGCGCCTTTTCTGTTCACCGTGGCTTGCTGGCTCGTGGACTCGCGTGTGCGCGCGTTCCCGGTCATTTTGTAATCTTCGTGAGGCCGGGTTTTGTGATCGACGGCCTTCGTTCCGCCGGCGTACATCGCTTCGAGTTCCCTACACGCAACGCGAATATGTGTCATTTCAGCTCAGGCAAGCTGGGGAATGAATAAAGGGACAATAGTTACCAGTTACGCTCGTTTCCCCACACGCGTTCGCCGACCCTTCTCGTTTCCTGTTCTTTCTCGGTCTTTCGATCGCACGCAGATCTGCTTTATTTCTTCCGTTTTCCCTCTTTGCGATTGAGCGGTTCTCTCTGGGACTCGTGTATTTGCGTGTTCCTGGCTATCTTGGCGATTGGCAATGTCTTCGCATGACGAGCTTTCGCGATCGACGATCTTGGGTGAGTCCCGTGCAAGCGACGCAAATACGCGTCATTCTTCAGTCCGAACACGCGGGGAAAGTGAAGAGATCGCGCTTCAATACGAGATCTTGTCTCGTTTCACGTTTCCCCGTTTGCGTGCCATTCTCCTCTTTATTGTGGCGGGCTCCTTCCTTTCTCGTTGCCTCGTTTCTCCGTTTGCGTGTTTGCGTTCGCCTGGTTTTCGCTCGTTTGCCCGTTGCTTAGCAGGCGTCTCGCGTGTTCGTTTAGCGAGGCGTTCCCAGCCCGTCTTCATCTGCTCGCACGAGTCCGGGTCCCCTGCACGCGAATTTGTGTCATTATGGTTCGAGGATAAAACGAAGACGGGGGAGATGAACGATCGTACTCACGCAATCCCCAACTCGTTCGCGGCCCTTTCATTTCCCTTTGCCTTTCATTTCAGTTTGTTCTGCCGTTTTCTCGTTCCCCATTCTCTCATTCTCGTTCTCCTGTTCCTTCGTTTCCGCGCAAGGGTGGCACTCAGGCTGCGTGTCATACGCTCCATTCACGTCGTGACGCTATTGGGCCATTTATGTATGCCGTCACCCCGTCCCCAACTGCTTGCGAATTGGCGTGAAGGCAGGGAGTCAGGGCCACCGTCGGCGTGCTGCCTCTTTTGCAATCGAATGTAGCCTAGAGACAGAGATGGGATATGGGGGCAGGATGGAGCATGGTGGCCGGCGCCGAGGCCAGCCTCTCGCTTACACTGTCGGGGTACTCCCCACATCCACGCGTGTGCATCGATCATGATTGAGTGACTCTTGCATTCCTTCATCGTGTTTTCTTTCCTCCTTCGCCATTTCGATTCCTTTTGCTTCGTTCGTTTGGTCTCAGTTTCATCACGTCGATGGTGGTGTGTTTGCGGGCGTGGTTGTTCGTGCTGGGCATCATGTCTGCGAGAATGGGTATTAGGCGCAGGTTGGTTACACGCTCCCATAAGTCCACGGAAATTGTGATGGCCTGCTCAAAGTCAGGAACAAACAGTACCCAAATCAGTGATGAATACGAGTGTCTGATGGTACCCCGTACCGCCGTTCAATTACCTCCGCACCTCTATTCCAATCCCAAATCCATACTCCCCCTTTGGCGCGTGTAGGCAATTATGTTTTCTCTCAACCACCACCTAAGGCAAGTCTCATTCATTTCCAGAGTTCCACATCGCGCTGCCTCTCCCGAAGTCAATCGGTTTCTGTCGTTGTCAACGACGGCGACGAGTTGCATCATTTGAGCGCCCATCATCTTCAACGTCGCTGACCTACTCTTCGCGCATTACAGCACAAAAAGCCGTATAAAAAACATATAAAACCCTTCTTGGAATTGGGGGTCGTCGGGTTTGGCTCTGGTGACGTACTTGTAGACCTCGGGCCGCCAGGTCAGCATCTCGACGTGGCTCGTCGCGCCAAGACCACTCGGTCGAGTCAGCTCAACCTCGTCGAAGACGGTGATAGTTTCGCTGTGGTGCTGGTTGATATATATTGTGTAGATGCGCTGGGAGGGCTGTATGCGTACCTTTCGAAGAAAGATGTCCCAGCGGGCGGGAAGAGCTTGTTCTCGAGGTCTTTTGCCGCTGTGTGGTTTAGGGGAGACATTGTGTGCGACGGGTGGTTGAGTGCTTTGAATCGCGCAGGGAGAAGAGTATTTAAGCGATGCCTGGGGGGAGAGCTCCCGAACAGCCAGGATTCTAGAGCATCGTGTGCTGGTTCGCATTCCCGCTTGCAGTGCGATCCCGGGGCACCTGCATGTATGATCCCCGTGTCTGTGTTTGAGTCTCAGTTGCTCCGATCTTTTCAGCCCTCGCCGGCCTCGTCCTCCGCCTTAACACGCTCTGTTCAAGCAAGTCTCCTTCAACCACTGAAATGAAGTCCTGAAGCGCAAGGCCTACCGGTAGTCTGTTGCTGATACATAGCGAACACATTCAGGGTGATGATGGACGGCCATGCATGGCTGAGGAAGAACTCGATGTCTTTCACCTTGTGTTTCTCGCTGAGCAGTCCCTTCGATGCCACTGCATCTGTCGCGATTCTTGCCTTCCTCGAACTCGGTCATCAAGCCCTTTGGCTCGTGAAGCTTGAAGCTGTGAGGCTTTGAAGCATCGCTGAAGGCACGGCCCGTCCAGCAGAATGGCTCGTCGTCCCAGCACACGTGTATTGCCTGCATTCGGCTCCGTGGCCCAAGCACCCATTCAGAGATCCTGGCTCACTCTTCAAGGCGACGAACGTCGAAGAGAAACAGTCTGCCTTAACAGGTGGCGGCTGGCGACTGGTTATCATCCTTGGACTGCCCTGTAAGTGTGTGAGTGTGAGTGCAAAGACATGAGACTTCCAGAGGAAGACAGCGAAAGGGTATTGCGTGGGCGTTAGCCCAGATCTACAATCTTCGCCAACGCGTGGGCATCAACAATTGTCTCAGCCCAGATCTACGCTGACGGTGAGGATGAGAAGAAGAGTTGGGTCACACCGTCACAATTGTCACAATATTGTCTAACCACCAACAGCCCTCCAGCCTTACGCATAGCACTGCTAATGGATACAACAGAAACAACAATTCTGGACAGCCTCCTCGGCATGGGTGCATTTAGAGACAATACAGGCACCCTTCGACCACCCCAGATTGAAGAAATCAACCTAAATCAGCCTATTGCTGATTTTGCAGAATTTGACGACAGTGCCTATAATGACGCGCATTTTCGGTTCATTGAAACAGGTGTAAATATGTTCGACATTGACAATGACGCATATGACTCCCTCATTGCTGAGTTTGGTGAGTCCTGCAGCCTATTGTCTTTGCTCGTATTACTGATGTACTTCTGTGATAAGATCAGGAAACATCATCTGTTACACCTCCGAACCAAGCTCTGGCTGATCTTGAGCTAGAGGAGGGAGAGATCGAAGATGACGTGAAGCCAGAGGTGAAGGATGTAAGTGGTGGGGTAATGGTAAATAAAAATGAGAAAAAATTTGGAAAAGTATGTACACTGATGTTTCCTCGAATTTCACTTAAATCGCACTCAGGGTTATACACATCAACGCAAGGATCGAAGAATTAGGCAGCAGCAGAGAGTGGCTGCAGTGGCAGAGATGGCTGAGGAAGATGCTAAAATGGTGGAAAAAGTTAAGCGTCTTCGTGAGTCAGAGGAAGAACACTCAAAGCATGAGATCTGGGAAAGGGTATGTACAACTCTCACTAATTTCACCAAACTCATGTAGTTGTACCAGATTATCACCGAGTTGCATAACTCATTAAACCAACAACAAACGGAGGAAATCAAGCGTTTGACGACCACGATTGCAGTTCTTAAGTTTCAGGTAAAAGAACAGCGACGGCAGCAGCAAGGCATCATACGTGAAGTGAGTTATTTTACTGCCATTTATTCCAACTTTGTATCTGAAAACTTAATACTTAGATTCTTGCCTCATTTCTGGGCAAGGACACCCATGTTCATTTTGTCTTATCAGACGACACTCTCCTCGCACAACTTGTGTGCCTGGAGACTCACAGGTCTGCTCCTTTACAAAAGGAGGATCCTGAATTTCCTCATAACAGGATAATTTGGATCCATGAGCAGGGGACCCATCTCATCATCAATACTGATTCTGGTGGGTTTGAAATAATTGGAATTGTACGTATACGGTGAGTACTATACTCATTAATGTGATTCATTAGACTTACATTTTTTCAGATCTTGGCAGGGGATGTCGAAAGATATACGTGAGGAGATAAGTGACAACCTTGATGTATTAATGAGGTGGACAAAAGTTGGAATAGCAATCACTTCTAATGCGGTCAGTCTCATATTTCTAATCAGTTTGATAGTTCTGTATGATGAACTTTGCACATAGGCACATAAAGGCAACAAACACATGGCTGAAGATGTAGCCACTTTCAAGACCCACGGTCAGGCAATGGGTAAAGATGCTGAGGCAAAGAGTAAGCAGAGACGAGGGGAAATGGAAGCAATTGGTTGGCACACCCCAATGGGAGCTAAGGGTAAGCGCCTTCTAAGCTATGCCCACCGTTCAACAAAGCATGCGAAAGCAGAGTGAGTTTTATTTTGTTGCTTATAACTTATACTGAATACCAGCATAGATACTTGGAATTAATTCCACGCATGTCAAGTGTTGCAAAAATGTACCATATCAATTTTTTGTCACTTTTCCCTGCACAAGCAAAAAAAATGGATGATTTTGCCAAAAAGTGTGTCATTTATTTTACTATCACTTTCAATATCAGGCTAATTTGACTTCAAGAAACAAAATCCCATCATTTGCTGCAGACACCATTGATGGTGTAGACAGTAATCATCCATTCGCCAACGCCCTTACGATTACTCACGACAATTTCTCTAATTTTCTACACACCGACAAAGATGAAATTGAGATCGCATATGGGATGTGGTGGGCGGGGAGGAAGAAAGAGAAGGGGTGGACAGTTGGTGATGATATGGCTCAAAGCCACATTCAAGGTGGTGCTTTTCTCTGGGGAAAGTATGGAGTCGCAGTTGATTTTGAGCAGTAAGTACTTTCAATTTTCAATCATGGATTAGATTGAAACACCAACAATTTTAGTGCAAATGGACTAGTTGAGGTCTTCTGGCGTGGCAAAGTGGACAGCCATGCAACCATGAGAAGTCGAAGCAAGGCTGAGTACACCAGGTTTGGAACGTCCATTCAGCTCACTCGGAAGGGGACTAGTGCAGTTGCAAACTTTTGGGCTGCAAGAGGTAATCCAGCTCTTGTTATCACACCTTTGGACCGCATCGCCGCTATTCACTCACCTCAGCATAAGAAGCGAGCATAGCTGTACAATAACTCTGTAGAATTGAATTAGAATTTTTCTAATTTCTCATACTAATGTACAATTTTATGCAACTATCACTATCAAAAATCGGGGGGAGGAAACTACAAAATGTGGGGGCACTATGAAAAAATCAGGGGTAACTACAAAATACAGGGGACTACAAAAAATCAGGGGGCTACAAAAAACAGAGGGAGGCTACGGCGATCGTCTATTGGAATGAAGCGGAGCTATCCGAGACAATGTACTCTTAGATGTCTTTAGGTATGGTGAATATGCAGAACCCGTTCGGGCAGCCGGCGAAGCAGCGAATGGCAAGCCAGGCATCGAGTTGACACGTCGAATCAGCTCAGACATAGGCGTAGATTTCGTACGCGGTGGAATAGAATAGCGCGACGTGAGAGACTCTGTCCTTGACAAAGCGTCAACGATGGGTTTGGCTGGTGTCACTGGCGGATGGTTCTCCTGATCAAGTCCGTGAGCGTCTAGTCGATGAACATGGTTCAAGCGACAAACCTCCGATGGTGGATTCTCTTCGAAAAGGTCCGGTTCTACTATGGGGGCCATTTCAACTCCATCAGTTTCTTCCTTTCGATGACGACTTCCCTTCCTTTTGGTCAAGGGTGGTTCGAGAGGAGGGTCGCTGACCTGAGCGGCTTCGCTTGGCTGCTCAGTGCCATCATCGTCTGCGTTAGATGTTACAGTCGGCCCTGACAGCGGTGCCATGTTTAAGGCAGGATCTTGCTCTTCATCTGGTACATTAGCAACTTGTCGCTCTTCTTCTTCACCTTCCCCTTGCATTTTGGGGCTGAACTGCGGCCGCTCCCCGTGGCCGGCACGACCGTGTCTCCTTGCTTCTTCGAGCGTGACTTCGATTTCTTTTTGGTCGCTGGCGGTATGGGGTCCAGAGGAACAATTGACTTCTGCTTCTTTGACGGAGTCTTCGATTGTTTCGATGGGTTGAGTGGTGGTGGCGACGAGGATGCAAAGAATGTCGGAATGGGCGGCTGAATTACCATGGTAAGCCCGTCGTCGTCATCATCGTCGTCATAAATAACCCCACGCTTGCGCTTGCGCTCAACAGGCTCTGGGGTAAATAGTGATGGCTCGTGCCCTTGACCGAGCTGTGGACCGATGTCCAAGCTCTCTGGTTCTGACATGGCTGCAATTGGCGGGTGCTCAGTCAAAGGTGATTCAGGGATGTCGGATGGGGGCAAGGGCAAAGGTGCGTGGTTATAGCCAGATAAAGACGACGAAGGGACTGATATAGTAGGCTGAGAGGTTGGTACGGCCGCTGTTTGGTCTGCTGGAATCGCGGTATTAGTGACGGAACGCCCTCCAGGAGTGGCTTTCGCCTTCGGACCCTTTTTGGGGCGTGCTGGAGCTTTCATGGATAACTCATCTTCGGAGGACAATTCAATAACCTCCAGGGTCTCCAGGCCCGTACTGCCTTGCTTACGTTTCGGAGGGGGGGAGACGATGGCAAATGAAGGTTCGGGTGCTGATATGGTCTTCTCTTTCGCCGTACGCCTTCTAACTTTTGCTCGTTCTGCGATGTCCATGCCGTACAACACAGAGTTGTCTTCGGCCTGTTGAGCGACGGCGCTGGGGGTACCTCCAATGTAAGAATCTGCGTCAGGCTGTTTGCGTTTAATCGGTCGTGGTCGTGGGCGGTCTTTCTTCTTGGCACCATCATCCACAACGAGAGGCAGCGCGGAAGACGAGGATGCTGAATTCGAGATGTCAGAATCATTCTTCCGCTTAATTGGCCGTGGTTTGGGGCGTGAGGTAGAGCCAGTAGCAGCAGTCGAGTCCCCCACAACGCTCGCGACTGAAGATATGGTGGAACGCGCGAAGAGCGTGGATGGTAGATCGGTGAAGTTCGAAATATTTGGGGGTTCCGTGGCCAGGATCCCATAAGTATCGACAGAAGAGGGTCCAATTACTCTGGTAGATTCATAATGGTCAACTAATGATGGAAGTCAATGGTCGATATCCCTGCCATACCGAAATCATGGACTCACTTGTCTCGTGAGTGGTGTCCAACGGAGCATAAATATCTTCCTCTTCGCTGTCGGCAATAACCTCCTCCTGATAATCCGCTGGCATAAAGTCTCAATAAGCCAATAAAGTTACAGGAATGTAGGGGACGTTGTGGTTGAAGTCTAAGATAGATTGCGACTCACCAGTGACACACACCCAGTGGACGCGAGAGTCACAGCACGTGATAGCCGTCACGCACCCCAATCAGGCCTCATTATTCCCACACTCAGTATTCAACATCCCACGCTCACAAACAATCCTCACATTCAACATGCCACTCAGTCCTCCATCGACTCCTGGTCCCTCCAGTCGAAATCCAGATTCGGTTCCTCGACCTCCTCCTTCACCACTCAGAAATTCGCCTTCGTCCACTCCCGGGCTACACCACTCTTCCCCTGTCCGTCGCGCGGGCCAGCCATCGAACACACCAGGCAAAACACGAGCCAGGGACTTGTTAAGGAAGCACTATGGCTTGGGTGTTGGCCCCCCTCCCCCACTTCCCGGAAACACTGCGGACCCCATGAGCTTAGGTATAGAAGCTGACATGGACTTAAATTGAGCTCACAACCTCCCAGATTCCAGCGCCTTTGATGCGAAGTCGTATTACGAGCAATTGATAACTACGGCATCTCTGTCGACTTTGCTCAAACGGGAGAATGAGCTCCTGACAGGTATCAATATTGAGGCTCTAGATTTTGACTGATTGTTGATATTGCATGCAGAAATCAGGGAGTTGGACGGCGAGAGGCAGTCGTTGGTGTACAATCATCATCACGAGTTGATTGCTGCTAGTGATACCATAGCAGCGGTAAAGAATTTCGATATATGTTTTCTACTGCAAATAACTCCCGACCCCTTAGGTCAAAACCAGAGCCGAAAGTCTCGACGCTGATTTGGATCTACTGAAGGCAGCCTTCTCCGACATCTCTCGCCTCGTTGCAGAGGTTTCTGTAGAGCCGCACGCTGCGGACTAATATCATTATATATGTTTAATCAGCGTCTGTGTTCATCGCCAGGGTCTTCGCCTCACAGCAGAAACCGGGTGGCCTTGATTGTATCTTTACGGCTCCTAGCTTAGGGATTGAGAAGAATAGGCGGCGTTAATCTCCCGTATACGGAAACAACCAATCCCAGACCTTCATCTCGCCTTGGTTTACCTCTCAACTGTATTCCGTCCTTCGTGGCAGTCGAGGATTCACCACTTCTTCGCTGCCTTTGTTCCTAGAATAAATACATCATGAATGGCCTAGTATATTGTAACGACTGAAGTATGGATAGCGGTTATCCATACCGCCACGGAATTGCCTCCCCTCTATTTTTGCGGGTGTCTCGTATTCAGAACCTCCGCCACCACACTCCCTCTCTACTCTTTCTCCTACCCCTCCTACCCTTCCGAGTCCTCTGAAGCTCCCACAAACTCTTCTCTGGAGTCAGCGTCGCCATCTCCATGAAGGACGACAAAGTCGTTCTCCCAGTCCTTGTACCGTTCCCAAAACCACTGCGGCGATTCCAGCTCATCACGGGGGGTACTCTACGTACTTTCATTGTGATGCTAAGGGATCGTGCCGTAGATGTGTATAATGCATAAGGCCTGCCCTGGGGGCTCGCAGGTCGAGGCAGATATGGCGAAACGCTCTCAATATGCTCGAAAGCTGGTACCAGTGTTTCGGCGTAGAGGATCGAGTCCGCCATTTCACGGAATTGACGTGACGCGCATGAAACATGATAAAGGTCCCGTCGATCTCCCACTTCATCGAGTATTTGGTAGAGGACCTCCGTTGGGAGATTTGGACATGAACGTTTACAGGCTGAATGCCAGCCAGTCAGGCTGAGCTGCGGGCGACGCCGTTGTCTTGTCTTGTTTGTCCTTACATTTACTTCCTAGTATAAGCTAGCATTGATTGATATTGATATAAGAAAGCGTTTGATACTAATCCTCCTGATAGCAACATCAACATGATACTGAAAATTTGATGGCCACTCTACGCAACCGTATTCGGTATTGATAAGCTCGAAGTTTTCACCCAGACTCACCTCAAGCGAGAAAATGAAACAACCAAGCTAGGAAAATGCCTCTAGATAGATGTCTGCCATCTTCTCGGGGTCATCCCAGTGTGCCTAGCAGGCATATGTCAGACAGCGCTGGGGAGAAAGGCAAGTGTGACCTACGAAGTGATTCGTGCCAGGAACTATCCTGAAATGAATATCAAGCTGTCCGCTTTCTTTGGCTTTATCTTCTATATTCCAAAAAGCGGCGAGACCAAATGAAGCTGTATGGTCCCCTGTTATCTCCCAAGTCTGAAGGTAAGGAAACTGTCTTTTGACAGCTTCGTCGAAAGCAGATTTTTGGAGAACAGCGGACGTCTGCGCCATGCAATTGAGCATGAAGGGAAAGTCGACATCGTCAGATGGGGCCTCTTCTATGATCTCTGATAGCTCCTTGGCAGTCATGCACCATATCGTGGGCACTCGGAACAGGGCAGGCAATACATATTCCAGGACGTCTGGATCCCTACTCCCTAAATCGCCATGGTTGAAATAGGAGGTGAGCCATATAGTAGCGGCTGTGCTTCGCTTTTCCGCGGGAATTGCTTGATCTACCTGAGGTGAATAGGTTTTCGGAGGGAGGGGTAACCCAAACGCAAGGGACGGAGGATCTGAACCAATCATAGTTAGTCTTTGACAAGGAGTAAACATCGGTCATACCTTGCATGAGATGTACGCGTAGATATGACGAGAGCCGCTGTTGGATTCGAGGAGTGTAGCTCGAGATATTCGCAATCAATGCGGCGGAGAACGTGGTCCCAGCGGACCACCCCAAAACACCAATTCCTCCACTCTTTCCGTCAGGGGACGGCGCGGGTAGGTGATACCGTTCGATAAATATGTCAATAAAGGACGCGTATTCCCTGGAACGATCGAGCAACCAAGCTGACTTCTGTGCATCTGTGCCTTGGTTGAGTACAGAGACCTCTTCCTCGGAGAAAGGGGTAGAGCCCCTGTAGCCCCTGCGGTTGATAGCGACGAATCGCACCCCTTTGGTCAAACAGATAGCAGAGACCTTCGCAAAAATTGCTATATACGAGGCCTAGTGAGGAATGTGTGAATCGTGGAAATTTATCATATTCACGACTTGTGAAGATAATGCCGTGAAAGGCAAATATTGTGGCATAGTTGACATCTTTGGGTGCGCCAGAGTCGATAAACGCGAGGCGGATGCCACGGTCGTTGACTGTGATATCTGAGAGCATGTTGATTCGTGAAAGCACCGAGAACCGGAGTGGGGATGATAGAACACAAATGGTCATAAAATGGTCGTATTTAAGTTTGGCATCGGTACTGTACACGGCGTCATGAACCTCGATGACCCAAGGTCGCCTGCAGGCTACAGTAAATCATTGTTTCACGTCAACGACGGGCCCTCCTTTTGTTTGTCATTTGTTTCAAAATTGGATTACAGTGAAGGGTTGGAGAAGGGACTGCGCTCATACCTAGTACACCCACAAGTTTATGCCAGCGGGCGGCTGTGGGTGTTCTTCCTCCACGCCCACAGGGATCATGCAAGCCGGGCATGAATATCTTACTTGAACAATGGATCCGCGACGGTGAAGCGGGGCCTAGGATCAGTCCTAACTCGGTCAGGGGCCCACGCGTCCGTCTCTTCATTCCTCGATCATAAATTTCCACAAATTTTTCAGTGCCCCCTCATGCTGAAGCGCATTCAGAAAAAGATCCAGAAAAAAGAGAAAGAAGCCGAACTCGGGCTAGATGACGATACGAAGGAAATTCTTGGGTTCAACGACACCGATTCGGACGAATCAGATAGTTCCGGTTTCGACTCGGATGATGATGCGGAGTCGGATGACCAGGAGTTTTCAAAATCCTTGGAAGAGCGCATTGGGGAGGACGAAGAGGACGAAGGCCAAAGCGACGCAGAGTCTGACAGCGATGAAGACGATCATTCAAAAGTGACCGTTCAAGAGGCTCTGAATGATCCAATATACGTCTCCTCCGTAGATGCTGGTGGTGGTGAATGGCAGTGCGTCGTGTGCCCGGGGAAAATATTCAAGGGGTCAAAGATGATTGATGCACACCGAAAATCCAAGGTTAGTCCTGTCATTCAGGTCCTCGAAGAATGCAATATTCAATGCCAACACCATAATATATAATGTAATCCGTTCACCCAGGCTCATAAACGGCGCTTCACGAGTTTCTCTAAACTCGCCCAATCCTTTGAGCCCACGAGCAATGCGTCTGAAGCCCTTGGTGCGCTTCCAAAAGGCCCAAACCCTCCGCGACAGGCTGAAGATGGCATCTCTACAATATCGAAATCTAACCGCGCCTCTAAACGGGTGAGTAGTTGTCATCAAATGATGATGATTTTCCTATAACGCTGATGCGTACTTCACAGGAAGCATCAGCGCAGATCCGAAAAGAGAAGCGGCTCAAGCAGAGGGCTCTAGCAAAAGCAAAAGCACAGGCAAAGGCCGCTGAGGCTGTCAAGGAACCTCCTCAGTCAGAAAGCGCATCACCACAGCGTAAACGGAAAAGGATTGCAGAACCAGCGAGAGATTCGGATGATGCTAGCCCACCGCGAAAAGTGGCAAGTACGTTCATACGACCGAAACGAATGAAGTCAGATAAAAAGTCGTCGAAAGGGTCCAAACCTCTCAATCCTTCGTAGCGACGGCAGACGACCCAAAGCCCTGGGCTCCCTTCGACGTATGGTGGGCCACTGACGAGGAGGTAAGCAAGTCCTGCCGCTGACCATACGTTATGTATCTTTTCAAATGATAACTATCGATCAAATGCACTCAAGTGCATTCGTGACGGCCTAATGACCTGGTATTGACGAGTTAACCTATCAACAATGTCCAACAGACAAGATCCAGAGAGAGCGACATAATAAGGATAGTGACGGGAAAGATATCTACCGAATCTCATGATAGCGACCTCAGCACGCCGTCCGCTTTTTCAATAACCTGCAGAATACCTATGAGACAAGCCAGCCAGCGGCGTCATTTGCGAACTCACTTGGTGAATATTCGGTCGGTCGGCCGGATTGACCTTGAGCATGCTATCAATCAGGTCCTTCAAGCCCTGTGAATAGGCGGAATCGGGGTGCTTGTACTGCGCGTTGAGCACGGCCATCGCTATCGAACCGCCTTGCTCCGTTGTTTGCGTATTTTCAAACGGCGAATGCGAGTAAGCGAGGGCGTATAGTGTACACCCAAGGGACTACAGAAGATCGCCTCAGCCACCACAAGTCTGAGCGGCGTTGATGTACACACGCACCCATATATCCACTTTTTCGTCCAACGTGTGGCCCGTTTTGACATCAAACAGCTCGGGCGCCCTGTATGCCATAGTGCTCTGCTCCGCGGCGATATCCTATACCCACAGATGAGCTTACTACACGACAGGAATAAGGGTCCTGGAACAGTACCTGTTGCAATAATGCCTGAGATCGAGTGTCGATTTTTATACGCGCCTTGATCGTACTGCCGAAGTCCATAAGGATAGGCGTAACACCATCATCCGCAATCATAACGTTCCTTGTGTACATCATGAGTCGCAAGCAGCGTGCTTGGAAACAGGACATACCCAGGCTTCAAATCTCGATGGGCGTACGGAACATGCTCCGTTTTACTAGGGTCAGCAGTGCCGTTATGCTGGGCTTCTTCGTCTCCGTCGAATACGACGTCTCCCTGTTCCTCAATTCGTTGTCGGGTGACCAGAGGCACAGAAGCGCCGTCATACGAATAACCACCCTCGGCGTCGCCTTCGGGTTGCGGGAATCGTTCGTCGTCGTCGGAATGCCGGCCAGCAGCTTCTTGCTGATTTCGAGATGACGAACCGGCCGCAGGGTTTGGATTTGAAGTTGAACGGATAGGTGCACGGTAGTCATGCATTGCCCGGATAGCTTCGCATGTTCCCTTGAATAAGCGGACCATCTCCTTCTCCGGGAAGTGTGTTCTGTTCACGACGTTGGTATTGATGGCATCCTGGAGATTCCCCCGCTGATATCAGGGTTAGAAAAGGTGAACAGTTACACAGCGACATGCAGGAAAGACCTTGTAAAGAGGTAGGAAGAGATAGACGATCTTGCCTTCGCCGTCAGGGTCTTGTACCACAGCCGAATCCTATAACAGACGCCGTCAGTTGCCGGGAGTGAACAGTAGTGGATGCATACTAGAATGCGAATGATATTGGGATGTCTACCGTAGCAAATGAATTAGGGTGGAAGTTTGCAGGAGAATACCACGTACCTGAACCGCCTGTATGCCTCCACCTCGCGCATTGCCTCCTTGACTCCATCATGCCCGGTTGGACAACGTATTTTCTTGAGTGCGAATTGACGCTTCACTCATTGTAAGTTAGAATCCGTGTAGTGCATGATGAGTTGGGCCTCACACCGCTATGGTCGTCCTGAGCTAGATATACAAAGGAGAACCCTCCCTCACCCAAGACCTTGACAATCGTAACTGTAGGCACAGAAGGTTAGATGCGGGCACAGTTAGACGAAGATGTTTCTCACAGGTTCGTCCGTTTATCTTGACTTTCGCGGATTGCTGGCATAGACAAGAGGAGAGGGCCCAAAGAGCATCTCTTGCTTGCTCCTTTACGGTTTCGAGGGTGTGTAAAAGTTGCTGTGATATCGACATGAACTTGAAAGCTTGAATGCGGAGGAGACGTGTAAACTAGCGCTGGCGCCCGCGCCCGATGCTTAGGCTCCCGAAACTAATAGTGACAAATTGTTTCGAAATTAAGAAACTTGAGCTTGAAGGGAAAAGCATCAGGACAAAAAGTTCAAGGATCATGATTCATCGTATATTCAAAACAGATGAAGGCTCGCATACTGAACAGCAAAAAATGGAAGACATTGTTATACTTCATATCACACTGTAAGATTACCCTGAGAACGCCAGTATGCCACCCATCGTCCCATGTCGTCGATTGTCAACGGTTCGAGATCATTGAGCATTGGCGCAGCGACGATGGCCTTGTTAATGGCCATACATGGAGTTGTGAGAACCTCGCGCGTGGATTCTTCGTGTCCCCTAACCGCGAGTTTGAAGAATTCGAGCAATCGCAGCGCATGACTGCTTCGCCCGCTCTTTGCCAAGAGACCTCTCTTACTCCCTTCCGCAGCTTCAAGCCTCGCAACCCATTGATAAAACGGTATCATACCAAGCCCCAATGAAGAAGACATGAAAGACATGATCGCATCGGTCGGCACTGGTGCTGGATGTTGTAGATTGAGGTACATATTCGTGGTCCTGCGCATTTCTATTAGAGCAGCAGCAGCAATATCTGTTGGAATCCAAGCAGCATCCTAGGAGTTGGTTAGAGCTCCGCTAGCACATGCGTCACCAATGTCCTTACCCCATGAAGGATTGGCAGCGACCCAATTGCCTGACTGCCGCAAACAATAGCCGGAAACCACTCAGAAGCCTTCCATCGCCCATTTTGACCCCCACAGAGCTGTCCGACGCGAACGATGGTGGGCTGGAGGGTAGAGCGTTGAGCTATTGACCTGAGCATAGACTCTGCTACCCATTTGGACTCGCTGTATCCTGTGCCTACAGACACGGAAGGATCAAGGACGGGCTCTTCAGGAATGGACCCCGAGTTTGTTGCATCTACGGTGACTCTTTTAAGTAATTCAGTGACTGAAGCGGGAAGGACCTTACTTGCAAACACCCCGGCCGAGCTAACGAAGATAAATTTAGGAGGAGAGGCGCGATAAGAGCGCAAGGCGAGATCGACGAGGTGGCGAGTGCCAGCAATGAGGGGCTCCATGGATAGCAACGAGAGATTGAAATCCACTTTCCACGCTGTGACCAAGATCAGCACTTGCACTTTCATTGACATCTAGACCGCTTACCGGTGTGCAGAATGCAAGTCACTCTTCTGCACATTTCATCAAACAACGTTGGGGAGATTCCAAGGTCAGGAAGTGCTACATCGGCTTCGAGAAGTATAAGCTTCGGAGACTTCGCCAGCTGCGTGTTGATACCGTTCGTCTCGAAAGCGTATGATTGCCGCGAGTGGAGAGATTCAGTTGGATTGGCACCGCGGCGATTGAGAGCATAGACTAAAGCAATTGCTGGATTCTCTAAAAGAGACGCCAGCATAAACGCTCCGAGGCTGCCTGTGCTACCTGTGAGAAGGACTACCTCCTCGTCTGTGCCATCAACATCGCCATGGTTTGTAATGGGTAGGTTTTCGGAATATTTGCTGACGAGATTTGACATCTGAATGGTTTTGTTTGCCAGGGTATCGTCCGAAGGCGCTGAAGGAGCGGCGTCTGCTTTCTGATATAAAGAGTTCGCAAGTTGCCTGATTGTCGGATTGGCGTAGATGAAATGGCGCGGGAGGGTGCCAACTTTGAAGTCAGCCCGCCGGAGATATTGGACCAGGGCGTTGTATATACGATTTGCGTGCAAACTAATGACAATGATCAACAACTTGGAGTATGATGTGAAGGCCGTCGTACCTGTCACAACCAAGCTGGAAGATGTCAACATCGTCCTGTATGTCATTGTCTGACATAACCGTCTTTACTACAGCTCGGGAAAGTTCGAGGATTGAAGCGAGGGTCCATGTCGACGGGATCGGAAAATTGAGAGGGATGGTCTCCTCGAATGACGCATAGACATTTTCTATTTCCTTTTCATAAGCTTCCAGAATGACACCTCGCTTGGGGGTCCCTTTGGGCGTATATACCAAGGGGCGGGTGGGGTCTGCGATTATCACCATCTGCATTCCTCAGGAGCGCCGCTACAAGGGAAACACGGTTATGCGTACCTCTCTGAAGATCTTGGAGTGTGATGGTGCGAAATTGTTCGCCTTGTCAATGCTTGATCTACGAAATCGTCAAATCAAATCACGAGGGTTTAAGCTCAAAAGCGACCTACTGGATCTCATCTAGGAAGACACCTTGTTGGAAGTCATCAGAACATTTAGGAGCAGGCTCTATGATAACTCCTGCGTGAAAGCGCCCTCGACCGAACATAACAGCATGTTCGATTTGGGGGTGCTGCATCAAAATGTTTTCTGGCACACAGGGTTAGACTTCGGTGGAGGAATGCTGACGTCCGGCTCACCGATAGGCACCGGGCTAGTCTGTGCGAGTATAAGCAAGCCAGAAAGACACTCAAGTACGGATCCGCACCTTCTCTCCAGTGGAGTGCATGATTTGATCATCTGCTCTTCCGTAAATTCGATACAGGCGGGAGTTCACAGGGTGACGTTGGAGTAAATCGTTCGTATCATAGGCTATTTTGTTGTTGACGCGAGTGTTGGTTACCGCAGGTGTATTGTTTTTGGAAGGCTGCCCGCCTTTTGTCAAGGGTGGGACTAGAAATAGTGCAGGACGACTTACAGCAATTACAAGACGGAAAACACCCCCTTCACCTTCTGGAACCAAAATTGGGTCCAGATGAGGTGACAACTATAGGACGGATTAAACTCGAGGGCGAAACTAACTGATGTTGGGTGGCGTACCTCAAAATATTCCCATCCTTCCGGATGAGGTTTGGCTAGAACCGTCAATAAGACTACGTCTAAAAGAGTCTTCGAGTGCACTGCTTACATGGTAGTATTGTGGATATGCTTCCGGTCTCAGTACTAGAATATAAATGAATGATTGTCTGTCAACAGGCAATCTTGCTCACCTGCCGTATAAAAGGGCAATCCTGACATCGATACTTGTCAGATAATCACCGACATGCTTGCTCAATGGTGCACCAGCGAACATCTGAATTGTGGTTAGACTATTCTCAACCTGCATGCCAATCACGTTGCTCACAATCGATGTGAATTCTTTGAGGGTTGCAACATCTACCTCCGACTGCGCCCACGACTGAAGTAGAAAATTTATTAACTCGGTCTTCCTTGATGTTTATGGAGAGGTACCTCGAGGAAGGAAGGGACACATATCATCATAGTAGATTTCGTTTCCTGAGCTGCTTTGAGTACCTGCTCAGGCCCTGGGGTGAGTACCGGTGAATCTGGAGCAAACGCGGAGACCGCGAGACCAGTTGCAGCCTGCCGAAGATCCAGTAAACAGCGCTGTCCGATTGCTGATCACATACCGAGATCAACATTGTCGCCGAACCCGAAGCATCTTGAGTTAATATTATTGCATTATCTCGCTATGGTGGGGGAGGGAACACATACGATACATCGGTACGCAGTGCATGGACATAGTATGTCCGCAGAAATCTGTATCACCACACTCTGGAAGGCAGTATTCAGGCGAAGTCCGTCCATTACGAATGGCGAAAGGCTCACTGTAGGCTCGACACCTTTCTATGAGCATCCGGTGGGTTAGAATAATTGGCTTAGGGAATGCTGTTGTAGAACCTGTGGCTTGGTGAGAAAAAATGTCGCATAAATTATGCTGATGGTGGAGAAGCACCTGACGAGTGATATACGAGAGCTGGATCCTCGAGTTTCAACTTCCCCAACGGTGGACAGCGAGTAAAATGCTGAGACGGTGCAATCAATTCATCCCCGAAGCGGGGAAGGGGGACGCAATTTAATTTGACTCCTTCCGAATCTAGTATATCGAGAGACGAGCGCAAAAGCTGTTGGGTGGTGTGATCATCGGTAGTTATAATGTGCTCGACCTTCATCTCCTTGATTAGATGGGCCACGGCGGCGGCGGAGTTTCGGTTTGAGAGTGGGAATGGGGAGTAGCCGGCGCGCATTAGACCCACAGTAGCTATAAAATAACTAAACGCATCTGCCGCACGAAGATTTTGAGTGATAACTTGGGATGAATTGGTTAGAATAAGCTCACCTGCAACGGCCAATACTGCAACGATAGCCTGCGAACTAGTGGACCCGATGTGGGCGTTGAAGTAATTTGCGGCTCCATGGATGTTTTTTACTCCTTGAGCCCATGGGATGGTGCGGAGCTCACCACTAGCCGGGCGGAACACAAAGAGCGGGTGGTCGGGAGAGTGGTCAAGATGCCAATCGTAGATCTCTGGCAACGTCAGCGAGCCGTCTAGATTGGGAGGTTGAAAGGTCATTGGAACGTCGAGGGCGAGTGAGGACGATCTACAGCTCCAGTCTTCAAGTTAGATATACTGTTCACTACCGGTTCGAAGGTTCCATATAGGCAAGGAAGATACCTTGATCGTATTCACATCATCATCGTGATGAATCATTCGCGACGTTTTATGTGAAACGCAGAAGATAGATCCAGAAGTCCGAATGCTTGCAGTAACTTCATCTGAGATCGTGGCAACTCTTACAGACGCCCTGGGACCCCGTGCTATGCTGTAGAAGACCATCTCACACTTGCGCCCACAACTTCATCAGATGCTATCAAATAATCTTCAGCGACAAGTCAATGATAAGAACGCACACATAGCTCGGCTTGTTGGCTTGCCGTAATTTGCCAACTGGGGCCCTTGTGTTCCCAATATCGTGCGTAGAATATATGTACGGTCAGACGGTGACTCATCGGTTCCACTGCAGAGGGACCTTTTGCTGTCAAGATGAAGCTGGTATCAAGATGTCCCAAGCCGAAGATGTCATATTAACTTACAAGCCCGGTGGACCCCAGTGATAGTGCCGTTGAAATTGCGCGCAGCACTCCGAAATTCGAGGCTTTGAAGAGTAATATGACCTCCCAGTCAACAACTACCCAGGGATATCGATTTCCACGAACCGACGAAAGAAGTTGAACTGACCCAGCATCGTTGACGCTGTGTGAGTCACTGGGAGTTTTCAATGCGCATATTTCTTTGTATGGGAGCGGAGTCTCAACTATTTCGAAAACGAAAGGCTCCGCGGCCCGTGACTCCAAATTTTTGAAGAGAATCCTCCTTAAGGGCATCGTAGAAACGCCATACATCACACGGTGGCCACATCTCACGCCAGTCAACAAGACCAAGTAACGTATGTGAACGGAACCCTTATTTCACGACCCGTATTCCGCAGAAGCTCCTTTAGTAACCCCTTCATCACAGGTCCGACCTTCCCACAGTTAAACAATGATGGCGACTCGGGATCCTTGCTGTCGATTGTGAATGTCCACCCCAGTGGAGTCGCATGGATCATCGTGGTTAGGAGCATTTAGACGACATATAACACAATATTCACACTCGTTCGCGAGAGATTGGACAACGGTGCGAAGTGGATTGTTCTCATGCCCTCCGCCAACAGAACGGCCATGAAAGATGCAGGAAAGTGTTTGAGCAGCGTTCTTTCCGGAAGTTCTGATCCCGAAGTTTCCCACAGGGAAGTAGTTTGAACGCCACCAGCGGCCTTGAAACTTCCTCGAAGCGGCGATAAGCAAAATCAAGTTCCTAAACTTGACCTAGTTCTCCTTTGGAGAAACGTCCCAAACAATGGCCCAGTTGTAAGTCACTGGCCATCCCATCCAGCAAAGCGAAGTGGACTGGTCGTCTCCACTTGGCGATTGTCTATTCGCATGTTTGCTATCAGAGCATCATGTACATGGCTGGTCGCGGGGTTTGGCAGTAGAAACTTCTATCGGCAATCTCCTTTGGGTGAGGTTCCACAGACGTTACTACATCACTCGCGGTATCTTTGAAGACCAAGGAGTTGACTTGTCTAACTGGGAGAACGCCCGACCTTGTGACATAGCGCGAGTTTGATTTGGACTTGAAAAGTACAAGGGGCATACTAACTACGATCAGCGGGGACGTGCGGATAGGCGAATTCCTATACCAATTCCTACACCAGCTCTCCTTCACTACTCTGCTTTGTGAATGTCTGCGGGTTTGATTGATGACCGTCTTTCATGGTTCGGTCAATAAACCTAGTGCTCCTACCTTTGATCTTCCGTCCATAGAACCCATTTCGATAACGTCTTCGCGATAAGTCGTTTTTTGGACATTAACTCTTATTGCTGGATTCGGTCCCTCCGAAATGGCGGTAGTAGTATCGAGAGTATTCATAGTCTTGTCAAGGACCGCGCGGCGCAAGAAATTGCGACCATTGAGACTGACGGAAGTGAGAAAGAGTCAAATAAACTAGATAACATTGCTGACCTCGCCATAAAAGTGTTGGAGTACACTTTTCAAAGCCTCGGTTAGTACGTTGGAGTTCTCTTACTGATAAGTGCTTACGTTTTCCGTAGAAAAGACTGACACTGATCCACATTGCTAAACCCGATTGTCAGAAAGACACTATATACTACACAATGTGGGCTCACCTGTCCCCTCAAGTGTTTGCTCCTGAACAGAGCCCCATTAAGTGACAGCGAAGTGGCAGATGAACGGGACACACAAATATGAGGATTATCAACGCGGTAACACTGTGCCGAAGTCAATTTCAATGGCAGAAGGTCACCAGTTCGTCATACCTTAGTACTATTCCAGTTTCTGTACAGTATTTATTTTGAGTGACGCGGAGCACACAAGCAGAGCCTGTACATGCAACACTCACGGATTGACCATGTAAACAGTATATCCAATGCTCGGTTTGTACTGTTTTCGTCAGTGAACGTCAATCAGTCAAATGGGAGGCACGACATACCTGGTAATGTCCCTCTTGCTTAAGCGCAAGTAGTAACATATCGCCGCCGTATTGAGTGTATCGGTGAACAGATCAAGAACAACAACGGATGTGATCACCCATGCGTATCGGCTTGCAAAGACGTTGACGGGTAAGGGATGCCCAAGTATTCCCATAGCGAAGCACCCAGCTAGCTGCAAAGCGGAGCCCGTGGCGGCGATGATGGGAATGATTAGGCCGCCGGAGAGGACGAATATACGATATGCAAAATACCCCTGGTGACAAGGACAATGAGAGATTGAAGCACTGCATGATACTGTGCAGGCCCACCTGAACGATACACCCCATGATCCCGTTGGCAATTGAAGTTAGTGTCAACGCCCAATGTGGAAACACCAACACCCCCAGGTCCCCGTAGTGGGTGATCATGATATCATAGAGAAAAATCCATATCGCAATCGTCCAAACACACTCGATAATCCTGATGATTCAAATTCCACACGTCAAGCCGTTGCTTTTGACAACGGGGAGTAATGGGTGGACTAACCAGGTGATAGTGACCTGATAACGATTGTGGCGTGAATCAGTGTAGCAAAAGCAAATCGCGAAACGACCAACCAAAAGCTGTGTCCTTTTTGTGTCGTTGAAGGAGCTTTGAAAATACACATACACTTGAACGCTGACTACGCCAAATAGGACACTACTCAGGAGTACTCCTATAAGTATGGCGCCTAGGTTGAGGTCCAACGGTGAAGGCATGTCTGCTAATGGTATATGATATATAATGAGCTACCAAAGGTCCATTGTGGCCCTTCTTATAGTATGGGTAGTCTAGGTTCAGGCGATGGCCGAACCAACATGAATCCGTCAAATTGATGAACTTTGCCTCGATCATGATATGTGTGTAACAGTGGGCGCCCGCCGAGAAGGTGCTCCGCGAGGCGAAAGGCTGCCAGGTAATGCCCCAACTCCAGTCTATCTTGATGATCAATTTCTAATTGAAATGAACTGAAGAAATAAATGACTGATGAGAAGAAAGTGCTGCTCGTTCCAATCCGTTAGCAAATGATGGAACTTGCTTTGTTGTGGCAAGATTGGAGGTGTAAAGAGTGACGTCGAACTCACGAACCGAGAAAACGAAGGACGACCTGTGCTGCGGCCATGTATCCCACGGAAACATGGATGGAGCGTTGGAAGGCAGAATACATGACCAACAACGGGCCAGCCAGGTCTCAGCACCCCCACAGCCAGAGCGGAGCTGGCACCGTAAAGATGCAGCGAGTGGGAATCCACGGAACTAAGTCTAGTACATTAAATCGGCTTGGAGACTGCCCAATCAACTTATTGATCTCACCAGAAATGGGGTGGCGGATGCATCACTGACAGTGACAATTAGCAGAGTCGACATCACGGAGAGTTGATGCCGTGGAGACGACCGGTGACCCCGAGTCTTCGCTATGAGATTCCGGGAGTCGACATGGTTATCTGAATTTGCTGCCATACTTCTTCTTTCCCCTGTTTCGATCCCCGTCGAATATCTGATACATCATTATCATCATCCTGCAGTGTACACGACGTTGCTGGGTTGGATTTCGGCATCCCATCGGGGTTGTGCACTATGCGCGTGGTACTGTACTGTACAGAATGGATAAGAAGCCGGACCATCGAGCAATCAAGCGATTAAGCCGGAGATGAAGTGTAAGGGAGTTTCGGCGGATCGCAGTTCTGGTTATCATGATTTTGTTGATCACGCAGTCTAGTACCCAGCTGTAAATTGAGAGCGGAATATACATAGAGCAAATGTGAAATGATCCCTAAATAGATTGTGTGCATGATGCGTTGGGAGCCAGAGTCAGGCGAAACTAAAGTGCGGTGACGTAGCCCGAAGAGTGGATAAGTGAAGCAGCGCATGATCCTGCTACATACTCACCACCCTGATCCTCAATAGATCGTGAGAGAGGGGAGACTGAGGCGACAAGAGGGTAGCGATGAAGAGGGGCGAGTCCTGATGGTTATTTGTTTCAGGTTACCCGAGTAGAGGGTTACATACAGTGCGGAGAGAAGTTGTTGGACCACAGAGTTCGCTGGCGCAGTGGACGAGATACCTGTGAGTTTCTCTTGGAGCGCCCAAATAGAATAACATACAGAGGATGTAGGTCGTGCGTCAACTCCATAGTATCCCTGTAGACAGGTGCCCTAGTACGTGTGCTGGGTACAAGCAATGGGTTAGCCGCTCAAGAGAATGGTGGTGGCTCTAGCGTAGGACACCAGAGTTATGGGCATAGGAGTTCGACAAAACTGCGAGAGGCGGTTCCCCGCCGTATGGGTGAACTAGGACAACAGATATCCATACTTGGCGCATGATAACCAATCAGTGTCGCGATATTTGAATTTTCGATAGCTCCAAGAGAGGAGGGCATACACGGCGCATGAAGATCTGGAATTCATTGCCGCTACCTAGGAGACCAATGCCGCCTATCTTCCCAATCGAAAAGCTGGGGGGCAGTGCAATTCAGGGCTACGGCTTGAACGGCTTGCATAGAGGTGAAGACGCTGGTAGTACACATAGATGTTGATCAAAATAGATTTATGTCAGCGCGAAGCGTGCTCTACAGAAACCTGCGCAACGAGACGAGAGATATCGGAGAAGGCTGCCTTCAGTAGGTCCAAATTCGGCGTCGAGACTTTCAGCTCTGGTTTTGACCTAAGGAGTCATGAATCATGAGAAGTCAAGAACATATATCGAGATCCTTTACCGCCGCTATGGTATCACTAGCAGCAATCAACTCGTGATGATGATTGTACACCAACGACTGCCTCTCGCCGTCCAACTCCCTGATTTCTGCATGCAATATCAACAATCAGTCAAAATCTAGAGCCTCAATATTGATACCTGTCAGGAGCTCATTCTCCCGTTTGAGCAAAGTCGACAGAGATGCCGTAGTTATCAATTGCTCGTAATACGACTTCGCATCAAAGGCGCTGGAATCTGGGAGGTTGTGAGCTCAATTTAAGTCCATGTCAGCTTCTATACCTAAGCTCATGGGGTCCGCAGTGTTTCCGGGAAGTGGGGGAGGGGGGCCAACACCCAAGCCATAGTGCTTCCTTAACAAGTCCCTGGCTCGTGTTTTGCCTGGTGTGTTCGATGGCTGGCCCGCGCGACGGACAGGGGAAGAGTGGTGTAGCCCGGGAGTGGACGAAGGCGAATTTCTGAGTGGTGAAGGAGGAGGTCGAGGAACCGAATCTGGATTTCGACTGGAGGGACCAGGAGTCGATGGAGGACTGAGTGGCATGTTGAATGTGAGGATTGTTTGTGAGCGTGGGATGTTGAATACTGAGTGTGGGAATAATGAGGCCTGATTGGGGTGCGTGACGGCTATCACGTGCTGTGACTCTCGCGTCCACTGGGTGTGTGTCACTGGTGAGTCGCAATCTATCTTAGACTTCAACCACAACGTCCCCTACATTCCTGTAACTTTATTGGCTTATTGAGACTTTATGCCAGCGGATTATCAGGAGGAGGTTATTGCCGACAGCGAAGAGGAAGATATTTATGCTCCGTTGGACACCACTCACGAGACAAGTGAGTCCATGATTTCGGTATGGCAGGGATATCGACCATTGACTTCCATCATTAGTTGACCATTATGAATCTACCAGAGTAATTGGACCCTCTTCTGTCGATACTTATGGGATCCTGGCCACGGAACCCCCAAATATTTCGAACTTCACCGATCTACCATCCACGCTCTTCGCGCGTTCCACCATATCTTCAGTCGCGAGCGTTGTGGGGGACTCGACTGCTGCTACTGGCTCTACCTCACGCCCCAAACCACGGCCAATTAAGCGGAAGAATGATTCTGACATCTCGAATTCAGCATCCTCGTCTTCCGCGCTGCCTCTCGTTGTGGATGATGGTGCCAAGAAGAAAGACCGCCCACGACCACGACCGATTAAACGCAAACAGCCTGACGCAGATTCTTACATTGGAGGTACCCCCAGCGCCGTCGCTCAACAGGCCGAAGACAACTCTGTGTTGTACGGCATGGACATCGCAGAACGAGCAAAAGTTAGAAGGCGTACGGCGAAAGAGAAGACCATATCAGCACCCGAACCTTCATTTGCCATCGTCTCCCCCCCTCCGAAACGTAAGCAAGGCAGTACGGGCCTGGAGACCCTGGAGGTTATTGAATTGTCCTCCGAAGATGAGTTATCCATGAAAGCTCCAGCACGCCCCAAAAAGGGTCCGAAGGCGAAAGCCACTCCTGGAGGGCGTGCCGTCACTAATACCTCGATTCCAACAGACCAAACAGCGGCCGTACCATCATCTCAACCTACTATACCAGTCCCTTCGTCGTCTTTATCTGGCTATAACCACGCACCTTTGCCCTTGCCTCCATCCGACATCCCTGAATCACCTTTGACTGAGCCCGAACACCCGCCAATTGCAGCATTGTCGGAACCAGAGAGCTTGGACATCGGCCCACGGCTCGATCAAGGGCACGAGCCATCACTATTCACCCCAGAGCCTGCTGCGCGCAAGCGCAAGCGTGGGGTTATTTATGACGACGACGACGATGACGACGAGCTTGCCTTGGTAATTAAGCCGCCCATTCCGACATTCTTTGCATCCTCGTCGCCGCCACCACTCAACCCACCGAAACAATCGAAGACTCCATCAAAGAAGCAGAAGTCAATTGTTCCTCTGGACCCCATACCGCCAGCGACCAAAAAGAAATCGAAGTCACGCTCGAAGAAACAAGAAGACACGGTCGTACCGGACACGGGAAGCGGTCATAGTACAGCCCCAAAACGCAAGGGGAAGGGGAAGAAGAAGAGCGACGACGAAGTTGCTAATGTACCAGATGAAGAGCAAGATCCTGCCTTAAACATGGCACCGCTGTCAGGGCCGACTGTAACATCTAACGCGGACGATGATGGCACTGAGCAGCCAAGCGAAGCCGCTCAGGTCAGCGACCCTCCTCTCGAACCATCCTTGACCAAAAGGAAGGGAAGTCGTCGTCGAAAGGAAGAAACTGGCGGACCTGATCTGGCCCCCACAGTGGAACCGGACCTCTTCGAAGAGAATCCACCATCGAAGGTTGGTCGCTTGAACCATGTGTATCACCTGGACGCTCACAGACATGATCAGGAGAACCATCCGCCAGTGACGCCAGCCAAACCCATCGTTGATGCTTCCTCAAGTGGGACGAAATCGTCAAGATCATCTCTCACATCGCGCTATTCCATCGCACCACGTACGAAATCTACGCCCATGTCTGAGCTGATTCGACGCGTCAACTCGATGCCTGGTTCCCCATTCGCTGCTTCGCCAGCTGCCCGAACGGGTTCTGCATATTCACCGTACCTGAAGACGTCGAAGAGTACGTTGTCTCGAATTGCTCCGCTTCATCCCAATAGACGGGCGCCGCCCCCTCCTCCTCCCCCGCCGCCGCCAAAGAAAAAGACAAAGAAGGAAATTGAACGGGAGGAAAAATGGGAAGAAGAGCTGATTGAGAGCCTCGGTGGGCTGGATGCTTGGGTAGCTTTGAGCGATGCAGAGAGGAAAGACCTTCGTCGAGGGAAGTTTGAGATGGAGATGAACGGCTGGGATTAGGCAAGCTTTTCTACCTTATGTACAACGTCCACATTGTACTTATAAATTATTTTTACTCACGATCTGAGAGGTGCTATTCCCACAACAGATGGGTCTGCGTAGGTCTAAGACCCACTATGTATGCCCTACATGATGGGACAGCACATATGTACGCTGATCTTCCCTGCAACGCGACGGGGGATATCCCGTCTTGAAGCTTTCGGTACTTAATTTCAGTCTTGGTGCTACAGCGCGAGTTTTTTAAACAGAACGCTTCATGCACGTGTTCCTGATACTAGCCCGTGTATATAACAGCTTATGGAAGCACATTTCAGCGAGGAAATCGTGACATCAAGTTCCCGGATGTAAGTAATGCGACGCAGCACCAGCCCTATCGCGAACCTGGGAGCTCCGATCGGCAGACCGGGGGCTAATCTTGCACTTGAAGGGGTTTGGAGAACTGACCGCACGCAAAAATAAGTCGCAGGTACAAATCGACTCAATAGCAGCTAGCTTACCTCACGACACCAGAGCTGAAGTCAGCGACGAGTGGTATGGGATTGCCTTCAAGGTCTGTTTCTGCGGAGATTTCGAAAGCGGCCAAGATTGAAGCTACGAAAAGGAACACCGAATTTTCGGCGAGGTGCTTTCCAGGGCATATCCTAATTCCAGGATGATTTAATGACGCTCATTTGGAAAGGACGACAAAAATATGAAGAGAGCTTACCTCCGACCGAAGCCGAATGAATAATCGGCAGGGTCAATGGGAGCATTTTCGTCGAGAAAGCGTTCGGGTATGAACTGCGACGGCGAATATTGGTCGTTACAGTCCCTAGCTATGGCCCTGGCTCCCAAAGGTAAAGGGTTAGTCTATTAAAGAGAAAAGAGTTATAAGAGTCAATACCAGATGTTGGGTATTACGATCGCCCCTTCGGGAATGAAGTGACCTATAAGATTTTGTCAAATCAGAGGTAAAGAGCCTCTTCGCGAATCCCAAATGATAGTTTGCTTACCTGCGTAGACGTCATCTTGTGCAGAGCGACGGGCGAGACCTAGAGACACCAATTCAAATCCATCAACATGGACCGTAAATCATTGGCTTGCAGACCATACTCAATGGGACAGCCGGATGCCACCGTATGGATTCTTTGATCAATGCCTCAACATATGGCAGGGAGCCTTTGTCATCTAGCGTAGGCAACCTCCCAGTCCCGACGGTGGCATCTATCTCTGCGTGCGCTCGGACTTGCTTCTCTGGGTAAAGTGTAAGGGCCAGAATCAGTGTCAAAACAACGGAAAACGTCTACGAGGTGCTATAAGTCACAACACAACTGGCAAGGCAGATGACGAACGGTTTCTGCCCCAGCTGAAGCACGGATTATTGAAGGTAACGAACATCATCGGAAGGAGAGGTACGGACCACCATACAGAGCACCACATATCCACCTCGCAGCATCTTCATGATCTTGCTTGTTGGCGAATCTATGATCTGAAGATTCCTCAAGTAATTGTTGGGTCAACGAGGAGGGCGCAGTTCCTTCTGTCTTCAGTCATCTACTGTCAATATTTGATCATAAATTAGCTAGGATTTGACTCACCATCTGCTTCTGAACGTGATGGAAAGGCCTGTTGACGAAGTCCTGAATCACTGTCTTGTCCCGTTTTACCTGGTCGCGGAATACCCAGGCGTGGAGGCATTTAACTGAAATACTGATGAAGTGACGCCACCTACTAATGCGACGAAACTCACGGCTCGAGAACATATCTGCCAGGTAAGTCCCAGGAACTGTGACTCTTGAGATCGCGGACATTGCTTCTTCTGATAATGCAATGAACTGCATGTAGCGTCAGGATATTCTCCGACGCACCAGGGGCTAACGAAGTACCTCGTCATCCAATGAGCTTATTGGAATTCCGTAGGTTATGGAAAGGATAAGACGACCGGCGGCACTAAATAAGTTCAGACAGCGTTGAGTGGTGGAACTAAATAACCAACAGCCTAATATGGTCGCGGAACGATTCGGGCGTATCGAGCAATGCCTCGTTGAGGAGCGCGGCGATATCTTCTTGAAGAGGGTGATATCTCTTTATGGCCCCAGGACTTAGAGCAACCCGCGCTAACTTCCGCCGAAGTTTCCAATCATCGTTGTATGGTTGAAGAGCAAAGGACTATGTCCCGTCGAGTGATCAGGATAGAGTATGGTGGCCATTGGAGCAACACTGACCTTATTGAGATCCAGCAGGTCTCCGGCAACAGTGAGTACAGGTCTATGAGAATACGTCGACCCTCTCGTATCAAGAAGCTCCTTGATAACCTTCATGTCCCCAAGAACAACAATGGAGATCCCCAATCCGTGAAGACGGAAGATGTTTCCTGAGTTCAGCGTGAGTAGACAATTAAACCAGGCGATTAACACAAACCATATGCATGCTTCCACTCGGTGAGGAGATGCCACGGTTGGATCTTGGGAAGCTTGAGTAGGTTGCCGACGAATGGCCATCCAGGTGGTCCAGGGGGATACTTGCGTTGAGAAGATCTCTCACAAAACCATAGTAAGCAAGCAGCCACCGACAATGCGCCAATTACGAGGAAGTCCTTGTTCATTGTCATAACCAAGAGAGCTGACTGCCCAACTGTGGAGTTCGAGGGATAGATGACCAGGACTTGTATCGTGGGGCCTAAGTTGTTGGGTCTCAATGTGCCTGAGGGATTCGGTCAATAATTCGAAGCTATATTTATAGGAAGGTAGGCACTTGAAGGAGATTGTATGATCAGTGGAACAACTTATTCTCACCAACACTTACATAACTAATAGAAATTCAGTTAGACCGATTGCGGCCGAAGCACCACTAATCAATCAATACAGGCCCCATCGCGCATATATAGCTGGAGGCCGCGTGTACTCGCATGGTGATCATATAGCGGAGCCAGGGCATACAGCGGATAGTCCATCATGTTATGTACGATGCCACGGCAGCAGCTCTATCAAGAACCTGTACGCTTCGTTCCGTAGATCGTGGTTTGATGTTACACTTGAAGTCCTCTGGGAAGCTATGTACGATGATAATGATAGACAAAAAATGAGTATGGCACGCCTTCATTTCATCAATAAGGCCCTTACCTAACGAGGCTGGAAGAAAATTGAGCGTCGTATGGAATGGGGTTTCCGTTATTGTCTACTTTGGGGCATGTGTTGAAAGCGGCTAAGATAGAAGCAACGAAGATGAACGTAGAGCGCTCGACAAATTGAATAGCAGGGCAAATTCTGGGGGAAGATGCATATGAGTTGTCGAGGCGGGAAAGAGTAGTTATGAGACACACCTACGACCGCAACCGAAGGCATAACTGCTCGGATCTTTAGGAGGATCCACATCCAGGAAGCGTTCTGGTACGAATTCCTCGGAGGGATATTTACCGCCGCCGTCTCTTGCTATAGCCCTGATGCGCCACACCACGTCAGTGTCGTAGCGCAGTCCGAAGGCATGAATACTACCAGATATTCGGAAGAACAATAGTGCCCGCTGGAATGAAGTAGCCTTTCAGAATAACGAATTAGTGAGGACCTCGTTCTAGAGGCTTTCCCGGATGTACCTTCACATATATCATCATGTGAAGTCTGACGACCGAGACCTAAAGAAGATTCCTTCATCACGTCGTTTAGTTTGTGAGGATGTTGACATACTAAGAGGTATAGGGGGATGCCATCGCATGGATTCCTTGATCAGAGCCCCCACATAGGGCAACGAGTCTTTATCATCCAGAGTCGGCAACCGGTTCGAGCCAATAACATCATCGATCTCTTTCTGTGCACGTTCTTGCTTGTCTGGATTCATTGCTAAGGCAAGCAAGGTTGTTGACACGAGTGCAGTCGTCTAAGATGCGGGATGGAGCCTAACGTTCAGCTGAGGAGTTTCGGTGGACTTACACTTTCTACCCCAGCTACCAGAACCGACAATCTAGTTAGGCACCACAAAGTGGAGCGAGAAAAAGGGAATACCTAAGTACAGCGAACCTGTTAACCATTTGACGGCATCTTCGTACTCGCGCCGAGTGGTAAATTCTTTACCACCCTCATTGGCGAGCAGATTGTGAGCAAGTGAGGGCAGGGTCCTGCCTTCGGCCTTTCGAAAGGTGTAAGTGAGCGATGAGAGCGTGCTTGTGTGCAGGCAGACTCACAATCTGTTTCTTGACAGATTGAACGGTTTGTCTACCGAGTCTTGCACAATACGTCTGTCACGCTGAATGTCGTTGCGAAACAACAAAGCGTGAGTTCCCTTCACTGGGCGTCTGATTATTATCGAGCACCAATGCGTTGAAGTCGACAAGCCTTACGAATAGGGAAGAGATCTGCTAGATGCGCACCGGGATTTGTGGCCTTCGAAATCACCTTCGCTGCCTCTTCGACTAGCACCACGTACTTTGTCTACAGTCAGTGACCTATCTGGCAGAGAGAAAGGCGTTACCTCATTGTCAACCGTTGCTACCGGGATCCCATATGTCACTGAGAGGACCACGCGGCTAACGGCACTATAGTCCGCAACACGTACTCAGATAGTGCATGAAAAACGATGGTAAAACAAACAGTCGAATGTGAACTCCAAATGCTTCCGGGGTCTCTCGTAAGGACTCGCTGAGCAGGGCGGCGATGTCTTCTAACAGAGGGTGATACTGTTTGACGGCATCGGGGCTCATAGCAGTCCGCGCCAACTTGCGTTGAAGCTTCCAGCCGCGGTCGTGCAGGCGTAAGGGCATGGACTACGACAACGCAGTATGTGTCATGAGTACAATGCCATCGTTAAAGTGTGGCAAATCTCACCTCGTCAATCCCCAGTAAGTCTCCAGCGACAGTGAACCGCGGCCTGTTTGAATAAATTCCCGGCCGTTTCTCAAATAATTCGGTCACCAATTTCACATCGTTAAGGACGAGGATAGAGACACCCAGCCCACGAAAATAGAGCATGCTTCCTAAGGATCTTCGTGAAGGACCCTGCGAGCGAAAGGCGAAAGCACTCACCGTATGTTTCCTTCCATTGCGTGAAAGAAATCCATGGATGCTTCGCCGGAAGTCTAGACAAATTGCCAATTATAGGCCAACTTGGAGGACCAGGAGGGTAAAGGCGATTGACTCGCTTCCTCCTGAGCACTAGCCAGAAGGTCACGCCCAACAGAGGCAGGAGGATGCTAAGTGAGCTGTTTGCCATTGGGCGGTACGAGGGGAGAAATGAGCCCCATCTATATATGTACCCATTCCATTGGCCGCCAACGATCGCGCACGCATCGAGCTACAACAGGCTCCCGGGGTGGCGGTGATGAAAGCTCCGCGTGAACGAGCTTAGACGAATCTAATGGCTCTTTGAACATCAGCCTTCAAAGATTTATTGACAGCTCCGCGCAAACCTCCAATTTTTAGAGCGAATTAACATACCTGGCATTGGACTAGCTATAACCAATGGATAAAAGGGCATTATGAAGGACCTTGAACGACATGATAGCCACTCATGACATATACAATGCGTAAGGCGATCCAGTCACACGAGCCCGCTATTAGGAAATCAAACGGTCTGTAGTCTGTGATCCATTGCGTAGGCACCCCTTGGGACTCAAGGGATGTTGATCAAGTGCTGACCTAGGTTCTGATCATTCCTAGTATGCGAGATTAGCGCCAAAACAATTGTCTCTGCAAAGACTGTCTAAAATCTGGATTCACGTTTGTATGGAACGACTTTGTAGTTTCGCTGGCGACCGTGCATGTAAAGTCACAGATTAAACACAGACTGGAAACATACATGAGCTCTCAATTACCTGCCCCCGACAGTGGCGACCAGTATCATTGAAACGACGTACGGAGCATAAACACGGAGTAAACTTCAAAGAGCCGTCGTTTTTTGTTGCTCCGTGTTTGCTTCGTGAAATTGCATCACCATTCTCATAACTGTCTGGGGATGCCAGACAAAGAGAGGTCCTCTGTTGAATTGGGGCGACCAGGAAGTAAGCATGAAGGATAGAATGTGTCGTCTCAGCTCGAAACCTCGGGCTGGGCCTTGTTCATAAGAGAAACTCGAGGCCGAGCGCAATAACACGGCCGCAACCATTGGACTTCTCTTCTTGATCTGTCTTCGCCATCGCACGTTGAGGTCTAAGGACGTGTGCACGCTGTGGTTGGAAATTGCAAGAGTACTGACCGTGGGAATGAGCAGAACTTGACTCTACTTTCGTTGCGAGTTATGATATATCATAACTCATAAGTTCAAATTCAACATGTCCATAGTTTTTCTGTGCAGTGTATCCTGGTATCTTCATGCCGTCGATGTCAATGACGGCTATGCGTACCTAGATCTATAGTACTCAGGTGAGTCAATGTTCTTAGATCAAATCGCAAGTACACCATGAGACAGCTAAGCGCGAGTTAGGACGAACCTCCCCGAGCATCGGCAGCAGTGAACCGCGAATAAGGATTTCGGGAGTAGCATGAGGAACTTGGAGCGCTCACAGTGAAAATCAAATTCTATTTCCGAACCCAAACGACGGTAGGAAGTGAACAAGGGGGAGGGTGCCTTCATAACCGTCAACCACGGCGTCGATGTCGGCCTTGGTTCGTCGAAGATGAGCTCACTGCGCCCACCGAGGGCTACGATATCCGCAAGGCGTCCAATTCCCCAGCTCCATCGATCACTGCATCCAATAAGAAGTCATTCAAAACATCGGGTGACCATAAAGCGATAAAGCATGCGCGGTTACTTTGAGCCGGCCTTCCTTATTCCGAACTCTCCAGACATCAGTTAGGCACATGGTGTAGTGCCGAACCATGTCGCACAACTCTGGCATTCTTTCCGGGTTCTCATATAGATTGTCGTTCTTTTGGGATCCAGTGCTCTTAACGGGACTCCTTGCAAGCCCGTGACATTCGACATTCGGCACCCGAGCTGCAGCTTGGCATTATGTGTGTTATGATCATCTCGTGAGCCATCTTTTGAACTTTAATGCCACAGGAAATTGAAGCTTCTGTCCTTCGGATTTCGTCTTGCGGTACCAACGGAGGGCGTCGTATTTCCGCGCGAGGCTTGCCTCCATTCGCAATACAATTTCCAGCATCGAAGCTTACCGCATTTTGTGGCATCCCGCCAGCAAAATGAACGGGCCCACGGCAAGTTTGACAGTCGCCCGGGGGAACAACCCCTCATGAGGTTCTTTGAAGTTCGATTGCTACTCCACTCGTCGTGGTCGGCTTCGTTTAATCATGATGCTATCAGGCCGCTAGATCCTAGTGAGTACAAGTATCCACGATGTTGGTATCATGGTACGTATACTTGCTCAATGACTTTCAGCACCCCCAGCATCATCCTGTCACTTTTGGGCGTCGCCGTCTGGCTACTGACTAAGAACAGACATTCGAATCGCCACTACCTTCCCGGCCCGCCAAGCTGGCCTTTCATCGGTAATCTACTTAGACTTCCGGGACAGCACCCTTGGCTCCGCCTCACTGAATGGAAGGAGATATACGGTGCGTCCGTTCCGTGTTTTTCCTCCTGGCCACACTTACAGTGGCCCTCAGGGAAGACAGTTTACCTCCATGGGCTGGGCGGCACCTCTATCCTCTTCCTGAACAACGTAAATTTGGTTGTTGAATTGTTTGAGAAGAGGGCGAGCATTTATTCTGAAAGGCCGCGGTTCACCGTCGCTGGAGACCTGCTGGGGCTCGACAAGGTCAGTTCTGAAATACATACCCAATGACGTTGCCGTATTCAGTAAATACCCTGTGTTACCACAGATCATGCCCTTGCGCATGCATGACCACGGCTGGAAGCTTCAGCGCAAGTTAGCACGGATTGCTATGAGCCTCGACGCCGTCAAACAATACCATCCTCTGCTAGAGGATATCGCAGCCCTGCTCGGCGAGTCGCTACGAGAGAACCCGGGAACATCTACCCATCACATCCGACTGTATGTTCTACTCCATCTCTTGGTCATCTTTCTAACTACTGTCCTTCAGCGCCACCAGCCGTGTGATCCTCTCAGTGACATATGGAATCCCAGTAGCGACATCAGACAATGAGGTATCGCCCATCCCTATTTCATCTAGGGTACGGCGCTGATGGTCGAGAAGTATGTAGTGCTAGTCGAAGAAGCGATGAAGGTTATTTCGAAAGCCACAAACCCGGGCGCATATCTAGCAGATCTCTTCCCCATTCGTAAGGCTTGTCGATTCCGGCCCATCTATCGTTTACTGACTAGTAACAACAAATTTGCACAGTCAAGCATCCTCACGCACTGTTCTTCCGCAACGACATCCAACGTGACAGACGTATTGTGCAAGAGTCATTGAATAAACCGTTCGATCACGTCAAGGAACAAATCGTGAGACTGTTTATACCCACCACGTACACAACCATTAAACCGTTCGAAGGCCAAAGGAAATGCTCCGCCCTCGCTTGCTCAGCAATTACTCGCCGATGAAGGCGATAAAGAGTTCGCCAGCAGAGAAGAATACGAGAATACAGTCAAATGGCTCACCGGTTCACTCTACTTGGGTATGTATCCTCTCATAACCCACTACTTGCCGCGCTGACAGCGTCGCGGTTTCTGGTAGCCGGGGTTGATACGGTGAGTTCATTGACTCTCTGACTGCGGCTCCGTCCTTTATTTAGTATTGTAGGTCAATGCGCTCGTACTGACGACGCTGCTCGCCATGGCGATGAATCCAGACAAGCAAACTTGTGCGCAGGCGGAAATAGATGCTGTCGTTGGCACGCATCAGTTGCCCGCGCTGGGGGATAAAGGGTCTTTGCCCTACGTGGAGGCCGTGATCAAAGAGGCCATGCGATGGTACCCTTCTGTGCCGCTGAGTACGCTGGCATACTCACAAATTCCCGTCGAGTGGTATGCTGAAGCCCCTTCTCTGTGTAGGCCTCGGTCGTCGGACTGCACAGGATGATATATTTGAAGGTAATTTCGACGTTCGAAGTGTTTGAAATAATACCCCTGCTAATCATTGTTACGATAGGCCATGTTATTCCCGCTGGAACCAATGTCTTCCCGAATATCTGGTTTGTATCTTCTGTTCTAATTTCTCACTGCGTCTCTACTACTGACATTTGCGTGGCGTGTGGTTCACCAGGGCTATAACCCGAGACTGCGCTGGGAAATACCCACCAGAGGTTTTCATGCCAGAGCGCTTCCTGGACGAGAATCCCCCCGTAGACCCAAACAGCTACGCCTTCGGCTTCGGTCGCAGGTGCGTCCCCCAATATTCTCCGCTTTCTGACGTTGAGTATTTACCGTTGATTTCGATTTCTGTAGGATTTGTCCAGGGAAACAGCTTGCCGAGCACTCCGTATTCATTGTTATTGCGTCGATCCTCGCGGCATTCAGCATATCCCCCGAAACGGACAGCAGCGGCAAGCCCATTCCGTATGATCCACAATTTTCATCGGGCCTCATAAGGTAGGCGAGCCGCGGTATACCGTACTTATTGTTTATTGTCTGACGTTGTACATAGCGCGCCGGAGAACTTTAGATGCAAGATTCGGCCAAGGTCTGAGGAACGGGAGGCGCAAGTGCGAGATAGCGCTACTTCTGTGGTATCATACATAGCTTGATGGACAGCAACGGCAGTAATTATTAGTATACAGTGTCAAATTATGTGCCACCAAAGGGCTGCCCTTTCTTCCAAGTATATATGTAAAAGGCAGGAGAGCCTTGTAGAACGCCACACCAGAAACTCGAAATGACGCGTTCCCACGCCGAGCGCCCGACCTTCTCAAGTTGGCGCCCCCGCCTCCAAGGCTTTAACTTTCCCGTCCACCATGTCAGGATTTCCCGTTATTCTTCTCCTCATCGTGGCCCTTGGCGTGATGACTTCTGCTGCTTTGTTTACACCAAAGGGTCCCCATCAAGTGTATGTACTATTGCACTCGGACCCGTCGGTTGCCTCAATTCTGTTACAGGACGATTCGAACCGCCATTATGCTGACCGTAGCAGCCTGCTACCTGCTGTGGATGGTCACGTACATGGCTCAGCTACATCCTTTAGTTGGTGAGGAGGAAATCTCCGTGTATCTTGTGTTGTCTGACAGCACCTTCCCGCAGCACCGCGTCGTTCGCCTTTGGCTGAGTGAAATGGCTGTGATGGGGATGTATTGGGTACGTTGCTCGCGCTCACGCGTCGTTCAAACTCTCACCTCCAAAGAGACTTTCGTCGTTTACCATGGTTCCCACCACTTAATGTCCGAACAAGACTCAGTTTCGGTCGCTACAATTGGTGTCAACTATACCCTGTTCGAATAGCATAATGGCAACCCATTGAAGGGTCTGAGCCAATGGAAAAAGTAAGTGTACATGGCCAAGTAGTCCTACAAGAAAGTGGCCACCCCAGAAATTACGAAGTATCCTCACTTGCATCACCGTCCCAACCTGCTGTCGAAGTACCTGATCCGCTGAGTGCCTCATCTTTGTCATTTGACTTGTTTTTGCCTTTGCCCAAATTGCCCTTGCCAAATTTCGCTTGGAGTTCTTCATCGTTCAGCGAATCCATCCCCCAACCACGTCTACTGTCGATGAGATTCCATCCTCGACCGTCCCATCCGGTTTCGTCGTCTTCATCCATTCTATCATCACCCACTTCCGACCCGTTCCATGAGACATCTCCTTCGGCCGCGGTAGATTCCCAATCCTTTGCGTCCTCGCTGCTCTCGCCCTCGCCGTAACAGCTTCCCTCTTGTCCGGGTATCCAATCCGAAGGTATCAAGTCTACACTTCTCTCCCCATCCTGATACTCGTCCCATTCGGTGTGATTGTCGCTGAGCGTTAGAGATGGTGTTCCGTCTGGTGTGCCTTGCGGCCAAATGGGAGGTTTAGTGTCCCTCGGCCCACCGATCAGTTCTACCATCCACGTATTTTGCCGGCCATCTCTCTGTAGCAATAAGTGCGGCGACTTGTCCACGCCTTGCAGCAGGAATTCTATCCATCCACCGCAGAGGGTTGAGATCTCTGGATCAAACCACAATTCTTCAAAACGAACGAAGGCCTCTCGTTCTTCCTCCATCCTTGCCTTGACCGCCTCCCCAATCGCGTCAATTGCTACAGGCTTGCGTGAGCTCGGGTGCGCAGGATGGATGTCTGATGTAAGGAGTCTGTGCGCCTCCCGTTGTATACCCTTCGCTTCTAAAACCCTCCACAATTCATCCACTAGTTTCCTTGCCTCCTCCCGCTTTCCTTGGAACTTCTCTTTCCGCCGGAATGCAGCGACTTGAGATGCTCCGCCTAAAGCGTCATCCCGCCCGTACGGATCCTCCTCGCATGCCCTTCCTACGCTCGAAACATCGACATCGTAACCCCACTCGGCCGCGGTGCACGTACACCAGTCGTTGAATTCTTCCACCGTCCATTCGAATTTGTGATCGTGGTGTCGGAATACGCGCGACGTTCGTCCCGTTGGGTCGGGAAACCCACTCCGGGTTGAAGGTAGAGCATCGGGAGCGGTGAAGCGCGCGTTGAACGTGTACGATGGCGTTGTTATTAAGAAGAAGCGAGGCTGATATATTCCTAGAATCACTGGTGCGTAGAAGGGAAGGATATATTCTGGTAGATGTTCGATTCTAATGTTTCTCGTGTTAGCGCGTGGCTAGGGTGAGAAGCCTCAAGCAGCTTTACTCACACCTCGGATGATGTTATGCACTCTATGTCCAAGAACTCCTCGTTCACTACCTCAAGACCCCCCAGCCAAATCTTGGATTCCATTTCCTCCCATCGCATGGTTTGAAGGGTTCTGATGTATGTTGGGGTCACTGGTGTCTTGCCGCCTAGGTCGATGCCTTGTGAAGCAGATTGGTACACTTGTTCGGGGGGAGGTGGCGGCGCGATGTTCTGTAGCGCGAATTCTAGATCAGGTTCGAAGATGTCCAGGCCAATGATACGTTCGGGGTTGAGGCTGATGATTTCGTCCGTTAAATCTAATTCTGGGAGCGGGGACAATATCTCTGGCGGAGGTGGACGAAGCCATGGCGCGGGTTGGGCCAACACACTGAGCAGCTGACCCTCTCCGCAGCCAATATCAAGAATCTTGACAGTCGTCCAGTTTCAGCGGCATTCGCACACGTAGTACGACAAAGGCAACTCACCGAAGTGATCCGCTCGTTGCGCAAGATATTGAGAATCCATATTCGTCGCTGAAGCACAAGCGGTGGGTAGAACGTCACTTTGAGCTCGGATTCAGGATCGGTCTCATGGTCGGTCTCTGGTTCGCTCGATAGCTCAATCCCTTGAAACTCGACTTCCAGCCCTGGTGTCGAAAGCGGTGATGGTCCAAGAGATTCTCGTCTCGGTAGATTCGATAAAAAGTTGCTTGGGCTTGGTGGTGCTGGTGACAACGACATGCTGGATTCTCTCCACCGCAGAGTGGCTGTTTGAGTTAGTATTGAAAATGTGATCTTGGGCTATAAGTAGCTAGCTTGTTCCAACGCCTCGAGGTAGATGGTCATATCACTCCCACCTTACGACAATGAGAACATGCGTTGTGAGGGTACGTTGAATGAAAAGCTAAATCCGCCTGCATGTTCTCTCTCTTTAGCAACTAGATCCGCCTCATGTACTGAACTGAACACATAAAGAATATCAGGATACCATGATAGTCGCCCAACAGATTATCACCGTGCGAATACTTCCAAAAAGGAAATTTTAGTTGCCAGAATAACTTTTCTGCGCTCACAAAATTTCGGCACCAAGTTAGATGAGCAATCTCATCTCTGCGGTCTCTTGGGTTCGCAGGGGTGTGGCCGAGCAACACCCCTCAAAATATGTTCTCGATGACAAGGAACTCGAACGTGTAAGCACCTTGGCCCGGATAGAACTGGAGGATGCGAAGCTAGAGCTGGAAAGGGCGCACGAAGCTGCGAAAGGGATGGGGAAGGGAGCAGAGGGGGACGAAGGGGACGATGTGCTAGACGACGACGGTGATGACGCCTGGGTTGAGTGAGTACGTTCTGCTCCGTTTTTGCGTTTCATTGCCATTTTGTTGAACGGGGATTTCTTAGCGATGAGGATTCAGAGGGTAAAGAATCGGAGGACAAGGACGATGCGATGGATGTTGATGGCGAAGCAACTACACAACCAAAAAATGATCCGGACGATCTATCCGCGTACAAACTAGACGAATACGACGACGATATACAATCTTCCAGTATGTGCATCGTTAGTGCATCTGCTTCACTAGTTGACCTCCCACGAAGACTTAGGACCATTTAGTAATATAAAAGGCCTCACATACTACAAGGACAATGAAGAGGACCCGTACATCACCCTCAAAGACGTGCGTACCCAAATGATTCTTTTTACGACCAAACACACATGATTACTGTAGGATCCAGAGGACGAAAGGGAAGAATTGGAGATCTATCCTACTGACAACCTCCTGGTTGTTGCCAAAACTGAAGACGAGATATCTCAACTCGAGATCTACGTTTATGACGAGTCGCAAGACAATCTATATACCCACCACGATCTTATGTTGCCTAATTTCCCTCTATGTCTTGAATGGCTCGATTTCCCTCCCGCACCTATATCTACCCCTTCACACGCCCCACCGAAAGCAAACGAGCTTCGACAAATGGGTAACTACATTGCTGTCGGCACCCTCGATCCTGAAATAGAGATTTGGTCGCTCGATGTCGTTGACCCCATGTACCCCGACTCCATACTTGGTCGCCCAGACAAAACCGCCGCCCACATTCCCGTACCCTTAGGGACCGGGAAAAAGAAAAAGAAGAAAACCAAGCATCGCGCTGCCTCTTCAGCATATCACGTCGGTGCAGTCCTTAGTCTATCGTGGAACAAAACGCACAGAAATATGCTAGCCAGCGCTTCTGCTGACCGGACAGTGAAGCTCTGGGATTTGAGCAGGGATCCAACTATCTCTGGAGAAGGGGGAGGTGCTATTCGAAGCTTTGACGACGTGCACAAAGACACGGTTCAATCAGTGCAATGGAATGACAAAGAACCAACAGTGTTGTTGACTGGGAGCTATGATCGTACCGTGCGGACGTTCGACTCTCGTGCGCCTGGTGCTGGTGTAGGTGCTGTGGTCGGGTCCGATGTAGAAGCTCTGCGATGGGATCCTTGGGAAGCACACGGGTTCTATGTACGTCAGTCTATTCGTGTCGTGGAGAAGATATCTCATTCGAGTTTGTAGGTTTCCTTAGAGAACGGGCTTGTGTTGAACTTCGACGCGCGGACACTACCATCTAACCTCAACGAGCCATCCCCTGCGCGATTCACGCTGAGCGCCCACGATGGCGCCGCGTCTGCCTTGGACGTCAACCCACATATCCGGGGGTGCATAGTTACTGGCGGTGCTGATAAAATGGTGAAGGTCTGGAACGTCACCGATGCCGAAGATGACGGTGGTAAGAGAAGTGTGAGCTTGGTAACTTCACGAGATCTCGGTGTAGTAAGTGATAGTTGCCCCCACCCCACCATTCAAATCTGACTAACTTCACAATCAGGGCAAAGTGTTCTCGACTGTCTTCTCCCCTGACGACCCCTTGACTCTCGCTGCTGGTGGCTCCAAGGCCAAGCTCCAGCTCTGGGATGTGGGTGCGAATTTCGGTGCTAGAAAGGCCTTTGGAGCTAAATTGAAGGCTGCGGGTAAAGCCCTCCGTGAAAGAAACGAAGCAGAAAATCGCGGTGGAGTCATTGGAGTTGTCAGCGATGGTGAAGAGAGTGACGGCGGGGATAATGATGATTGATGTTGTACATAATGCACATTTTTGCGGTGTACATTTCCCTCCATGCGTCTACTCAAATTGCAACTTGGATTATGATAATATTGGACAAGGACGAATTGCACAGTCGTTATTTGCCGTATGTGCTAGGCGCCGGGTGCCGGAGCATGTGAAACCGCTTCGTGGACCTGGTTCTGCAGAACGCCGACCGCGACGACCACATTCATAAAGACGATGACCATCCCGGCGTCGACACCGGCGTCGTCTACGACGGTGTCCGGACCTTCGTCCCCCAATACGGCGACACTACGGTCGATGTATAACCGCGCCGCAAAAGCCTTTCTGAACCGGGACATTTCACTTACGAACTCCTTGCTGCATGCTGCGTTTTCTTTAATATCGGCACCGCCTACCTCATCGTCGTTGAGGACTGATCCCCTCGATGGTCAGCGGCGGAAATGGGACGTGCTACGCATAACAATGGAGACAACGTTGTATGCTTCACCCCGCAACCCCACAGATCCCATACCCCAGGATCTCCGTGAATTGCTAATTCAAACACCCCATTCACTCGTTCAGTCAATGTACGCTCGCTCGCTTGAACTATTTACGCCGGCAATGGATGGACAGCACAAAAGGGACTCGGCGTATTTGCCGTCTCAAGTCCTCGTTACTCTAATTTACTCGACTTTGAAGTTGGATTGCCCGGAGGTTGGAAGGAAATTCATCGAAGAATGGCTTGCCCGATGGGGTCTTATCGAATTGGACACCAACGAAGATGGGGGGTACGACAAAGTCGTAGAGCTGTATTGCTTGCAGGTATTGCCCAAAGTCCAGGATTGGGCATACGCAAGAGAGTTCCTTGACTACGAAACTCAGCTTGCGCAGGAGAAACGAGAGGTGTGTAACGTTGCTACCTAGACTCTCTCCCGCTTACATTAACTCCAGGCTCTGAAGACATCCCTTCGAGCGCTGCACGAGCAATACTTGAGATCACTGGCCGTGCCCCTCGAACCGACGACGAACGGATCGGCCACTCCAAATGGACACGCTAACAAGCGATCGCATTCACCGGCATCGACTTCCTCGTCCCTCTCTACTACATCTACTCACACAGCTGTGCCGTCGACGCCTCGTGATCTGAGAAAGGGCCGACCGGCCCTCCAGAGGCAACGAAACCGCTCTTCGGCATCCATTTCGTCCACAGACTCGACAGCGACAGCGACCCCGCGTAGTCAGCAACGACGTAGCTCGTCGCGTCGAAGTCCATCACACCATAGTAGTTCGCACCGCTCGAGCATCTCGGCCGTCCTTCCCTTTCGTTCACATATTCAAACGCAGCCGGTCGCGGTCCGCCCACCCAGCGCGTATTCCCTCATAAAAGCCTTCCTCCAGCCGTATTTCACCACGTCGAAGTTCACTACATTCTTTGTCCTTTTCATCATCTTCCCTTTAGTATCCTTGTTTTTCCGGGTCAGAGGACGGCGGAAGCCGGTTGGCCCAGGATTCAGGGCTACCGCTGGGATTGCTACGGCGGACCTTGTACGAAGGAGATTACAGGCCGCGGAGGGTGCGGGGATGGTAGGAAGAGTATGGGGAGAAGTCGTGAGGGCGGTTCTCGATACTGTGAAGATGGGCGGCAGTGGACTAGTATAGTGTCTAATCTTTAATCAAGGGCGGATTGGCAGGAGTTGGCTGAAATGAATTCAAGCGCATGTCTCTCTTCCTACAGCGCTAGGTAGCTAACTATGGGTATTTTATTCTGAAGCCAGACAGGTCCTAAGCTTAGGCTCCAAACCCTGCGACAATACCATCGTATGCAGGCTTCTTGACGAAAGTCTCGTCCCAAGGGAGGGCGGCGCCTTGTCCGCTGAACACGCTCGGAATCCAAGAGTACTAACGACGACAACATAGGTCAATACTGGTGTCTTCTAGAAAACACAGAACCCCACCTTGTCTGTCCAATCCCAAATGGTAACACCAACACATGCAGGGACCGCCGCGCACGCAGCGATCACCTTTTGGTAGTCGGCCTGTTGCTGGGCGAGTTTTTCCGGTGTGACGGGCAAGGTCATGCGGATATCCAGCTCGGTGATAGCGATTTCCACGCCGAGGGCGGCGAATTGCTCGAAGTTGGCTTGCAAGTTATTTGGGACCGCACCGACGATAAGATGGCCCTGGATACCGATGCCGTCGACTGGGACGCCGTCGGCCTTCAGTTGGGCGACCAGGTTGGTCATGGCGGTGGATTTGGCACCGAGGCCGTCGATGTTGTAGTCGTTGATGTAGAGCTTGGCGTCGGGGTCGGCGGCACGAGCGGCATGGAAGGCGGTGGCAATGTACGAAGAACCAAGAGTCGTGTAGAAGACGGAAGTCCTGAAGGTCTATCGCAGAAATCAGCTCCCGACAGGTATCAACGCAATTCGAGCTTACACCGTCGTCATTGAACGCCTCTAAGGTGGGAGTTTCAATATACTACGAACCATGCTCAAAACGGGATTGCTTACCATTTACAACATCCCATGCGTCTTGATAGATGTGAGCTCAAGGAAATTTACTAATAATAACCAGGGATTGGACTTACAGCTAAAGAACATCAAAGCAGTGAGCAAATGAACGCGATGCGAAGCCTGATGTACTTACACTTGTCCTTTGTAGTGATCAACTACGGTGGTGGTGTGCGTCTCGATGATGCTGGTCAAGTCAGCAGCATTGAAGTTACCTGCAGTGACCCAGCTGGGAAGCTGGCTGTGCCACACGCATGTATGCCCTGAACAATTTCGGGTTTACGGCGGAATTAATGCGTGCGCGGGAGTGACCTACCTCTCAGGAGTTGCCCGTTCGCAGCAGCGAAGTTAGCAATAACGTCGCCACCAGAAAAAGTGAAGACACCACGGGACCTCTCTGTCGCGTCCTATCGCGTATGGAGCTGGTTAGTTAAGCTGTCTCTCAGTGGCATAGGCTTACAAAAACTTACCCATTTCATGCTGTTTCCAGGTGTAATCTGGCCGAATTCTTTGTTGTCGCTGAGAATGGCAACGTATGGCGCATCGCTGAGCTCCCCATTGTCTGTGGCGGACCCAAAGTACAGTTTTCCCTTCGATTTTGCAACGACATCCAAGCCTGGCGAGGCTGATGGTACTGTTGTCGGTACTGTCGAGGTAGTGGGCGTGCTTGGGGTCGTGGTTGCTGGTGCGCTAGACTGTAGTCGCCAAATTAGTACTGTCTCGTTGCAGCTTCAGGTCAATTGCTTACCGTTGCTTGTAGGCACTGAGAGTACCAGTCATTGACGTAGGTACAGGTCCATCCGGAGATACATGTTGTGTCGCCGGTCCAACCTATCCCTCCGCCTTGACACCCCAGTGTTAGAGACCTCAGTGGTGGGCGCTATATGGACGTACATTGAGCCCAGGATCCTTGTTGGGCAGTGGCCAATGGAATAAGGGCCAGAAGCGAACTAAATCCCAAAGTCAATTTCATGGCTGAAGCTATCTGCCGGGCAATACAAGGCAAGATTGGTGGGTAATCAGAACATCCGTTACAATGTATCTTTTAAATATTCGCGTTCGTAGCGACCGGGACTTCTTCGCTGAAAAGTTGGAAGTAAGTGGTACACGTGCTGGCAGGAGCCGTGACGAAAGCGCGCTTCGTTCGCGATTGTCGCAATTCGTTTTCTCCGCAACGTTACGCTACTTCCTCGCGCATTCGCCAGGTGCACTTCCTCCAAGGGTTGTGAGGCGAATGATCGCATCAAAGATATATGGTCAGGCATCATGCATCATCATCAAGTAGTCACCACCCAAATAATACCATTCAAGCCCACGATATGCCACGATGCAAGGAAAATTACAGCGACACCAGTAAGTACGAAGTTTGACACGAGATTTTAGTTGAACCCTTCCACTATGCCATCGTAAGCAGGCTTCTTTGCCAAGTTGTCGTCCCATGGCAGGGCGGCACCCTGACTGGTGAAGACGCCTGGCACCCACGAGTACTAGAGGTGGGTTAGCCAAAAATCTGTGCCGAAACGGTGGTGAAATACTCGCCTTGTCTGTGTACTCCCACACGGTAATACCCACGCACGCTGGCACTGCCTTGCAAGCAGCGACGACCTTTTTATAGTCGGCCTTTTGTTGAGCGAGTTTTTCCGGTGTGACGGGCAAGGTCATACGGATGTCCAGCTCGGTGATAGCGATTTCCACACCGAGAGCGGCGAATTGCTCAAAGTTGGCTTGCAGGTTGTTTGGCACTGCACCAACAATGAGATGGCCTTGGATACCAATGCCGTCGATTGGGACGTTGTCGGCTTTCAGCTGTGCGACCAGGTTAGCCATGGCAGTTGATTTGGCACCGAGACCGTCGATGTTGTAGTCATTGATGTAGAGCTTGGCATCCGGGTCAGCGGCTCGGGCGGCATGAAGAGCGGTGGCAATGTAGGAGGTGCCAAGGGTGGTATAGAAGACGGATGATCGGAACGTCTGAGGAATCGTAAGGATAAATGTCAATGTACAGAATAACACTTACCCCGTCGTCATTGAAAGGTTCTGAGTTGCGTATTGAATATTGTTAGCAAAGGCCTGTCACCATCCACATTCCACCCACATACCATTAACCACGTCCCACGAGTCTGACCGATATGAATATGGTCAGCTTGAAAAAAGGGAGCAGTCTAAAGTACGTACATCTAGAATACAACAAATCAGTTCAGGTAGGTCACCGGAGTAGTTGATCAGGCACTCACATTTTCCCCTTGTAGCGATCAATCAAAGTAGTTGTGTGGTTCTCGATGACGCTCGTTAAGGCTGCAGCGCTGAAGCCGCCTGATGACACCCAGCTGGGCAGCTGGCTGTGCCATACCGTAGTATGACCTATGTACCAATTTAGTTGACTCAACATGCAACAAAGTCTCTTGGATTCACCTCGGAGTTTTTGGCCATTGGCAATGGCCCAGTTGACAAGGTTGTCTCCTCCAGTGAATGTCCAGACTCCTTGTGTCCGTTCGGTGGCATCCTAGTACGTTGAAGTATTGTTATCGTGTGAGCATCGGGCGGAGTGTCACGATCATGCTTACCCATTTCATGCTGTTCTCTGCGGTAATCATCCCAAATTCTTTGATATCGCTGGCAATAGCGGCATATGGGGCGTCGGCGTTGAGTTTGTACATTTCAGTCGCGGTACCGATATACAGTTTGCCCTTGGAGACGGCGACGTCATTTAAACCGGTAGCACTTGGCGGGGTCGAGGAAGTGGTAGACGTGGGTGGGACTGAGGAGCTGCTCGACGAGCTCGAGGGAGTGGGGGTTACAGGATTCTATGGTTTGTCATCTAGTTGTTATCTGACGCGCAACAACTGAGGAAGATGGCACTTACGGTGTCTTGGAGGCACTGCGAGTACCAATCATTCTGGTATATACAGACCCATCCAGCGGCACAGGTGGTTCCGCCACTCCAGCCAATCCCACCGCCTAATGATCACCTTGAAATCAGTAGCAGAAATAAACCAATCGTTTAGACGGCATACATTGCTGCCAAGGCCCTTGTTGGGCTGTCGCAAGCGGGATCAAGGCCAATAGCGAGGAGAATGCGAGGCTCAGCTTCATGATGAAATACCGCACGAAGTCGAAATTGTCTCCAATATACAGAAATCTTATGATTTAAATATTATAGGCATTGCGGGCTGGGCTTGGAAGCGGTACTTCCTCGCGACAAGACCAAGTGCTCGGCGACCACGTTCTTGTGTTCATACAATTTAGAGACGAAATGCGATCAGGTGTGATCGGCCAGCGAAGACCTGTCGATATGTTCAGGAACTGCTGAGCGGAACCATTAACTTCGCAATCACTTACTGTCTATCCGTGGGCGAAGGTCGCACAACAGGCTCTGGATCCAGTGAGCGTCTACAAGGCGAGGTTATCACACACTCACGAAGGGCACACTTCGGTCGGACATCGGATACGCGTACCATGGTCGTGTCAATATCTGAAGTGATCGGGTACGGCAATGACAATGACAATATATTCATCGCGAAACTAATCGGATGGTATCCGATGCAGGCATGGCCAAGCAGCCATGCTCTTGATGATGAACATATAGGCTACGAAGGGCCCGCCACTTTAGGCGAATCCGGCAATGATGCCGTCGATAGCGGGCTTCCGTATCATGTTCTGAAGATATAGTATCCTTTGAGTATGGGAACACATGATGAGCGCTCAACGCACCTCATCCCAAGGACAAGCGGCACCTTGACCAGCAAAAGCCCCAGGTACCCAGGAAAACTTCAGAAACCCCCGTCAGCCAGTGCATTATTCTCGGGACCAGAAAAGGCACCAACCTTGTCGGAGAAATCCCACACCGTCACGCCAATGCACCCTTTAACGGCCTGGCATGCACTGATCACCGTTTGGTAGTCTCGACGTTGTTGTGCCAGCAAAGCATCCGTAACAGGCAATGTCATTCGGACGTCTAACTCCGTGATCGCCACCTCCACACCCAGGGCCGTGAATTGCTTCAAGTTAGCTAAGAACGTTGGAGGTACACCTCCGACAATCAAGTGTGCTTGGATCCCAATGCCGTCAATTGGGACCTTTTGGGCCTGGAGGGATTTCACCAGGTTGACCATGGCCGTAGACTTGGGGCCTTGCCCTTCAATATTGAAGTCGTTGATATAGAGCTTGGCTTGCGGATCCGCAGCTCGGGCGGCTCGTAAAGCAGTGGCGATGAATGACGTATTCAGCGTGTCGAAGAAAACAGACTGTCGGAAGGTTCCATCATCGTTTAAGCACTCTTCGCAGCATCTCAGCCAGAGAAAGGAAGCAATATACCACAGAACAAACCGTTGATAACATCCCAGCTATCTTTAGTTTACGGTTGAAAGTTTAGCTGGGGTGGGAACTGAAAATTAGAGACGTACATCTATAAATATCACGAATGAATAGAGGGACGAGTAAAGGAATGTCATGGGTCCTACATCTGTCCCTTGTAGTGGCCCACCAAGGTGGAGCAGTGGGTTGACACGATGCTGGAAAGAGTAGGTGCGTCAAAATGACCAGCCGTCACCCAGCTGGGGAGCTGTTGATGCCAGACACAATTGTGGCCTACCACGAAATCAGCGACGTGAATCACAGCTACCTTTTCACGTACCTCGCAAGAGTTGATTGTTTTTCTTAGCAAGTGCAGCAATCTGGTCGCCTGCTCCAAACGTGAAGACCCCTCGAGAGGGTTCCGTACTGTCCTAGGAGTGTCGTCAGTCCCATGCGGGATACGCTTGGTCTGGAGGTACCCATTTCATGACGTTTGCAGCGGTTATCTGACCAAATTCAGTGCGGTTATTTATGATTGCAGCGTAAGCAGCATCACTGAGCTCCTCGATGTTGGTCGCAGTGCCAAAATAGAGCTTTCCCGCAGCCTGTGCGACACGGTTGAGCTGCGCGGTGCCCTGTCCGGCGAGAGTGATCAAAAGCAAGGAAAGTAATAGCTTCATTCTGAAGTGGTGAGGTTGGCGCCATCATCTCTCGTCCTTTTATCGAAACACAGCAATACTACCGAGGCTTCGTGCACTGGAGCCTGGCAGGTCGAGGGTACGCCTGACGAGCACCTGATGAGAATTGTGAGAGTATACGCATATTTTAACAGCCTACCAGAGAAACATTCCCTAAAATGGGCCATGAAATGCAAATTTAGCTGCAAATCAGCCGGTTCGTCGTCACTTTACGAAACGGCGAAACGGTAAAGGATTATACTTCCTCGGCGGCCTCTCGGCCCGGCGTTTCCTTCACTGGGAGAGTTGGTTGCGAGAAAATTCTTCGAATGCGACATCCTGGATCTCGCTTAGCATAGCGTACGCTCTGTATTCTCATACTGCGCGGCGGGGCCCATCCGCGCGATCGTTCGAGTAGAGACCTTAAGGTGGACACAGTGTCCCAGAAATCCACTTACACGGCGGCGACGTGAGCTGGAGTGTTTCCATGGTAGTCCTAGGTAACGGCGGTGGGGTTTAGGAATCGCATGGACGTAGGAGACCATGGAAGTTGTCCTGAGCCAGTGCCGGCGGTAACATAGATGGACAGCATACGACAACTTTGATGATTGCATTTCGCAATGTTACGACTGGCTCTGAACGTTCCGACTGCCCGTAAGCAAGTTGAAACAATGTCGCAATTATGCGAGAAGTCCCTTCGGTGGTGCGTATGCCAATCTATTTGATATTTTGATGTGACGAAAAGGCTCTATCTGGGTCCAAATCTAAGGTTCAACTGCTCCGGAATCTATCTATGTCTTGCAAAAACGTGTATGTGAGCGAGCCCAAGAACGCTCTGCAGCCTCTGTGGACCGTTGTAATTGACAGTAATCTGAATGACGGAGAACAGACGCACCGGTGGGTTGACAAACCATGCGGTCTCCCATTCATCCTCGACCCAACGTTGTCGGACAAACGCGTCGATCTGGGACCCCGCGCGCTTGACCAACGCTTCCTCTTCGTCAGTGCCTTTAGCTGATCTAATCAGCTTGTCTATCGTGATCCCCCATTCAGACAACGCGGGAAGATACGTGGGAAGCAAGGATGGTGAGGGAGGCAGGGATGTCGTTCCGGTAAATCCCCACAGCCCGTCCTGTTCTACACGAGCCGCTATAGATGAGGGGATGATGTCGGGGTGAAACACGGGGAGCCGCGTCCATATCAGTGTATGTTCGACCTCGGGTGGCACTGATACGACATGAGCTGAAGTCGGTATATTTTGTAGCAGCTACGCACCCGAATACGGCCAATCGTTTTGTATGATGCTGATGAACTCCTTCGGGGTATCAGCTGCAAAGTACAGCGGCGCATCAGGTGGAATAGATGGCAGTGGACGCGAAACACTGGGATCTAGAAGCTCCTGCGTTCTTTGAGACGGTACCGATTCGTCAAGAGCTGATGGGAGTAGAGATAGGGCATCAGGTTGGCCCCATCGCAGCCTGTAGTTAAGTAAATAGTTCACTGTGGCCATGTCAGCTTTCCTTCCACGATTGTAGATCTGACTTTCACTGACCCATGGACCCGTACTTTTCCTTGATCCCCTCTGCCCATGCATTGTATCGCTTCTGCAGCTTCTTATCGCGCTTGAGCAAGCCCAAGTCTCTGGTCGGCTGTATAAGCCATGCCGACCATGACCAAGGATTCATCGAGCTTCATACCCAGAGTTCACAAAACATTTGAGTTGCTCCCAGGTGAATTTGGCAGGGTAATACACCAGCAGCTCTTCGCGTGTAGGCGGGCCTGTGCCGAGCAGGACTTTGCCACTGATAGTTTCACCATTTGGCTGGGTGGCCATTAGGGACGGTCGCAAGCGATCTTAGTACTGTAGAAAAACTGAACCCACTGAAGGTTAATATGGGGTGACCGTGAGTATTTCATTTGTATTTGGCAATAACACTGAATAACTGACAATCCATTGCTGAATCCGTTGCAACGATAGAAAAAGGACCGATACTCAGGCCCAGTTCAAGCCACTGGCTGGCACGATTTTCTTCGGTGGCCTCGACTAGGTACGCGGTACGATCACTCATGTTCGTGATTCATTTGAAAGAGACAAAAAGGTGTATTTTTCATGGATGTATGTACGGCACCATTCGGATGAGGCGGTCTCTCCCAAGAAAAATTGCTGGATCCTGAGCGCCAGCAAAAGCGGCACCTCGACAGCGAATTTCCCTTGGTCAAGCGAGAAGGATTCAGTCGACGAAAGAGAGGCGGTCCTTCTTGAAGACGGGAACGCGGGCAAGGAGGCGGAAGAGCTGAGCCAAGCCCGAACTTTTAAGTCTTCGATGGTTTGTTCTGAAGAACAAAAATCTGCATCGGTGGCTTATATAGGCTGCATAGTCTTACGTAAAGTATACCCACGCTCATTCAACCATTCCCTGTGTGAGCGCCGGTTAAGGTTATTGGACGAAATCACAAGTCCGGTATCATGAACTTCCGCGCACAAATAACGCTCGTTGTTGACCACCATGTCTCGAGTCTCAAAACCGTTGTCGCTGTCCCGTATAAGTGACTTGACGCTCGGGGCGTTCATATTTGTACCCCAATCTGAAACGATTGACCATCTAGTACGTTATTTGGGGTCATGGAGTGGTAGCGAGTAAGTCCCATTCGGCTTCTTCGTCTAAACTTTTTATTGAACCGGATGTTACAGCAAATTCTTCATGGTGGGTTATGCGAGCACCTGCTCGACAGAGTTATGGGTGCTTACACGACGCAAAGATCATCCAATATGCGGTCAAAGTGATTGTTCCATTATTAGAGCTTCGGGCGAGGATCCAGCACCGCGCGGGACTCCGTGCTAAGCCAACGAGTAGCGCTGCGGCAAGCTACTCCAAATTGGGTGGCATCATTGGCGATGCTCGGACTCTGTGGCGGATATGGGGTGCGTACATCTGTACTATGATTGAATTGGTTGTACTGTTGCTGATCTTCAGCCAAGGGCTCCTTCCGATAATCCAATGGCTGGTGTCGTTGGAACGCAACCCCCAACCTACGAGAAGGCTATTGAACATCGAACGGCTGCAAGGATGGTCGATGCTCGCTTATTACCCACTCGAGCACCTCTATTACCTGCTTTCGCACTCTTTGATCCCATCTACCATCCCTTCAATCAAATCCATCTTCTCCTCGAAGGCGAAGCCAACGAAGTTAGATTCAAATGCTATCGGCATGTGGTCCACCCGCTTCTGGGCTCTCTACGTCTTCCTACAAATCGCGCATCTTCGGGAGGATAGAAAGTTGCTTCAGGCGAGAGAACGTGCGATTATCAAAGCGAAGCGCGGACCTGGTGGCACCGGTATCACTGCGGCTGAGAAAAAGGAGCTCGGCGATAGATGGGACGCATTTTGGAACGAAGTCGTGGTCAATCTTGGATATTTGCCCCTAACCGTCCACTGGTTTGTATTTCCTTCCCAAATGCTATTCATGCTAACTGTACAATGACTTTTCCAGGTCTTTAGAGAAAGGTTTCATTAAGAATGACGTACGTTTGCTCACACGTTTGACCGAAGTTCGCCGTGCTCATTTTATGTATGTCAGTTCTGGGTCGGAGTCTTTGGTCTCGTCGCTGGGTTAGCCTCTTTCAGAGCTGGGTGGAGGGCGACAGCATTGCCTACTCCCCCTGCCCCGACGCAAGAGGGAACCGAAAAGGCGACTTCAGACACCCATTTTTAACCTGCATGCATGCCTTTGTCCGCATGGTCGTCTGCCCATCGGAGCCCCTCCCAAATGTGGATAGGAACTCAATACAATTCACGTCCAAAAGCCAGCATGTTGGCGGGCTTCTTTCGCTCGATGTATTTATGCCACTACCACACCACTATCTATCTCCTGCTTTCCCCCGCAACGATTCTCAAAGTCTCGGTTTCTTCCTATCATGTCTGCCTCTGTAGTTGACTCTGAGTACGATATCATCTTCGCCGGTGGTAAGCTGTTGCTTCTTCTCATGGATATGACTGACTCCAGGTAGGCGGAACTACCGCCTGCGTCGCTGCTGGTCGACTTGCAGCGGCAGATCCTGGTCTCAAAATTCTGGTACTTTATGGCGTCCATTTGCCGAACCTGATCTCAAATCGCAATGTCTAGCTTATCGAGCAAGGACCGCATACTCGCAACGTCCCAGCACACATCCACCCTGCTCGGTTCATCGCCAATCTCGTACCGACCAGTAAAGTGTTCACGTTCCACGCCGCGCAACCTAGCGAGGCTTTGTTGGGTCGCGCACCAATTGTGCCGGCCGGTCGATGCGTAGGAGGAGGCTCCTGCGTAAACTGTAAGACGTCTTGCTGCTTGGGTAGACCAGATTTTGCTGAACTCAGGTCGTCTAGTCATGATGTACACCAGGGCTTCAGCATCGGATTACGATGACTGGGAGACCGTGCACGGAAATCCAGGATGGGGTTCGAAAGATCTAATCCCTTTACTCCAAAAGGTAGACAAGCCTTTGATAACCTTTCAAACCTCCTCTCATCATACGCCGACTCCGCGAAACCAAGGTCGAGACGTATCAAGATGAACCCAGCGCTAAAGAAGAGAATTTGCATGGCTATTCTGGTCCCATCAAAGTGTCTTTTGGTGGCGCGGTGACAGAAGCTGGGAAGCAATTTATGGAGACGGCTCTCGCATACGACAAGAAGCACGGAGAAACCAACGATCCCAACGATTTTCGCACCATAAATGCCTACGCAGTGAGTTGTCATCAGATATTCTTAGATTAGCCAAGCTAACAGACGGACGCCCAGCGATGGATGAAGTAAGTCCCTTGTATACGCTCCTGTGGCGCGTTGAATAAGCATTTCGCAGGTATATAGACGCAAAGTCCGGGAGACGTTCCGACGCTGCTCACTATTTCGTCTATAACCAAGACGGTGAAAGCAGCAACCTACACGTACTCGCAAACACTGCTGTTCATCGCGTTATCATCAAGTCAGAGGACTGTTTTCTCCCATCGTGTAGCCCTTCTAACCCAACTTCCCTAGGGATCATCGAGCTGTTGGCGTCGAATATGCCGATGCCTCTGAACAAGGTGCAAAAGTCAACAGTGTATACGCCAAGAGGCTGGTTGTTGTCTCAGCAGGTGCATTCGGTTCTCCGGCAATTTTACAACGCTCTGGGATTGGCGCCAGGACACTTCTCAAAAAGCTAGACATCAACGAACAAGTGGATCTTCCAGGTGTAGGCGAGAACTACCAAGGTACGCAACGAACTTAAGCACAAAAATAATTGAGCCCAAGGTTGTCACATCAGATCACAATCTTGGCTTCGCGACATATTTCGTACCAGACTCCACGCCCACGCTCGACATATTCAGCGGCAATGCCGGGGAAGACGAATTGAAGAGTCAGTGCTTCAATAACCATGTTTCCTCTACGTACGCCTCAACTCGACTTTCGTAGGCTATGTGGATCGATGGGAAGAACATGGCGATGGCCTATTAGCTACCAAGTGGGCTCTTTAGTTCCCTACGTTCGTTTCGACGCTCACCCTTGCTCATTTGTAGTGGGCTCGATGGTGGCATTAAACTTCGTCCAAATGAAGAAGACCTCAAAGAGTTGGGACCTAACTTCACCAGAGTTTGGAACAACTATTTCAAAGATGCACCAGACAAGCCTGTTATGCTCTTTGTACCATTTGCTGCGTGCGTTTTGTTGATCACATGTAGGGGCCGTCAATTAACGTGCTGCTTTCCTCCAGTCATTATGGACCCGCCCCTGATCCCAAAGGGAGGTACATGTCAATGCTATGGTACTCAGTTCGTGTTTCCTCCCCATTTTTATCATGAACTTTCGAAAGAACTGTGAACAGGAGTACCCCGAGTCAATTGGTAGACTGCACATCACTTCCGGTGATGATTGGAGCCAGCCACTGTATTTCGAGCCGGGGTTCTTGAATGAGTGAGTCGTAGTCCCTTCTCAAGCACAAGCCATGGCTCACTCTTATTCTCAAGGCCTGCAGATGTAGATATTCTCCGATGGGCATACAAAAGATCGAGGGAAATTGCACGTCGCATGCCACTCTACAGGGGTGAGGTTCAACAGGGACATCCTACGTTTGCCCCAGACAGCGAAGCAGCTTGCAGCCCAAGGGACGGACCCGTGCCAATAGACGCACCTGAGATCGCATATACCCCAGAAGACAATGAAGCCATTCATGACTTCCTACGAAATACTGGTAGGTCTTCCATTGCGCATGTGTATCGCCACGCTGATGCCCCCCCCCAAGTCAATACCACTTGGCACTCCGTACGTGTTTATATCCGCAATAGACAAGAGTATTGACTAGGAAGACAGATGGGGACATGTGCTATGAAACCAAGGGACAAAGGAGGCGTGGTAGACTCAAAGCTCAACGTATATGGAATGACGAACTTGAAAGTCGCTGGTCAGTATATACTCACTTTCATATTGATTCAAACGTCTTACATACCTTTTTTTAGATGTACGTTCCCAACAAATTGCGCGGCCACATACTCATGTTTATTGTTTTCGTAGCTTTCCATCTGCCCTAGTAACGTTGCTGCTAACACCTACAATACCGCTCTTGCAGTGGGTGAGAAGGCGGCGGTCATCATTGCGGACGACTTGGGTATAAAGCTGGCAGTCTGATTCTCCACTTGAAACCATGTAGAAGTGTTTCTTAATCAATAATCCCCGTCGTATGAATAGTTCTTTGTGAAGGGGTCCAACGCACTACATAGGAGCTCCCCCTAGTCAAGAAAATATCAATAGGGAGCACATCACTGGGCTACTAAAGCCCTTCCCACGATATAGCTTTCTCTGAACAATGAGTCCAGTAGCAGACCCTCAGCCAATGCAGGCTCCGGAAGTTGAAGATGGACACCTCCAAGATCTTGACGAAGTTGACGATGTTGAAGAGGCCGTCGACGGTGCCAATGGTGCCAATGGTGTGTTTCGTGACTTCCAGGTCGAACAATCATCTTTAACGCTATGGATCCAGGGGACGCAAAGAAAAAGAAGAAAAAGAAGAAGCCAAAGAAGAAGAAGCTAGAGCAAACGGAACCGCCTCGGGTGGGCCTATCGAAGCTTTTTCCAGAGGGAAAATATCCCGAGGGTGAGATTCAGCCGTACAAGGACGAGTGCGCACAGTTACGCAATGATCTCTGTATTCCAGGTGGCTCATTACGATGCAATATAGTAATCTATGGAGGACGACCTCAGAAGAGAAGCGACATATCGAGCGCGTAATCCAGGAAGATCCCAATGAGACGTACCAGAACATCAGGAAGGCTGCTGAAGTTCATCGACAAGTCCGACAACGCCTGCAGAAATATATACAGCCCGGGATGTCACTGATGGAAATTGCCAACTATATTGAAGACGGAGTTCGTGCCCTAGTCGAAGAGGATGGCCTGGAAGCTGGCATCGCATTCCCCACTGGGCTGAATCTCAATCACTGTGCAGCCCATTTCTCGCCCAACCCGGGGGACACTACGAGTACGCACACCAAATCTACTACCAAGACCGCCTCATCATCTGTGATTAGTTTTATCCAAGGGTGATGTGATGAAGGTCGACTTCGGTGTTCATGTAAAGGGTCGAATAGTGGACTCTGCGTTTACTGTCAACTTCGAGCCTACATACAACAAACTTTTGGAAGCCGTCAGGGCATCTACCAATGCAGGTATCAAGGTAAATGGCTATGACTTCCTCTCTACTTGATTATTCTGATGGCACGCATTAGGAATCTGGTGTCGACGCCAGGTTGGGGGAGATAGGTGGCGTCATTCAGGAGACGATGGAGTCTTATGAGGTCGAAGTCAATGGCAAAGTCTATCCAGGTTAGCTTCTCCGAATACCCTCCCCATCGACCGTTGACGAGACATGGGAATAGTCCGATGTATCGATAACTTGAGCGGTCATCAGATTAACCGATACCAGATTCACGGGGAGAAGTTCATCCTCCCCGTGCGCAATGATGATCAAACGAAGATGGAAGAAGGGGAATATTATGCGATAGAGACGTTCGGCACCACTGGTCGTGGACGCATCGTCGAGACTGTACGTATTGTGATTTCATCTGATGGGAACATGTCTAAAGATATTATAGGGTGATTGCTCCCACTTCGCTCGAAAAGTCGATGCCCCTCACGTCCCCTTAAGGTGGGAAGGAGCCTCCGTTCAATTCGTCATTATCCTCACAAGCTAGTAATAGATTGACCACGGCGAAGTCGTTGTTGAAGACAATCAACAAGAATTTTAGCACCCTTGCTTTTTGCAGGAGGTACCTCGAACGCGCCGGCGAGACCAAACATCTGTTGGCGGTACATTTACGATTTGGCTACTCTAGACCTATTTATCCATCTGATCCATCACACTGATTTAGCTCAATCACCTTGTTTCTCAAGGGATCGTGCAAGACTACCCACCTTTGTGCGATCAACGAGGATCCATGACGGCTCAATTTGTGCGTGCTACATTTATGACCACCTTTGTACACGTACTAAGCGCCCTCAGGAACATACCATACTTATTCGTCCAACGGTGAAAGAGGTGGTCAGCAGGGGTGACGACTACTAAAGTTGTTAGGCAGACTTCACGCTTCTCATGTTCAAGCTTGAAGGCTTGTATCGCTCCTCGAAAATATATGTCTGATTTGTACTCCTCCTTAGTCGCCAACATTGGGAGGCAACGCCACGCCCGGCTTTTCCCTCAAAATAGACCCCCGATTTATCAGCAGCAACGCCTAAACGACCGTAAATCAGAAAACTTGAAACAAAACCACATGGGGCAAATCACTTTACCCTTCTGTCCAAACTATGCACGGCGCACATACTTTGTCTGGTACTCTTCTGGTTGCACAAGCAATGATGGCACTCACGGTCCAGTTGATGTCGCGTATATAAACCCTACGGGTACAAGACTGTGCTTCACTCCCAGTATATTTCAGAGTTCGCTGCAATTATGACATACGATATTATCTTCGCTGGTGGTGCGTTTCGGTGATCCTCATTGTCCCAGTCGCGCTCATTCGCTTAATCAACAACCAAGGGGGCACAACTGCTTGCGTTGTGGCAGGTCGCCTTGCAGCCAGTAGGCCTGACTTACGAATCCTGGTATATACATTTTATATTCATCTTTCAAGAACTTAATTCCTATTTATCGCAGCTCGTCGAACAGGGTCCGCACACCAGGGAGTTACAGGCCCATCTTCAACCTGCGTTGTTCCCAAAAAATATGACCCCAGACACCAAAGTCTTCTCTTTCCATATCTCCCAACCAAGCAATGCCTTGATGGGCAGGCCCATAGTTGTTCCAAGCGGAAGATGTGTCGGTGGAGGATCTAGCATCAATTGTGAGGATACTATGCATGGATCCTCGCCATCTCTAACGCCCAGCTATAGTCATGAAGTACACTAGAGCATCTGCGTCCGACTATGATGACTGGGAAACGCTGTACGCGAACGAAGGCTGGGGCTCCAAAGACATGATCCCGTTGCTAAAGAAGGTACTTTTCGCTCTCACTTTTCAATGTTCTCTTTGACATCCATACTTGGCAAAGGTGGAAACTTACGAAGTCGAAGGAGATCAATACTCGCACGGCCAATCAGGCCCAATCAAAGTATCATTCGGTGGAGTCTGCCTGGATCCGGGTAAACAATTTCTCGAAGTCGCCGAGAGATACGACAAATTTCGTGATGTGACTCAAGATGCAAATGATTTTCGCACTGTAAACGCTTATAGTGTATGTACCAATATACCTCCACGGCTTTGTCACTAATCTCTCAAGCCTTTAGCGCTGGCCCAAGTAAGTCTACACCCGCAGAAATCGAATCCTCGTGTATAACGGTGCCACAGATACATCGACAGGTCGACCGGACTCCGTTCAGATACCGCGCATGGTTTTGTTTATAACCAAGACCAAGCACAAAACAATCTCACTGTGCTCGCCGATACGACAGTGTTACGCGTGATCATCAAGTAGGCTCTTAGGACCTGCTGTTACATTTTTTATCATACCTCTGTGTGTAGGGATGGACGAGCGATTGGCATCGAGTGTGATACTTCTACACCGATGTCCGGCACTACAAAGATATTTGCTACTCAGCTTGTCGTCATCTCTGCTGGTGCCTTTGGTTCCCCTGCGATTCTTCAGCGTTCTGGAATTGGCCCAAGTCAAATCCTCACGGCCTTAGGGATCCCGCTCGTCGTTGACCTGCCTGGCGTGGGCGAGAACTACTTGGGTAAGTGACACGCGGGTCACTCTCCTTAACCTAACACTGAACGAAACTCTAGACCATCAAGCTATAGTGGAGCCGTATTTCGTCTCAGATTCCACCACAACCCTTGAGGCTATATTGGAAATGGATGAAGAAGAATTGCATTGTACGCTCGATCATTCTTTCGTTGGTGTTTCCTGACACGGGACTAGCCCAATGGCAGCGAAGTGGAGACGGCCTAATGGCCACGAAGTATGTTTCATTATGTTCATACGAAGGGCCTCAGCCCTATGCTCACGTTCTCTAGTGGTATCGATGCAGGCGTCAAACTTCGGCCCAGTGTGGATGAGCTCAGGGAATTGGGCCCCGGATTCCAGGAGCGATGGAGGGCATATTTCGAAAATGCACCAGATAAACCTATCATATGGATGGGTCCACTTTCCAAGTGAGACAGCGCGCTTGCCATCCTAAGGACATTGTTGACACTCTCGGATAGTTATGCTGGTCAGGACACCGACGTCCCAAAGCGCAGGTACATGTCGATGGTCACGTATATGGTTGAGTGCAAACTCTTCGAACGTCTGCAGTCAAATTGTCTCATGTGCTACCAGGGTTATCCAGCTTCTACAGGGAGGTTGTATATCACAGCCAGCGATTTATCCAGACCCCTTCATTTTGAGCCAGGGTATTTGAATGAGTAAGCTGGTTTTCTCCATACATCCGGAATACATCCTGACATATGGGCTGCAGCCCGAGCGATTTAGAAGTTTTACGATGGGCCTACAAGAAAGGAAGGGAAATTGCACGGCGCATGCCACTTTACCGTGGCGAGCCCATTCAATGCCATCCAGCATTTGCCCCGGACAGCGACGCTGCTTGTGGAGAGCGAAGCGGACCCGTAGATGTTTCGGCTCCTAATATTGTTTACACCCCCGAAGATGACGAGGCGATAAACTCGCACGTCCGAATGAAGGGTAAGTCCAGTTCCGTCTTTCTCTGCTACGTGTATTTAAATCGATGCTAGTTCAAACATCTTGGCACTCGGTAAGGCTTTCTGCTGGCACTAATGCGTCTTAGCATTCATTCCACAGTAGATGGGAACATGTGCCATGAAACCCCGTGCAGACGGTGGTGTCGTGGACTCCAAGCTAAATGTATATGGACTGCAAGGTCTCAAAGTTGCTGGTATGTCGCAACGCAGAAATATTATATCCTATTAATCTCTACGTGTAGATGTACGGCGTCCAACTATCTTAGGTGAAAATGATTGACTGATGAAACTCAAACAGCTTTCCATTGCCCCTAGCAATGTCTCCGCGAACACGTATAACACGGCGCTGGGCGTAGGCGAGAAAGCAGCAGTCATCATTGCTCAAGAGCTAGGCATCAAACTGTGAGATGTAAGCACAGGCCCGAGGGCTCAGCGCCCCGCTATCAAACTTGCCTTCACCGTTCCGCTTTGACTTCATTCTCGAAACCATGCTTCTTCTATAATTATCAAGCTATTCATCTTGCAGCGGCATCTGGAGGCTGACTTACTGCAATAGACACCTATCTTAACGTGGGTTAGCATGAGAAAATTTACGCTTCTGTAACTTTGCATTAGTGAGGCTTCTCGCCAGGTGCTTGACTATTGCGCTCATGACTCGGTCGCCCGAGTCCGATGCTCGTACACCCCTCCCTGCCTTTCAGTTGGGCATCATACTATTCATCCAGGCGGCTGAACCGATCACTGCGTCAGTCATCTTTCCTTTCGTCAATCAGTTCGTGTTAGAAAGCGGAGTCACCCGGGGCGACGAACGTAAAGTTGGATATTATGCTGGGATCATCGTCAATCCTTCATCTGCCAAGGATCGCATACTTCTGACTTTCTTTTCGTATAGGGTTCTCTGTTTTTCCTCTCAGAATTTGTCACTGTATTGTTCTGGAGTCGCTTGTCTGACCGGATAGGCCGCAAGCCTGTCCTGCTGGCCGGAATGGTGGGATTATTTGTGACAATTCTGTGTGCTGGTTTGTCCAAAAGTTACATTGCTTTCGCCTTGAGCCGCTGCATTCAAGGAGCCTTCAATGGCAATGTCGGTGCGCATGTTGTTTACACATCTGGGTCATGGCCCGCGTCTGATTTTGGGCAATGTTTTGGTTAGGGGTGGCTAAAAATGTGATGGTGGAGGTAAACGTTCCTCCACTTGGGTTTGAATATATACAACATAACAGTAATCGAGGATTCAGATCACGGATTCCTCTAATATAGCGGATGCTTTCAGCTTCCTCCCACCTGTCTGGACCATGGGAAATACCTTCGGGTGAGTCGCTGTCTGTCCTTGAGCGTCGTCCTCATTCGAAGGTCAACTCTAAATACAACATGCAACCAGACCTTTGATCGGTGGCTCACTCGCTAATCCAGGAGTCCGCTGGCCTGGCACATTCGGGGTAATCAGTTTCTTCACTGAATACCCATACTTTTTGCCCTGCGCCACTGCGTCGTTCTTTGCGTTGCTCTGTTCTATCCTGGGAGTCTTTTTCTTGAGAGAAGTAAGCACGGAGAATTTTACTCGCTTCGTGGTACTCATACATACATCTTATATACAGACTCATCCCACGAAATTAGCAGAGAAGAAGAGGAGAGAAACCGAACTGGCTGCGAGTTCTAGCCGAAATTATGGCAGCATAAACAATGACTTGGTGGAAGACTATTCAGTGACTGAGGGGGCGACGCCTTCATGCACCGTCAGCTCCCCATCCGTTCGCAGCGTCCTCGTTCGACCAATAGTCATTTCCCTCACAACCCATGCCTTCCAAGCGGTTACCATGGAGTCATTTCGCACTCTTCTACCTCTCATGTTATCGACATCCATTCCCATCGGTGGGCTAGCGTTCTCCTCTGCGCGCATTGGAACCATCATGGCAGTTTGGGGTTTCTGCAATGGGGGGTTTCAGCTTATCTTCTTCGCTCGTGCTATCCGCAGGTTTGGCCCAAAGAAGACGTTCAGAATCGCCTACGGAAGTTATGCGATCTGCTTTGCGTTGTACCCAGTCATGAGCTACTTTGCTAAGAGAGCGAACGGAGTAGATGCCAAGGTTGTCTGTGTCCTCGTCCTTCAGCTCAGTTGCTTTGTGTTAGGTGCCATGTCTTACGGTCAGTAGCCTCCCGTTCGTCCTTACCTGCGACCGTCGTTCAGCATCACACAGGTTCGAATCAGCTCTTCATCATCGCTGCTGTGCCAGGGCAAAATTCCCTCGCAACGGTCAATGGGTTGACCCAAATGGTCAGTTCAATTATGAGGTCTCTAGCACCCTCGATTGCGTCGTCGCTCTTTTCGCTGTCGGTGGAACATAACCTGCTCGGTGGATACCTAGTATATTTGATCATCGTTCTGACTATTATGGTTGGCCTATACGCCGCCTCGAGATTGCCTGATAAAATAGAGGACGAAGGATAGTGAGGATGTGCCTCGCCAAAAAGTCATTCACAGGTAGGGCTTCTTATATTACCTCTAGATCCTGCCCCTCATCTGTTTTCGGCAGCCCTCATTAGAGCTTTTCGCCCGAGACTTCCTCGGTGAAACTCCCGCCAAAATATATTCTATACTTCAAATTATGGCATCAATTCATAATCGGACTCGAGGGCAGTTTACAAGCACTCAACCTGCGAACAGCCTGATGCCTTTTCAGCCACCCGCTTAAGTTGCCACAATCAGTCAACACAAGTACAATTGGTAGGTAATGAAGGACAAGAAAACTCTGACGATCAAGTCGAAATCAAGAGCTACCTGATTCCTCTGTTACAGATAAGGATTTCTGCTTCAGGAAACCTTTTGAACATTAGAATTATCGTTACAAATGGACGTGACGGGGAGTTGACTATACGCACCTTTCATCTTCTGCTTATGGACCCGTTCGCGCTCATTGTCAATGATTCGGAGTCTTGTTATCTCAGCATCTGCAGCAGCGGCGTCTGGCAGATCAGGGTAGGACTCAGTGTGACTCTGCCAGAACCAGAGACTCGCATTTTACCTTCTGGGCTTTTGCTCTTCAAATCTTCTAGAACTTTGACGGCTCTCTCAAAGAAACCTTGCTCGCCGAGAGCTTTCCCTTTCCTGAACATGGCCTTGTAATTCTTGTCGTTTTTGGCTAAAGCCTAATGACGGTCAAATGATCTTAGCTTTCTTCTGTGATGATTTGGAAGATGATAACCTTCTCTGCCGTCTCTGCTGCCCTTTGCCAATTTGAGTGTTTGATATGACACGCTGACATGTTGGCGTAGACCTTCTCAATGATTTCATCAATCTGAAACGACGCCTCAGAAAGCACACGGGACGTGATCACAAAGGCATTATGAATACCTCAGTCCTTTCCTGTTTCACTTCTTCGCCAGCAGGTGGTGGAGGCGCTCCCATACCGAGCCCTTGCATTGCATTCCTACATCCTCGTTCCAGTTGTTGTCTCTCTACTCGCGGTACTTGGATTCACGTACTTATCCAAACCTAGGAGATACAGAAGAGCCTGTAGACGCAACGTCGGGTCAGCGTCATAGCACGTTCAGATAGTTTCTTACCTGGTGGTACGATCTCAGAGCTACATTGCCACCCTGTTGTAGAGTTGACCATCCTTAACGAGGATATAAGACACGGCCTACCATCTTTCGTGTTACCTGCCTTGAACGCCTGATCAGCAACGCCTTTGTGCTGCTTAGCAGTCGCAATCTTTTCCTCTGCAGAAATCGGGATTGAGGACGCCATGATGGTTTGATGCAAAGCTGTATTGTATTCGTGCAGTGAGTACACAATTGTACTCAAATTAGACGCCCATATATATCTGAATCTATTTGGCTTTATTTGCCCATCGGTGCAAGTGCGCGCCAGTTTGAACTCGCACCAATCCATCTCCTCGCCAAAATGTCCTTGCTCTCAAATATAGTCGGTTTCTCACTATTCGGCCTTGCTGCGCGTTTTGGGCAGCTTGGAATACAGAAAAGAAATCTTTTTGACAGTGCGTAGCAACTCGCTCGCTCAAGGGGACTTTCTCTGACCCGACTTCGTATATTACCGGAACGCTTCAGACCCAGGTGCCCATTTAATTGCGATGGGAGTATTTGGCTATGGTGGATACTGGGCGTATCATTGGGACCAGCGTGCTGCTGTCTTGATTGCGGAGAAACGAGCTGAAATACAAGAGCGGAGGAAGCAACAAGTGACAGAGGCCGAAGAGACTGGTGCGGCGGCGCTAGCGCACGCGCATTAGCTACCTTATGTGCGTGAATCTCTTTCACTATGTTATGAAATGCTCATTTGAAACGCAGATATGGATAGGCCGTGCATAGGAACTGATTGTATCCTAGTACCGAGAGCCGCATCTTCTGATGCATTACCAACTTGGCATGGAATCTCGCATGTTCGAACACGATTCAGAACGCGACTGCATGTCCTGGACGTACTTCAAATCGTTGCAATCTCCGCTCACGATGCGGCTCGCTCCAGCCTAACGGACCGTGGATTCAAGGGAAGACAGTGTTCGTGCTCACAAGGTGGTCCCTGTCGAAAGCTCAGCCATCAGTCTGGAAAATCAGAAAGGACAGAGCTGACCTGTCTTCGATTCCCATTTGATATTCTTATGTGAACACGAGAGACTGTCCTTAGTCCTAAAGGAGGCGCTCACGCTGTCCTGCCTAAGTTGACTGCTATCTTCAGAAGCCTCTCGCTACGTTATACTTCCGTGTGGGCGCTGCTGGCATTCCATAACACACGCGAATCCCTGTGAATCCCCCGCAACTGTCAAAAGACCTACCACGAACAGTACGTTGTTGCCCTAACCAAACACTGATCCATCAATACCCAGTTCTATCAGTCTGCTGTCCAATCTGCGGAATATCCCGCCACGGCCCTTGTTTGTTCCCCCATCCGACTTCCCGATAATTCCATTCCCCAGCTTTACCACGAACGACACTACGAGCACGCGGCACTCTCCCCAGTGTTCTCGCCTTCTCGTCAGGGAACCCTGCAGGAAGCAACTCTGAATAGGTTATATTTATTGGGATCTAAGTAGGTGACGAGCAAACCAATTTGACAAGAAAAGTGGCTATGAATTGTACAACGTAAATGAAAGTATCCCTCTGTACCAGACATTCGAATTCGAACTGGGTAGATAGTAGAAGCAATGATTGAAAACATGTGTATGCAAGGGAAAATGATCCAGTAAGCCCACGAGGCTGAAAACATCAAGTAGAAGTTTTCCCAAAGAATAGTAAGGTGTCGAATTCGAAAGTAATAGAAGGCAAAAAGGGTAGGCAAAGATGCAATAATTGGATGCAATACTATGGTGGATGCGAGTTGCGATGATGGAGCAGGGATGGGGAGCCGGAGGCTGTTTTGTACTGTACAAGATGATACACATCTCGTCCAAAGCGAGGCAAATTCCGGTGGTTGAGAAGGATGTGAGTACACGTGTGAGGGGAATGGCGGAAGAGTTACGGAGGATCAAAGCTGCACCATGGCAGCTGAGAGTCAGTAATGATGCGAGGGAATACTAAAGGAACAAGAAATGAGTGTGAGCAAATGCGAAAACGATGCAATGCAGATATAAGCAGGGAGAAATGCCAAGGAGTGTGTGTGTCGCCGAGTCTTCAGAACGATACCGTCCCAACCCGGCGAAAATATTGGAGTTGAGACGGCATATAAATGATGAGGGAAGGAGTGTGGGTTCGTCCAAACGAACTGATATGAATGAAGCAAAAGGAGTGGACGGTCGAGTCATAGAAAGAGATGAGTAGTAGGAATTGTAATGAGTGTGCGTGAGATGTTCCCAGTCGCAGCAAGAAAGCCAATGAGGTCTTCAACTAGTTTTCCTCCTTGTCCGATCCATTCCGAGATAGGGTAACCAAGAAATATGTGGGGCGAAAATATGTGGGGGTCGTTGGTGAATCATAATATCCAAGGGGGGGGAGGTTGGTGGTCCTATTTGAGCTGGAAGGCGCTTCCCAGGGCCTCTTCGTCACCCTCGCCATCGACGTCTCCATCTGCGCCATCGCCGGGCGTCAAACTGCCAAACGATATCTTCCGCGCTGGGGCTAGCCTTCTAACCCGCCTCAACGTGCGTACTTTCTGGGTGGGAGGTGGTTGCAGAACCGGGACTCCAGCTTTCAGCGGAGCCGGGATATGCATATGCACGTCGGTGCCCGGAGGCTTCGACGAGAATCCAGGTGAGCGCGGTAATGATCCAACGGAAGCTTGAGTGCTAGCGGAGTGCGAACGATGATGACGGTTCTCCCTCTTCGACGTCGAGACAGGCGTGGGGCTCGTAGCTAAGGCGGGGAGCTCGGCACCTAGGATACTAGGATTGCGCTGGACATTCATAGGCCGGGGTCTGCTCGGTTGACTTTTAGCACCATCAGCTGGTGAAGCTTTCGCAAGCTTCTCGGCCCCCTGACCCTTAGCGCGATCAAGTTTACTCTTCTGTGCATCGGTCTTGGGCGCTTTGGGACTCTTCACCTTCTCCGCTTTCACAGGCAAAACACTAGATTCTGTTGACTTCTTGCTAGCCTTGCTGGGAGTGGACATCGGCGAAGGGGAGAGCCCGACGATCCCAGCGTTTGCGTCGGCGGCACCGGTCCTCGTGCGCACCTTCTTTGCAGATCGAGAGCGAATCTTCTCTTCTTCATCCGAGCTGGGATACATGCGGCTGGTCGAGTCGGCGAATTTATGCCCGCCCACAAATAATGCCTGCAATTTACCGTGTGTTCGGACTTCCTGGGCAAGGGCGCCAAAGGAAGGAGCTCGCTTGGCCGAGGTTCGGTGCGTCGCGCCTGCGGCTGAAGGTTGAGGGGGAGGCGTCATGAGGTCAGGGGTTTGAGGAAGGGGGCGATTGTAGAGAGGAGTGTGGAGCAAACAAGGAAGAGGCGAACCTCTACCCGAGTTACTACTAATCGACGCGGTGTCTGCCTTACGCATTCGTTGGATGCGAGGGTCGGCCATGACAAACATTCCCGAGGAAGAACTTATGGAGGACATACTTGATGAGGTCGAGGTCGAACGACGTAAGGCACGGGGTCGAGCAGTCGCACTCATGCTGATGGAGTTGAGCGAATTGAGAGTTGACGAAGACGGGGTTGAAGGGTTAATGAGCGACGGCACTGCGCCCGGGGGTGGAGGCGACGATGAGCGGTCGAGGAGGCGGCTCGAACGGTTGGGTGTATAAGGATGGAATGCTCGAAAGAGACGGTCAGGGCGAGGAAGACGGTTCCTACCAGACGAATGAGATATGAACAGTTGTGAGGGCATGTATACTGACCTCTCATTGTCCTTCAATTCATTGTTGATAAAATCCATGCTAGACTGCCGGTACAATGGCCGCTTCCGTTGTATGTTGGTGGTCGGCTGCAAAACGTCCTTCTCGTGGAATTCGGGCATTTCTTCATCGAAGTCACACTCGGACTCTTCTGCAATCACCTTCCGACCTTCAATCATCTCTTCCTTTGCCCGAGACTTGGCAACCTCAAGGAGCTTCACGCGCGTCGCACGGATGGAATGCGGCCATTCGACCGGGCCTTTCGACTGGCATACACCTCTTGCAACTTTGTCTAATAGGTTGGACGGGGGCACTGGACCGTTGAAGGGGGTCAAGAGGTGAGCTGGCAACGCGTCGAGGGTCTGTGGCATTGCGAATACGACGCGACAATGGCAGGAAAAAATCAATTGAGTCCCGTCCCAAAGGCTAAGAAATTGGTAGACGCACCCTAGATAGCAAGAGCGTCTGCTCAGGCTTCCACTCCCATTCACAATCGTCAGCGTTGGAGCTATTCCAACTATCGGTGCTCTTCCTATTCGTGGCGTTGTTGAAGAACATAGTCGAACATTTGGGCGAACCGCAGCTGGGAGTTCGCGGCGACGAAATCGAGGTAGCGGACAACAACGACGAGCGACGACGTGGAAGAGGGGGGTGGGGGAGAACAATGGCCAGGGGAGTCACGCCAGAAGGCCTTCGGACCTGCATGATAGATAGTCGGGGAAATAGAGCTTGAAAAAACTGTAGGGAGAGTGGAGAATAATATCCAGAGTCGGCCGCTGTCAACGACGATGAGCAGATGCGGCGGACGTCGTCTGGGGCAGCGACCTTGGACGTATAGGTGATCCTTAATAGTATGGGAGGGAAACAAGAAGGATGCCCGCTTTGGGGGGAACGAGGGGAACGTGTTATGCATCCAATATACTCCTTTCCAACTCCGCTTTCGGTAATTCTCTCACCCCTGCTTTGACGCTTTGACCATTTCACCATGTTCACATCAAACAAAAGCTTGTACATAGCGTCTCATTCCAGCTCCTTCCTCATACAAATTCACGTAAATGTCCCCTCAGAATACAAGTACGCTATACAGGTCTTTGGTAATTTTTTGACCGTTGGAACAGTCCAAATCACCGTGTCTCACTTGCCAGCTCATCGTCTCCCGACCGCCTTCTTATCACCACAAGCCGTGCCCGACATTATCATATGAGTCTCACCGAATGTGGGACAAGAATACCAGTCAACAGAGGTCATCAGTAGGTCGATCGCAGCGTAATCTACAGATTCATACGCTAATTGATTCCGGACTCAAAGAATGATCACGCGTGCGCGGCGTGGCGCCACAATCTGATCGTACCAACGTTGTCCGGTCACTGGCCAGATACGCATACGAGATCCTCCGCTCGCTCAGTCACTCTCCCGGAAGGCTGCAGCAGGAGTTGAGCAACCCTGGCGGTCCTGTTCTCAAAGCTGGTTGGAACGTACTCACCGATTTGGGCGCGAATGTGCAAGTACTAGTGGAGGTGCACGATCCCTGTAGACGTGACATGCGCATACTTCATTTCAAGTCTCCATTGAAGATCGCCCGAACGGATATGAGCTCGCAGTTTGACCGTTATCCAGGACGTAGCTTCGTTGGTGACGCATTCGTTCTCGTTGTGACCTCCGCTACGAGTAAGTATCATAGCGTTCTCGGTGTTACGTATCCGCAATGATAACCATTCTTAGGTCTATGGAGCAACCTTTGAAGCCGTTACCCACCATCCGAGGTCGTAAACGTAAGACTATAAATACCAACATCGCAGCGCCCGGCTTCAACTTCGGTCGAGACCCACCTAAAGCTATCGTGTATATATCGTCACCGAGCACCCCTCCGCGCAAGTACATTCTGCCAGACAGGCACGTTTTACGGGCGGTGGAGGGGTGGGGGCGATCGTGCCCCACAATAGCGTTACGCTCTAAAATGGGGCACGAGGCAGCTCGATCGCATACTGCGGTGCGTGCTCTCCGTTCCAAGTCACTTCATGGTGCTCCTGGCGAGATAAGCTCCGAGGGGGTACGTACGTTGGAGTGTGCTTGCTCGTGGATCAATCGATACTTATATGAAGAGGCTGAGCTTGGTATAGCAGGAGACTAGGCGTATCGTCGCCGTACGGACGGTGCATTGAGCTGGAGGGATCGGCAAAAAGGCTACAGGTGCAACTCAATCCGCTACTTACGATACTAGGTGTCATTGCCATTTGCTGATCGCATGTACAGCTTAATGGCCATTTTATCTCGCCGCGCACACTGCGATCGTAGTTTCGGTGGTAGAACTTGGACACTGATCTAGGCTTCCAACTTAGCATTATCTTCTGTTGCTCTCCCTCACCATACCCCTGGCCCATCCTATCCGCCAACGCGAAGTTGAAGACGTACCCTCACACGTTGTTTACACCATGGTTTGAGTTCTGCGAGTAAGTAGTTGGACTCTTACCTCCACCGCAAGCAGTGTTGTGGTGCCGAACGCTCATGATGAGCAGAAATAACTTGGATTCAGCGATCAGCCCCAACACGGCCAGCACGGTTCGCTCGATCGGATTGACTCGAGGCACTCCTTTTGTCTTCCATTCTAATGATTCCAATTCAACAAATTGAACCTTGGTCCTTAATGCTTATCTCACGCCGGAGTATATCAGGTGCCGAATGACTCGACCACTCGCAGGACTTTCCCAACGTTCCCGTGTATTCGTATCAAGAAGTGTTGTCGATGGGTGTTCCAGCAGGTTTCTTGATTGATGGACCTTTGTGAGGGGCTTACACGTTTCTAGTATATCCATGTCTTTGACATCCGTATCACTCCGTCGTAACCATCAACTACAACGAAGGCATGTATCTAGAATTTGTGAGGCTATAATTATAACCGTACCCCGACCTGTTGGTTTATCCTTCGTGCAGATTCGCAGGATTCAAAGGTCTTCAAAAGCCGATAGCCTTGGTATGGGCTACCTGGCATCTTCACAGTCTGACTCGCGTGTGAGGAATTCGAGGAGGGAAATGGAGAGTTGATGGCGCCTAAGTCTCGTTGCAGACCTTCATGTAAATTGAGCAATAATGAAGGAGGTGGACCGCCGTCTTCCGCTATGTGGGTGCTGTCGCAGTATGAAATGCGATACAATGGAGGCCAGTGGTGCAGCCTGAGTACAGGGAGCGGCCCGAACTCATCAAGGAGAAGCAGGAGAAGGACTCGGAGCCTTAGAAAGCCGGAATCGGGCAGAAAGACGGACTCGAGAGCACAATTGGTCGATAAGCCAACAGACAGCTAGCCAGAGTCTGAAGCTCTGAAGATACGAACGTTGAACGTTTGAACCAGATAGTCCCGGACACGTATACCCTTGACATTGAAGCTTTTTAGTCTTCAGGGCGGTTTGATGTTCGACGGCGACATCTCACAACGACATACAACAGACATCTGATGTCAGTTGATGGCAATCTGATGCACAGCTATCAGACGGACACTTAGAAAAGTTCAAGTTCAGGCGGGAGGTGGTGCAATGGTGGCGGCGTCGGCTAGCCGTCCTCCAACGTTCGACATCGACCCTCGTCCCGTCTATTTGTGTTTCTGACTGCGAGTTGGCAATCCTTGCACCTAGCTAGCTGATAAGCGATAATAGTTGGTATTTTTGCTTTGTCTGGTATAAATTTCGTCAGGGAACACCCACCAGTGAGTCCAGGGTTCATTGTTCAGAGATGCCGGTGAGGGGCGGCCACGGAGAACACAAGGGGATTGGCACGATAAACACATATTCAGGAACTACATACTAGCACATATTCCACCGCGGCAACAATTTGAGCACATTGTCCAGGAGACAGAGCAAGGGAACGAGACTGATGGATCCACGAATCTGTCCTTGATACGGGTAAGTACATCACCGTTGATGGTCCGTGTGTAGATTGCGAGTTAAAGATACTGTCTATACAAGGAGTGAGAGTAAGCAAAGACGGAATCGTCGCACATATGCCGCGATATCGGGGAACCTGAGAGGAGAGAAGGTAGATAGAGAAGACCAGATCCATATCAAAGAGTGGAGCATCACTTCGCATGCACCTTCCTCGTCAGAGCCCTTAACCTCTCCGCCGCTTTTCTCCTCCTCTCGACATCTCCCTCCACGCTGACCGCGTTCCCTCTCATAAGTCCACCACTCTTCGGCGCCACGGTATAACTCCCCAGGTCACTCCTCGGAATGCTGACCGCGTTCTTCCTGACGCGTCCCTTCTCAGACTCCTTCGCCTGGGACAGAATAGCGTTGAGCGAGCGGCCAGTAGGCCGCGACGGTGCGTTCTCTTCTTGCGCTATAGGAATGACGCGATCTCTGTACGAAGCGGACCTCTTGATAATGGGCCGCGACCACGTAGAGACGAGGTCGCCAGCGGTCCGCGCAATGTCTGGCTGCACGCGCTTGCATTTCGTGTAGAAGATCATGACTTTGCCGAGACCAGATTCGCGGAGGACGGCGCTGTCGATGTAATCCATCTTTTTGAGGAGGGGAAAGAATTCGCGTTGGATGTTGAGGGCAGGGATTGAACGATCTGGGAGGGGCTCCAGCCACCGTCGGACACCTTGGAGAAGGTTGTTGTCTACTATTGACTGCGCTAGTGATGCTCTGCAAGCTGTCAGGGCCTAGCCATAAAACAGAGATAGAGATAAGACGTACTTGCGAAGGACGTCCATAACCTCTGGTAGAAGTCTGAGTTTTTGAAGTGCAGGGTTTCCCTCCTTGATAGCAATATCATCCTGGTCCGCAGCGTTTATCATCGCCTCCCTAAGTCTCGCAACTTCGTCGTCCGCAAATCTGTCCAATTCATCCTCATTCTTGCGCTTCTTGCTTCGTGAGCCTTTCTTAGGCTTTATGATAGCATCAATTTGCATATCCAAGCGGATTTTCTTTGCTAAACCAATCGCTGAGCAATTGCCAAAGAATGAACACAACTGCGACTCACCCTCCTCTGGCGGCAAGGTGCTCAAGTCAATCTCTCGCTGCTGTTGACGTTTTCGCTTCTTCTGAGCCTGCCGCCTAGGTCTGCCCACTTCATCCTCCTCCTCTCCATTGTGGCTTCTTCGAGACTTCTTTTTCACCGCTTTCTTAGCGGGCTTCGCTCCTCCAGGACGTTCCTGGACGTAGTCATCCTCTGAAGAAGCACCTGACGAGGACTGCTCCTCCTCGCGGGCTACTGGGGCCTTCCGGCGCTGCTGGACCTCTGGATTACTGGTCAGGATTCAATACAGTCCTGAGCCGACACAAACAGCATACCTTCCTCGAAGTCCGAAAGGTCGGAGCCGGAACCAAAGACTTCTCGTTCCAATTGCTAAAAAACATCAAATGTAAGCACATTGAAGCGAGAATGGCACACTGGAAAGACAGACGTTGACCATGATTACTGTAGAGTGTACGGAAGGTGTGGCCTTGCCTTGTCATTATCAGGGAAGCCGGGATTATTCCCACAGTCAGTATAACCTTCCCACGATCATTGTATCCTCACATGATCGCGTTCAGTGCACAATTGGCTCACTTGTTCACAATCATCCACACAACCCACTGACCTACGGTTCTTTAGGGCGTAAGACGGCGACGACGGCTTTTGCTGCTAAAGATCTGTACACGAATTTTGGCTCAGCTATGGCTCAGAGTTCTGGCAGCCAGATAACTTTTGCCATCCTTCGTGCTTACTTTCCAGTCGTTCGGACTCTGTCAGAGCACCTCGCCGCGATACTACAACCCTCTGAGCCGGCGCCGGAAATAGTACACGAAAATGATACACCGTCCTTCTCAACATTTCTACAAACATTCATTGTCTGTCTGTCCTCCGAGACCCCGAGACATTTCCGTGCTCTACCACCGATGATGAGGATTCACGAAGTGGGTATCAGAACGCATATTTATACCTCGAATAACAGCTCTTACCTCCGCAGTTAATTGATCGCGCTCAAGAGCGCATCTTGAATTCGTCGCGTCCACAAAACATCATAACATCCGGATACAAGCTGGTAAGCAGCGTTAATTCCGAACCCCTTTCCAGCATTTTGATGGGGTCTCGCAAAGCGGTCGAGTGATAGTCAACGCGGAAAGACCGACCGCATAGGTGTTGTCAATTTCTTTGTCAATACGATGGTCACCGCCCTGCAGACGCCTGAGTGGCAGCTACTTTTGGAACGGTTAGCTTCGAGGTCTCAAGGACACTTGAGATATTGCTGATATACTGTGTGATAGAACAGGAGTGGATGCGACTCTTCACCTTTTGACGGATACATTCATATTCGCTCCGTTGCCCAATAACTGCATGTGTCAATTGACGGGTCAGCCATTAATGCATTTGATCCCAAGGTACAGGGAGCTTGGATGTCCGCAGACCAAGCCAGACCCTGTGGTAAGACCCCCGAAACGAAAGGGAGAAGAAGGCGAAGAGCGACAATCGAAACGCCGAAAGCTGCAGAGATCAGGTTCAAGTACATCTGGTCCGAAGGTCTTGGTGGAGGAGTAAGCTGCCGCTTATCAACGTTACACATGCCACTAATGTCACCCCTTTCAAGAGCTTCCCCAGCGGATATCTCTTTCTTTCGGACGCGAATATATTACGGGCGCCCATTGTACGCACCCCAAACCAGGATGCTTGTCGTCGGATTGCCGCCAAAGCGTAAATCTCCCGCATCTTCGGGCTACTCAGTATATCTCATCCCGGATCAGATATCCTCAACAGAATCAATCCTTCGTACTTTCGGAAGCCAAAGGCATCCCCCGAAACCTGGCTTGACCCCGATCCGAGGGCACAAGCGAAAGACGCGAGACACCTATCTAAGTACATCTTCCCGAGACAATATGGCTTGTCGAGCCCGTTTATGATGAAAAGGCTTCAATATGAACGGTACACAATCCCGGATTATACAGACAGAGAGCAGGAAATCCAAGTACCCATTGCCCCATTCGATCCATTAATCCATTTTCTTATTCATGGCGAAGTCGCAGGGGACCTGTAAAACTCCGAAGAGGTTGAAGGAGTCGCTCAAAATATTACAACGCATGCTTTGGAAGCACGGTAAATGCGGTTACAAACCGCTCAGAGACAAGCTTTGTCCTTCAAAGGTAGGTAAAATCACGACTCGACATTTACGCGACACTCAATTGTATCGGATAGGCTAGACCTCCTGGGAAGGAGGACTTTGATAGCAACACCATCCTGGTAAGCGTCCTCCTTCCCTGTTTTGAGTATTGATTTGAGCCTCCCTTGTAGGAAATGATGTCCGAAGATTCCTCTATGTTGTTCTCGCAGCTAGCTCAACTTGATACATCGATGGATACCACTGGATACGAAGTGTCTCTCGGAGGAATTGATCAGAGCAAGGCTAAACCTAAATTCGTGGAATTCGCTTGTGGTTATGTCGAGGTCAGGAGCTTATCTTCTATAAGCACCTACATATTCTACTACTTAATCGTCATTTTCTAGGTTTATCGCTACGTTGCTGCTATAACACATTGTGTTATTCCAAAAGCATTCTGGGGCAGCGAAGCTAATTATAGGCTAATCATGAGGCGTAAGTTGGATGACTGCGTCGACCATGTATTCTTATTGACTTAGATTGATTCAGATGTAAAGCACTTCATAACATGTCGACGATACGAAACACTCAGTCTGCACTACGTGTTACAAGGTTTCAGTACCGCAGCATGTGAATGGTTGATGCCTCCCGGAGAGAAGGCCAAAAACCAGAGGCGCGTTTCTGTCTCGGATTCGCTCAAGCGCCGCGAGTTACTGGAAGAGTTCTTGTTCTGGTACTTCGACGGCTTCATATTGCCGTTGCTTAAGGTACACTTGGCCGTCCAGTAAGTATATCCCTTGTGGTTACTGACCGGAATCTGCAGACGACCTTTTACATCACGGAATCGTCAGCATTCAGAAACAAGACGCTGTACTTCCGCCAGGACGATTGGGAGACGCTTTGCGCGCCACTATTAGAGAAGCTCACCTTAACTACATTCAAGCAAATTCCTGACGTGTGCTATTCGTTCTCTTATATTATGTTTTCGTATTTCGCCTGACGATTTCGTGATAGGAAGATGCAGAGGAGTTACTGCGTCAACGCAAGCTCGGATTCGCGTTTGTGCGCCTTCTGCCGAAGGATACGGGCGTGCGGCCCATCGTCAACTTGAGGCGCAAGGTCCAAAACCAGGTCGTATGTGCCCTTTGCCTATCGAGGTCATCAACTCGTTACGCTGAAAACTGGGCATGTTTCAGGGGACATTTTCCGGTCCTGAGAAGTCCATCAACCAAATACTGCAAGCCGCATTCTATATCCTGTCATATGAAAAGGTAAGACCATCAACTATAATCTCCCATTCCAGCGTCCCCCTTATTCACAATCCAACCTAGCAAAATAAGCCATCGCTCTTGGGAGCTTCCGTATTTAGCCCCGACGAGATTCACAGAAAATTGAAAAACTTCAAAGCCAACCTACCCAAGGATGCCAGAGGCAAGCTGTACGTCAAATAACTGCATGCCTTACTGAGTGTTAGAATTTGATTATGTCAAAGTCCAAAGCTATATTTCGTGAAGCTCGATGTTCAGGCCTGCTTCGACAGTATAACTCAAGCTAAACTACTTGATATCTTGCGGTCTTTGATCTCTGAGGTCAGTGCGGGACCCCCCTTGTAGCCATAGTTTTCTTACTTCCTCGAATGCAGGAAACGTACCTCCTGCAACGTTATGGAAAGGTTTCGTCGTTCACTGGTAAAATTGAGCGGCGGTATATGAAACGGGCTGTCCCCGATGGTATCCACTATTCTCACTTTGTGTCGAATTGTACTGATATGCCCTACAGATGACCAACCTCACTTTCTTCGATATGCCACCGAACTGGCTGGCTGCTTACGTGGTACAATCTTCGCCGACCAAGTCGTTTATCCTCACGTAAAGCAGAACGATATTCTTCAGCTTTTAGAAGAGCATATAACCGAGAACATCGTGAAGGTCAGTACGTCTCATTACGATGTGCTAAAAGTGATTAATGACCCTTGTCGCAATGTAGATAGGGAACCATTACTATCAACAAACTGTTGGGATACCCCAAGGTTCGATTCTATCCACTCTCCTTTGCTCCTTCTTCTACGGCGATATGGAGAAACGGTTTCCTGCTGCCGTTGGCGAAGGTGGAGACAGCGTACGTCTCTAATGGATCCCGCTCCATTATTGACTTAACCCTGAGTATCATTAGATTATGTTGAGAATGGTGGATGACTATCTGTTCGTTACGACGAGTTTAACGAAGGCGAGAAAGTTTCTGACCATGATGCTAGAAGGTGGGTAACGTACTCTTTTACATCTGTCCCTCTTCAGTAATGATTCCATGAAGGCCACCCCGAATACGGGTGTTTCATCTCCAAGGAGAAGACGTTAATTAATTTCGATCACGGCCAGATGGTTATGAATGTGGTTGCACCCTCCGACCAGAGTAAGCTACACGCTCTGTTCTAACACACCATTATTCATCTTATCCATTTGCTCTAGGATTTCCATGGTGTGGCTTGACTATTAATATGACAGACTTATCTGTAGCGGTCGATTACTCTCGGTTCCATGGGACAAGTAATTATTGACACGCAGTTGTCCTATGCTGACCTGGCTGACTCCATCCGATGAATTAGGCATTCAGAACACGCTGACAGTGGATCACGGTCGTAACCCTGGGAAGACGTTCGTCAATAAAATCCTTCGGTTCGTCGCTGCGTTATAAAATTCGACTATATATGACGTTTCCTGCACTCTAGGTTAGCAAAATCCCGCAGTCAAGCCATTCTCTACGATCCAGAGCTCAACTCGGAGCATGTCGTCTTACTTAACGTCTATCAACATTTTCTTATGCTTGCCATGAGAACGCACGCTTATGTACGAAGTTGGGGAATCAAAACGAAGCGAGACTCTTTATATCTATATCGTGAGTGACAATTCATTACATGTCAATCATTATTCTCACTCCTTAAGGTTCCATCTGCCGAGTGGTGCGATATACGAGCAATTCCTTGTGCGCTTCAAACCCGGCCCACGCTGCTCTAAGAAGGACGGACCTGATTTGGTGGGTGCTCACCCTCACGCAACATGTTTATCAGTGCTGATAAAAACTAGGCTGGGTACGCATGCGTTCATGTCAATTCTTTCTCTCAAGAGTTTGCACAACCGACATACGCTTGGAATGCTCTTACGAGATCTAGCATCACTCAGATACAGACACAACAACAAACGCTTCCGCAAATTGGTTACAGAGGGGCTGTCTTCCCTCACACCTATTCACTTTTGACCACAAGTAATCTGTTTCAGGGCCACTTATGGAGCCCATAGACATCAATTTATGTCATTCGATCCCAGAAATCGTATCAGAGGATAATATATTATAGGTAAAAAAGATGGAGCAAAAGGGCCGATGCACAAACTAACATAACTCTAACGACATGCACCGGTCGTTACAAACCTCGCGCAATGCTTTCAAGTAATCTTTTTCTTCTTCCACAGTTGACCTATCAATGAGATCCGTCCTGACCGCTCGCAAGCTAGTGCAACTCGTCACTAGCAGCCCCAGCACCGGCGACACTCCGCCCCCAAATATTCCCAATCTCTGGATATGGTTGAGTGGGAGCCCCTCTGGAATGCGCAGGGGCATGTCTTTTTGCAGGTCGCGAATGCGTTTCGGAGATGTTCCTTCTGCAAAGCTAAACGAGATATCTAGATCTGTGACTTGAGGGGGGAAGATGACGAGTCGCATGTTGTCGAAGAGATCGGTGAAGCCGCAGTTGTGGAACTCGATGGAGATGCGACGAAGTAAAGGTAGGTATGGGATGTCGGCAAGCCAATCGAGGAGGTCGAAGACGCTTTCTGAATTGTCAAAGCTGTGTACAAACTTCGAATTCAAGTGTGATGGGGTCTGGACTGATGGGCTTTCGACATCGAAGCGAAGCGAACGACAATGCTCATTCGGCATATTGTGAGTGCTTTTGTTGAAGATGACGGAGCTTTCGTCGAGGAGGTGAGTGTGGAAGTATTTGGCGTATTTCACTGAGGGGATAACAGTATCGCGAGAGGAGACCCGACTGTACAGGTGGGTCCATGCTTTGCTAATGAGCACAGACGCGGTCATGAATTTGATACGATCTGTGTTGCTGAAGGCGCTCAGCCATAGGGTCTCGATGATTTTCTCAACAAGTTCAGTGGGGAGTTCTCGGGGGGTTGTCTTCTGCGACATGGTGGGTTCTCTAGTGAAGAACTTATCCAATATGCCTTGGGTTTATATATGCACGTCGGGTTGTCATTAGGAGGCAAAGTTGCAGTGTTGAAGTATATCCGCTCGGATATCTCAAACTTCGGTTGCACTGCTTTCATGTCGATGGAAGCGGAAGAAGTATCAACGTAGCATCCGTTCGGCCTACGAATAGCGGAAACAATTGCTCTCAATCTCGTTGACGATTAAAGGGGATACAGGAGATAGGGGATTTCGTTCAATTCGTTGGACGTCCATTGTTTGAAGTCCAGTACTAACTACATCATTAAATCTACCTCTTCGACCTCCATTGTGACAGAGCGCTGCTGATAATATCGACATTTTCGCAGCAGGTATACAAGACCTTCAGACTACCTTCCATTTTAGTCTTCTGTAGCTTCAACTTCCTTTCAGCTTCAAGGAAACTCGCTTCCGCACAGCGGAACTTGTAAGTTGTGGAGACGTATTCTTCCCTCGCTTCGCTCTCCTCCTAATGTTGCAATTTATTATTAGAATATTCGCAGGAGAGGACACAAATAGAATACCTGTGTCGCTTTCTTATGCAGATTTTCCAAAACATTTAGGTGTTCTTTGAATTTACTCTCGTTCTCAATCCCGATTTTGGAAGCCTTCGAATGGATCTGAGCAGGGGGTAATAAGGGCTCCGATGAAGCTATTCTGCCGTTGTCAATGTTGGGGCTCAATTAGACATACAACGGAAACTAACCGCGCTTGCCAAAGGTGCTTGGCATGCTGACACTATGCTTCATGGGAAGATGATTGTCTTCGAGGGAACATCCGAAGAGTGCGGCGTGTGCGGTGTCGGACAATAATCGCGACGTACTTCTTGAGCACCCCATCCCGAGTCCGGATGACTGATGTCGTCGCTCTGAAACCGGGCTGGGTTTGCAGGTAGCAGGAGATCTTCGGTGGTCTGGACTGATTCTTAAGTCCCTAGAAGGGGAGAATGCACCAGAGACAGATTCCTTCAAACGAACGGAATCGGAGTATGAGCACTCTCCCATAGCACCATCACCTTGAACTGAGAATGAACTGTGTATTTTCGCCACGCCAGACTTCTGAGCTTCCGCCGTGATTTCTGTATGCGCAGTTATGGTGATCTGAGGCGTACCGACATGAGGCGTAGGGTTCGCTCCGACTCCACCGCTCCCATTGGACGGAGAATTGACAGGGTCCTGTAGAGACATACCCGCTGGCAGATTTGAAGGCGCCGCCATATCTGAAGTGTCGGACTCTCCCCGCTCCGATATTACCTGCGTTTGCAGGCCGCTTGGGGTGAAATTTCGCCTATGCCCGTTGCGGCTTCGTCGATCAGTGGTGGGGCTAGTCGGGCCTGCCTGGAGCCTACGAAGACTGGCCTCCGCCTCGCTTGCCACAGCTACTTGTTCTTGAATTGGCGGGATGACCCCCGCCCATTGCTCCATGCTGCTCCCCGACCTCTGCATCCCGAGGCCGCCAGGCTCCTCGCCAACTATTTTGATGGGAAGCCCGCTTTCGAGAGTGTACTCGCATGGAGATGAATCAGCGCCTTCGGCCAGATGGTCGCCTAGCAGTGGATCCATATCTCCTAGTGTCGCAATCCCGCTAGCTGACCGGAGGATGTCGCTGTTCCAATCGAAGGCTCGCCTTTGTGGACTCTTGATCGATGATTGTCGTAGATATCCCCCGCACCAATAAGGCGATCTCGTTGACGGCAGCGACTGTGGGACCACTGGATGGTGGTATGAGTGCGAAATGCCGACGAAGAACAAAGGACTCAAGTGCGTGACCCATCAACCACTTGCACCTTATCAGGCAGGTAGACTGCCATATATACTCAATACGGATCGGCTGGCTGACCTGTCCACGTTCTGTCAATATTTCAACATCATATCCCGGCAGTCCGGGATAAGCGACAGAACCGGTATTATGCATCTGAGCCAGGCCTCCTCGTGCGATGCCATTTCGTCTGTAATTTAGACTTTTACAGTATGTTGAATCAAGTTGGAACGCTGAAAGCCCTGTACGCCACCGACGGATCAACCGGGGTGCTGTGCATTTCCAGATCATCGATGACTACAGTGACCATGTGCCCAACAGCGGTCACGACATCTGCACGCAGAATATTTCTCATCAACGTCACTCATCCGCACTTGAGAACGTCTTCACTGCTCAGCCGAACGGTATATAAATACCCATCAGGTCGCCCGCACGTCTTATCACGAACCTTTTCTCTTCCAATCCTTGCGTCCCGACTCCCCCCTCGCCTCCTGATCACTCGACCTGTTGTGCGCGCCCATAGCTCAAGCTCGATCATGACTACATTCTACGATCTCAGTGCCACACTGCCTGGTGGCAAGCCCTACCCCTTTTCACAGCTGAAGGGCAAGGTAGTGTTGATCGTCAACGTTGCTTCTCAGTGGTGCGTCCCATTTTCTACTACTTCAGCTTCTTTCGTATGTATTGACATATCGATGTGTAGCGGCTTCACGCCTCAGTATAAAGGTGTGTGTGTTCCTTAATCGTCTATTATGGGGTTCCCAACAACCTATAGGTCTTCAAGCGTTGTACGAGAAATACCACGAGAAAGGCTTGGAGATCCTTGGGTTTCCTTGCAATCAAGTGAGTCCAAAATCGAACTGTGTCAGCGGATATTAGTGACAGGCCCATGGTAGTTCGGAGGACAAGAGCCAGGCACTGATGATGAAATCGCTACGTTCTGCGAGCGTAACCACGGCGTGACTTTCCCTCTCATGGCCAAGTCGGACGTGAATGGGGATCAGACTAATGAAGTCTATAAGTGGTTAAAGGAGAGAAAGGCAGGCCTCCTGGGCTTGACCAGAATAAAGGTGCGTCACTCGCTCGGACACGCTGAATAATTCTGATTTGTGGCGTGGCCGGCAGTGGAATTTTGAGAAATTCTTGATTGACAAGGAAGGCAACATTGTCCATCGTTGGGCGAGCACCACAAGCCCAGAAGCCATCGACAAGGAGGTCGCAAAACTCTTGCAGTGACTAGAAGGTCCTACCAGCGACGCCACTTCCAAGCTTTGAATACGTAGTTCTTTTTGTTATTCTCATATGTATGTTTCTATCTGCCATGTACCATCTACGACCCATACCGCTTAAGCATGAGTTCTTGTATGTGACACCGTAGATTCCGTCATCTCACTTCCCTAGCCCAAATGGTTAGGCGCCTAAGGTGTGGGGGACGCTTTCATTTAGCGCCCGAAAGGAAACATGGCCTACATCCTCAAGGCAGAACGGACCTTGAGGACAACGCCTGCCTCCTTCATCACAGACTGCCATCATAGATCTCGTGCTGGCAACTCAATTTTTTTGTGAAACTCCTCATTCGCGCACGATTCTCTTCGCCTAATAATACTACATGTCTGACAGACAATCCGCGCTTTCTCGGCAAGCTATAGATCGTACTTTCGCAACATCAGGCGCAGAAAGACAGGATGGAAGATCAGACGATGGATCTGCACGTCCAGCTTCGGCGCCTCTCGCTATTCCTGTGGCCATGAGGCCTGCTCAGTCGGAGCCGATATCGTTTGGACGACCCTCGTCGATTCCTCCAGCGCTGGGAGAACGCAACGCCCAGAGGGTTATCAGTGAGAGTCACGTAACGGGGAGGAGGTCACCAGCAAATAACGCTGGTGGGACGCCCCTGGATTCCTTGCAGCGCTTGCTTCCATCAGTTGTAAAGTCTCGGAGCGGGAGTGTGTTATCGCGTGGCTTTATACTGAAAACGGATCACTATCCTTCTGGTGAGTTGACAATGACATGCTGCGTCACGATCCCCTTTCTCATATGTATCAGGGAGAGCATTGGATTTGGACCTCAACGTCCACGGCGCACCGAACTTCCGAGCGCCTCGAGTGGGCGGGCTGAACGTCTTCGGAGCTGCGCAACCCCGTACCCAAGGTCTAAGAGCTATCTTATCTGTCCTTGGATGTCGGCCGAACATCAATAAACCAACACATGTCGTCTGGTTCTCCACTCGAGAGGAACCTGTAGGTGCGTACGAACGTGAATCGAGCAAGAATAGTCCAGATTGAGCAATGAAATAGTGTATATTTCTGGCAGACCCTTTGTCCTTCGTGATGTAGCCGAACCAAGACGCACCCTCTCTTTATCTGACCGTGCAGAAAATCTTGAAGCCATCGAACTGAGACTAAAGCACGATATACTACAAGAAGCCTCTCGGTAAAATCCAATTTCCTATGCGGACAGGCACAAACTAAATATCTCTTTTTTCAGTTATGGGGGCGTCGTTTTGACCCACAATGAGATAGGTCTGCCCCACCTTCACTTCGCTCGCCTGCTGTTTTCGATATCTGAAATGTTCGTATAGCTTCAGATAGCGGCGAGGGCGCAATTCTTCCTACGTGGACAGCTGTGGACAGCGGGAATGTGAAGACGTCGCGCGAACTCTGGGAGACCATGAAAGGGCAAGGGTGGAATGTCGACGTGAGTCCCTGTTTACTCGTATAGGGGCGGCATGCTCACCTGCCGTAGTACTATCGGTGAACGCAGAGTGTAATTTGTTCGAAGTACCCGCTACTGACCTGTGGCGCAGGATTCCCATTTCCCCTGACCGGCCCATTGAGGTACGTGCTCCCCATTTCACTAACATATCTCGGTAGTAACTTCTGATAGGATAACTATCTGGATGCCTATGTCAGTGTTTTGAAGACACTCGATCCCCTCCAGACGGCATGTGTATTCTCTTGTGGTATGGGCGCTGTCAGAACGACCTTCGCTATGGTCGCAGCGTCTCTGGTGAGACGCAAGCAAATAATGGCAAAGGGTTTTCCGGACCCTTACGCAACAAAGGGGGTGGGTCTTGCTGCTTCGTTGGCCATGCACACTAGCAACTCGAACAGCGCAAGTGGCAATGGTTCTTTAAGTAATTCTGGCTCCGGCTTCAATACGGTGCGTCTTCCGTGTCGTGTTATGTGCCCATGCTGAACGTTCCTCTGCACAAAGCCCACAAACCCGGTGAGTACAGTGTCGTGTATTTAAACATGTCTTAATGCAACACCTCATATTTCAGCAAATGGAATCGAGGATCCTACATTCCCTTGAGCAAGCCAGTGCGCAACAAGACCTCAATAAATCCCTCTTACGTTTGACATACCTCTTACAACAAAGTGAGGTCCATATCACTCGTGCCTGAAGTAGCTCACAACAGTGTAATAGGCCTACCTGATAGGAATTCACAGTCGGCTGTGGAACTCCTCATGTCTCAGTACTCGCTTTTGGACAATCTTCGCAAAGTACACATGGGTAATTATGGAATTATACTCAGTTTACTGGGTTGTTTGGACCATGGCCTACAGGCAAAGAAGCTCGTAGATCGGGTAATCGACGCCAGTACGTTGTCCTATACTGTCCCTCTCCCAATCGCACTGATCAATCAACTCCTACGTCTGTCAGCTGATCAAGTCACAAATTTGCGAGAAGACATACTCATTCACCGCCTGAAGTATTCGTTGACCAGTATGGATGAGGCTAAAGGCGAGGTCTCTTTGAATAAAGCTGTCAAAGCGTTGGAGAAATAGTATGTCTTCCTTGTCCGCGCTATGGGGGTGCTGACGGTGCTGACGGGATCGTGACTAGTTTCTTTATTATCGCATTCACGAGCTACGTGGAAGCCGCTAACGATTTCGGCGAAAGCTTCTCAGCATGGTTGAAAGCTCGAACTGAAATATGGAAGTGAGTTTTGGATGATCTGCATTCATTGTGTATGTTTTCATATTGTTTGTAGTCAAGTCTCGTTTTTGCGGAAGTCTCACGGATCAAGACTGAACGTTTTTGCTCCTGTCAACGACTTGTCTGCTCTTTCTATGACGGGATCGTCAGGACGGTCGCTAGTCCCTGGGCGTAGGAACGATGTGGCTATTGCTGGTGGTCAGATTTTAGGTGATGAATATTCGGACCACGTTGTAAAGGTACGTCCGCTATGTGAGTATACCAACTCAAATCTCATTCCACCCAGAATCGTAGTGGAATCATCCTACGAGAAAGGTCCGTTTAGGTCCATGGATACAATTTGACTGAGACTAATCCTGCTTCACAGCACGCTTCTCAAGTCAGACCAATGGCTCAGCGAATCTCATCACGTAGAACACGGAGTGCGTGGCGCCATCAATTTCAGACAGGTCCCGAACACAAAGATCTATGCTCTCGGACAACCAACCTTGGAGGCCATCGACGAGGTTGTTACTCGTGTCAAAGAAGCCCACCCTTCGGCGCACCGGATAGTTTGGATAACCCTTCGGGAAGAACCTATTGTGTACGTCAACGGTGCCCCGTACTGTTTGAGACGAGAAGGGTTCTCACTGAGGAATATGAAAGGTATCCTGATTCACATAGTTTCTCCTTGCTCAAACTGACTTTGTATGACGATCAGATTATGGTGGCATATCTGCCTCTAGGTTGGAAGTGCTAGAGGAAAGACTCAAGGATGATGTAGTCGCAGAGTTGAATGCCTTTGGTGGGAGGTACGTGTGCTCATTAATCATCCATGTCGACCTCCCAATCGTATCCCTACAGGTTACTCCTTCACACAGAAACCTCAGATGGGTCAGTGGTCCCCGTATGGGAAGATGCTGGCCCAGATGATGTCGCTGTTCTTAAGGAGGTCATGGCCGGAGACAAGACCTTCGGCTCTGGGGTCGAGCTCGTGTATCGTCGGATCCCCATTACGGCTGAGCGTGCGCCGGACTTCGCTGATTTGACGGAGCTGATCGAACTTGTTGTGAACGAATCAGCGGACACGCCTATCGTCTTGAATTGCCAGCTTGGCCGCGGCAGGAGCACTTTGGCTTCGGTGCGTCTAGACGGACGTCAAACTCGCGACAGAATCTAACGTCAGCCACAGATCATTATTGTGTTGATCCAGCAGTGGCTGGACCTACATCGTAGGGTCACTTTACCTGCCACCCCGCGTACCTCCCGCTCGATGTCTACGTTCTCCCAGAATGGGAATGAGGTGATCCTCCCTTCAAAACATCGACACTCCTATCAAATCATCAATAGTCAGTCCCTGTATTTTCGTTCTTCGCTGAAGCCTGATTTCTGACGTATTATAGACCTGCTGCGGGTGATGCGCAAGGGTCCCGCTGTCAAGAACACGGTTGACGAGGCCATCGAGCAGTGTGCCGAAGTGTACAGTCTCCTGGACTCTATCGAAGAAGCTCGAACCAGGGCAGAGCAGGCGACCGACGACAAACAGAAACGCGTACACGCTACTAAAGGTCTGCTAATTGCTTTCAGAAGTGGTCACATAACAGAACCACTGACGGACACATTGCACGAATAGGCCTGCATAATCTAAGACGATACTTCGAGTTGATTGTGTTCCAGTATTACCTGCAGTCAACCGAGCCCGATACCTTGAGTTCCTTCGAAAATATTGAGACGTTTGTCAAGAGTCGACCTGGTGTGTTCATTTCAACCACTTGTATTCTACATCTTGAGCGCTGATAATCCTTCAGTCATCGGCACATTTCAGAAAGAACTCATCACCGTCGGAATCAACGCACTCAAACCTCTAGAAAGGGCACAGGTCACCGAGGATATGGCGCACCCCGACGAAGTCAAGCAAATCGTCGTTAACCGCTCAGGTAGTATCCTCTCCGCCTCGACGATCTTGAAGAGCGACTTCTTCTCGAATTTGCAGAAGATGACTTTACCCGAGTGTGTACGACGCCTTCGTTCTGCTTGTTCCTGCTAACCAAGTGTCGGATATATAGGCGCATCGATGGGTCGCCCAACTTCCGACGAGTCCCCCTGACACTCAACGTGCTAACGAAACGCACTTCGCCACATATGTTCACCACAGAGTTCGTCGTTCAGGACGAGTATGCTGGGAGGCGGGTGTGTGGAAGGTTTGGCGTGCATCTGTTTCCATTTTTGTCTTTACTGATGTTTTGTTGGTAGCGGTATGCCTACGGTGGACGGGTCGGTGCACTGCACGTATTTTATTAGCCTCTTATAACTGACTGGTATTCTACTTATGCTCAGATTAAGGCGCGCGCTGCTACGCGTTGACGCAGGGCCCCAAGGAAATAACTCTGTTTATTGGACATCTTTGCGTGAGGTATGGGGTAATCATTCCTAAGAGCAATTCCAGCAGGTTGATGTAGACTAGGAACCCGTGGTCTACGTCGCCGGTCGACCGCATGTCCTCCGCCTGGTGGACAAGCCCCTGGAGAACGTCGAGTATGTTTGCTCTCCGCGGTTGTTCCACCCGATTTTAACTATCATCAACTACAGGGCAACTGGAGTCACAACGGCCACCGTCGAAGCGATGGAGAACCAGTTCAAGAAGGATATTCTACGTGAACTCCGCATGGGCGGTGGCAGGGTTCTTTTGCATGATGAGGTGGAAGAGAGACCGGGTGTGTTCAGCATTGTGCCACTGTGGGAGGTCGTGCAAGAGGACGAGATTATGACCCCGCGGGATGTGTTCAATGTTATGGTGAAGGAGGGGTATAGGATTAATTATGGACGCGTGGCAATTGTGAGTAGGAAGGAAAGCGTTGACTTGGCATGCTTACGTCTTTTGATTGACAGACAGACGAGCAAGCACCGCTTCCCGATGCCCTTTGGCAGCTTGTTGAGCGTGTGCGGGAAGGGCTGTCGGATCCTTCCACTGGTGATTTCATCTTCAACTGTCAGATGGGACGCGGGCGGACGACAACGGGAATGGTCACCGCTTGCTTGATCTCGACAACCATGCAATGGAGTGCCAACGAGCAGAACTACGTACAGGAGGATGAAGAAGACGAAGAAGACGAGGATGAAGATGGGCCATACGATTCCATCGATGGTCCCTCAGAGGAGGAAGCGTACCTCCAGGGAGAGTACAAGACTATTCTGCAGTTGGTTGGGGTGCTTTCGCATGGGAAGACAGCGAAGAAGATGACGGACAAGGCGATTGATATGATGCAGGATGTGCAGAATCTGAGAAAAGCTATCTATGAGTACGTCGATCTCTCCGTTATCCCTAATCCTCCCTGGCTGACTTGTGGTGAATGTAGCTACAAGCTCAAAGTAGATGCGTGCGCCAAAGGTAGTCTCAAGGAGCAGAAGCTGCGGGGTATCACTGTCAACTATCTGTGCGTTCTCTTCCTCTCCCTCTCATTTCACCGCCAATCGATACCCCCGTCCAGGTATCGCTATGGCACGCTGATAGCGTTCGCCAACTACCTCATCGAGCAGCGCTTCCGCAGCAAAGGCGCTTTGGAAGCGACGTTCCCGGTGTGGCTCACAGAACACAGGGAGATCACGAAGATTCTGGAGAGGAGATCACTGGACTAGTGCTGAGGTAGTAAGTTGTAGACTATGCTCCCATATAATATTTTCCATTTTCTGATCTTCTGAGGACGAGCGGGTTCGAACCCTTTCAGGATAATGAAGCACCAGGCGTGGTAAGTTGCTGACGTCATACTCCATAAAAGGGACCAAGTCCAGCCATGACCTCATCCCCCTCCCATTCCATATATAATGCGCCATCCTCCCAACTTCCCTCTTCAATTATGCCAGCGTCCGCATCTGGTATCCCAACTCCTTCGACTCGAACTGAACGCTCTACTCTGTATTTCGACGCGCCCTCATCACCTTCATCTCCCGACGACAGAGAATCTATGTCCAACCCTATGGATCAGAACGGCGGCGGTGGGATGGTCCTCCCAATCGCTCCAGGGTCCGTACTTTCAGCGGCGGGCTATGGCAAGCAAATGGCGGTACCAGAGGTTCCAGGTGAAGGCGGCAACGGCGTACTCGAGTATGGCGACGGCGCGAAGGACCCGTTTAGCAGCCAGCAAACTGAAGCAGAGTCACCTGGCTGGCTTCCCGCTGTAGACAATAACAATAACCCCAATAACCACGACCTAAACAACACGAAGTTATATACTGCAAATGGCGGTGGCAACGCGCACATGTACGGAGCCGGCGTAGGGCAAACAAATGCAGGGCCCGTGAACCGCTCAAATTCAGTATCCCCAGCGAAGCGGCCGCCTGTTCCAGTGCGACCAAATTCGTTCATTATGAATGGCAACAACCCGAATAGTAGGATAAAAAATAATCAGAACACCGGCATAGCGGGAGTAGGGACATGGATGTACGATGGCGCAAACAATGCGGATTTCGGGAACGGTGGTACGCTCGGGCACGCGAGGGGCAGCTCGATCGCGGGCTCAATGGGGCGGAATGATTTGCTCGCACAGCCTCAGCCTCAGCAACCCAATGCGAATGGTACCATACTTGACGGAGGCGTGTTTACTAGTGAACCAGCCAGTCAGCAAGATCCGGCATACGACCCGAGGACTGGTTGCATTGCGCCCGCTGACCCAGGTGCAGGTGGTGGTGACAGCACGCATCAGAGCCTTCATGCTCGCGAGCAGTCCGCAGACGCGGCGTTGACGCCGAAGCAGAGGTCACAGATTGCCAAGGTGCAAAGTACGTCGATACTGACTTTGTCATTCTCTGCGAGAGATTCCTGATACTAGGCCAGGGAGCGAGAGCAAACGACTTACAAAGATTTTGAAGAAAGAGAGTAAAGTAGAGAAGCAGACGTTGGCGGTCAAGATGAGCGAGCTGGAAGAATTAATAAAGTTGCAGAAAGATGCGGTCAAAGTACGTCCTTTTCTCCCACACACTCCTCTGACTCGCCTCATCCTACACGTTAAAGCGCGAGGCCAAAGCGCACCACTCGCATTCTTCTGTCCTCTCCTCATTTCAGAAGGAAGCCACCTCGTTCCACACCCTACGCCAGAAATACGAAGCCGCCCAGGCGCGTCTCGCGTCGTCTGAACAGAACGTGGGCAACGCACAAAAGTACCTTGAGGAGGCGCAGGAGAGTGTTAGAGATGTAGAGGAGCGGGTGAAAGCGAAGAGGACGGAAGTAGAGGGATTCAAGGAGGAGAGGAATGTTGGGGAGAAGGAGAGGTTGGTTAAGATGGGGACATTGAACGGGGTTGTTCCCGCGCAGGGGGTGGGAAGTCCGTTGAGAAATGGGACGGGTACGCCAACCGAGAGTCAGGCTCAGGCGCCGCCCATGAAGGATGTGGGTAGTCCAGGGAGGAAGTCCGGGAGGAAATTGGGGATTTGGAAGTAGTGGCAAGTGTTTGACGGTGGCTGTGGTGGAGCTGGGGAGTATGTAGCAATGCTTAGGACGCGTATCTCGTCTATTGTTTATGTTTAGTATTTCTTTGGGTTCGCGTAATACTAGTGCCGAGTTTGGCAATTCGTAGCGTTTCAAGGATGGTGTTCAAGGAATCATAACAGAAATGTAATCAATATACGAGTCTAATACAACGTTGAGCTCACGGGTACTAAGCAGCATGATCAAACATTTCAACGACGAAACATCCTACCTTCAACCCTCCGCGTATGACATTCTACGCACTCCCTATCTGAGCAATGGATCCTCCGTCCGCGTCGTCCCACACGGCAGGCCCGGGCGCCTGGTATGCATTGGGGTCGCCGAACGGATCGTAGAGGTTCCACACGATGCCGGGTGTCGAGGAGGTGTACGTCCCGGGGAAGCTCGTGCCCCCAGGCGGCACTTCAGTCCCGTTGGAAGTAATCCGTATTTGCGAGCAGGACATGTACATCTGCACCCCGCGGATGGGGTTCGCGGTGTACGCGACGTTGGCTTCGTGCAGCGCTGCGATCTCGGCTGCATTGTGCAAGTATATTTGATATGCCATGGTTGATGTTAGTGTTAGTGTCAAGTTAGTGGATGGTATGGATAGTTAGAGTTTGCGTACCACGGAGGAGGTAGTCGCCTGCGGGGATGTCGGGGATGGTGACGCTGTGCTGGCCGTGCGCGAGGATGAGCTTGTCGACTGCCCAGAGCCCGTCTTCGTACGAGTCGGAGAAGAGCTTCGTCCATACTGGGCCGGCGCCGTTGGAGGATGTCGGCGCGATGTAGACTTGGACTGAATACACGTGAACGTGAAGCGTTGATGATTGAATGATTCAGACTATATGGGAGGAGATGCCAACTTACCGGGGCCTTTGTGGGAGGAGGCGATGATGTCGTCGTCGCGGCTGCGAAGATTAGAGGAGGCGTAGTAAGCAGGGGGTTCCAGCAATGGTACAGGGCAGGGGAAGTATGGGGCACGTACGTATCGTGGTACCATTCGAATGTCACCAAGTCGCCTTGTTGCACAGGCACCGTGTTCGGTACGACTGCTCAGAGGTGAGAATAGTATCTGACGACGGTATATGGAGTTTACCTCTGTTGTTAACATTGCAGGCCATGGCGCTGGACGACAGGTCCTTCACAGGGTTGTTGTTGGGCGGTGAGCGAATCTGTGGATGTAGGCGTTGAGAAAGTCAGAGTTTTGCAAGGGGGCTCATAAGAAGCTGGCGGAGCATACGTATAAGTTCCTGCCATCTCCTTGGAATGCGCCATTGACCCAGAGGCCGTAGACTGTCGTGTGCGCCGATACGGCGGCAACGAGGCTGGCAAGGGTGAGTAATCCGGCGGGGACGTGCATTGTCACAGGAACTTTAGCTACAGGATTCCAAGCCGAGAGACTGTGTTAATATATAACGCCCAAGAGACTCCGGGCTTGAATCGTGATATCCTCGGGTAGACCTGCGCTTCTGCAGCAGGCCCCAGTTCACCCGACATGCCATAGTTCGTGGAGGATTGCGTTATTGCGATAATCGGAATACCGGATGCACCGCAGAATTGTCGCGCAGGGGTTTGGGGTTCGGTTGGGTTCCAAGGCCAGAGTGGAGTGCGTTGCGCCGGCGGCTAGATATTTTGACAACGCGGGGGAACGTTATAGCCATTAGGTTTGCATTAGGTTCCGAGGAATGTGCGGCCACAGAGAAGAGTACGGGTACACGAGCCAATTATTTCGGCAGAAATCTGAGTGCCGAGTATCAAGGTTCGTAGTCTGAGCAGTAGAACCAGGACCATGATGAACCAGACATCGTGCCAACCCCGATACCAAGCCGGAGACCGAGTATTTGCCTAATCAAATTAAGCATTGATATTAATTATTGAGAACTAAAGTCGGATGGTAAAGAATCAGGCTTCGTATAAGAGTGCCCGGGTATTCTGGTACTCGCCACACCGAGAACCTCAATGGTGTTCGCAAACGCGGTGTTCCTGTCGCGACGGTTAAGTTCAAGAATGAGTTGTTTGTGCCTGTTGAGTCGATCATACTGGTCGATCATGATCGGTCTCCTGTTACGGGCGCTTCACTGTTTCTTTCAACTTCAAAAAGCATCTTCCAATGAATCACGGCAGCTGGCAGTCCGTCAGGCGCCACGATATATTACTTTCCAAAATACAAATCGCTGTAAATGACTAAACACTTGGTTCCCTTCAGATCCACTTCCAACTTTCACCAGCTTGGTCCACCAAATCGTTAACACGGGTGGGCTACAACGCTCGAAGCCGTCTGGAAGAGCTTGACTTCGTTGGCTCTTCGAGTAACCAGGCCCGGTTGCACCACTCCACCAGCTAAATTCCACCGCGGTAGCTCCTGAGCCGCCACTGTGTTTGGGGTTTCCCCTGCATTCAATCGGCTAACCAGCGTCGACGACCGCATGTTCGCACACCCGACGTTGAACGTCCACGATGTCAGCGCACCGAACTGATTGTCGTTTAGGCGGACGCTGCTACTGATGGCGGTGTTCAAGCAGGTCGTCGCGGTACGGCTGTCGGCGAGCAGGAGGGTCGTCGCGCGGGCTTCGGTGAGCGGGAATGGGCCTGCCTCGCTGCAGCTCGAGGTCTGGCACAGGTGCCCATAACCGACTGTGGGAAGGCCGATGGGGTCTGGCGCGGGGCTCGGAACGAACCCCTCGGACGACTTGATCAAGTTGGTCGTCGCAGTATTGATAGCTGGCGGGCATGCGGCGTGCGCGAGGCCGCAACCAAAGACAAGGTATACGAATGCGAGATACTTCATGTTCTTGTTTGTACAGACCCGGTTACGCCAGGCTGCCTTTTAATCGACCCGCGCAGTATTGTCCATATGGCTCCTCGGCTCCCAACTGTCAAACTTGTCAGAACGGCTGGAGACTGCGATCCATTCACCGGAACCTCCTCAAGATGGTTTCACGCATGAAGAATGATCCATCATGCGTCGACTGTCATTAAAGAAGCCTTCGTATCAGCATTTTCTGCGCCAATACCAATACCCTGGCCGTGCTGATACATAGCAATGTGATGATTGCACTGTGGGAACAACCAAGGTTAGCCAGTGGTGTTCATGACAGACCGTGCCCCATAATGCCTCAATTTATCAGAATTGGTCGCCTTGCATGGCTTCCTCGACCTCAAACTAATCTCCCTTGTGACATGTTCGTATGTCGACTGGCAGGGTTTCGCCCCAGGAGGTGAGCAGAAGACTCCATCTTCATGTGGCTCGTTGATATCATAGAAGTAGAGATGAAAAAGTATAGCTTGGATCACATTGAATCAAATAACATTCTCACTCGAGATAGGCGGTCCTCATCCGTTCACCCGAAGTTCCTAGCTCGATATACCGAGTATATCCACGATGTCACCCATCTGAGTACCTACAGGGTCCGCACCCAAGATAACTAGCAGGGATGGGCGATAACACTCGAAGCCGTCTGGAAGAGGACAACTTCCGCCGCCCTCCGCCTCGTGAGCCCCGCCAACACCTGTCCGCCTGCCTTATTCCACTTTGGCAGCTCCTGCGCGGCGACCGTGTTCGGTGCCTCCCCCGCATTAAGTCTACTAAGCAGGGACGACGACCGCATATTTCCACATCCCACATTGAACGTCCACGACGTCAACGCCCCGAATTGATTGGCGTTCAAGCGCACGTTTCGGCTGATAGCGGTGTTGAGGCAGCTGGTAGCGACGCGGCTGTCTGAAAGGAGGAGCGTAGTGGCGCGGGCTTCAGTGAGCGGGAAAGCGCCGGCTTCGCTGCAGCTCGTTGTTTGGCAGAGGTGGCCATAACCCACAGTGGGGAGACCGATGGGGTCAGGAGCGGGTCGGGGGACGAAGCCTTCGAATTGTTTGATCAAGCTGACCGTCGCGCTGTTGATTGCAGGCGGGCAAGCACCCCCTCCCGTGCTAGCAGGGAGGCAGCATTTGAAGTCGGTAGGACCAGGGCAGAGGCCTTCAATATTCTCGTCAGCGTTCATGCAACGGCCTCCAATGAACTTGGTCGACTAAGGACGTACCAGAGGCAATATTGCCAGTAGAGCACGAGCTCGTGAAGCGGCAGTTTCCCCCGGAGCCGCACGCGGTCTTCGTGCAGCACTTGATGTCGGTGGGATCGTTAGGGCAGAAGCCGACGTGGGTAGTGCCGCCGCTGCCCGTGCACGATGCACTTGCGAGGCAGACACCGGGTGTGCCGTTGACCGAGCACGCACCATTCACGGCTGCGTGCACGAGGCTTGTGCTGAAGGCCAGAGATGCCAAGGCGAGGTATTTCATTTTGCTGGAGAAACCATTGTGTGCAGTTGCTGCCCCTTTTATATCACCAGTGTATCGTTCTCTGAATATTTGGATCGGCGGAGAAGCAGACCATATGGATGTGGTTTCCTTCCTAGTCATCTGCGCAGCGGCAATCTGGGTCCTCGTGTACTCGCGGTATCCGAGGCCGTATGTCGTCTATAGTTCGGTTTAGACACCAATGTGTCGCGCGCAATGCCAAGTCTACGCCGTGTTGCTTTCGTACTAGTCTGGCTGATGTTCGAGCCCGAGGTTTGAAATGGAGGAGGCCTTCTTGGTTGACCACAGGCGTTTCGACATGACAATGTGGATGTGTCTTCTCCGGGCACATGCGTGAGGTCGCAGACCCATGCACTCATGTACGCCGATTGCTGCCCTCGAGGTGTCAGTTAAACTGTGTAGGGGATCATGATATGTATATGATACGAATGTCACGAATGATATGAATGGGTCTTACAACGTGTCTCGGCGAAGCCAGAGCCCGGCCTGTAAAAGATATATTACTAGGCGCCATGTGGGGGGTTTCATTCGTACCCATGATCATATGTCATGGGCTGTCTTCCCAAGAAGTTCCTGCGCTGATAATCAGATAGCGAAACTCGGACGAGATAGTGCATATGTCCCTCATCAGTACATGATGGTGATATGTAGATTGAGTTAGTCGTCGTAGCTTAAAAGGGAGTTGAATACAATGCATCATCCATGTATGAGGGGGAGAACCACACGCAGACATATACATGGACTGAAGGAAGATAATTTCATGCCAGCGCCTAGACGCCATTCAGGGATGGTTAGGAGGAATAGGAGAACGGCGCGACCACAATTCATTGGATTGCAGACATATACATTGTTGCATTGCATTGGGAGATCTCTGAACCACGAACGAACACGCACTTCACCCCATCTCTCACTGCATTAGAGGCTTCCCATAGACCGACTTCTCGGTGTGTCCCGCATCGCGTCGTCACGAGGACGGACGAAGGGCATGTCAGCCACCTTCACCATTTGCGTGGCCCGCGTCCTTGAAAAAGGATGGCTAGCATGGAAGCTGTAGAGTAATCCGTACTCACCTGGAGACGTGTTGCCCACCCACGGGCGGGTGGACGCCGCTAGCTTGTACCCAGACAAGCCTTGCTTTAAATGATGAACTCCGAGTCAGTAGAACACACGCTGTCGAACGAGCACATGCTCTCCATCGAGTACACACTCGGAACAGTCCAGTAACTCGCCTCCGCCGCAGCGAGCTCCTCACCATCCTCCAACTGCTTGACATCAGCCTCAACCTCCACATAGCTCTCCATCGAGTACACACTCGCATCATCGTCCTCGTCGTCACCAACACAGGTCTCAGTCTCCGACTCCGAGCCTTCGCTCCCAGACTCGATGCCAGCGTCAGCCTCCATCCGCTTCGTGCAGTCAACATCAACCAAAGAAATCAAATCTTTGCTGACAACACGCTTCTCGCATCGCGTCCACACCTGGTTCTCCGGCTCCTCGCGCCTCGTGCAATCCACATACAACAATTTGATCTGGTGTTTACTCACCTTTCTCTTCTTGGAAGACTCCTCAACGTAGACCGGCTGCGTTTGACGCGCGTTCTTGAAAATGCGCGAGAGGATGCTCTTCTTGGAAGAGGAGGAGGAGGAAGAGGAGGGGGTGGATTTGGACGATGTGGTGAACATATTGGGAGATGTAAATGTGGGGGGTTTAGTATGAGAATACTGGTCTCCTACGACTGATTCTGCCTGGTATTTATGCACCCAGGTGCTGGAATAGGGGATGCTCATATTCCTCCTATTCCAACAGGAAAACGCGATCGCTGGAAAAGGGGGCCCTTCGCCTCCTGTATCGCGGACATACGATTGCACCGACACACCGATCGATCGTGTCTTCCCCAGACCCCGTTCCCCGCACGCGTTGCGCGACGCGTCGTTGATGGTGGCTATACCTTTTGTTGACTTGCATATTGCCCCCTACAGTTAGATCTTCCGATAACCTAACGACTTTGAACTTCATCTCGAGAAGGCTCCATTCCTACCCCCAACGTGGTATTGGCATGTTATTTCGCTTCTGTCAGCCAGCATCCTTTCATTGCAGGCTGTCGAATTAGCTTGGGCTCGGAAGCAACTTGCCACCGAAGGATAGGTCGAACAGGAGATATGGCAGAGAATAGGAGATGGTGGCAGAGAATAGGAGATGAATCGTGTAGAGTAGGTCTTGCGAGAGTACGTCTTACGATGCACCGATGAAATGGAAGCAACTGATCGTGCTTGCCTCCCCCAACGACACGCGAATGGTCTTAGGCTGAATGAGTCGTTGTAGTATACAGAGGAGGTTGAGTACAGTACACCATTAGGATTTAATACATCTTGGCACGGAGATTTCTACATTTCGCGAGTCGTCTATATTACGCTGGAGTGCAATTTGAAGTGGTGTGGACCTCGAATTGGATGTCCGGCAACAGAATATCTTCACCTTCCGGCTCTCGTTCTGCGCAAGCAAGATGCACTATGGTTTCCGTCACTTAAACGAGACTATGGTTTCGGGGGAATAGCACTCACACACAATCCGAGTCGACAGGAGACTATGTAAATTGGATTGTATTCTATGGAGTCAGTACATTGTCAGCCCTGAATACAGCTTATAACTGCCCGAAGCAAAGGCAGACTGCTTACTGAGCGCAGGTTGGAAGTAACAGAGGCTGCAAATGGATGAGTGTGCTGTTGCCGAGTAGCTTAAAGAGTCGCTCACCGGAATCTTTGACTCGAATGAGTGCTGGAGAATGTTGAACGCTGCGTAGTTGGAAAAACTATCAGCATAATGCCGACAACAAGCTCTCTCAAAAGAGACTGACCAATAACGGACAAAGCATAAAGGAGACCTGTCTTTCCGTTAGCTGAGGTTCTTTTGGTGCAAATAAAGTTGTCTTTGTACTTACCATCCTTCCAGAGCAGATCAGCTATGCGAGAGCCTCCAGATATTTGGGAGCTTCTCCTCCACCTAAATATGACAATGGAAGCCAAAGTCAAATTCACTGGCAAGGAAATAGTACGGGAGCGTCATCAGGTGAGAGCTTATAATAAGCCGAGGATGGATATACTCACAGAGATTAAACAGCAGGCACAGTAATGACGGGATTGTATGAACTCTAGGGTGGAAGATCGGGGTTGGAGACATATTATCGTAGCGGCGACAAGGCGGATCACTAGCTGGTTGTAGGAGGGATGTGATGGGATATTGGATCGCTAAAATAAGGCAGCATGTAAGTATTCGACATTCAACTAGATTGGCTGGAGGGCGAGCTTACATGACTTGTCTGCGAATTCGAAGCCTACAACGATGCTGCTTGGGATTAGGAGGATCTAGGGGTTGTCGGCAATCGGATAGGGGCGTGTTGTGTGGACTACTTACTAGAGCAATGAAGGAGAGGGATATCGCGGTTTTGCGGGTTCGGAGCCAGAGTGCGTACGTTCGCACAGCAAGAAGGGCTGTATATCTTCACGATCAGACCAATGGTGTATAGACACATTGTCAGACACACCGTTTGAAGAAAGGGCGACGAGAAATATCATGCCTGTCAGCGCATGCTGGAGTCAGTTACTGATAAAGAGGTGCTTGAATGTGTACCACGTACTGCCGCAGAGTAGTGTAGCGGGTCTAGAGGACTTGGTTGTCTTCGTCAAATCGTAATCCATACATACGATGCGGGGAAGTTACCGAGAAAAGACTCAATACGGCCGCTGAAATCCCAGCATATCTTGCGACAAGGTAGAGGTACCGAGTAGCGGTGCGCCCCCCTTCTCTTGCTTTTCCCAGAAAGTAAACCTGGATGGCCGATATACTAAGTCGCAGTGGGTAGAATCCCAAGACAAAGCTCCGCTTGCCTCGTCGTTGAAGGTCAAAAAGTAATCATAGAACTAGATGAGTAGTAAGTACTGGACATATTTATCGTGTAGAGAGACCTTTACTAGGATAGCAATGCTTCCGTCTACAGGCATGGCAGAGCCACGCAGTGAGCGCCAAGGATTTTGGCGATTATGGTTGTAAGGAATCGTACTCACAGGTTAAACTCTATGAAGATAAGGCAATACTGAGTCTCGATGGGGGAACCATATCTTGTATGGGCGACTCACTAAGATTATCCGTAGTCCCTGGGCACAAGAGAGAGTTGCTTCGTGCATGTTGGCACCTTGGGGATCTTTGTCGGCCGGGCTTCTTATACCGGGATCTCTGTGGGGAAGGCGGTTCGAAATCAGTGTTGCGCTCCAACTCAGAGTCGGTAGGAAATAGATTCGTACTAATTGCTATGTCAGCCAGTGCACATTTTCATGGTTGGCAAGTGCGATCAACATGGAAAAGACACGAATCGGATATAAGTCGCCTACATAAACCACGACGGTGGCCACGCAGTAAACCTAGATAACCTGAATCACCAACAAGGCAACCATACAAACACACATGATCTGGAGGCACATCTCTTTAGTGGTTATAAGCTTCCACCAGTACCTCCTGCCAGTGACTGGCGTGTACTAGTGGATCGAAAGTGCGGACCTCTGGTGAGACATCCCCATATTGGTGGTTCTAATCTTGCCGATGCATCGGGACGCAATACCCGTCCTCTTGAACACCTTCCTGCGCCAGATGAGATCCAGAGTACCTCATCGGTGAGGCGCAATTCACGTAAGTCGCCACAAATACACATATTACAGATGGGATAGGGTACAATACAACGGAGATTGGAGTAAATTTGTAATTATGATTGTTGACGAACTAGCTATGCTACGTTTGGAGTGCCATGGACCTCAATATGAATGTCTGGGAGTACGAGATCTTCACGTACGCCTTCCCCTCGCTCCCGTTCAGCACAGGCAAGATGCACTTGGTTTACCAGAGTTTCAGTTAAACCGCGACCTCGAGCCCGGAAAAGACTCACACACAATCCGGGTCGACAGGAAACTGTGTAGATTGGATTGGATTCTAGGGAGGAACGCGCGGAGTTAGCTCGGGGTGCAGCTTGAAACTGCCCAAAGCGAAGGATGGGCAAACTGCTTACTGGGCGCTGATTGGACGCAACGGGGTCTGCGAATGGATGAGATGCTATCAGTTGCACATAGCCCAAAAATTACTTACGGGAATTTTTGACTCGAATACGAGCTGGAAAACAGTAAAGCCTGCGTGCTTAACTGTTAGTAAAATGCCGAAATCAAGTTCCCTCAAAGGCAACTAACCAACAGCGGAGAAAGCATATATGAGACCTGTCTGTGGATTAGTTGAGGGGTAACTAAAAATCGGGGTGTACATACCATCCTGCCAGAGCATATCGGCTACATGGGAACCGCCGGAGATTTGGGAGTTCCTCTTCCACCGGTATATGACAATAGATGCTAATATTAAGTTCACTACCAATCCCCCAAAGAAATAACATGAGGACAAGGTGAAGCTACGGGAAAGGGGAAATGAACACGCTCACGGATATTGAACAACATGCATAATAATGATGGGATTGTCAGAAATCTTGTGTGAAAGATTGGGGATGCCTCGTTAACTTTATCGTAGCGGCATGATGGGCTAGCTGGTTTCAAGATGGATGTGACGGGATATAGGATCACTAGATTCTCGTCACAATGCGACCCAAACGCTCGATTAGACTCGTTGGTTGATTTCGATACCTGTGGTGAGCTTACATGACTTGTCTGCGTATTCGAAGCCTACGACAGTAACGGTCGGGATTAGGAGGATCTAGGGGTCGTTGACTATCATATAGGGGGAGTCTGATGGTGTTGCTTACCAGAGCGACGAAGGAGAGTGATATGGCAGTTTTTCGGCTTCGGAGCCAGAGGGCGTATGTCCTGACAGCAAGAAGGGCTGCGTATCATATTTACGATTAGAGCGGCGGTTACACGGATACACATCGTGAGACACACCGTTTGAAGAAAGGGCGACGAGGAACATTAAGCCTATAAGATAAAGTCAGCCACCGATAACAGTATACTCATGATGGGTGCCACGTACTATGGAAGAGTAGTGTCATAGGTCTGGAGTACTTGTATAGCGCTTTAGTTAGCACTGAAATCCAGACAGGCGATGCAAAGAAAGTACCGAGAAGAGACTCAGTATTGCTGCAGAAACTCCGGCATACCGAGCGATGAGGTAAAGGTATCTAGTAGCGGTTTGCCTTCCCTCTCTTGTCTTCCCCAGGAAATAAAGCTGTATAACCAACACACCGAGTCGCATTGGATAGGCTGAGCAGAACGGGGTCCACTTGCCTCATCGTTGAAGGTCAAGAAGTAATCATAGAACTGGATGGATAGGTACAGATAAGTACTGGCCACATCCATAGTCTAAAGGGAGTCGCACTAGTACAGCGATGCTTCCGACTAAAGGCGCGTCGAGACGATGAGGGGGGAGACTCCATCTTTGTTGGAGTTTTACTCACAAGTCATACCCTGCGAAGGAGGGTAAGACTGATGAAGGTATATTGGATGGGCGGCTCACCAAGAGTATCCTCAGTTCCCGAGCACAAGAAGAGGTCACTTGGTCCATGATAGCGTAGTCTCCCTTAGGCGGGACTTTTTATACTAGCATCCCTGTGTAGAGTGGGTCCGACATTAATGCTACGCTCGGGGTCGGAGTAAGTAGGACATAGCTTTGTTAGACAGAGCACATCGTCATATGGGTAAGTGCGATTATCATGGAGAACTTGAGAAGACACGAGCCGGATATAAGTTGTATACAATCATGCACGCGGTTGGTCAGCGCGGCATCATAACGGACGGCAATACCACCAAAGTTGCACCAGTAGAGCCGCGAGGGCTTTGGGATCAATGTTGCATATATCTAGCAATTAGGCGTGTTCGCAACTCTGAGTTGCCCCATAGAAGCCTCAATATGGGTGGCTTGCGGATATTGGTAAAAGCCTATATAACATAAATTATAAACAAGTCGATGATACAAACCCACTTAGTGTTTAAAGTCCCCGACAACGACTCTCTCTTCATCAACCAATACCTCCTGCCGATCAGGATACAGAGCACTAACGACTTCTCTCTCCTTCCACACCTTCCCAGCGACTGGCGTCAATGTGTAGTGGACCGAGAGTGCAGATAGAATACCTCCATACGCGTGCGATATACCCGTATCGATGATTATGATCTTGCCGTTGCAACGGGACACAATGCCCGTAAAGTCAGGTGTATGTCCCATAATCATCCGTCGCGTTCCCGTCTTCTTCAACACCGCGTCAACATCTCCGCATACCTTCTCCTCGCTGTCCATCGCCCAGCCACGATACCACAAAGGGCCGTTCGCATCGTACAACTCGTGTTCCTGTCGCGTTGAGTCTGGTGGAAGACCTGGGTAGGGATACGGTGGATGAGGCGGCGGCTGGGCTCGATGTTGGAGTTTCCGCAGTAAAGACGCGGCAATATCATTGATCGCGGAGGGGAATGGGCTGAGTTCCTTGTATGTCGGGGATAATCCACCGTGGACGAAGGAGAGTGCGGAGTGTGACAGTCCTTCGACGACGATGTCCTCTTCGTCATCTCCGTCGTCCTTCTCGAAGACGTGATGGGATGGGAATGGAGTATTTGGCTTTCCAAGAGACGGGTGAAGAGGTAGGCGTGCGGCAGTGGTGTAGTTGTTCGCCCATGAGCGCCCTATCTTACCAGTCGATATGATCTTTTGGCGGTCAGATACCGAGCCAAATGTTTTTATTTCGGTTGGATATACGTATCTTGCCCACAATTAACGCCGACCCTCGAGCAAAGGAATATGTCTCACCTCCAATCACCGATGGCATTCATCCATTCGTGGTTCCCAAGCACCGAAAGTACGGTCCCGCCGACTGCAGATGCCTGGGCGCGGAGTTCGTCCATCATGGTGAATAATGGGATTGTATCGTCGCCTCTGAGATGCGGTCAATTATAGTAAGGTATATGAAGAAAATGGATGCTTCTCACCGGTCTATAATGTCCCCCGTCTGAACCAAAAAATCCACATCACCGCTCCAGTCGCCCAAGTCGTTGAGCACGCCAGCAAAGCGCAATACGCGCTGGGCGTTTGGCATGTCCCCATGTAGATCCCCCACCGCAACAATGTGCCTGGTAAACGACGCCGCTAGGTCGTCGCTGCGCTCTTCCGTTGTTACGGGCTTCGCAAAGTATGGTATGGATGTAGGCAGCTGCCATCGCCAGAGTACCCCATGAACCGCGGCAATGTGAGGTGATAAATTAAGGTATATCTCGTTCGGAAAGCGGTATAGAATCACTGCTGCCAGCAGGAAGATTGTGCAGAAGATGAGGAAACGGAGAGAAGGCATATGGATGCGCTGGCCTCTGACACTCAATGAAGCAGGGGCTCGGCGAGCGATTTGTTGACCGGGTCCAGTGACCGTGTGGAAGCCGGCAGATGACGAGGAGCTGCCTTCAAGTTCCCCGCAGACTCAATTCTTTTTCCCAAACCACCATCTGGTACTGCAGACTTCGGTTCCTCGAGTTCTTCTCAGAAAAATCTCCACAATACCTTCCTCGTACCCTCCCATTCCCCCGATTCCCATCTTCCGACACGGGAGAGGATTCATGCTTCGTCCGCCAAACGGTATACCAAAGCACAAAAGACCGTTTTCTGCCGACTCTTCTATATCTGTGCGTTAACAAAGTTGATACGTTAGCTGGTAAGATGCTGATCCTCATGTAGCGCTAAAATCTGCCCAACATGGCTTCTGGTGGCATAGTGAACATCCGCCGCGATGTCGATGACAAATTCTACCGCTATCGAATGCCCCTTCTCACCACAAAAATCGAGGGGAAAGGAAACGGCATTAAGACGGTGGTTCCGAACATGTCTGACGTCGCCCGCGCTCTCAGCCGCCCTCCGACCTACACGACGAAGTTCTTCGGATGCGAACTCGGAGCTCAAACCTCCTTCGACGAAAAGAACGATCGCTACATTGTAAACGGTGCACACGACGCCAATCGCCTCCGTGAACTGCTTGATGTTTTCATCGACAAGTTCGTTCTCTGCAAGGCATGCAAGAATCCCGAAACCGAGCTCGTCATCCTTAAAGTGGGGCGATCAGAGGACATCATACGTGATTGCAAAGCTTGCGGCGAGCGTACGGGCATCGACATGCGTCATAAGCTCACCACGTTCATCTTGAAGAATCCTCCTGTCAAGTCCAAGAAGTCCAAGAAGGGTGGGGCTGGCGGAGGTGCTGCTGATGGCGTTGGTGGTAATGGTGCTTCTCCCATCACCAACGGAGATCATGGTGACGGTGAAGGAACCCCTGACGGCGCCGAGAGTGACGATGAACTTAGTAGGCGCATCAAAGCCGAAGCCGCAGAGCTCAACGATGATACCGCACTCGCTAAAGAAGACTGGTCTGCTGATACATCTCCCGAAGCCGTTCGGGCGCGTCAGGCTCTAGAGGCTGGCGTCGCTGCTCTTGCACTGGGCGGTGGTGATGACGATGGAAGCGATGAAGACGTCAATAGTCCTTACTCCCAACTTGGGCGCTGGATCGCTGAAAACCACGACGACGATGCCAAAGCTTTTTCCATCGCCATCTACAAGAAAGCGGAGGAATTCGGGATCGAAAAGAAGCACAAAACTGTGCTTGTCATCGTGCAGGCCCTCTTTGACGCCGACATTGTAACTCAGATTCCGAAGTACGCTGCACTGCTTGCCAAGGTGAGTAAACCACAAGGTACCTTATTACGAAACTTCTTGAGTCCCACACACGTTCTATTAGATGGTGACATCGGAGAAACATCAGAAGGCGTTGCTTGGGGGCGTTGAGCGGCTTGTCGGCATTTCACACCCAGAGCTCATCGCGTTGGGTGTGCCAAAAATCCTGATGGCACTCTATCAAATCGACGTTCTCGACGAGGAGGTCATCACTCAGTGGGGGACACATGTCAGCAAAAAGTATGTCGACAAAGACACTAGCAAAAAGGTCAGAAAGGCTAGTGAGCCTTTCCTCAAGGTTTGCACTTCCTCTTCGCCATGCAGCTCTAGGGCTCACGTTGAACTCAAAATCCAGTGGCTCGCGGAGGCTGATGATGACGAAGATGACGAAGACGAGTAGGTCAGCAACTGTCAGCAACCACAGCGTATATGTCAGCTCCATAGACTATCTTCGAAATTTATCCCCTATGTATCTTACAGAGCGTGTTACAAAGGTCCGTCGTGACCAAGGCTGATAAATCAATAGCTCGTGGAAAGGAGCTCTTCTCATCTTTCGTGCATTCCACGATGTCTTCAGAGCACATATCCATTCCCAAGGGGCACACTGAGAACTCGGCCAGGAGGATACGAGTCTTATTCGCAGGGACGTACATTGTGGATACGAGCAAGGCGAAGTTGGTGTAAGCAGACAGAGTATGTCGAGCGGCAGTCGTTCACGGTCCTACATTCTGAACACAGGTGGGAAAAGCCATTCTATCCAACGTATTTCTTCCCCCACGACACCCTTGATCCGAAATACCTGCAAGAAAGCAGTACCCCATCACCACCCAACTCCTCGGGCAAAATATACGACGTAGTTGTCGGAGATCGTCGCGCGGAGGGAGCAGTCACGAAGTACGTTCGCAAGGATGGCGAGGATGGAAAGCTTGCTGGCCTGCTGAAGATCACGTTCGGGGCAATGGATGCATGGTTCGAGGAAGACGAGCAAGTGTTCGTGCACCCCAAGGATCCATATAAGGTGCGTCGTCCTTGACTCGTCGAGGAATGAATCGAACGGTGTCCAGCGGGTCGATGTGCTGCAATCCTCGAGGCATGTCCGCGTAGAAGTGAACGGCGTGGAAGTAGCGAACACACGGAGCCCCGTACTGTTGTTCGAAACGGGCTTGCCTGTGCGCACATACATCAAGAAAACCGACTGCGCAATTGATCTACTCGTTCCGTCCGAGTTGACGACACAATGCCCGTACAAGGTGTGCCAAACCATGCCTGTAGTCATAGTCCTGCTGAATCAGTAGCAGGGAACTGCCAATTACTACCACGTTCGCACTGGCCAAGAGCTGTTGGAGAATATTGTGTGGTGGTATCAGTCACCCATTGCGGAGGTTTCGGCGATCAAGGGATATGTAGCGTTTTATGACGAGAAAGTGGATGTTTGGGTGGATGGGGAGAAGCAGGAGAGACCTGTCTCACACTTTGCCTGATCTTAGTCACTGGCTGTTTGGTACCTCCGTGACTGGCGGCTCGTTCAAGTATGGTGCAATGTCAGGGAAGCTTTGTATTAGCGCCTCGTTGAGATACGTGTGGTACGACTGCGTGAATGAAATGAGACCTACAGTACGGTTATAAGAGAGATGGTCAAGACTTACTTCAATCGCAGCGATTTTACCGTTCATGAACTGGTTTTCGGTAGCAGCTCGCTCTATGCGATCGCGCGTGACATTCATCGGGTTGCGAGAGTTGTCGATATCGGTCAGCACTTGCATCGGGACCATGATGTTCATATGTTGCGCCATTTCGTCCAGTGTGGCGAGGTGGTTGACGACTTCGTTACTGGACAGAAACCAGGCAAGTTCATAGATGGACGAGTCAAATAGGGGGAAAGGGGGATGTCTCACGATCAGAAGTGAAAGTCGCACAGTCAGAAAGCGTTAGTGAGTGTGAGAGGAAATTAGTGACTGTGAGAGATAAAAAGCAGGGTCTGCAGCAAATTGTGTGGGTTATAAAAATAGATTGAAAAAATAAGACAAGTACTATAACAATCTCCTCCACCCCCCTCCTCCGGGCAGGGGGGCTGACTAACAGACCCCCCTGCCCGGGGAGGTGCAGGACTATACTACCGACTACGACTATCTAAGGTACCTACCAAACAGTGTGAGTGAATAGACGGTGGGGCGAGGGACTTACACATAGTGTTGCGGTGTGGATGCGGCGAAGATGTTTCGGCAGCTTGGTACTTAATATAGGCAGAGAGAGCGACGAGCAGCATGAGACCGTAGGAGGACACCCGCAGACAGAGACGACAACGACGCGAGAGCGAGACGGCGGTGGACATGGTGGTAGAGAAAAAAGAGAGGGTGCTGTGTACCTGTTACTCCCCCGATCACTTGACAACCGTCGCAACTTTCCGCTAAATCTTATTTAGGGCCGTTTATGTATTATATCCCCGAAACATATTTATTGCACCGTGTAATCTACAGGAAAGTGCCGCAAAGACATCAACGAGGAAATAAACAACCGAAACAACAGCAGTTGGAGTCTTGAATCTTGGATGTCGAGCACGGTAAAGTAGGGATCTACATCCGAGTGGCGCAGGATTAGGCTGGATTATCGGAGTCGTAGCCTCAGGTAAATTACTAATGATACACTGAATCATTGGGTTGGCGAAAGTTGCTGGTTCGTGGTAAGCGGGTGCTTGAAATGAAGTTCGCGGTATTAGCTCCCGGGCGAGGACAGGGGCCCGGGATAGGATTGACAAAAGTGGTCGGTTGCGGGACGCTGACAGAAATATTTTCGGTATTTCCAGTGATTTTCCACAAATTGAGGGCAGGAGAAGGCGTGGCCAGACAGGAGATGGCCTCACATGGATTCGAAGCAAAGGGAGGAGGTAACGAAGGGATCGCGAGGGTGCCAGGTCGAAATTTCGGGATTTTTGTCGTCGAAAAGCAACTATTTTTGGCACCCAAGGGGAGGAAAGGAGGGGCCGTTGCATGGGCAAAAAGGGCTGGTCGCGGCGCGCTCGTAGAAATATTTTCAGAATTTCGGGGGATTTTCGAGGATTTTGAGGTGCCGCTTTGTGTTTGCAAGGGTTGAGAGAGAGAGCGAATAGAGAGACAGAATGGGTATGGCCTCTACAAGGTCACACCCTCTCCGCTCACTCAAAATAGAAGGACATGGGTGAGGAAAAGGAAGGGAAACACCGGGATTGCGAGGGCGCCAGGTCAAAATTTCAGAATTTTGGCCGCAAAATGAGTCGATTTTTCGCTTTTTGGTTCCCGTGGGGATGGCGTGAATCACCGTTTGAATGGTTCATAGAAATATTTTGAAATTTTTACGTTATTTTGTGCCGTTTCAAGTTTGCAAGGCTTCGGGGAGGGAGGGGATAGAGAACCAGACAGGGCATGGCTTACACACTCTCTGGTCAGTCGAAATACACGGGATAAACGGGTGAGGAGGGAAACACCGGGATGACAGTTACACCCGGTCAAGACCTCGTTGCTTTCGTCATTAACGTCGACGTTCTTGTACACATCGAGGACAAATGCGTAGGACGGGGGTCGTCATAAAATTCACAAAAAGTGCTGGTCGTGGGGAGCCCGTAGAAATAGTTTCAGATTTTTGAGCATCTTCTTGGTGCCGTTTCGCGAACTGAATGGGTAGCGGGTGGTCGAGAGAAGACGGCGGGCCTGGCAGTTGGTGTAACGACGATGAGGACAGTTGGGGGAAGAAGGGGGATGGACACGAGTACGCCGTGATTATTCGATTTGCAGAGAATTGATCCCCGAGCGCGTGTTACGATTGGCGAGAATGTTGCCGGGGGTGGGCTGCTCGCGGGACGCTCGTAGAAAGATTTTCACAATTCCGAGGTGTTCTTGCGCCTCTCCAACCGCCGTTTGGTGTTCGCCGTGCTCGCATGAGAGAAGGAATGGAGCGGAACGTGGATAGCCACCGTCACGAAACCGATGCCATTCTGCTTCAAAGTGTTGCGGCGGTCATTGGGATAGCAAAGGAGCCAGTGGTGCTCGAGCTTCACAGGCGCCCAATGGCCGTCCAACCGTTGTTGAAACCTGCTACATCCTTTGCTTCGATGAGTTGGTGGCACGGGCAAACGAGACGGTGACGGTGGGGCGCCAGTACCAGCGTTGAAACGTCGAAATTTCAATGCTGCAATGACAAGGAAATGGGCATCGGTCTCGAGTAGCGGGAAAGGAAAGGCGTACCAGGATACGCATATCCAACGGCACAAAGGCCAACAACGAAGGGTATTCACAACACTGAGAAATCTAGAAGGGTGAGAGAACGAAAATTGGGGGCAGAACGTAACATACCTCTAGGTCAGACCGCGCCGTCAACTAGGTGACACATGCAGGGAAGTGGATGAGAGAATTTTCCTTCGGGGCGGCCGCATCGATCGTGTGTGGTGGTGGTTGGAGACGAAGAAGTGACGGGCGGCAATTCAATTCAAGGCTGCCCAATTAGCCGAGCCCGGATTTTGCCAAATTAGGGTTGTGTCGTTCACCTGCTTCGACGGCCCCGCGCATCCATAACTCAACTACACGAGGTCCTGGGTGCTCCAATATATGAGTGGTCTGCATGAAGCTCACATTATTCTTCTTCTCCGTCGTAGAAACTAGGAGCAGGTGAGTTCACATGTGGAACAAATGGCCATGAATATCTACTGACCTACGGCACTCCAGATGGCCGCAATGCCATCGAGCTAGCTCAGGTCCGTTTCGTTGCATCAAACTATGAGTAAATTACTCGGCTTCACGCTTAATTCAGGTCCCGATCGGTATCAATTACCCACAACTTCAAATGTCATCAAACTCGAACCGCTCGCTGTTTGCAGTATTGCACGCAAAGGAGCTGTGAAGGTACGTCTATGTACGTCTGCACAGCACCATCATACCTTACTAGTGCTCCCCAAACCATCCCGCCTGCCGCGCCATGCCAGGAACTTGGAGAAAACTCTCTCGCGACCCTCGCCTCCTCGTCGTACTGCAAGCCCTGCAACTCGTTTAAATTCGAGGTACGCGATGGCTAGTGTGGGAAGTATGGAGTCTCGGGCACCTTACTACCTCCGAGACGTCGCAACGATCATGATGCTTTTTTCTCGCAATTTATTTCGTTCCCTGGAAGGCGGAAACGGTGAAAAACACCGTTTGCGAACGGACCAGGTATTTTCCATATATAATGGGTGAAGTCTTCACTTATTGCTCTCCATCCTCCTCAGGACATCTCTTCCCCTCTTGTCTCCTCATCTCCTTCAGCTCTAACAAGCAATATTCACCGTTTATCGATCCTCCCCTATCACCCCTGTTCGACTTGGGCACTTCGTCAGTCCGCAATTTCATCCATTGAGGACTCTTACTGACGCACCCTTTCAGATACGATATGACTAAAACTATGGTAAACGCTCAGTGCGCTTTGGCTATTACCATTGCTAAACTGACATCTTATTGCAAAACCGCCACATCACAGCCAGTCAGACTAAGCAACGAAATCCCCGCAAACGTAAGTAATGTATTAATGTAACTATTATGAGACTAACACTTATTAAACTATGTTGCCCCCCGACGCTGTTCAAAGACCGTCACTTTACGGGCCATCGTCACACGCCATGAACGACGAGCTAGTTGCGTATAGGCCGCAACCGCCTACACATCAAACGAACTGAGCGTGAGTTTCTATTCCCTCACAGCGACGCGCGGTGTGTACTGACCACAAACCACCTTAGGTATCTCTACGAACATCGATGTAACAACCATCCATCAGCGCAGCGCTCTCGGCGCTCGACGTCGACCACTGGTTCGAGTTCGTCGCGTACCGCGCCACTGCTGATAATAAAGTGAGTCGCCCTCGCATTTATTGCTACGAAAGACACGAAACATAATAGGATTTATCTAGATTCTAGGCCACTAACCATCTTATGTATCTCCTGTGTACCTCTGGATTCATCGCGATCGTTGGTACGTCAGCTCGCAGCGGCGGTTAGTTTTGATTTGAGCTGAATGTGTGCCCTTCGCCAGCGAGTTGTCGGAAGGACTTAACAACACCTAAAGGAACGGTAAGTCAGAAATCAATTGGATCACTCTTCTACAGACTTGATGTGCATCCAACAGACTTGTCGTCCATCCACACAGACCTATCGCGGCCCGGGGGAACTCTGCCCTCGGCAAGCTCAAAGGGCTACTTACCATGACGCAGACAGACATGTCACCTTTAACAACGACCGCGTAAGTCTCACTCAACGAATTCCTTACGTGCACCCATACTAACATTCCCGAAAAGATTTTATTATCATTTCAGCCCGCTAATCAGACCGCGAGCTAAGTGCACGGCGGGTCTACTGACTACGCGGCAACGGCGAAACACGGTATACCCGACACCGCAACTCGCTGGGCTTGGAACGAGCGTCAGCGTCGCGTAGAGTCTTCGTGCGCTGGACGGAGCGACTTGAGTTGCGAGCGCGTTATGGCGCGTGGGATGACCGGCGAACATTGAGCCTTGATCGTGCCCACTAACGACGCCAAACGAACGCGTAAAGCGTGCCGGGGTGTCTAGCGTGAATTCAGCGTCGTCAGCAATGAAATCGAGTGAGAAAACATACAGATGAGAAACGTACCAGCGCGAGCTTGGCTGCGAACACGACGACACACCGGCTCGCTCGTCTGCCAGCCTACAAAACCGTGCTCTTTGCGACGGTGCTATGTGTTACCGTCGTCGCTGGCTGAACCGAGCCGCGTCCTTATGTAGTCGTCGCGAACGAACGTCAGCGCGAGGGAAGATGTGCAGGTTGAGGCAGTTCTGGTTGTGAGCTGTCCCCGCCGTTGTCGTCGTGTCGTCGCGTTCGCTAACCGGCACTGAAAGTGGATTGTCTCCGCGCCATCGACCCGTGATCTCCATCTATGGTACATCTTCGAGCTCGCGGGAGCGGGGCAACTGCCTGTACCAAAAACTACGAACAAACTGAAACCAACCAGTGAGTACTCCATCCTCGACTCGTTCGCAGGCTACTCGCCGTTCCGCTACAGCTCGACACCCATGCTGTCGGTTCAATTCGAATATTAAAGCAACGCCGAGAGAGGGAGTCGCGCGCGCGTGCGAGCAGTCTCAGTGCGCTGCCACTCCTCGCTCTCCTCTCCATCTCCATCTCCATCTCCATCTCCCCGCTGCTGCAAATGATCCCTTCGTTCGTCGTGATCCATATGCTCGTTGCTTGTTTCCTGTGGTACGTCCCCTTCCCTCCACTCCACTCCTCCCTTCGCCGTCTTTACCGCTCGCTGACGCCACTCTCCGTTTCCTCAATATCCCATCTTCGTGTTCGTAGCCGCCCCGTCCTCGTCGAGTGCACACCCGTTGCTCGAGTCCCCATCCTCCCTCCTCCCCTCCCCCCAATCGGCGCCACCCTTCTACAACCAACACGGGAAAAGGTGAGCCCGCCTCCTCGTTCGTAAATCATCGTGTACTCACCGCATCACCAGCCCCGTTCGTCCTCGACGCCCAGCAGACATCGCTGTGCGCGTCTGCGACGCCTCTGCGCCAACACCGTTCATCAATGCATCCATCGACGTCATCTCGCACCGTTTCACATTCCCCACCGCTTACGCGTCCACATCAATTCGCCCGCAGTGCCCTCCGCTGCCCAGCCCATTCGGCGGGCCCTGCGAGCGTCGTCGGGCTCGCCGTTTGCGCTGATTCTCACTTGGGTAGAATCCTGCTTCGCAGGTGATAGCACGCGTGCTTCGCGGCGTTCGCAGGACTCTAGGCGCGTGCTGGTCGATTGGGACCAGTCGCTGTTGTCCGCGTCGAGGGAATGGAGACGGGGAAGCGTCGTAGTCGAGTCGAGTCGAGTGATTGCGGGAACGATCTACGCTGGCCAGCCAGTCAGTAGCCCAGTACCTCAGTACGCCCCCATCTGCGTCCTGCGTCCTGCGTATCCGTGCGCGCGCCGTTTACTCGCCCTCCTCTCTTCTGCAGGTGCATTCGAGGACCGTGCATCGTGCACTCGCTCATTCGAGCGTCGTACATCAGTGATGTACGTCGAACTTGGGACCGGGGGACGCTGGACGCTGGCAACGCACTCGCACGCGGACTGGGACTTGCCCTTGCACTCGCCATCCGCACAGCTTGCCTTGCGTTGCACCGCTCGGTACGTCCCTCCCTCCCTCTTATTCATCCCTTCCTTCCTTCGTTCATTCATTCGTGGTAGATGGGGCCCGCGACCGTTCGCATACGCATCTGTCTACGCTCGAACACGGGGGATGCGTCGGAGCGCGCTCTGTTCACGTTGGCAGGGCCGAGGTGGGATTCGGGAGTCGAGCAGCGACGCGCGTGGAGTGCGGCTACGGGGTATATCGTAAGTATCCAATCCCCATTAGCCGTTAGATGGATTGCACTCACCTCGAGGCTGGCACTCTGGCCCTGTCCCATCCTGCATCGCTCCCGTTCCTCGCTCCGTTTCTCCCTCCCTCTCTCCCTTCCTCCCTCCCGGCGTAAGTGTCTCCCCTCCACCTCGTGCATTCATCCACTCACTCTCGTTCGCGCATAGATCCGTCCGCGCTACCTCAGCCTCCCCACATCGTGAGTCTCCCGTCCTTCGCCGCGCGCGTACCCCGCCTTACTGACTTTTCTCCACTTTTCGCCGACTCGTTTTCTGCGCGAATCAGAGCATCGCGCGCCGTTTCCAACTTGGGACGTTGAAAATATCGTTTATTCGTTTTCTCGACGAATTGAGGCTCGGTGCGTCGATTGGGCGAGATGGGTGATGAGGCGAGTTCTGGGCGAATTGACAATCAAAGACGGCAAGCGGGGTGAATGCGGTGTATTGTTGCTTGTTGATGATTCGGATGGGCTAGGATCTCGGTAAGTCTACGGCATTCCGACGTATATGTATACCAAACGACGTTACTCGCCTCGTTGGAGAAACTGTCGATCTCACATCTGGGCTCCACAGGCGGATGGTTGCGCGGTGGGGTTGGGTTGTGCAGGGGTGGGAGGTGGTTGTCGAAGTAGATAGATGCTGGGGCGGACGGAAAGACGACGGATAGAGAGAGGACTGGAGAGATAGAGAGACAGTGACATGGGGTGGCGAGTGTCGAAGGCGAGGTGAAAACGGGTCGGTCGTGGGAGAGAGTGGGAGGGAATGCACGATGGCACTTGTGAATGAGACTGGCGTCTTCGGTGTGGGGAATTAATTGTTTGAGACAGGGACGGCGTTAGGGCAGTTTGTGGGAGTACCGAAGGTCGTTTGGGGTTTAGACGGCGAGACTGCAAGAGGGGAGAGGAGATGGGTGAAAGAGTGAGAGTCGCGGGTGTCTGGTGTTGAGTGACGTCGAGAGGTGTTGAGGCTCGAACGAATTGATACTCAGTGGCTCGCGGAGGTTGGTGATGACGAAGATGACGAAGACGAGTAGGTCAGCAACCACAACGTATATGTCAGCTCCATAGACTATCTTGTATCCTTACTTACAGAGCGTGTTACCAATATTCCCTGTGACCAAGGCTGATAAATAAATAGTCCGTGGAAAGGAGCTCACCTTTATTGCAGTCCACGATGTCTTCAGAGCACATATCCATTCCCAAGGGGCACACCGAGAACTCGGCCAAGAGGGTACGAGTCTTATTCGCAGGAACGTACATTGTGGATACGAGCAAGGCGACGTTGGTGTAAGCAGACAGAGTATGTCGAGCGGCAGTCGTTCACGGTCCTACATTCTGAATACAGGCGGGAAAAGCCATTCTATCCAACGTATTTCTTCCCCCACGGTACCCTTGATCCGAAATACCTGCAAGAAAGCAGTACCCCCAACTCCTCGGGCAAAATATACAACATAGTCGTCGGGGATCGTCGCGCGGAGGGAGCAGTCACGAAGTACGTTCGCAAGGATGGCGAGGATGGAAAGCTTGCTGGCCTGCTGAAGATCACGTTCGGGGCAATGGATGCATGGTTCGAGGAAGACGAGCAAGTGTTCGTGCACCCCAAGGATCCATATAAGGTGCGTCGTCCTTGACTCGTCGAGGAATGAATCGAACGGTGTCCAGCGGGTCGATGTGCTGCAATCCTCGAGGCATGTCCGCGTAGAAGTGAACGGCGTGGAAGTAGCGAACACACGGAGCCCCGTACTGTTGTTCGAAACGGGCTTGCCTGTGCGCACATACATCAAGAAAACCGACTGCGCAATCGATCTACTCGTTCCGTCCGAGTTGACGACACAATGCCCGTACAAGGTGTGCCAAACCATGCCTGTAGTCATAGTCCTGCTGAATCAGTAGCAGGGAACTGCCAATTACTACCACGTTCGCACTGGCCAAGAGCTGTGGGAGAATATTGTGTGGTGGTACCAGTCACCCATCACGGAGGTTTCGGCGATCAAGGGATACGTAGCATTTTATGACGAGAAAGTGGATGTTTGGGTGGATGGGGAGAAGCAGGAGAGACCTGTCACACACTTTGCCTGATCTTAGTCACTGGCTGCTCGTTCAAGTATGGTGCAATGTCTTGTATCAGCTATGCGTAGGCCGAGTCAAATAGGGGGAAAGGGGGATGTCTCACGATCAGAAGCAAAAGTCGCACAGTCAGGAAGCGTTAGTGACTGTGAGAGGAAATTAGTGACTGTGAGAGATAAAAAGCAGGGCTCGCAGCGAATTGCATTGGTTATAAAAATAGATTGAAAAAGTGAGACAAGTACTATAACAATCTCCTCCACCCCCCTCCTCCGGGCAGGGGGGCTGACTAACAGACCCCCCTGCCCGGGGAGGTGCAGGACTATACTACCGACTACGACTATGTACAATACCTACTAAACGGTGTGAGTGAATAGACGGTGGGGCGAGGGACTTACACGGTGCAGTACTTGGGTGCAGCGAGGGTGTTTCAGTGGCTTGGTACTTGATACAGACAGAGAGAGCGACGAGCAGCATGAGACCATAGGAGGACACCCGCGGAGAGAGATGATGACGACAGAAGAGCGAGTCTCGAGACGGCGGTGGACATGGCGGTAGAGAAAAAAGAGAGGATGCCCGATCACTTGACAACTGTCGCAGCTTTCCGCTGAATCTTATTTAGGCCCGTTTATGTATTATATCCCCGAAATGTATTTATTACACCGTGTAATCTACAGGAAAGTGCCGCAAGAACATCAACGAGGAAATACACCACCAAAACAACAGTGGTTGGACTCTTGAATCTTGGATGTCGAGCACGGTAAAGCACTAATCTAAATACAAATGGTGCAGGATTAAGCAGGATTATCGGAGTCGTAGCCTCAGGTAAATTACTAATGATACACCGAATCATCGGGTTTGCGAAGGTTGCTGGGAGGTGTGGAAGTTCGTCACGAGCGGGTGCTCGAAATGATTGAAGCTCGCGGTATTAGCTCCCAGACGAGGACAGGGGCCCGGGATAGGGATTGACAAAATTGGTCGGTCGCGGGACGCTCACAGGAATATTTTCGATCTTTCCGGCGATTTTCCACGAATTGAGGGCCTCTAGGAGTAGAGGAGAAGGTGTGGCCAGAAAGCAATGGCCGCGCAGCGGCCATCTCCTTTCTGGCAGGGAGAGGAAAGGAAGGAGGTAACAAGGGGATCGCGGGGGTGCCAGGTCGAAAAGCAATGATTTCGCAATTTTTGGCACCCAAGGGGAGGAAAGGAGGGGCCGTTGCATGGGCAAAAAGGGCTGGTCGCGGGGCGCTCGTAGAAATATTTTCGGAATTTCGGGGGGATTTTCGAGCATTTTGAGGTGCCGCTTCGTGTTCGCAAGGGTTCAGAGAGCGACAGTGAATAGAGATACAGAAAGGGTATGGCCTCTACGAGGCCACACCCTCTCTGCTCACTCAAAATAGATGGGCATGGGTGAGGGAAAGGGAGGGAAACGCCGGGATTGCGAGGGCGCCAGGTCAAAATTTCAGAATTTTGGTCGCAAAATGAGTCAATTTTACGCTTTTTGGCGCCCGTGGGGACGGCATGAATCACCGTCGAATGGGTCGAAGGGGCCGGTCGCGGGACGTTCATAGAAATATTTTGAGATTTTTCGGTTATTTTTGAGGAGCTTGACGTGCCGTTTCGAGTTTCCAAGGCTTCGGGAAGGGAGGGGATAGAGAACCAGACAGGGCATTCTGGTCAGTCGGAATACATGAGATCCCGGTGAGGGGGGGGGAGGGAAACGCCGGGATGACTGTTACGCTCGGTCAAAACCTCGTTGCTTTCGTCGTCAACGTTGATGTTCCTGTACACATCGAGGACAAAGACGGGGTTGTCATGAAATTCACAAAAACTGCTGGTCGTGAAGAGCCCGTAAAAATATTTCCAGACTTTTGAGCATCTTCTTGGTGCCGTTTCGCGAACTGAATGGGTAGCGGGTGGTCCAGGGAAGACGGCGGGCTTGGCAGGTGTTGCAACGACGAGACAAAGATTGGGCAAAGAAGGGGGTGGACACAAGTACACCAGCTCAAAATTCGAAAGTTCTGACCGTTGGGATTATCGGTTTTACGTGTAATTGATCCCCGAGCGCGTGTTACGATTGGCGAGAGTGTTGCGGGGATGGGATGCTCGCGGGACGCTCGTAGAAAGATTTTCACAATTCCGAGGTTTTATTGTGCCTCTCCAACCGCCGCTATGTGTTTGTTGTGCTCGCATGAGAAAGAATGGAGCGGAACGTGGGTAGCCACCGTCACGAAACCGATGCCGTTCTGCTTCAAAGTGTTGCGGCGATCGTTGGGATAGCAAAGGAGCTTGTGGTGCTCGAGGTTCACAGGCGTCCAATGGCCGTCCAGCCGTTGTTAAGACCTGCTACGTCCTTCGCTTCAACAAGCTGATGACACGGGCAAATGAGACGGTGACGGTGGGACGCCAGTACCAGCGTCGAAACATTGAAATTTCAATGCTGCAATGACAAGGAAATGGGCATTGATTTCGAGTAGCGGGGTAGGGAAGACGTACCAGGATACGCATATCCAACGGCACAAAAGCCAACAACGAGGGTATTCACAACACTGAGAAATCTAGAAGGATGAGAGAACGAAAATTGGGGGGAGAACGTAACATACCTCCAGGCCAGACCGCGCCGTCAACTAGGTGACACATGCAGGGAAGTGGCTGAAAGAATTTTCTTGCGTATTCATTTCCTGGCCCGAGTGGGCGGCCAAATTGATCGTGTGTGGCGGTGGTTGGAGACGAGGAAGCGACGGGCGGCAACTCAATTCAGGGCTTCCCAATTAGGCGAGCCCGGATTTTGCCAAATTAGGGTTGTGTCGTTCACCCGCTTCGACGTTCCCGCCCATCCACAACTCTACTACACGAGGTCCTGCCTGCTCCAGGATATGAGGGGTCTGTGTGATACTCGCATTACTCCTTTTATCTGCAGCAGAAACTGGGAGAAGGTGAGTTCACATGTGCAACAAATGGCCGCAAATATCTACTGATCTACAGCACTCCAGATGGCCGCAATGCCATTGAGGTAGCTCAGGTCCGTTTCATTGCATCAGACTATGAATAAATTACTCGGCTCCACGCTTAATCCAGGTCCCGATCGATATCAATTACCCACAACTTCGAATGTCTTCAAACTTGAAGAGCTCGCTGTTCGCAGCATTGCACGCAAAGGAGTTGTGAAGGTATGTCTATGAACGTCTTCACAGCACCACCATACCTTAACAGTGCTTTCCAAACCATCCCGCCCACCACGCCATGGCAGGAACTCGGAGGAAACACTCTCGCGACCCTCGCCTCCTCGTCGTACTGCAAGCCCTGCAACTCGTTTAAATTCGAGGTACGCGATGGCTAGTGTGGGAATATGGGGTTTCGGGCGCCTTACTACCTCCGAAACGTCGCAACGATCATGATGGTTTTTTCCTGCAATTTATTTCGTTCCCTGGAAGGCGGAAACGGTCGAAAACACCGTTTGCGAACGGACCAGGTATTTCCTGTATATAATGGGTAGATTTCTCACTTATTGCTCTTCATCCTCCTCAGGACATCTCTTCCCCTCTCGTCTCCTACTCTCCTTCGGCTCTAACGAGCGATATTCACCGGGTATCGATCCTCCCCTATCACCCCTGTTCGACTTCGGCACGGTTCGTCAGTCCGCGATTTCATCCATTGAGGACTCTTACTGACGCACCCTTTCAGATACGATATGACTAAAGCTATGGTAAGCTCTCAGTGCGCTTTGCCTTACCATTGCTGAGCTAACATTTTATGGCAGAACCAACACATCACAACCAATCACCCTAAGCAATGAAATCCTCGCAAACGTAGGTAATGTATGAATGTAACTATTATGAGACTAACGCTTATTAAACTATGTAGCCACCCGACGCTGTTCATAGACCGTCACTTTACGGGTCATCGTTGCATTCCATGAACAACAAGCTAGTTGTGTATAGGCCGCAACGGCCTACACATCAAACGAGCTGAGGGTGGGTTTCTATTCTCTTACAGCGACGCGCGGTGTGTACTGACCACAAACCACCTTAGGTATCTCTACGAACATCGGTATAAGAACCGTCCATCAACGCAGCGCTCTCGGCGCTCAATGTCGACCACCAGTTCGGCGCGTACCACACCACTGCTGATAACAAAGTGAGTAGTCCTCGCATTTATTGCTACGAAAGACACGAAACATAATAGAATTGATCTAGATGCTAGGTCACTCACCATCTTAGGTATCTTTTGTAACCTCGAGATTCGTCGCCACCGTTGGTACGTCAGCTCGCAATGGCGGTTAGTATTGAATGGAACTGAACCCGTGCCATTTACGAATGAGTTGTCGGAAGGACTTAACATCACCTAAAGGAACGGTAAGTCTGAAATCAATTGAATCCCTCTTCTACAGACTTGACATGCATCCACGCAGACCTGGGGGAACACTGCGTTATAGCTACACCATGACGCGAACAGACTTATCACCTTTAACTACTACCGCGTAAGTCTCACTCAACGAATTCCTTGCACCCATGCTAACGTCCCCAAACAGATTTATATATATATATATATATTATCATTTCAGCCCGCTAACTAGGCCGCGACTAAGTACACGGCGGGCCTACTGACTACGCGGCGACAGCGAAACACGGTATACCCGACACCGCAGCTCGCTGGGCTGAGAACGAGTGTCAGCGTCGCATCGAGTCTTCGTGCGCTGGACGGAGCGACTTGAGTTGCGAACGCGCTATGTGTCGAAGACCAGGGCGCGCGGGATGACCGGGAGCCTTGATCGTGCCCGCTAACGATGCCAAACGAACGCGTAAAGCGTGCCGGGTGTCTAGCGTGAATTCAGGGTCGTCAGCAATGAAATCGAGTGAGAAAACAAACAGATGAGAAACATGCCAGCTCGAGCTCGGCTGCGAACACGACGACACACCGGCTCGCTCGTCTGCCAGCCTACAAAACCGTACTCTTCGCGACGGTGCTGTGTGGTACTGTCGTCGCTGGCTGAACGGAGTCGCATCCTTATGTAGTCGTCGTGAACGCGAGCCTCAGCGCGAGGGAAGACGCGCCTGTAGAGGCAGGCGCGCTAGAACTTCTGGTTGTGAGCTGTCCCCGCCGTTGTCGTCGCGATCGCTAACCGGCACTGAAAGTGGCTCGTCTCCGCGGGATCGACCCGTGATCTCCATCTACGGTAGATCTTCGAGCTCGTGGTGGCGGGGCAACTGCCTGTGCCAAAAACTATGAACACGCCAAAACCAACCAGTGAGTCCTCCATCCCCGACTTTTCGCAGGCCACTCACCGTTCCGTTGCAGATCGACGCCCCTGCCGTCGGTTCGATTCGAATATTGAAGCAACGCCGGGAGAGGGAGTCGCGCGCGCGTACGAGCAGCCTCAGTGCGCTGCCACTCCTCGCTCTCCTCTCCATCTCCATCTCACCGCGGCCGCCAACAATCCCTTCGTTCGTGTCTATGACCCGTTGCTTGTTGTGGTACGTTCCCTCCCCCTTCGTCGACTTTACCGCTCGCTGACGCGGCTCTCCGTTTCCTCAATAGCCCACCTTCGTGTTTGTAGCCGCCCCCGTCCTCGTCGACTGCACCCGTGGCTCGAGTCCGCCCAATCGGCGGCACCCTACCCTCAATCAACACGAAAAAAGTTGAGCCCGCCTCCTCATTCGTAAATCATCGTGTACTCACCGAATCACCAGCCTCGTGCGTCCTCGACGCCCCCAGCAGACGTCGCCGTGCGCGTCTGCGACACCTCTGCGCCAAGTGCGTTCATCGATGCATCCATCGACTTCATCTCGCACCGTTTCACATGCCCCACTGCTTACGCGTCTACATCGATTCGCCCGCAGTGCCCTCCGCTGGCCAGTCGTCTGGCTGGCCGTTTGAGCTGATTCTCGCTCAGGTAGATTCTTGCTTCGTAGGTCATTAGCACGCGTGCTTCGCGGCGTTCGCAGGACCCCAGGCGCGTGCTGATCGAGTGGGAGCAGTCGCTGTCGACAGTCGGACGCGTCGGGGGAATGGAGACGGGGACGCGTCGTAGTCGATTCGATTCGAATTAAGTGGTTGCGGGAACGATCTACGCTGGCCAGCCAGACAGTAGCCCAGTACCTCAGTAAGCCCCCGTCTGCGTCCTGCGTATCCGTGCGCTCGCCGTTGACTCACACTCATCTCCTCTGCAGGTGCATTCGTCCATTCGGGGACCGTGGATCGTGCACTCGCTCGTTTGAGCGTCGTACATCAAGTGTTGTACATCGAACTTGTGGCCGGGGGATGCTGGACGCTGGCAACGCACTCGCACTCGCCCTGCGCACAGCTTGCGTTACGTTGCACCGCTCGGTATGTCCGTCCGTCCCTCCCTCTTATTCATCCCTTCCTTCCTTCATTCAATCGTGGTAGATGGGGTCCGCGACCGTTCGTATATGCATTCGTCAACGCTCGAACGCGGGAGGTGCGTCTGTTCACGTTGGCGTGGCCGAGGTGGGATTCGGCAGTCGAGCAGCGACGCGCGTGGAGTGCGGCTACTGGGTATATTGTAAGCATCCGATCCGCAGTAGCCGTTGGACGAATTGCACTCACCTCGCACTCTAGCCCTGTCCCATCCTGCATCCTTCCCGTTCCTCACTCCCCTTCATCGCTCCCTTTCTCCCTCTCTCCCTTCCTCCCTCCCGGTGTAAGTGTCTCCCCTCCATCTCATGCATTCATCCACTCACTCTCGTTCGCGCATAGATCCGTCCGCGCTACCTCAGCCTCCCCACATCGTGAGTCCCCGTCCTTCGCCGCGCGCGTACCCCGCCTTACTGACTTTTCTCCACTTTTCGCCGACTCGTTTTCTGCGCGAATCAGAGCATCGCGCGCCGTTTCCAACTTGGGACGTCGAAAATATCGTTTATTCGTTTTCTCGACGAATTGAGGCTCGGTGCGTCGATTGGGCGAGATGGGTGATGAGGCGAGTTCTGGGCGAATTGACAATCAAAGACGGCAAGCGGGGTGAATGCGGTGTATTGTTGCTTGTTGATGATTCGGATGGGCTAGGATCTCGGTAAGTCTACGGCATTCCGACGTATATACCAAACGACGTTACTCGCCTCGTTGGAGAAACTGTCGATCTCACATCTGGGCTCCACAGGCGGATGGTTGCGCGGCGGGGTTGGGTTGTGCAGGGGTGGGAGGTGGTTGTCGAAGTAGATAGATGCTGGGGCGGACGGAAAGACGACGGATAGAGAGAGGGCTGGAGAGATAGAGACATGAGGTGGCGAGTGTCGAAGGCGAGGTGAAAACGGGTCAGTCGTGGGAGAGAGTGGGAGGGAATGCACGATGGCACTGAGGCTGGCGTCTTCGGTGTTGGGAATTGTTTGAGACAGGGACGGCGTTAGGGCAGTTTGTGGGAGTACTGAAGGTCGTTTGGGGTTTAGACGGCGAGACTGCAAGGGGGGAGAGGAGATGGGTGAAAGAGTGAGAGTCGCGGGTGTCTGGTGTTGAGTGACGTCGAGAGGTGTTGAGGCTCGAACGAATTGATACTCAGTGGCTTGCGGAGGTTGGTGATGACGAAGATGACGAAGACTAGTAGGTCAGCAACCACAACGTATATGTCAGCTCCATAGACTATCTTGTATCCTTACTTACAGAGCGTGTTACCAATATTCCCTGTGACCAAGGCTGATAAATAAATAGTCCGTGGAAAGGAGCTCACCTTTATTGCAGTCCACGATGTCTTCAGAGCACATATCCATTCCCAAGGGGCACACCGAGAACTCGGCCAAGAGGGTACGAGTCTTATTCGCAGGAACGTACATTGTGGATACGAGCAAGGCGACGTTGGTGTAAGCAGACAGTGTATGTCGAGCGGCAGTCGTTCACGGTCCTACATTCTGAACACAGGTGGGAAAAGCCATTCTATTCAACGTATTTCTTCCCCCACGGCACCCTTGATCCGAAATACCTGCAAGAAAGCAGTACCCCATCACCACCCAACTCCTCGGGCAAAATATACGACGTAGTTGTCGGAGATCGTCGCGCGGAGGGAGCAGTCACGAAGTACGTTCGCAAGGATGGCGAGGATGGAAAGCTTGCTGGCCTGCTGAAGATCACGTTCGGGGCAACGGATGCATGGTTCGAGGAAGACGAGCAAGTGTTCGTGCACCCCAAGGATCCATATAAGGTGCGTCGTCCTTGACTCGTCGAGGAATGAATCGAACGGTGTCCAGCGGGTCGATGTGCTGCAATCCTCGAGGCATGTCCGCGTAGAAGTGAACGACGTGGAAGTAGCGAACACACGGAGCCCCGTACTGTTGTTCGAAACGGGCTTGCCTGTGCGCACATACATCAAGAAAACCGACTGCGCAATTGATCTACTCGTTCCGTCCGAGTTGACGACACAATGCCCGTACAAGGTGTGCCAAACCATGCCTGTAGTCATAGTCCTGCTGAATCAGTAGCAGGGAACTGCCAATTACTACCACGTTCGCACTGGCCAAGAGCTGTGGGAGAATATTGTGTGGTGGTACCAGTCACCCATCACGGAGGTTTCGGCGATCAAGGGATACGTAGCATTTTATGACGAGAAAGTGGATGTTTGGGTGGATGGGGAGAAGCAGGAGAGACCTGTCACACACTTTGCCTGATCTTAGTCACTGGCTGCTCGTTCAAGTATGGTGCAATGTCTTGTATCAGCTATGCGTAGGCCGAGTCAAATAGGGGGAAAGGGGGATGTCTCACGATCAGAAGCAAAAGTCGCACAGTCAGAAAGCGTTAGTGACTGTGAGAGGAAATTAGTGACTGTGAGAGATAAAAAGCAGGGCTCGCAGCGAATTGCATTGGTTATAAAAATAGATTGAAAAAAAGAGGCAAGTACTATAACAATCTCCTCCACCCCCCTCCTCCGGGCAGGGGGGCTGACTAACAGACCCCCCTGCCCGGGGAGGTGCAGGACTATACTACCGACTACGACTATGTACAATACCTACTAAACGGTGTGAGTGAATAGACGGTGGGGCGAGGGACTTACACGGTGCAGTACTTGGGTGCAGCGAGGGTGTTTCAGTGGCTTGGTACTTGATACAGACAGAGAGAGCGACGAGCAGCATGAGACCATAGGAGGACACCCGCGGAGAGAGATGACGATGACAGAAGAGCGAGACGGCGGTGGTCATGGTGGTAGAGAAAAAAGAGAGGGTGCTGTGTTCCTGTTGCTCCCCCGATCACTTGACAACTGTCGCAACTTTCCGTGAAATCTTATTTAGGCCCGTTTATGTATTATATCCCCGAAATGTATTTATTACACCGTGTAATCTACAGGAAAGTGCCGCAAGAACATCAACGAGGAAATACACCACTGCAACAACAGTGGTTGGACTCTTGAATCTTGGATGTCGAGCACGGTAAAGCACTAATCTAAATACAAATGGTGCAGGATTAAGCAGGATTATCGGAGTCGTAGCCTCAGGTGAATTACTAATGATACACCGAATCATCGGGTTTGCGAAGGTTGCTGGGAGGTGTGGAAGTTCGTCATGAGCGGGTGCTCGAAATGATTGAAGCTCGCAGTATTAGCTTCCAGACGAGGACAGGGGCCTGGGATAGGGATTGACAAAATTGGTCGGTCGCAGGACGCTCACAGAAATATTTTCGGTCTTTCCGGCGATTTTCCACGAATTGAGGGCCTCTAGGAGTAGAGGAGAAGGTGTGACCAGAAAGCAATGGCCGCTGCGCGGCCATCTCCTTTCTGGCAGGGAGAGGAAAGGAAGGAGGTAACGAGGGGATCGCGGGGGTGCCAGGTCGAAATTTCGGGATTTTGGGCGTCGAAAGGCAATGATTTCGCAATTTTTGGCACCCAAGGGGAGGAAAGGAGGGGCCATTGCATGGGAAAAAAGGGCTGGTTGCGGGGCGCTCGTAGAAATATTTTCGGAATTTCGGGGGGATTTTCGAGCATTTTGAGGTGCCGCTTCGTGTTCGCAAGGGTTCAGAGAGCGACAGTGAATAGAGATACAGAAAGGGTATGGCCTCTACGAGGCCACACCCTCTCTGCTCACTCAAAATAGATGGGCATGGGTGAGGGAAAGGGAGGGAAACGCCGGGATTGCGAGGGCGCCAGGTCAAAATTTCAGAATTTTGGTCGCAAAATGAGTCAATTTTACGCTTTTTGGCGCCCGTGGGGACGGCATGAATCACCGTCGAATGGGTCGAAGGGGCCGGTCGCGGGACGTTCATAGAAATATTTTGAGATTTTTCGGTTATTTTTGAGGAGCTTGACGTGCCGTTTCGAGTTTCCAAGGCTTCGGGAAGGGAGGGGATAGAGAACCAGACAGGGCATTCTGGTCAGTCGGAATACATGAGATCCCGGTGAGGGGGGGGGAGGGAAACGCCGGGATGACTGTTACGCTCGGTCAAAACCTCGTTGCTTTCGTCGTCAACGTTGATGTTCCTGTACACATCGAGGACAAAGACGGGGTTGTCATGAAATTCACAAAAACTGCTGGTCGTGAAGAGCCCGTAAAAATATTTCCAGACTTTTGAGCATCTTCTTGGTGCCGTTTCGCGAACTGAATGGGTAGCGGGTGGTCCAGGGAAGACGGCGGGCTTGGCAGGTGTTGCAACGACGAGACAAAGATTGGGCAAAGAAGGGGGTGGACACAAGTACACCAGCTCAAAATCAGGTAGGGTAGTAACAATGTAGTAATAGTTACATCAGAGCGGAGTTATACATTGTATTGATACCATCAGTCCGCGCGGAACCCAGCGGAGATTTCCTTATATGGTAAGTCACTAATGTAGTCAATAAGAACCATCCGCGCGGAGTGTCCTGCACATCGGAAAGGCCGAGAAATTGTCCGAGCATGTGTGAGAACACCAAAGCGGAGTAGGTGAGGTAGCTGGGGTGTTTCCAATGATTCCTATACAGGTACATTGATGCAGGGGGCCAAAATCTCGGCACATCGGACCTCCGATGCAGGCCGACGTTTTGTGATTTGGGCCAGGACTGTCAGGCAATTGGTAGCCAATACATACTGTAGTATATTAGATGCTACTATGACCAAAACATTAGCACATCGGACCACCAGTGTAGGCCGATGATTTCCGCTTTGGGCCGACGTTTTGAAGCGGTGACTGAGGGACATACATTACAATATACTAGATGATATCAGGTATCAAACATTGGCCCAAAGAGGCAAAGCCTTGGCACATCGGACCTCTGCCTGAGGCCGATGATTTCCGCTTTGGGCCGATGTTTTGAGGCGGTGAGTAGCCGACACATACAATAGTGGACTAGATAATACCAAGTCCCAAGCCTTATCACATCAGAGCCTCACTTGAGGCCAATGATTGCTGCTTTTGGGCCGATGATTTCCGCTTTTGGCCGATGTTTTGACTCTGCAATATGAAGTCCAAAGTCTCGGCACATCGGACACAGAGCGGAGGCCGATGTTTTCCACTTTGGGCCGATGTTTTGAGGCAATCAGTAGCTAGCATATACTACAGCACACTACATGGTACTATGTCGAAAACATGAGGACATCGGACCTCCGATACAGGCCGACGTTTTGCGAACTAGGCCGATGTTTTCAGCCAGTGAGTGGCTGGCATGTACTATATGATACCAAGTCCAAAACATCGGCCCAGATAGGCAAAACGTCGGCACATCGGACCTCCGATGCAGGCCGATGTTTTGCGCACTAGGCCGATGTTGTCAGCCAGTGAGTGGCTGGTATGTACTGGACTATACTGTCTGGTACCAAGTCCAAAACATCGGCCCAAATAGGCAAAACATCGGCACATCGGACCTCCGATGCAGGCCGACGTTTTGCGCACTAGGCCGATGTCTTCAGTCAGTAAGTAGCTGGCATGTACTAGCTTATAGTTTCTGATACCAAGTCCAAAACGTCGGCACGTCGGACCTCCGATGCAGGCCGACGTTTTGCGCTTTAGGCCGACGTTTTCAGCAGGTGGGTAGCTTGTATATACTAGCTTATAGTTTCTGATACAAAGTCCAAAACATTGGCACATCGGACCTCCGATGCAGGCCGATGTTTTCAGCCATTAAGTAGCTGGCATGTACTGGCATATATTCTCTGATACCAAGTCCAAAACATCGGCCCAAATAGGCAAAACATCGGCACATCGGACCTCCGATGCAGGCCGACGTTTTGCGATGTAGGCCGATGTTTTCAGCCGGTGGGTAACTGGCATGTACTAGCTTATAGTTTCTGATACCAAGTCCAAAACATCGGCACATCGGACCTCCGATGCAGGCCGACGTTTTTGCAATTTAGGCCGATGTTTTCAGCTGGTAAGTAGCTGGCATGTACTGACATATATTCTCTGATACCAAGTCCAAAACATCGGCCCAAATAGGCAAAACATCGGCACATCGGACCTCCGATGCAGGCCGACGTTTTGCGCTTTGGGCCGACGTTTTGAGCCGGTGGGTAGCCAGCATGTACTGGACTATACTGTCTGGTACCAAGTCCAAACATCGGCCCAAATAGGCAAAACGTCGGCACATCGGACCTCCGATGCAGGCCGATGTTTTGCGCTTCAGGCCGACGTTTTCAGCCAGTGGGTAACTGGCATGTACTAGCTTATAGTTTCTGATACCAAGTCCAAAACATCGGCCCAAATAGGCAAAACATCGGCACATCGGACCTCCGATACAGGCCGACGTTTTGCGAACTAGGCCGATGTTTCCAGCCAGTGAGTGGCTGGTATGTACTGTATGATATGAAGTCCAAAACATCAGTCCAAATAGGCAAAACGTCGCACATCGGACCTCTGATGCAGGCCGATGTTTTGCGATTTAGGCCGATGTTTTCAGCCAGTAAGTAGCTGGCATGTACTAGCTTATAGTTTCTGATACCAAGTCCAAAACGTCGGCACGTCGGACCTCCGATGCAGGCCGACGTTTTGCGCTTTAGGCCGACGTTTTCAGCAGGTGGCTAGCTTGTATACTAGCTTATAGTTTCTGATACAAAGTCCAAAACATCGGCCCAAATAGGCAAAACATCGGCACATCGGACCCCCGATACAGGCCGACGTTTTGCGCACTAGGCCGATGTCTTCAGTCAGTAAGTAGCTGGCATGTACTAGCTTATATTCTCTGATACCAAGTCCAAAACGTCGGCACATCGGACCTCCGATGCAGGCCGACGTTTTGCGATTTAGGCCGATGTTTTCAGCCAGTAAGTAGCTGGCATGTACTGGCATATATTCTCTGATACCAAGTCCAAAACATCGGCCCAAATAGGCAAAACATCGGCACATCGGACCTCCGATGTAGGCCGATGTTTTGCAATTCAGGCTGGTGTTTTGTGCCAGTAGCTAGCTAATACCTACCATAGTATACTGTGCATTACTCCATCGCAATCACTGGCCAAAATGGCCAAAATGGCCAAAACGTCAGCACATCGGACGCCCGATGTAGGCCGACGTTTTGCGCTTTAGGCCGATGTTTTCAGCCGGTGGGTACCTGGCATGTACTAGCTTATAGTTTCTGGTACCAAGTCCAAAACATCGGCCCAAATAGGCAAAACGTCGGCACGTCGGACCTCCAATGCAGGCCGATGTTTTGCAATTCAGGCTGATGTTTTGTGCCAGTAGCTAGCTAGTACCTACCATAGTATACTATACAATACTGCATCGCAATCACTGGCCAAAATGGCCAAAACGTCGGCACATCGGACACCCGATGTTGGCCGACGTTTTGCGATGTAGGCCGATCTGTTCAGGTAGTCTGCTGCGAACACATACTCAGATATAATATGTACTATTAAGTTCAAGCTGTCAGCCCAATTAAGCAAAATGCTGGCACATCGGACCTCCGATGTAGGCCGATGTTTTGCATTTTAGGCCGGTGATTTCAGCGTCTGGGTAGCTATTATATACTGTAATATACTGTATAATTTCACATCCAAAATGTCAGGGCAAATAGGCAAACCATCCGCACATCAGACACCCAATGTAGATTGATGTTGTGTCATTCATCCTGAGGTCTCGGTGGGCAGATACATTGGTGATATACCGCAACACTGCACCATGATGGAACATCTGAAGGTATTTCCCACTTCGTAGGAAATATGAATGAGATTAATATAAATGTATTCATCTACACTTGCCGAAGAATGAACATGCTAATAGATTTCGGACACTCGACACTGCTTTTGAAATGATATTGGCGCAAATCTGTTAGCATGTTCATTCTTCGGCAAGTGTAGATGAATACATTTATATTAATCTCATTCAAAATCACCGGCCTAAAATGCAAAACATCGGCCTACATCGGAGGTCCGATGTGCCAGCATTTTGCTTAATTGGGCTGACAGCTTGAACTTAATAGTACATATTATATCTGAGTATGTGTTCGCAGCAGACTACCTGAACAGATCGGCCTACATCGCAAAACGTCGGCCAACATCGGGTGTCCGATGTGCCGACGTTTTGGCCATTTTGGCCAGTGATTGCGATGCAGTATTGTATAGTATACTATGGTAGGTACTAGCTAGCTACTGGCACAAAACATCAGCCTGAATTGCAAAACATCGGCCTGCATTGGAGGTCCGACGTGCCGACGTTTTGCCTATTTGGGCCGATGTTTTGGACTTGGTACCAGAAACTATAAGCTAGTACATGCCAGGTACCCACCGGCTGAAAACATCGGCCTAAAGCGCAAAACGTCGGCCTACATCGGGCGTCCGATGTGCTGACGTTTTGGCCATTTTGGCCATTTTGGCCAGTGATTGCGATGGAGTAATGCACAGTATACTATGGTAGGTATTAGCTAGCTACTGGCACAAAACACCAGCCTGAATTGCAAAACATCGGCCTACATCGGAGGTCCGATGTGCCGATGTTTTGCCTATTTGGGCCGATGTTTTGGACTTGGTATCAGAGAATATATGCCAGTACATGCCAGCTACTTACTGGCTGAAAACATCGGCCTAAATCGCAAAACGTCGGCCTGCATCGGAGGTCCGATGTGCCGACGTTTTGGACTTGGTATCAGAGAATATAAGCTAGTACATGCCAGCTACTTACTGACTGAAGACATCGGCCTAGTGCGCAAAACGTCGGCCTGTATCGGGGGTCCGATGTGCCGATGTTTTGCCTATTTGGGCCGATGTTTTGGACTTTGTATCAGAAACTATAAGCTAGTATACAAGCTAGCCACCTGCTGAAAACGTCGGCCTAAAGCGCAAAACGTCGGCCTGCATCGGAGGTCCGACGTGCCGACGTTTTGGACTTGGTATCAGAAACTATAAGCTAGTACATGCCAGCTACTTACTGGCTGAAAACATCGGCCTAAATCGCAAAACATCGGCCTGCATCAGAGGTCCGATGTGCGACGTTTTGCCTATTTGGACTGATGTTTTGGACTTCATATCATACAGTACATACCAGCCACTCACTGGCTGGAAACATCGGCCTAGTTCGCAAAACGTCGGCCTGTATCGGAGGTCCGATGTGCCGATGTTTTGCCTATTTGGGCCGATGTTTTGGACTTGGTATCAGAAACTATAAGCTAGTACATGCCAGTTACCCACTGGCTGAAAACGTCGGCCTGAAGCGCAAAACATCGGCCTGCATCGGAGGTCCGATGTGCCGACGTTTTGCCTATTTGGGCCGATGTTTGGACTTGGTACCAGACAGTATAGTCCAGTACATGCTGGCTACCCACCGGCTCAAAACGTCGGCCCAAAGCGCAAAACGTCGGCCTGCATCGGAGGTCCGATGTGCCGATGTTTTGCCTATTTGGGCCGATGTTTTGGACTTGGTATCAGAGAATATATGTCAGTACATGCCAGCTACTTACCAGCTGAAAACATCGGCCTAAATTGCAAAAACGTCGGCCTGCATCGGAGGTCCGATGTGCCGATGTTTTGGACTTGGTATCAGAAACTATAAGCTAGTACATGCCAGTTACCCACCGGCTGAAAACATCGGCCTACATCGCAAAACGTCGGCCTGCATCGGAGGTCCGATGTGCCGATGTTTTGCCTATTTGGGCCGATGTTTTGGACTTGGTATCAGAGAATATATGCCAGTACATGCCAGCTACTTAATGGCTGAAAACATCGGCCTGCATCGGAGGTCCGATGTGCCAATGTTTTGGACTTTGTATCAGAAACTATAAGCTAGTATATACAAGCTACCCACCTGCTGAAAACGTCGGCCTAAAGCGCAAAACGTCGGCCTGCATCGGAGGTCCGACGTGCCGACGTTTTGGACTTGGTATCAGAAACTATAAGCTAGTACATGCCAGCTACTTACTGACTGAAGACATCGGCCTAGTGCGCAAAACGTCGGCCTGCATCGGAGGTCCGATGTGCCGATGTTTTGCCTATTTGGGCCGATGTTTTGGACTTGGTACCAGACAGTATAGTCCAGTACATACCAGCCACTCACTGGCTGACAACATCGGCCTAGTGCGCAAAACATCGGCCTGCATCGGAGGTCCGATGTGCCGACGTTTTGCCTATCTGGGCCGATGTTTTGGACTTGGTATCATATAGTACATGCCAGCCACTCACTGGCTGAAAACATCGGCCTAGTTCGCAAAACGTCGGCCTGTATCGGAGGTCCGATGTCCTCATGTTTTCGACATAGTACCATGTAGTGTGCTGTAGTATATGCTAGCTACTGATTGCCTCAAAACATCGGCCCAAAGTGGAAAACATCGGCCTCCGCTCTGTGTCCGATGTGCCGAGACTTTGGACTTCATATTGCAGAGTCAAAACATCGGCCAAAAGCGGAAATCATCGGCCCAAAAGCAGCAATCATTGGCCTCAAGTGAGGCTCTGATGTGATAAGGCTTGGGACTTGGTATTATCTAGTCCACTATTGTATGTGTCGGCTACTCACCGCCTCAAAACATCGGCCCAAAGCGGAAATCATCGGCCTCAGGCAGAGGTCCGATGTGCCAAGGCTTTGCCTCTTTGGGCCAATGTTTGATACCTGATATCATCTAGTATATTGTAATGTATGTCCCTCAGTCACCGCTTCAAAACGTCGGCCCAAAGCGGAAATCATCGGCCTACACTGGTGGTCCGATGTGCTAATGTTTTGGTCATAGTAGCATCTAATATACTACAGTATGTATTGGCTACCAATTGCCTGACAGTCCTGGCCCAAATCACAAAACGTCGGCCTGCATCGGAGGTCCGATGTGCCGAGATTTTGGCCCCCTGCATCAATGTACCTGTATAGGAATCATTGGAAACACCCCAGCTACCTCACCTACTCCGCTTTGGTGTTCTCACACATGCTCGGACAATTTCTCGGCCTTTCCGATGTGCAGGACACTCCGCGCGGATGGTTCTTATTGACTACATTAGTGACTTACCATATAAGGAAATCTCCGCTGGGGTTCCGCGCGGACTGATGGTATCAATACAATGTATAACTCCGCTCTGATGTGACTATTGCTACATTGTAACTCCGCTATGTGTCAAAATTCGAAAGTTCTGACCGTTGGGATTATCGGTTTTACGTGTAATTGATCCCCGAGCGCGTGTTACGATTGGCGAGAGTGTTGCGGGGATGGGATGCTCGCGGGACGCTCGTAGAAAGATTTTCACAATTCCGAGGTTTTATTGTGCCTCTCCAACCGCCGCTATGTGTTTGTTGTGCTCGCATGAGAAAGAATGGAGCGGAACGTGGGTAGCCACCGTCACGAAACCGATGCCGTTCTGCTTCAAAGTGTTGCGGCGATCGTTGGGATAGCAAAGGAGCTTGTGGTGCTCGAGGTTCACAGGCGTCCAATGGCCGTCCAGCCGTTGTTAAGACCTGCTACGTCCTTCGCTTCAACAAGCTGATGACACGGGCAAATGAGACGGTGACGGTGGGACGCCAGTACCAGCGTCGAAACATTGAAATTTCAATGCTGCAATGACAAGGAAATGGGCATTGATTTCGAGTAGCGGGGTAGGGAAGACGTACCAGGATACGCATATCCAACGGCACAAAAGCCAACAACGAGGGTATTCACAACACTGAGAAATCTAGAAGGATGAGAGAACGAAAATTGGGGGGAGAACGTAACATACCTCCAGGCCAGACCGCGCCGTCAACTAGGTGACACATGCAGGGAAGTGGCTGAAAGAATTTTCTTGCGTATTCATTTCCTGGCCCGAGTGGGCGGCCAAATTGATCGTGTGTGGCGGTGGTTGGAGACGAGGAAGCGACGGGCGGCAACTCAATTCAGGGCTTCCCAATTAGGCGAGCCCGGATTTTGCCAAATTAGGGTTGTGTCGTTCACCCGCTTCGACGTTCCCGCCCATCCACAACTCTACTACACGAGGTCCTGCCTGCTCCAGGATATGAGGGGTCTGTGTGATACTCGCATTACTCCTTTTATCTGCAGCAGAAACTGGGAGAAGGTGAGTTCACATGTGCAACAAATGGCCGCAAATATCTACTGATCTACAGCACTCCAGATGGCCGCAATGCCATTGAGGTAGCTCAGGTCCGTTTCATTGCATCAGACTATGAATAAATTACTCGGCTCCACGCTTAATCCAGGTCCCGATCGATATCAATTACCCACAACTTCGAATGTCTTCAAACTTGAAGAGCTCGCTGTTCGCAGCATTGCACGCAAAGGAGTTGTGAAGGTATGTCTATGAACGTCTTCACAGCACCACCATACCTTAACAGTGCTTTCCAAACCATCCCGCCCACCACGCCATGGCAGGAACTCGGAGGAAACACTCTCGCGACCCTCGCCTCCTCCTCGTACTACAAGCCCTGCAACTCGTTTAAATTCGAGGTACGCGATGGCTAGTGTGGGAATTATGGAGTCTTGGGCGCCTTACTACCTCCGAGACGTCGCAACGATCATGATGGTTTTTTCCTGCAATTTATTTCGTTCCCTGGAAGGCGGAAACGGTTGAAAACACCGTTTGCGAACGGGCCAGATATTTTCCGTATATAATAGGTAGATTTTTTACTTATTGTTCTCCACCCTCCTCAGGACATCTCTTTCCCTCTCGTCTTCTCCTCCCCTTCAGCTCTAACAAGCGATATTCACCGTTCATCGATCCCCCCCTATCACCCCTGTTCGACTTCGGCACGGTTCGTCAGTCCGCGATTTCATCTATTGAGCACTCTTACTGACGCACCCTTTCAGATAAGATATAACTAAAACTATGGTAAGCTCTCAGTGCGTTTTCGCTATTACCATTGCTGAACTGACATTTTATCGCAGACACGACACACCACAGCCAGTCAGCATAAGCAACGAGCCACTCAAACTGGCTCCAGAACAAATCCTCGGAAATGTAAGCGATATATTAATGTGATTATTAGGAGACTAGCACATACTAAACTATGTAGCCCCCCGATGGTGTTCACAGACCGTCACTTTACGGGTCATCGTAGCATGCCATGAACGACGAGCTAACTGCATATAGGCCGCAACCGCCTACACATCAAACGAGCTGAGGGTGGGTTTCTACTCCCTTACAGCGACGCACAGTGTGTACTGACCACAAACCATCTTAGGTATCTCTACGAACATCGGTATAAGAACCGCACGTCAACGCAGCCCTCTCGGCGCTCGGCGTCGACCACCGGTTCGAGTTCGGCGCGTACCTCAATACTGCTAGTAACAAAGTGAGTAGTCCTCGCATTTAATGCTACGAAAGGCACGAAACATAACAATAAAAATACTGACCTAAGATTTAGATTCTCGGCCACTAACCATCTTAGGTATCTCCTGTGTACCTCTGGATTCGTCGCGATCGTTGGTACGTCAGCTCGCACCGGCGGTTAGTATTGATTTGAGCTGAATGCGCGCCCTTCGCCAGTCAGTTGTCGGAAGGATTTAACAACACCTAAAGGAACGGTAAATCTGAAATCAATTGAATCACTCTTCTGCAGACTTGACGTGCATCCATACAGACCTATCGCGGCCCGGGGAACACTGGGTTATAGCTGGGAGTTATCCTCGGCAAGCTCGAACAGCTACTTGCCACCACACAAACAGACATGTCACCTTTAACAACGACCGCGTAAGCCTCACCCAACGAATCCCTTACGTGCACCCATGCTAATGTTCCCAAACAGATTTATAATCATTTCAGTCCGCTAATTGGACCACGAGCTAAGTACACGGCGGGTCTACTGACTACGCGGCGACGGTATACCCGACACCGCAACTCGCTGGGCTTGGAACGAGCGTAGATTATTCGTGCGCGGCGCTGGACGGAGCGACTCGAGTTGCGAGCGCGTTATGTACTCCTCGCCGTCGAAGACCAGGGCGCGCACGATGACCAGTCAACATTGAGCCTTAATCGTGCCCGCTAACGACGCCAAACGAACGCGTAAAGCATGCCGGCTGTCTAGCGTGAATTCAGCGTCGTCAGCAATGAAATCGAGTGAGAAAACATACAGATGAGAAATGTACCAGCGCGAGCTTGGCTGCGAACACGACGACACACCGGCTCGCTCGTCTGCCAGCCTACAAAACCGTGCTCTTTGCGACGGTGCTGTGTGTTACCGTCGTCGCTGGCTGAACCGAGCCGCATCCTTATGTAGTCGGTGTGAACGCGAACGAACTTCAGCACGAGGGAAGATGTGCCGGTTGAGGCAGTTCTGGTTGTGAGCTGTCCCCGCCGTTGTCGTCGTGTCGTCGCGTTCGCTAACCGGCACTGAAAGTGGATTGTCTCCGCGCCATCGACCCGTGATCTCCATCTATGGTACATCTTCGAGCTCGCGGGAGCGGGGCAACTGCCTGTACCAAAAACTACGAACAAACTGAAACCAACCAGTGAGTACTCCATCCTCGACTCGTTCGCAGGCTACTCACCGTTCCGCTACAGCTCGACACCCATGCTGTCGGTTCAATTCGAATATTAAAGCAACGCCGAGAGAGGGAGTCGCGCGCGCGTGCGAGCAGTCTCAGTGCGCTGCCACTCCTCGCTCTCCTCTCCATCTCCATCTCCATCTCCCCGCTGCTGCAAATGATCCCTTCGTTCGTCGTGATCCATATGCTCGTTGCTTGTTTCCTGTGGTACGTCCCCTTCCCTCCACTCCACTCCTCCCTTCGCCGTCTTTACCGCTCGCTGACGCCACTCTCCGTTTCCTCAATATCCCATCTTCGTGTTCGTAGCCGCCCCGTCCTCGTCGAGTGCACACCCGTTGCTCGAGTCCCCATCCTCCCTCCTCCCCTCCCCCCAATCGGCGCCACCCTTCTACAACCAACACGGGAAAAGGTGAGCCCGCCTCCTCGTTCGTAAATCATCGTGTACTCACCGCATCACCAGCCCCGTTCGTCCTCGACGCCCAGCAGACATCGCTGTGCGCGTCTGCGACGCCTCTGCGCCAACACCGTTCATCAATGCATCCATCGACGTCATCTCGCACCGTTTCACATTCCCCACCGCTTACGCGTCCACATCAATTTGCCCGCAGTGCCCTCCGCTGCCCAGCCCATTCAGCGGCCCTTGCGAGCGTCGTCGGGCTCGCCGTTTGCGCTGATTCTCACTTGGGTAGAATCCTGCTTCGCAGGTGATAGCACGCGTGCTTCGCGGCGTTCGCAGGACCCCAGGCGCGCGCTGGTCGATTGGGACCAGTCGCTGTTGTCCGCGTCGAGGGAATGGAGACGGGGAAGCGTCGTAGTCGAGTCGAGTCATTGCGGGAACGATCTACGCTGGCCAGCCAGTCAGTAGCCCAGTACCTCAGTAAGCCCCCATCTGCGTCCTGCGTCCTGCGTATCCGTGCGCTCGCCGACAGCCATTGACTCACCCTCCTCTCCTCTGCAGGTGCGTTCGTCCCGCCTCGTCTACTGGAGGACCGTGGATTGTGGATCGTGCACTCGCCCATTCGAGCGTCGTACATCAAGCGTTGTATGTCGAACTTGGGGCCGGGACGCCGGACGCTGGCACCTGCACTTGCACTCGCCCTCTGCACAGCTTGCGTTGCGTTGCACCGCTCGGTACGTCCCTCCCTCCCTCTTATTCATCCCTTCCTTCCTTCGTTCATTCATTCGTGGTAGATGGGGCCCGCGACCGTTTGCATATGCATTCGTCTACGCTCGAACACGGGGGATGCGTCGGAACGCACTCTGTTCACGTTGGCGGGGCCGAGGTGGGATTCGGGAGTCGAGCAGCGACGCGCGTGGAGTGCGGCTACGGGGTATATCGTAAGTATCCAATCCCCATTAGCCGTTAGATGGATTGCACTCACCTCGAGGCTGGCACTCTGGCCCTGTCCCATCCTGCATCGCTCCCGTTCCTCGCTCCGTTTCTCCCTCCCTCTCTCCCTTCCTCCCTCCCGGCGTAAGTGTCTCCCCTCCACCTCGTGCATTCATCCACTCACTCTCGTTCGCGCATAGATCCGTCCGCGCTACCTCAGCCTCCCCACATCGTGAGTCCCCGTCCTTCGCCGCGCGCGTACCCCGCCTTACTGACTTTTCTCCACTTTTCGCCGACTCGTTTTCTGCGCGAATCAGAGCATCGCGCGCCGTTTCCAACTTGGGAGGTCGAAAATATCGTTTATTCGGTTTCTCGACGAATCGAGGCATGGGGCGTCGATTGGGCGAGATGGGTGATGAGGCGAGTTCTGGGCGAATTGACAATCAAAGACGGCAAGCGGGGTGAATGCGGTGTATTGTTGCTTGTTGATGATTCGGATGGGCTAGGATCTCGGTAAGTCTACGGCATTCCGACGTATATGTATACCAAACGACGTTACTCGCCTCGTTGGAGAAACTGTCGATCTCACATCTGGGCTCCACAGGCGGATGGTTGCGCGGCGGGGTTGGGTTGTGCAGAGGTGGGAGGTGGTTGTCGAAGTAGATAGATGCTGGGGCGGACGGAAAGACGACGGATAGAGAGAGGGCTGGAGAGATAGAGACATGAGGTGGCGAGTGTCGAAGGCGAGGTGAAAACGGGTCAGTCGTGGGAGAGAGTGGGAGGGAATGCACGATGGCACTGAGGCTGGCGTCTTCGGTGTTGGGAATTGTTTGAGACAGGGACGGCGTTAGGGCAGTTTGTGGGAGTAATGAAGGTCGTTTGGGGTTTAGACGGCGAGACTGCAAGAGGGAGATGGGTGAAAGAGTGAGAGTCGCGGGTGTCTGGTGTTGAGTGACGTCGAGAGGTGTTGAGGCTCGAACGAATTGATACTCAGTGGCTTGCGGAGGTTGGTGATGACGAAGATGACGAAGACTAGTAGGTCAGCAACCACAACGTATATGTCAGCTCCATAGACTATCTTGTATCCTTACTTACAGAGCGTGTTACCAATATTCCCTGTGACCAAGGCTGATAAATAAATAGTCCGTGGAAAGGAGCTCACCTTTATTGCAGTCCATGACATCTTCAGAGCACGTATCCATTCCCAACGGACACGCTGAGAACTCGGCCAAGAGGGTACGAGTCTTATTCGCAGGGATGTACATTGTGGATACGAGCAAGGCGAAGTTGGTGTAAGCAGACAGAGTATGTCGAGCGGCGGTCGTTCACGGTCCTACATTCTGAACACAGGTGGGAAAAGCCATTCTATCCAACGTATTTCTTCCCCCACGACACCCTTGATCCGAAATACCTGCAAGAAAGCAGTACCCCATCACCACCCAACTCCTCGGGCAAAATATACGACGTAGTTGTCGGAGATCGTCGCGCGGAGGGAGCAGTCACGAAGTACGTTCGCAAGGATGGCGAGGATGGAAAGCTTGCTGGCCTGCTGAAGATCACGTTCGGGGCAATGGATGCATGGTTCGAGGAAGACGAGCAAGTGTTCGTGCACCCCAAGGATCCATATAAGGTGCGTCGTCCTTGACTCGTCGAGGAATGAATCGAACGGTGTCCAGCGGGTCGATGTGCTGCAATCCTCGAGGCATGTCCGCGTAGAAGTGAACGACGTGGAAGTAGCGAACACACGGAGCCCCGTACTGTTGTTCGAAACGGGCTTGCCTGTGCGCACATACATCAAGAAAACCGACTGCGCAATTGATCTACTCGTTCCGTCCGAGTTGACGACACAATGCCCGTACAAGGTGTGCCAAACCATGCCTGTAGTCATAGTCCTGCTGAATCAGTAGCAGGGAACTGCCAATTACTACCACGTTCGCACTGGCCAAGAGCTGTGGGAGAATATTGTGTGGTGGTACCAGTCACCCATCACGGAGGTTTCGGCGATCAAGGGATACGTAGCATTTTATGACGAGAAAGTGGATGTTTGGGTGGATGGGGAGAAGCAGGAGAGACCTGTCACACACTTTGCCTGATCTTAGTCACTGGCTGTTTGGTACCTCCGTGGCTGGCTGCTCGTTCAAATATGGTGCAATGTCAGGAAAGCTTTGTATCAGCGCCTCGTTGAGATACGCGTGGTACGACTGCGTCAATGGAATGAGACCTACAGCGCGGTTGTAGAAGAGAGATAGTAAAGACCCACCTCGATCGCAGCAATTTTACCGTTCATGAACTGGTTTTCGGTAGCAGCACGCTCTATGCGATCGCGCGTGACATTCATGGGATTGCGAGAGTTGTCGATATCGGTCAGCACTTGCATCGGAACCATGATGTTCATATGTTGCGCCATTTCGTCCAGTGTGGCGAGGTGGTTGACGACTTCGTTACTGGAGGCAAGTTCATAGATATGTAAGGATATTCTTCGCAAGAAAACTCACACTCGTTGAGCAACAGGCTTTCCTCCTCCTGGCTTATCACGATCTTTGGTTGAATCGGCTATAACGGTCGTCCCCAGATTGTAGAGCGAGGTCGCAAGGCCGAATAGCTCCATTTCTAAGTCCCCTTGGACCCCAGTCGGAGGCGGAGACTGTGACGAACGGGGTGAGTCTGGGGCGGGAGCAGGGTTCATGGCTCTCTATACCAAGGTCGTAGGTTCAGATGAAATTTGGAGATAGTCGTGGCGTGGGAAAGTCCAAGTATGTTCAGTGTTCACTGCAGCCCCTTGAGTCAAAGTTTCCTGCGAAGTTCGCAAGTCATTGGATGCTGCTCAAAATACTGATGGTTTTCGATTCACGAAACGGCCCGCGACAATTCAACGTCGTTTGACGGGACTCCGTGTCTGATCACCAGGAGTGTGCTCCCCGGGCGCAGGGCATCCGTTTCTCTCATGTACGTCTTGCGTGCCATATTCTTTCGTCCTCGCTCAGTACATAGAACACTTTAGAAGTCAACATCACCGTCAGATGCACAGATCATATGTCGAATGAATCGGAATGATCCTCAATTTTCTCACTCACGCATGATTAGAGACTTCCTGATGCTTCCTCTATACGTTAATCGAAGACACGGAGTGGTGAACAATCGGCTTCCAAGTTATTTTCTCCCTGGGCGGACCGCAGACTCATGCCTTTAAAGCAAACTGGATTTCTACGATGGGCATTGAGCCACCATGTTTCGACTTGGTTTCTTGCTCGCAATCACGTCTTTGAACGTTTGGCATTGCTGGACCCAGACCGTTACAGTTAGTTCTTCGGCTAGTCATGCTATCCCTAGCACACTTTGTACGCATCATGGCAACTTCCTCTTGCTTTGCTCAGGGCTCCATTGTTGACAACGATTGAACAGGGGGGCTGATGTTCGAGGTAACTACACCATAACTCTCGTTGAATAACACCACAGTTGGTCATCGATATCTAGGATATCAGTGTACGTGGCCAAATCTCTGAATCATTCGTCATATCTAACCAAAATAATCAATAGCACGTACGTATCGTAGGTCCTTCTCCTCTAATCCTGCTCATATTTGCGTAGAGCGGGGACGGGGGGCTCTACGGCGAACGTAGGTATCCACGCCGTGATTGAATGCTGCGGTCTTGAATCCTCTTCAGTCCTCCAGAATCGAGCCTTCCAACAGGTTGTACCAGGTGAGTATGACCGGTGCATCTCGCGTCACTACCTCATCCCGATCAGGAACGCCTGATGCACTCAACTCCTGGAGCTCCATCAACGGCGGCGCCATATCAGTTGTCAGTGATAATGTACCAGTCTCCAGCGCTCTACCGAACTCTCTACGTTTCAACGTCCCAAACGGTCTTTCCGGCCCTGTTGGCTTTGCGAATTCTGGATTCTTCGGTATACTCTATGCAAAATTCTCGCTCAGCTAACGATAACTGACCCATGCGTAGGCATCAAAGTTGACTCTTCGTGGACATACAAGGCTTCGTTCCACTTTCGCTTCCCAACTCGTTCCTCCTTCCGCGGGAACCTTGTCCTTGGTCTGCGCTCCTCAAGCGGTGAAACGCTTGCGTCTGCTACTGTACCTATCAGCGCCTCTTCGACTAGCTGGCGTCAAGTCAACGTTTCCCTCAGACCTTCGTCATCAGCAAGCTCCCTCTCTAATCAGTTCTTTGTGACTGTGGATGGGAATTCAGCGCGTGGCCAAACGATAAACTTCGCGATGTTCTCGCTCTTCCCTCCAACCTTCAAAAATAGGCCGAACGGGATGCGCATCGATATAGCTACCGTATGTACTGGGATACTCTAGGATCTTAGCTAAACAACTTCAGTACAGGCCCTTGCCGGCATGAAGCCCGGTGTCTTTCGCTTCCCTGGGGGTAACAACCTTGAGGTACGCCCAACGCAGACCTCTTGAATTATATTATGAAAGCCTCCTATCTACGCAGGGGCAAACTCCTGCCAGCCGATGGCAGTGGAATGCCACCCTTGGTAGTCTGTTGGATCGACCAGGTAAGTAACAGAGTTTTAGTGCAATGTTCCGAGACGTGGCACGACATGATACTGTACAGGGCGTATTGGAGATTGGAGTTACATCAACACAGAGTAACTCGCCATCGAGTTCAGCTTTCAAGTTATAGATACTGACAAATTACTCTCAATAGTGGTTTGGGTCTACTTGAATTTCTCACATTCTGTGAGGACACTGGCATGGAGCCAATTATGGCGGTTTGGTCAGGTAAATAACCACTCCAATCTCCCTCACTGATGATTCGACTACACGAGTGACACCCCGCAGGCTTTGCGCTTGGCGGCACTAGTATTGCGCAGGATCAACTTCAGCCCTTTATCCAGCAAGCTATTGATCAAATCGACTTCGTGATTGGTGATCCACGCACTAACGCTGCAGGTAGGGATCCATTTTCCCGGCTCCATTGGGCTTTGACCCCAACTCCTCCAGCTGCACGCCGCGCGGCCTTAGGTCATCCGTCCCCCTTCAAACTAAATTTCGTTGAGATAGGTAATGAAGTGCGTACCACATCGCAATCTGTCTTGAGCATAACTGACGTGCGACCCCCATGTTCAGGACTTCTTCGCCGCCGACACGTGAGTGCCTCCCATCAAGTACTAATATGCCGTCGAATTCTTCGAACTAAACGGAAAACGATAGGTACACGCATCGTTGGACCACCTTCGTGGATGCTCTTCAGAGCACCTTCCCTCACTTGAGTATGAACCCTTCTGCCTTATTGTGTCTCTTTCTGATTATTTCGCATAGAATTCATCGCTACCTCCAATATCAATGACCCAATTCTTACACCGAAACCTCAGGTATACGACCACCATGTATACCAAACACCCAGTACGCCTATCTTTCCTTTTTTGTCAGCCAAACTGACACACCATGCAAAGCATTCTTTGCGCAAAACTCGTTCTTCTACGACGATATGGCCGTTCGTGACTTCCTCCTCCCTCTGGCATGAATTGAATTAACCTGTTTCTAGCGCGACGGAACTCTATACTTTGAAGGAGAGTACGCTGCCATCTCCACTAACCCCAACGACATCTTCGGTACTCCTGCTGACGGGCGACTTCCTTTCCCTACCATGCAAGGTATGTTTCCGTTCGATCTTGCCTTAAGTGTATGTTGACGAGTTCTTTTGTTGTTTGTGTGTAGGCTCCGCTGGCGAGGCTGCGTACATGATCGGCATGGAGCGCAATAGTGACATCGTTTTTGCTGCCGCCTATGCACCACTGTTAGGTGTAAGTGTCCCTCCGCGACATTAGACAATGACTTGACAGACATCTCTCGGTTAGCACGTGTCTAATAGCCAATGGGTAGGTGCGGCACATATGAGATGCTCCTTATAAGTCTCAATGTTCGACAGACTCCAAATCTCGTTGGGTTTGAGTAAGTCATATCCAAGCCTGAGATATCGGTCTCAGTACATTATAACATTGATCTTCTAAGCTCCGGCCAAGTCTTCAAGTCGACGAGCTACTATGTGCAACAGGTTGGCATTCATACTGAATCTACATATCGTCACACCGAGTAAATTAACCACTCAATGGTTTACGTAGCTTTTCAGCCTCAATAAAGGTACTGAATACCTGCCAAGTACTTTGCCCCCAAGGAATGGAACCGTTTTCTGGGGCGTCACTCGCGACAGGACCAACTTGATCATCAAGGCGAGTTGGACCCCAAGCATTGTCTCCTATCACTAACTCTGGGGTCTCCCGTAGATCTCCAACACGGGATCAAGCAGCGCGACCTTGACCTTCGGGCTCCCTTTCAACGTTGCTTCCACTGGTATTGCGCACTTGCTTACTGGTGAAGCGACTACGAGCAATACGCCAACGTCTCCCAAGGCCATACAACCTTCTTCTCATTTCATCAGGACCGGCCGAAGGTTTAGTTACGCTGCCCCAGCTGTCAGCGTTACTGTGATTACTATCGTGCGAGAGCCTGAATAAGGACAATGTACACGATAGCGTGTCCTCCTGCCAATGATTGTCATTGTCTCCGTGATGATTGTCTCGAACACGTCTCCTATTGCTCCTATTCTCTAGTTTTGCTTCCGTGTTGGCAGAGGGAAGACCCTTCGCGCGTTTTTTAGGGGAGGCAAGAGCGATCAATCGCTGCCACTTCATCGATCCATCGTAAGACCTACTCTACACCCTCGTGGCTTCGTAAGGCCGCTTATTCATCTACTTTTCGAGCGAAGCTAGGTGAAAGCTGGTCGAAATCAACTTGTCCTAAACAACTACTTATCTCCTATTCTCTGCCCCATCTCCTATTCGACCTATCCTTCGGTGGCAAGTTGCTTCCGAGCCCAAGCTAATTCGACAGCCTGCAATGAGCGGATGCTGGCTGACAGAAGCGAAATAACATGCCAATACCACGTTGGGGGTAGGAATGGAGCCTTCTCGAGATGAAATTTGAGGTCCTTAGGTTATGGCAAAGTCCAATGTCAATGTCAACAACGGGTATAGCCACCATCAACGACGCGTCGTGTAACGCGTGCGGGGAACGGGGTCTGGGGAAGACACGATCGATCGGCGTGTCGGTGCAATCGTATGTCCGCGATACAGGAGGCGAAGGGCCCCCTTTTCCAGCGATCGCGTTTTCCTGTTGGAATAGGAGGAATATGAGCATCCCCTATTCCAGCACCTGGGTGCATAAATACCGCGCAGAATCAGTCGTAGGAGACCAGTATTCTCATACTAAACCCCCCACATTTACATCTCCCAATATGTTCACCACATCATCCAAAGCCACTCCCTCCTCTTCCTCTTCCTCCTCTTCCAAGAAGAGCATCCTCTCGCGCATTTTCAAGAACGCGCGTCAAACGCAGCCGGTCTACGTTGAGGAGTCTTCCAAGAAGAGAAAGGTGAGTAAACACCAGATCAAATTGTTGTATGTGGATTGCACGAGGCGCGAGGAGCCGGAGAACCAAGTGTGGACGCGATGCGAGAAGCGTGTTGTCAGCAAAGATTTGATTTCTTTGGTTGGTGTTGACTGCACGAAGCGGATGGAGGCTGACGCTGGCGTCGAGTCTGGGAGCGAAGGCTCAGAGTCGGAGACTGAGACCTGTGTTGGTGACGACGAGGACGATGATGCGAGTGTGTACTCGATGGAGAGCTATGTCGAGGTTGAGGCTGATGTCAAGCAGTTGGAGGATGGTGAGGAGCTCGCAGCAGCGGAGGCGAGTTACTGGACTGTTCCGAGTGTGTACTCGATGGAGAGCATGTGCTCGTTCGACAGCGTGTGTTCTACTAACTCGGAATTCATCATTTAAAGCAAGGCTTGTCTGGGTACAAGCTAGCCCCGTCCACTCGCGCGTGGATGGGCAACACGTCTCCAGGTGAGTACGGATTACTCTACAGCTTCCATGCTAGCCATTTTTTTTCAAGGACGCGGGCCACGCAAATGGTGAAGGTGGCTGACATGCCCTTCGTCCGTCCTCGTGACGACGCGATGCGAGACTCACCGAGAAGTCGGTCTATGGGGCGAGTTAGGAAGCTTATGATTGGGCTACGTGTGTAGGTGGACAGGTGGTAGAGAGCTTGTTGGTTAGTGGCTCAGGGATCTTCCAATCCAATGCAACCATGTACATGTCTGCAATCCAATGATTTGTGGTCGCGTGGTTCTCCTATTTCTCCTAAGCACCCCTAAATAGCATATTGGCGATATCGCTAGGCGCTCATAGGCGCTGGCATGGAACCATCTTCCTTCAGCTGTCCTTCAGTACGGACGAATTTCGAAACTTGCTCATGATCTGCGCTGACTGGAGTGTTTTCCAAGCTTGAATTCCAGATTCTTTGAACGTGGTCGTTTGGGAACCACAGCTGCTCCCGGAGTGTTAGGACGATCCCGATTTTTCGGACTATACGACCTCTTGCGGCTCGTGTGCAGCTCATGGTCGCGAACTCAACGGGGCAATGCCATTTCGCGACGCCTGTGCTCCATTCCTTTCTCGAATAACTAACATGTCGGTTTCAAATGTAATCCTTGCACTTCGACGTGGGCTTTTTCGATTTCGGAAGAACTCATCACAATACTACGCATCCTTGAAACGACAAGAAGATGGCTCGCCTAGTAGCTCATGGTAACTCAATAACGGATTCATATCAGCCAGGGCCGCTTCTTCGAGACGTCAACTCGCCCACACCTTGAAGATGGCATGCAGTCGCATTGTGGTGGACATATTTCGCGATGCCTGCATGATGCTTGCGGCGTGTTCAACTTATGAAATAAATACTTCCCTCTCCGGTCTTTTTGTCACCCCCTCCTCTCTCTTCCAACTATCACCGTCGCTTTGCATCTGGGTCTCTCTTGACCATCCACGTTATATACATCTCGACGCGTAATGGGCTGTTGCAGCTCCAAGCCCGACTTGTCTGCAGAGCTGGAGCCTACTCTACAGCAGTCTCGTCCTCTCATCAATGCGAAACTAGCTACAGCTTCGGGGAAGGTAAACCAAAGTCTTGCTTCGCAAGTCCCCACTCCAAAGTCATTTTCGCACAAAGAACACAATGAAAATCCCACTCCTCCACTAGAGGGACCGAAGGCGGTGCCAGCAGCAACAGACCCGTCTCTGACATCCACTACAACGTCCGGCACGCCCACAGAGCCTCCTATCGTGATCTCCAAAACACAGCTGGGTCCCGATGTTGAACCCACGGCGCAAAGGTGAAAATACCCTTCCCCCATTACATAACTACTACTAACATCGAATATATAATATAGCGAACAAATCTATAACGTCTGCCTTCACTGCAGAGCCGGGCCTCTCGCACCGCTGTCATGGAGAAGCATCATGGATGGTGAACGGTTTGTCTACGAGATCACGCAAAGTCGGATCGCGGAGAGTGCCCAAATATCCTGCGCGCTTTGTACCGCCCTCTCGAACCTCTGCCAGGAGAAACTTACCTCCGCTGGGCTGTCGCTTGAGGCATCCATAACGCTGACTACGGATCCCCATGATCTGGTGCTTCCTCCTCGTGCCCAAATTTTGCGGATATTCCTCCGAGACGCAATTGGTCAGATAGCTGAGGGAAATGATTACGAGGATCTTGACTGGGATGAGGATGACACTTTAGCAGGTACATGGTGCATCTACAGCGATCCAGGTACGTCCATCGCTTGTGTCGTATATCAATATCTGACTCCCTCTGTCTCTAACTCGGTACATAGGCGATCCGGCCGCCTCCGAGGTGGTGGCCAAAAGTCCCATTTTAGATCGGCGATCCTCGCGAGCATACGAAGAGGCACAGAGAGCGTTGAACGCCTGCCTCAGAGAACACGACAAGTGCCGAAAGCCGCCCCTCGATACTCCCCTCCCTTCTCGCGTTCTCGACTGCGCTGATCCATCCAACGTGCGATTGTTTGTTAGTCAAGGTACCAGCTCTCCGTATGTGACCTTAAGCTACGTGTGGGGCGAGCCGCAACCGTACCGCACCATCACGGCCAATGTTGACGAATACATCCATGGAATTCCTGCCAGCTGCATACCACAAACAATTCGCGACGCAGTTGAGGTCACGAACCAACTCAGCCTCCGCTATCTCTGGGTGGATGCTTTGTGCATTATTCAAGACTCGGACGAAGACAAGGCACGCGAACTTGCTAGCATGGCCCGCATCTACAGTCATGCATACCTCACCATCATAGCCGCTAGTGCCAGCAAGGCCAGTGATGGCTTTCTCGAAACTGGCGCCTTCTTGGAGCCATACAAAGGCAATCCTCGGCTCCCTTTCCACTGCAGAGATGGACGCCTGGGGAGTATGTACCTATTTGACCATCTCGACATGGAATGGGACCAGACTCATGTTGTGAATGGCCCGATCGAGTATCGTGCATGGTGTTTCCAAGAATCTGTTCTATCTCCACGGAAGCTGGTATATGGTGGCGATGCCCTCAAGTACTATTGCCAGACGTCGCATGCGTTCCTCGGAGATGTTGTCGCCTGTGGCTCTTGGAATCGGGCCTCCCGCCGTACACAAGGTCCCGACCCCGGCAGCGACCTCATGCTGCTTGGGGATGATATGCCAGACGTCTCCAATTGGTCCTCGAAGGAGTGGGGAAAACTTCGCCATACTTGGGACTGGATGGTTCGATCCTACACCAGTCGTTCGTTGACGTATGACGAAGACAAATTGAATGCGTTTTCGGCGGTTGCGCAAGTATTCGGGCGCATCTGGGGACCTCGGGCAGGGAGATATATTGCAGGGATTTGGGAGAACTTTCTTCTACAAGACCTCCTATGGCGTCGGGACCCGTTGCTCACCACCCTGACGACTTCACGACGACTGCCCGAGTCTCTCATACCCTCGTGGTCGTGGGCTTCCATGAATGGGCCTTGTACTTCAGAGTGGGAGGGCTTATCGGTGTGGTGGGGCGACGCAGGCAGGGAATGGGCGCAGGTTCTGAAATGCGACGCAGAGCCGAAAAACCCCAACCTACCCTTCGGGGACGTTGTCATGCCTCTGAAGTTAGTATTGCGTGCCTTCGTTGTGCCGATACCTTGGATGCTCCCACTCGAGCCAGGGAAAACGTCGATTACTCTGTCTCTCCATGCACGCGATCCCTCAAAGAAGGAAACTGAGGTGAAAGCGGGGTGTGGAAAGGAGTTGGTAGCGGTGCGGCACACCGAGCGTGACGACCAAGTGAGGTATGACAAGATGAAGGAGCACGAGCTACCTTTCATGGGAGCGATAACTATCGATTTCGATACGGACGACGCGGTGGTTGTTGAGAAGACATTGGCTGTCGTGCTCGTGAAATACCGATCAGAAGTCATGGGGTTGCTTGTCACGGATAATGGAAACGGAACGTTTCGACGCGTCGCACTCTGGGGTTCAGACCCTCCATGGGATGAAAGCGATGAAGATTTGGTACCAGAGGGGGTTAAAATTCCGTGGATGCACGAGTTTGGTAGGGAGGAAGACATTGTACTTGTATAGGTAATGTTGTGGGAGACCGAATTGTCTCCTATCTGACTCCTGAGTCTCAAGGGGCCCCATTCCTCAGAAATGCAACGCATGGATGGCTGTCCTCGTAGCTTCCTATCCAAGACAACTCTTGATTGCCCTGTTCAGGCTTCTGCTGAAGTATGTATATCCCTTTCTCAGACATCTGTAGTCGTTGAGGAAGAAGATGAATCCCAATATTCGTGGAAGAAACCGTCTTCAGTCGGGCATAACGACGACTGCAACTGGATCATATTTATGAATCGTCGACCGTTGCCAGCGATCCCTCTTCGTGAGGTTCTCCTATGTGGTCCGGCACTGCACCGGCGGCTTTGGGCGATTTTTCGACGCTGCAAGATGTTGACCTCTCGCACATGGGACCTGGCCCTCTCATTCCATTGTTCGGGAGACTCAGCTTTGTATGAACCAACGCAATAAGGCGTGTGTCCTAAATGGCAAGAATGGCTTGTCTGTCAGTATCAGCATCATATCGGCACTGCTTCGTGATGGCGAATCCACCCACGCCCGAACATTGATCTCCTCACCTCTTGATATCAGCTTGTCTCGCACAAGCCTCCGAAGTTGCTCTATCATTCCAAAATCCGCATACAGGCAAGATGCGGCTACCTGTAAGGGGAGCCTATCATAGTCAGTGGCATTTAATTGAAATATCTAATCCTTGGCTTCCTAAGCTTTTCATCTCCTATGCAAACCTCATAACGTTGTTATGTCGTTGCGGGGGACTTCAAGTTTGACACACGCCGAACACCGACGTCAAACTCTCAGCCGATTATAGCGCACCCCACCATCGAGCCTTCGCTATTTCATATCGTCAGTGTTATTGCTGTAGGGTTCCCAGCCTTTTTGACAGATGCGAAGAACCGTGTATATCGTTGCCTCCAAGCACACCTAGGCGTTTTCGCTTCTGTATATAACAATGACAACCCACGTTATAGAGGGGACCTTGGCTGTCTCCCCCCCTCTTGTTGCACTGACACGATATGGCAGGCTCATTGACGGACGTCAACAATTATATCACTTGCTTGCACGATAAGAGATCGAGTACAGTAAGTGTCCAGCTCTTTGTGTCTTGACTCTTAGAGTCTTACTTGCTTGCAAAACTCATCGACTCTACGTTGCAGTATTTCATTTGTACGTCAGATACGACCAAGTTGACCCAAAAGATCTGTACACTCAACCATCCCCTGACTTAGATGCGGCTACTGCTCTATACGTACGCGTCTCCCAAGTGTCTTGCCTCTAGCTATTAAAAATATTCATATTCATAGTTCTATGATTATTTCCTGACATTGGGCGCTGAGGTGGGTTGACATTTTATATCAAGTGTCAGGTTTAGACAACTCTGAGCAGTTTCGCTACGTCTGGCAACGACGCAAACCCTCGCTTAGGAACGCCCTTTACATCACCGCTCGATACTGTGGTTTCGCGAGCGCAATCGCTGGTACATTTCCCGTGCGGTTCTCCTTTCTGAGTCGGAGCCATCAATGATAGGTGAACCTTTCAGCGGACCACTCTCCCTCTGGGAAATGCCATGACGAGTAAACCTTCTTCTTCCTTTCTTTGACTGTGCAATTACTCATATATCCCTAGTTCTAAGGCTCATCACTATCATTGCATCGGAGAGTACGGGTTGCCAGGACTCATACCGCATTCTAATGCTCAATGACCACCTTAGCTGTACTCGTTCACCGCGCCTGGGTCTTGTGGAAACATCAAAAGTTCGTCAAACTGCTGCTCGTAGCGACTTGTATAGTACGTCTCTCAGCACGCTTCCGGACAAGGCCTTACCACGGGCGCACATCAGGGTTCGCTAGCACCATGCATATTTGTTGTATACAAAGACATCTTATCCGAAGGCGGTGAGTTTCCACCCCGTCGTCGAGTCAACACGTCTCATTTTGATATTGCAGTGCAGACATCTACACCAGAGCCAGAGGGAAGTGGGGACGAAAGATGCAGTTTTCTAGTCAGTGACGCGACTAATCTATGGATCATCCCGTACATCATGTCGATCTTTATCGAACTCGGTGAGCCCTTCTCATCATCAGGAAAGCTATCAATTCTCAGCTTGGTATCTATCTTGCATTGAGATGTATCAGTCACTTTCCTGTTGGCATCCGTCGCTGCGTTGCTCTGGCGAGAACGCATCTCAGCATCAGTCCGATCATCTTTAGTCGGCATTCTTTGGCGGGATGGTGAGAGTCTGGTTGCTGTTGGAAGGATATGGCTGACTATCCACCATCCATGCAAGGTGCAATGTACTTTGGATTTATGGCAGGTTGAGTGACCGACTTGCTCTCCAAGAGGTGTATTGGTCTAATGTCCATACCCCTAGCGTTTTCTATCCTTAACATCCTCTTAGTCTTGTCCGTCTCTGTACGTGATTGTTTTCACAATGGCCGTCATCAAGTTTCTCACTAGAGTCCCCCAGCGCCCCCAGCTCCGCAACGGCGGTTCGCAGTGAGCAAATAAACCTTCTGCAATAATATATGTGCAGCTGAGCCAATTAAAGGTTGCAGACTCTCCTTCATAGTATCATCTCCTCCAGGGTGGTGCTCCATTTGGCGTCCGTCCTCGACAGCTCCGAGCATCCCTCCCTATCTACCCCACGCTCCAAGCTCCGATTCGCTTCAAACCATCGACCTACGGAATGCAGTCGAAGTCTCTATTCTTCAAGTGCCTCTTTTGGCAACTCCGACGTATAACAAGTTTTGATTAATTCACAGACATTTAATTGTACGTATATCGAATGATCCCCAGTAACAATATAGACGCTTCTTGGGATATTGACGGCGAGGTACCGAGTAAAGGCGTTCATCTCCTCAGGTGGAGTGCCCGCTTCAACCCATCCCATCTTGACGCAGCCGATGGATGCGCCACTTCCCAACTGCAGATAGATTAATTGAGAACCGATTGGTCCCACAATTCATTTAACTCACCAAACAACCAAGTCGCCCCTGCCGATTACCCTCTCGCCCTCTGAAATAGGCATCCCCGCTCCAACGATCGTCCGCACACCTTTGAGTGCCAGCCTCCGACCTGAAGATTGCTGTGGCTGAACGATTGCATGTTGCTTCCCATCGAGGCCTTCGACGTAAATCTGCCCTCCAGCCCCGGCGTAGCTTGCCCATGGAACAATGACGTTTGCCATCAAATCGTCTTCAATCCGGAAGAACCTATCGTGACGCAATTCGTCGACTATGAATACAACGTCTTGGGTTGAACCATCAGCCCGTTCATGGCCGACACCTCGGCAGACGAAGCGTGTACCATGGTGGCAGCCTGGTGGTATCCGGAAGTCGACGACTGCCTCTTTTTGTCGACCTGATCGAAGCTGGCGAGTGAGTTGAAATCGACAGGTTTTGCCTTTGAAGAGTTCTTCGAGGCTAAGGTGGAGGTAGAATATCCATTCGGAAGGAATGTCGCCGGGATGAACAAATGTTTGTTCGTGAGTTGTATCAGCGTACAAGGGTGTCGTCGTTCTCCGTTTCGGCGATGTCGTGGTTCTGCGGAAAACTGTGAGCGTTTAACGCGAACTAGACACACCTAGAACATACCGCTCCCATCCCTGCTCGGCGTTTCTCCGGCGACTAGATTCTCGCGCCTCGGTGGGTAAGGTTGCTTTCCGTGGAATGGGAGTTGGAGCAGGATCGTATCGTTCGGACTTTCTTGGAGTCCCCTGTTGGTGTTGATAGGGGAGGGTATGGACGAAATACGCGTCCCCTCCGATGTCCTTAGCTTGGAAATGGTAGGAGTCTTGAGTAGACGATGAATCTGTACTCGAGTTGTATCCGGACGAAACGTGTCCGAGGCTTGTTGGGATAGGGAAGTTGCGGGGACTGCCAGGCGGTTGTGGCACTTCACGTAGGTCCTGAGAGTGGGAGCGCCTTTCGCGCAGAACTGTGCGATAGGCGTTGCTGACCTTAAATCAATGCCATGAAACCTGATGGAGTGGTACGTTCGAAGTGTATTACCTCTACGAAGCGTTCAGTGGCGAAGTCTTTGTTCTCGGCGTGTCGATCGGGGTGCCATTGCAAAGCCTAGGGGATCCATGCTCAGCGAGATACACCATGGTTGAAGGAGACAAAGGGGCAACTTACCAACCTTTTGTACGCTACCTTGATCTGTTCGTTTGTCGCGTTGGTGCTGAGACCGAGAATACTGAAGCAGTCCGCGTACGACAGCTGTGGCAACATGATCCAAAGCTGAGGGATGGTAAGTGGATTCGTTCGCTGCTACCGTTGGAGGGTTGGCACTCTATGGTCGCGAGAAAGAGCACTATATAGACTGAAAGAACAGTTCTAACTCTGTCCGATGCTACTCCGCAATCAATAACCATATCAAGACGTAGATAGCAAGCGATCAGAGAGGCCTTCACGTTTACGCTTGGTTGGCGTAAACCTCGTGGGTGGGCACGATGCAAAAGGGCCTCCGCAGGCCTGAGGAAGCTTTTGAGGGCGAGAAACAACGATTGCTGATCAAGGTCAGGGGGCGATTCTAGCCGATGCCATTGGTCTTGTAACGGTTTGGTAAGAGAACAGTTGACGGAATTTCAGAAATTTCGAAGCGAGTGTCGAGATACACGGAGGTCGGACCTGATCCATCTCGCACCCACGGCTTTTGACAGACACCAACGAAAGCAGAGACCAAGGTATATCAAAGAAGAATTGGGTCAGTGGTAACAGGGTTTGCAGCGTGTCTGTCGCGAAGTCATGCTAACGAATCATCAACTGAAAATATGAATATACAGAATCAACCATTTGAGTATAAGCTCACCTTATCTATTTCTAGAAATACGCGTTGCCACTTCCTTTTCGCGTTTTCTATCTGACAATCCAGCATGGTTGATGCTGACATATTGCTATTGTCTCTCAACCATGAAATGAGGATGCATCATGATATGCATCATGGGGTTGACAGATCATGGCGAATAAGAGTAATAGCACCGAATCCTCCCGAAAGGCGCTAATCCGATGGAAGGTGACCACCTTGGTTGGTTGAAAGAGAAGAATCGATAAGGGCGAGGATGCTAAAAAGGAAGGCCATTAGCTCATGATGGTGCGAGCTCATCGTCGGAGATGGTGCCTACCGAATCCCGAATCCTACTAGCTTTCGAGGGACAAGGGCTAGATGAAGTTCATAGAATGTGAAGAGAACCGAAGTCGGCCCTTTGTCGTAACCTTTCTAGGTATTCAGTTGTGTGGGTCTGTGTGAGGGTCGATCTATAATGTCAATATAATGAACGTCAAATGGAATACACTCATTAATAATCCTAGGGCATTCCTACGATATAGCAGTGTATGAAGACGCGTGACAGCAAAGCACTAATACCAGATCCTCAGAGACGCGTCGACATAGGTATACACCCTGTAAGATTTGGACGCTGTGGTCGATGCGAGTGTCAAGAACTTAGCGGAAGGAGAGCAGAGTGGCCTTACTATTCACGAATCGACTCAGTAAGCGTTTGGTGGTTTGGCATTTCGGCGGAGAGTGTTCTCAGGGGTGATCAGAGGTACGGAAATAGGAGACCCGTGAACACCGTCGTGTGTACATGATTGCATTGGAGGTTCTCTGAGCTGCTGGAGTCTTCCATTGACCTCGGGTTTCCACCTCTGAGTACCCCGCTTCCAGGCTTAGGGGGAGCGGAAGGGCCTGACTTGTATGAAGAAGCGTCGATCGTGATGCCCGGTCAGTAGCCGGGTATAGTTGACCAAACGGTCAAGATACCATGGAAGACGGTTTGGAAGTGAAGAGCACAGGCAAAAATAGCGCACTGTCACTGGCAGCCTCTAAATTCGCATCCAAAATAGACGAGTTGGGCCTCAATTAATTCTTGCGCAACGAAGACGAAATGGATGGTCAACATGGGACGGACCAAATAACTTCCTTGACTTGGAATCTGGAGTGAAATGTTGCTAATGGCATTGTTTGATGCATTATCACCTGTCTATGGATCGAATTTCGAATCTGTCATACGTTCGATTCCCTCGAAGGAGGACTTGATCTTGTGCTATCCTCCACCGTTGAGTGGTTTGGTGCAAATCGGAGGTTAGTTCGCGGGACGGTCAGGGAGGGGTGACCAGACGTGTCCAGGACAGACGCCAAATGAAGCACCACCCTTGAGGAGATAATGCTATGAAGGAGCGTCTGCAGCCTTCATCACGAAGTTGGGTTAGATGCTACGCTCGGGATTGCCGAGTCGACTCACTGCGAACCACCGTTGCGAAGTTGAGGGCGCTGTAGGATTTTGTAAGCAAATTGATTGTGAACGAGAAGCGAAAGGAGAGCGCGCACGGGGATAGACATGACCAGTAAGATGTTGAAGATAGAAAACCCTAAAGTTACAATTGTTAGCCATCTTGGCGTGTGGGCAGAGAAGCGCAATGTGTAACCTGCCATAAATCCGAAGTACATCGCGCCTGATATGAACAGTGGCCTCCCCGTTAGTCAATACCTTTCGAGCGGCAGCCCTACTCTTACCGTCTTTCCAAAGAACGCTGACTAGCGATGATCGGACTGGGGTTGGAATGCGTTTTCGCCAGAGCACTGCGGCAAAGGAGGCCAGAATGAAAGTCACTGTTGGACCATGTCAGTATAGGACTCCGAGTTGCGTGGGGACGATCTCACCGAGTTCAAAAAAGATCGACATGATGTAGGGGATGATCCATAGACTAGTTGCGTCGCTGACAAGGAAACTGCATACATCGTCTGTAGTTAACCCTGGTATTGCTCGAGTGGAAGTCGCAACTGGAAAGACAATGAGATGCATTCGCTGCAGTCAAACGAGGCCTTCACCTGCGGCGGATTTGATGTCTTCGTATACAACAAATAGACACGGTCCAAGCGCGCCCTAAACCAAGCGAGGTAATGAACATGGAGTTTTAGGCGTTTGTTGGTACCACGTACAAGGTACGCTGATATAAGAATACTTTTAACAATCTTGCTATGCTTCCACAATACCCAAGCACGTTGCGCGAGTACAACTAAGGGCAAACATTGAGCGTATGAAATGGGATGTAAGCACTAAACAGCCCCTACCATCCGATGCAATAATGGTAATAAGCCTGAAACCTAGATGTGTGTGCATAATCAGTCATCACTAGTCCGCCAAGTGGTGAAAGGGCTGACCTGTCACAACATTCCCCATGGTGAGAGTGGGCTGACAGAACGTCACTTTAGCTACACACGCCAACTCTGGGTGGGCATAGAGAACGCACGGGAAAGGCGCCGGCAATCGCGCTTGCGAAACCACAATACCGAGCGATGAAGTAGAGGACATTACGAAGCGAGGGCTTGCGCCGTTGCCATATGTAACGAAGCTACTCTAACTCGCTTAGACCCACCACCGTACGATAGAATATGCCAACTTACCTCTGTAGCGAACGTTAAACCAAAATCATAGAACTGAATTTCAGAATTAGATCCTGTCTGACACCTTGAGGGGAGCGTACTAGACGAACATATAAGGTAGTGGCCGCATCTGAGTGGTAAAACGATATGTTGAGTCTTCGCTAATTGGCTAGTTGAGGGGCATCCGCTACGCACATAGGAAATACTACATTGGGTTCGTGAGTGTCTTGGAGACTGAGATACGGGACCAACAACTTACTGTACTCATCTGCTTATCTTGCATGCAAGCAAAATAATTGTCCGCATCTGCAGACGAGCCTGGCATATCGAAACAAATTGGAAGTCGACTAAGAGCAAGAGGGGGAGCCGACAAAGTTGCATCTGTACCGAGAGTCACTAGTAATATATCATGGCACATAGGCGCGGTTCAAAAGCGGATTTCAACCAATATAGCAATTCCACAAACATCACAAAGGGATGGAGTCTGGATGGGCTTGCGGGGGGAGGGGGGTTGCACCACGGTTTAGAGTTTGATCTCGTGGCGCAGTGTCAAGTTCCTATTCACCCCATTCTTGATCACCTCGAAGGTACTGAAGGGCAATAACGACGATTGAAAACACCCGCTCGAAGGGGTGCTGGTTGTTCAACGAACTGTCATAATGAACTTGAGGTTCCAGGACGTAAGTCAACGCTACGACTCTTGTATGTGTAAGTTCAACAGCGCGCTTCGTGTCAGACAGATTGATATAGAGTTGCTGGCGCCCCGAGAAGATCAGGATCCAGGAGTGATTTTCGTGGCACGAGGTAAATGGTACGGTAAGAAGTTGCTGGATACTGCATTTAATCCTTGTGAAGCCGGTATTCCCTTGGTCGTGTAATTTGTTTAAGTACCTGGAGGCGGTTGACTGTGTTGGAAGCTAGCCAGTAGCCATAGAGTGCATCGTTGGGGTGCCCGATATACAACATCTATCCGGAGAAGGAGAAAACAAGCTACGCGGACATTTTGCGGCGTTGAGTCGTTGTCCGTAGTATCGCAAGATGCGAAAACAACGGGGATCTGCTCGAAGTCAATCAATGATCACGTGATAATTTAGGGGAAACAATACCACACACTGTTGGTTGGCGTGATGCGCGTAGTCGCTTCGCCAGTGAGAAAGTGCGCAACACCAGCGGAAGCAACGTTGAAAGGGATTACGAAGGCCAAGGTCGCGCTGCTTGGTCCCGTGTTGGATATCTACGCTAGAGTCAGAGATAGGAGGCAATACTTGGGGTCCGACTCACCTTCAATGTTGGTCCCGTCGGGAGTGGCGCCCCAGAAAACGGTTCTAATCCTTGAAGGCAAAGTACTCGGCAGGTACTCAGTGCCTTTATTGTAAAGCTGCGTAAACCATTGATTGGTTAGTTGACTCGGATTGATGGTATATAAATTTATTATAGGGGCCAACCTTTTGCATAGTAGCACTACTCGTCAATTTGAAGATTAAGGATCGCAGTTTGCGATTAAAGTACCTTGCTTGTGTTAAAAAAATCGGAATCAAAACTGGGTCTGGTACACGGTCCCAAGATCTAACACTATCGGAACATCGACATCAAGCAGATGCTGGACGTTTTAATTTTCAATCTCCGATATATCCTATAGATCAAAAACAACATGGTTTCACGACGAGTGTAAGACTAGTTCGGGTGGCATTGTTCCCTCTTCATCGTCACTTGACGGGGTCGCCTCACGACTAGGGAGTTCTGCGTCCACCTCGCTATTCTCATCGAATGGAAAAACTCCATCTCGTGTTTTTCCTTCGGCGGCGAAAAGGACGAAGCGTCTGCACACGAAGGCAACGTAGATAGTCACTTCCATACCAAACATCTTCAATTCACTTGTTTTATACGTTTGGAAGCGCTTCTGTAACACTAAGGACCACATTAGATAGCGAGCTTTGGTAACTATAGATTTCAATACCTGGCGTTAGGGCAACACCATCCAGGAAACTGATCCAGTTCCATCTGAGCCTACGCCTGATTCGCGCGATGTCGAAAGACGTGAGTCCGATTCCAGCGATGGCGTATCTCATATGCGACGGAGATTTCTTGAAAGAGGCAGGTTCTGCAGCGATGAGCAGTCGGGTCAAAGGGTGTAACAGTAAGAGCTGACCTAAAGCGAGCCTGAAGCTTCTTGGGGGCATTGCGGGGACACGAAAAGGTTTCAGTAAACACGAATCATGCTTTATTGATGCTAATATATATATATTCGTGTAATCAGGCACACAAGAAAGTGAGCGACATGATATTAATGGATCACAGACGAAAAGGGATACAAGTACATTCGTGCACGCTAGATCAAGAAGACTCGTCGACATCAAAAGGGTTGCAAACTATATCGAATATAAAGCTTGGGACTAAGGTGAGATATAAAAGCCAACCTCGGCAAGCAAGGAACTCACCCTTTGGCCGGTCGACGGGAGGGAAACTCTGTACGGCGCGCATGCGATTTCGTCATTGTGGCATAGTCGATCTCAATTTGTACTTCTTCGGCTGCAATCACGGGGATCTTGCGAATCAAAGATCGACATTTGTTTAATAAGACTATGTATGACGTGCTTACTATTTCTCCGTGGCGAACAAGGACCCTTAGAGTGCATTCCAGGACTACTAGCGTTCCTGGTTGGAGCCACTCATAGATCTCTCGGGGGTCGATGGCGCGTTTCCTGTTCGTCACTAAACCCTGCCATGCCATTTTATTCTTCACCGTTAGCACTTCACCTACAGTATAATCGGGGGCATGCTTCGGGTCCAAGAGGCGAGTTCTAGTAGTCACTTTACATGCGAAGTGAATATTATATGCAAAGCGGAACAAAAGAGAGCTCACTTTGGGTACCCATAACTGCTTCGTCAGAAGGGGGCCGAACATATTTTACGGGTAGCTCTACGCAAACAACATCCTGGGCAAGGGGAGTTTCGTCGTCGACAATTCTTGGATAAATACAATCAGCATTCTGACATTTGTATTCGTTAGTCGTCCTTTTATAGCAGCCGATGAATGAACGAGGCCCACCAACGCCCAATCGAACCGTTCCTGAAAGAGAGAGGCAAGCTCAACGAGTCGCCTCATCTGCATTTTGAAGAACACATTCGAGCGAGGCATGTCAGGACCTAGTCCTCCTATAGCGAGTCTGTCTCTGACTATACAATTGTCAGTGACTGGTGGTAGCTACGAACGTGTGTTTGAGTCAATACTAGATATGTAAGTAGGTAGTAAGAAAGCTCACATTTGTACAACCAGTCGCTTTCACAAAACTGCCAGCGTTTGTGTCTTGAACAACACCAAAGACGACGAAACGCCATTCGCCACCGCCGTGGTGAAAGAAGCGATAGATGGTGTGGTTGGTCATCTGCACGGGAACGATGTGATCGAACACCATCGTATTCGCCAGAACACGAGCACCAGGGAGGGCCTCCAGTTTCTTCACGAGTCTGTCGTCTAGGTTTGGAAAGCTCATATGTGACGAGAGCATGGTACAGATCGCAGAAGGTTCAAGGGAGGAATTACAATGATAGTCGCAAGGCATGTATTGTACACAGTCACCATTTATACTTCTCAACTACTCGCGCGCGAATCCAGAAATACATATAAGTCGTAGCGAAAGAGGGTCTGCCCTGAGTCTTTACTGAAAGTAACAATTCCATTGGGTTCAATCTTGATCTTCACCGAATCTCCCGCAAAGAACGTTGTGGCAACTGTCGCCCAAAGTCCAGAATAGACGGGCTTTGAATAGACGGAGTTCAGCATCGGGAATCCCTTCGTTCTTGGCCATCCCACCCCAACAAACAATATCAACCCCGTGGCCCGAGTCGAGTGCGCGACGGTTACGGGGGCAGATGATATTGCAAGGACAGTTGATACCCTTGGCGTCAAGGAAGACCATAAATCCCAGGGCTTGATAATGCAAAACGTCGAGGGCCGTGGTTGTGATGCAGATATTTTGTTCTGTATAAGGGGAATAGAGGCTGACGAGGGCGTGCGCGGTGAGCATGGTCATGCGAGCGCTTGTCTTGGAAGAGAGAATGGGTGTGAGGGTCATCTCGTTCTCGCTCTCGTGGATGTAAACCCAACGATTGGGTTCCTACAAATGTTTGCATCAGCGGCTGACGTCCAACGGCGCGAACAAACTCACTATGTCGTTTTGTAGGCCATATATATGGCAGGTCCCCCAACTATGGGGTTTTGACACCGGCCGTCTGGAATAGCCGCAATTAAGGAACCAACCGACAACGGGCACGGAATTACCGTGCGGAACCGCCATGTGCATCCCCCACAAGCGCCAGCGAGTTCGAAGCTGGACACGTAGAGGGACGTCCCCAAAAATGACGCCCTGCACCTCGCTGAGGCACGCGAAAAAATGGGTGATTTTGGCAGCGGGCATGAACAGCAAAAGGGTACTGTACACAGCGGAAGTAAAGCTCTCCTTTGCCAAGGAGCGCATGCCAGCGCTAGCTGCGCTCATCGAAACGAGCGTGTGCATATCAGTGAATGAGATGATACGATGGAGTACCTCCCTGGGCAAAGGCGACGCCACATTGGACTGGGGTTCAAAAGGAGGGGCGGGAAGGTTGAGAGGGCGCTCCATCCGCCACTGAGCATACCTTAAGGCATCTCTGACGTAGCGAAGTTTCAACAATCTATCGAATAGTCATCAATGACGGAGTTGAGGTAAAAGGTTTATGTTTCACCTAGTCAAAATATATCGCACTCCTTCAATACATGTTGGCGTGAACGGTAATGGAGTGCCGTCAGGTGTGTGGGCAACGACGAGTAAATTCCCGAACCAAGAAACTTGGTTAGAACCGATAAAGTGTTGAAGGACAAGGTTCTTGATGGGAAGGAGGCTCGACGAGCTTTGAGGGCGGAATAAAATGGTAAAATGCGTGACGAGTGGACTGCTTGGATCGAACGGCATATGTGTCAAGGTGATTTGCTGCGATGCCATATTGAACACGTGGCTGTAGTCAGCCTGCGAAGCCGACGAACTGTTAGCCAGCAGCCTGGAATGCGAACTCGCGACTCTCGGCACCAAGAAGTCGGTGTAAAGGTCGGAAACAGAGCGAATGGTTGTGACATGAGGACGCGCTTGAACAAAGACGACAGTCTCGGCGGTCAAGTAAGTGGATAGCAGTAGAGCTGTTTGACCGCGTCCAATATGCTGAGGGAGTGCCATACCGACAGAATTGGCTTAGTGACGATAAGACGTCAGTGACTTTATACGCGGATTGAGGTGTACTTCCATTATAGGTTTCATGGTCAACGAAAACCAAAGCAGTCAAACCACAGAAGCGGACAGACTTCATGCAAATCTCGGAGGGAGGAGTAAAACACGTAGGTGCGGATCGAAGGCCAGATCTTACTGGCCAACACGTAAAGAAGGGAACTGTTACACGAGCAAGAGGCGCACTGTTGTCGAGGAGTCAGATTCTGTAAGCAATTGAGTACCAACGACGCACCGCGAAAATAACGAAAGCGAAAACACGCGTGAAAACGAGACAGGGATCCAGAAAGATAAGTGCCATATCAGCGTAGCGAAGATCCTGCAATGTAAACACGTATACAACAAAGCGGCGTCATCGCATTAGAACGTGAACGCGTCGAAAGTAGGAACTCTTGTGACCGCGACCGCTAGGGCTCCGTGCAAAGTTAACAAAGGGATTAACCAATTGAGACGTATGCTCTGCATATAGACTAATGAAGCCTGCGATGTAAGGAGGGATGCTAGTCGGATATAGGTTGACTCTGAGCTACACATTCAGCGCCGGAAGTCAGCGCCACTCACCGATGAGGAGAGGAGATACAGGTGGGAAGGGAAAGGGAACGATGATGGAACATGCAGAACAATAACAGAGAAGGGAAAGCCCTTCGACTCCACCAATCGTGGTCGATGGTGGCGTACTCCGTGTACTATAAATCTGGATTAACGGAGACATATAGGTTAATGATAACACGCTCTCGCAAAAACAGTTATACGTTCCTGTATGAACCAGAAGCTGCATGATCGCACCAGTGGAGCTCTGCCACAGGACCTGTGGCATCTCCGGTGTACGCATCGCCTATTGATAATAATAAGTACCAAAGGAGAATAATATCGGCTCACGCTCCGTGACGAGTGCGGCGCTCCGTTCGTGCTTTCCAACCCGAGATATGGAGGCACAAACCTTACGAATGATCGTTCAGTCTGCGCCGGGGACTTCGGAGGAAGGCGAAACATTTGGGCGAGAGGGACTGTACTCCTGGGTGCAGGATCTCCTTGGTGGTGCGAACATGTCATATTTCCAGAACAGGCCGTGTAAACTTAAAAGATGTGGCGTCAGCAATTGAGACGGGCATCGTCAGCGAACGAGCATGGAAATATAAGCTGAAGACGCGATATCAAAGAAAAAGAATCCAAGTCAGTGTTCGAAGCTTGCGATCGCAAGAGTTCGTCGACCATCGAAGAGGGGCAGAGTTGAGAGTGTGGTATTTCCCAATAGATTTGGACTTTGCCCTCACTCTATGCAGCGCGATCTGCATTTGCACAAACGAAGGCTGTAGAGGACGTACGGTTAGTTCAGGAACGGCAAAAGAGAGGATCGTATCTTATGAGTGGAAACTTTACCTCCACCATTGGCGTGCCTCGTATGTGTGCACATGCACCAAGACGGGCGGATCTGAATGCTGCAGCACTGTTGATAAGGGGCAAACGATTTGTCGTGTATACATTTGGCCAGAGAAAGTACCGTCAACGTGACGACTTCTGAATGGAAAGCCTAATCTGGCAGCGCCAATGTAAACAGCCTGACAAACATCACACACGGCGGCCAAAACAGGCCTCGTGGGGTCTCGTTATCAACTCTGCCTTCACACTTGAACAACGACAATGATGAAACTTCGAATCCTTATTTCAAAAGAAACATACAGACGGGATTTCGGCAACAGAGACATTAATGTACACACCCGTTCAAACGCAATCGGACGGAGAGGAAACACATATCCAAGCTCGAAAACTAAGCTCTGGCTTTGCCCTTGCCACGGGAAGATTTCTTGGCAACGTCTTCCCCGGCAGCCTTTGTGAGCTCGTCGGTGAGAGCCTTCGCGAATTCTTCTAGACAAGTGGCTCTGATTTAAACTCTATGATTAGAAAGACTTTCATACTTACTTTCGTCTTCGTGATCAACCAGAACACCGTCGTCGTCACCAATTCTGAGACTGGCAACGACTTCGGAAGGGACTGAACTGGCCAGAGTGTCGACTGATCCCTGACCAGAACTGTCAGACTCTAACAACAGCCGTGAGCGGGAGGAATGATGATCAAGATGAGATTAAATCCTACTCTCTTCTTGGACCTTGCGCTTCTTGACTAACGCCGGCGTTTCCACAGTGTCTGCCATCTCCTTGCTGGTCTTCACCACCAAGGTAGCACCCAAACCCTTGTTGCCGAGGGGGGTTTCTTTCCGTACGATTCCACGAGCCGGTTTCTTCTTCATGCGCTTACTGTCTGGTATAGCAGCCTCCTTGATAATCACGATCTGTCTGGGGTGAGCGTTGAACGAATCGAACTTCTCCTTAGAAAAGTACCAATGGTGCAGGTCAAAATGGACCTCCACCAATGCACCAGGAAGACGACGTGCAAATTGCAAGGGGTCGATTCGCCGGCCAGCAGAGGTAAAAACGGCGAGAGGATCGAAGACATATTTCTCTGACATAGCCATAAAGGCCTGCGTTGCGTCAGAAGGGACGGGCCAGTTGCTGGAGGTTGGGTAGTAACTAGGATCGTCTGCAACACTGTCAATCACGGAAGCTCTGGAAGTGCCCAGCTCACCTGTATTATCAGCGATATCGCCATCTGGCAGACATTCCTCGTCGTCGTCGTGAATCTGCACATTCCACGTTTAACATAACTAAACAAAACAACGAACAACATTTATTACCTTCGGGCGGAAAAGAGGAGCGCCGAACTTGATAGCGGAACTGTTCGACGCATCAACAAGCAGATTGCGCGCATCCGTCGACTTTGCTATATCCTTCTGGAACCTTCGTAGAGCGGCGACGGCTCTGAAATAATCAGAGGTGAAACTAGATTCCGCGGGTAACTCAAGCTCGAATGTCAGCTTCGCCTTGGCCATGTTGTCGAACTGTGCGTTGAAATTGCCAACTGGCCCCAGATAACTGACACCGTGGCTAACTTGACCGACTATGATCAACTGTGCAGGGTTGCTGAGGGGATCGGCGCCGACTTCGTCGACGACAACATGTTCCGTTTTATAAGCCTTCCAGGAACAGGTGCTGAGAGCCTTTGCGGACGCGACATAAGTGGTCAACCGAGCAAGGCGAGAGCGATGCGCGTCTGTGGCAATACTTCGTTGGAACATCAGCCCAGGCAGCAAGATGTCCGCCAAAGAACACGCACTTCATTATCGGGAAGGAACGATACGAGGTGACGAGCGTAAGAGGGTGAATAAATGGAAGGGCTGGTAAGAAAGAAAGAAATTCTCATCCCGGAACGAAAACTCATCTCATTTAAGCAGCAAGCTTGTAGCACATAACTTTCTCCATCTCGATCTCTCTTAATCAGGACGCGTTGCATATAACCATTTGCAGGTACGTCCATTGAAGCGCCGGAAATGCTCACAATGATGACATCAGACCAAAGTGATAAATACGGGCGGCAGTTTGTGGCACGTCGAGGGAAACCTGCATCCTACTCGCGACGTACCATGGAAGAAAACAATTTGAACCGCCTGCAGGCCGCTTTAGAGAAGCTCACGGTTTTCCAAGCGGTAGTTGTGTCCGAGGCCGAAGGAATCAGCATCAGTCGAAAAGACAGAAGATCACGATTGTCGCTACTCACGAAATGGAAAGGGCAAGATGCTAGCACAAGAGAGAAGCTCATACTAAGAACTTACAAATATTTATCAGCCTCGCGAATGTAAGCATTGCACATTTGCAAAGCGACGAACAAAAGAGTACTGACCATGATTGAAAGAGGAGTAGTCGGTGATTCCTTGGACGCAGGATCGAATCCCTCGACCTCTGCAACGACTAAGGAATGTTTTGATCTCAAAGCAATCGGCGACGCCATCCTCAAGTCGGGAATTCATATACCTGACGCCGCGAAGGATTCAATACAGTCTTTGGAACATATATTCGCTTCTCTTGATCGGGACTCAGTTGCGCGGCTTATATTGACACTTCAGGGTGCTCAGAAAAGGTAAGTCTATCAAGGTTCCTTTGCAGCTCGTTCCGACACCAACTTTCATCTCGCAGGAAATACGGCGATTTAAGACAAGAAGATGAGCAGTTAAACACCGTCGAGGCCACGAGCAGGCAATCTCAGTAAGCTATTTATCATGTACAAAGAGCGCGCTCTAACAATTAATTAGAGTTTCATGGCAACTACCTCCATCCGCCAAACGGGCTCGCTATAATACATGGACAAGTGTTCCGTCTGGATCGGAAACAAGAGAGCAGAGAATTCAGACGTTGGTGGACGGACCCTTCTTGGCGCCTGTGGACGAGCGAATACTACACGCCTGTACGGTCGACTATATCACGGCCACAGGTAACAAAGCTTTCGCCAAGGTCATATGTGCCGCCTGTGCCAGAAACACACTAGCCTCGAATGCTGAAAGGATGGATGTTGGAAGTATACCCTCTCCGCAATCGTTGGCGCCAATATATCCTCATCCTCATCAACACATCGTCGACGGTATGTTGCTATACGAAGGCGCCGTCAAAGATAGAAAAACGCATGTCTGCCGGGAATGCCTCGCTGACCTCAAGCTAAAACGAACACCACCTCTGAGCCTTGCAAACAACATGTGGATAGGAGATGTCCCGCCTGAGCTCAGCTCCTTAACTTTACCGGAGCGTGTACTCGTTTCGCGATATTTACCCGCGGCGTACATCGTCAAACTGTATCCGAAAAATCACAAAATGCGTTTAGATCCGAGAACACTTACCAGCGGCCTGAAGGGGAACGTCACTACCTTTCCTTTGGATGTCAAGGCTCTGGCAGACTTCGTCGTTGGAAAAAGTCTACCTGCACATCCGAAGATATTAGCCGCTACGATCGGCATTACTTTCGTTGGAATGCACAACGCACCAGCACAGGCATTGAGGGGTTTATTCAGTGTGAGCAGAGCACGCGTCGAAGCAGCACTTCTTTGGCTCAAAGCAAACAACGCCCTATATACACACCTCGAGATGAACACCACTCATTTGGAAGCCCTTCCAGAGGATGAAGTGCCGATCGAACTCCTCCGAACGGTGAGATTGTCCGTCAACGAAACCGTGCTGGAGGAGGAACATGGAGGATATGTGCCAGATGCAACGGATGGTGTACAGTGGTCTGCAAATGAAATCAACGGTAAGTCTACAAAACGAAAGCTTCGCGCCAATCACTCATCTATCATTCGGTCTATAAGATGACTTGCAGGATATGGAAGACTCGAGTGAAGAACAAAATCCGAAAGTTATACCTATCCAATCTCACGGCATGGTTGACACCGACACGGCAGGACTCTCGGATTCGCAGCTAATGGCGGCAGCATTTAACAATACTGCTACTCAGCTTGCTCAATGTGAAGAGCTACTAGTGAAGCACGGCTCTACCTTGGTCAACGAATACCCACGAGTACAAAAAGACACGAATTTACGCTACGTGGGACCCATCGAGTCACCGAATCATCTATTGGGTGCTTTTCCGGTGCTATTTCCATATGGCAGGGGTGGTTTCGAAGTGCACCGCGAGATTAAAGTGTCGTACGAGAAACACGTACGATGGGCACTGCTGTACGCCGACAGAAGATTCAGACTCGACCTACAGTTTATCTTTCAAGTATTCGGTGTCATCGTTAAACGTCAGGTATACACGTCGACACTGGTGCAAATCAAACGGTCGACTTATAAAAAACACGCAGAGTCAATACGCAAACTACGGGCCGCAGATTTCGTGACAGCGAGCCAAGAAGAGGCTAAGAATCTACCCTTCAGCAATCCCACCATCCGTATCTTTCGAAAACAACTAGCTGCACTTCGCACTCATGTACTGGGCACTGACGAAAGCAGACGAACCATCAGATCACAAATCTGGGGCTGTACCTTAGCAAACGGACCTCCGTCACTCTGGTTGACCATCAATCCTTCAGATGTTCACGATCCGATTGTACAGGTGCTCGCGGGAGAAGATATCGACTTAGACAATTTTGTATGGCAAGATGGGCCCGATCCTTCTACTCGAGCCCAAAACGCGGCTGCGGACCCTTTCGCTGCGTCGGAATTCTTCCACACTACCATCAAAGTAATACTCGAACATCTCTTTGGGCTCTATTCAGAAAACAAGAAAAACACCCTTGGACGTTTACGTCGCAAAGAGGGTATTTTAGGGACCCTCAAGTCTTATGTTGGAACGGTAGAAGCCCAGGGCCGAGGCATGCTCCATCTCCACATTCTTTTATGGCTGGCGCACGCACCCACGTCACAGGAGATGACGGACGCGCTATCAGCGGAGGCTTTTCGACATAAAGTACGACGTTGGATTGCCCAAAACATAACCGCGGATATTGGAGGTTTATCAGCCGAGGCGATAGAACAACTACCCAAAAATTCCTCCTGTTCGTATAGCAGACCTGTCGACCCGCGCCAGCCTGACTTCGCAGATCGTGCCGCTGCTTCGATCAAAACATTAGCACGGTCGCTACAAGTACACTCGTGCAAAGGGCATGGATGCTTACGCTTTCGCAAAGGCGTCGAGCAGTGCAAACGCGGCGCCCCCTTCGCGAGATCCGCACACAGCTGGGTCGCAGAAACAGGGGAGTGGGGGCCGACCAGAATCCATCAAATGGCTGTAGCGTTCAACAACACGCTCATGCTTTGTGTACGTTGCAACCACGACATCAAGCTTCTGACCAATGTTGCTAGTACGGGGGGTATTGCGTGGTATATAACTCTTTACGCTACCAAAAAACAACAAAAAAGTAGCAATGCTTCCGCAGTATTGGCTCGACGACTAGCATTTCACTCTCAACAAAGCCTTCGCGATCCCCAGGTGGACGAACTCAACCAAAAGATGTTGAATCGCTGCGCGAACGCGTTGAATCGAGACCAAGAGTTTAGCGCGCCAGAGGTCATAGGTTACCTCATGGGTTGGGGTGACCGATACATCTCGAACCATTACTCCGTTATATATTGGGATAGCGTCGTTATTGGCCTGAAACACACGTTCCCGGAACTTTGCAACCAAACGTACGCCAAATAGTAGTTCCTATACCAATGAGTATATCTAACTTTGACTGTTAGCCACATTGAGCGACTAGGTCTCGAAGATCCTCACGCCCAGAATTTGCGATTAGGCGAGGTAAGTGCTAGCCAACACGTCAATCATCACTAACAGCCAGCAAGGAGCAACATACTACTTTGCATGTGGGTGCCCGGAATATAGAACTTCGAGACCAGAAGGACGAATATATTTGGAGGCCGACAGAACTCGAAGACTTCAACTACTGGGATTATTTCATCGAGACATACGACGTAAGAGCACAATCGACGACAAATTCCTCCGATCTCTACGACTATTCCCTTGGTAGTCCTCGTCGCAGTAAACGGAAACTTAGAAAAGAAGGCCACGAAACCTTACCGCAATTCATAGGGCGGTGGTTTCCTAGCCGAAACGATAAATCCACTCTGGACATCTACCGGGCATCGATGCTAGCACTATTCAAGCCGTGGAGGCGACTAGAGGACTTAAAGCCCGCAGGCCAAACGTTCGAACACGCCTTTGACGTCTTTATGACGACATGTCCCCCAGAGTTCCAAAGAATCATGGACAATATGGAGTACTATCACACAAGTGCCAAGGCCGCCCACAGGGATCCTACAAACATCGAACAAGGACCGATGCCTAACCTCACTGAAGTTATGGAAGAGGAGATCTCTTCTGAACTGATAGACCACACGATGTTAACACACGAAAGGGACATAACGGACGAAGATTTGACTGAAGCGAAACGATCCGTATACACGCCTGCTGACGAACGGTTCGCGACAAGGGCCATGTTCTTCGCATTCAATGCTGGAGTATTCGACGACTGTCGAGGTGATGTCTCCGATTGGGCATATCCAGCAAAAATAGCGTCGCTTTCAGACATGCAAACATACGAAGAGTGGCACAACCGCATTTGTAACTACATGCGTGGCGATGGTTCGATGGATTACGCACGACCCAGTTTCAACGAACACGGACTGCCCGGGGTGGAAATCAACGAACACATCAATATCAACGATCCACCAGGCCTCACAGTTGTGGAGCAACTCGCGAATACTGCAAAAAACTATCTCACATTGGCAGCCAGCAATACCGTCTTCCTCAATGCAGAGCAGCAGCGAGCTTTCAGCATCGTCAAGAAACACATAGCGGCACAGATTAACGGACAGACACCAGAACAACTACTCATGATCGTCGATGGCTGTGGAGGTACTGGCAAGTCAGCGCTGATAGAGGCCATCACTACGATGATGGAACAGTCAAAAGTTTCATCTTGGCTTGCGAAAACGGCGACCTCGGGAGTCGCTGCCACAAGAATAGGTGGAATGACACTCCACTCATGGGCTGCCGTCGGCGTCACGTCGAAGGTAGGGTCTGTTTCCCAGTCCAGCGCTGTAACTTTGGCCAAAAGGATTCGACATATCGCCGAAACACGCTATCTCATTATTGATGAATTTTCGATGCTCACGAAGTCCTTTCTGGAGACGATATCAGAGGTACGTGACCGTCATCACTGCGTCGAACGACAAATCTTACCAGACATAGGTGTGCTGCCAAACTAAATGCCGAATGGGCACTTGTGACATGAGTGCCTTTGGAGGAATCAACGTCTTACTTTTTGGTGACCTCCACCAGTTCCCCCCCGTCATGAAGAATGGCGCACTTTACTACCCTGACTCACCTACAATGGGACCTTCTGTTGGGCGACGTTTATTTGAATCTTTCACAACCGTTGTGACGTTGACCCAGCAAATGCGAGTCCAGGATGCGGCATGGACTGACATGCTTACCAGACTCCGGGTCGGGGGCTGCACGAAGGACGACATCGCGATGGTTCAATCTCTTGTGCTAACGGATGGCAGCAGCGAAAAGCCCGACTTTAGGAAGAAACCCTGGTCAGACGCAGTACTGGTGACCTCCAGAAACAGTGTACGAGACAAATGGAATACCGCTGCCGTTCGCCAACATTGTAGATCAGCGAAGCAACTTCTGTATATTTGCCCCTCGGAGGATACCATCGGTAAAGACCGACGACCAGTCTCAAGATCAGAACTGCTCGCCATTTCAAACTTACCGCTGAAGCAAACAGGCCGCCTGTCAGTGCAAATAGAACTTGCAATAGGAATGCGCGGCATGGTCCTCTTAAACATCGCAACCGAGTCCGACTTGGCGAACGGTAGCAGGGGTACCGTGTCAGGTATTGTACTTGACTCGAGGGAGAATGAACAGGGTGCAGAGGATGGTGTTATGAAACTAGGCTACCCGCCAGCTTGTGTAATTTTCAAGCTCGATCATTGCAGCTTTCCTCGCTTCGAGGGGTTAGAAGCCAACGAAATACCCATCTTCCCTTCCGAAACCAGTTTCACGATCCTCACAGCGACGGGCGCAAAAACAACAGTAAAACGTCGACAACTAGCCCTAACACCGGCCTACGCGTTCACCGACTACAAAGCGCAGGGACAAACTATCGAATATGTCATCGTCGATCTCGACGAATCGACAAAGAATTCCATGGATCCTTTCCACGCCTACGTTGCCCTCTCTCGATCTCGAGGACGCTCCACGTTGCGCATACTCAGAGGTTTCAGAACTCAGCTCTTAACCGAACATCCAAGTCAACATCTGGAACCGGAGGACAAGAGGCTAGCGGCGCTCAACCTCACAACGAAAATGCTTTACGAGAGGGACAAGGAGCACAATCAATTCACTAACAGCGTAACAAGCGGTGTGAAAGGTGCGCGGGGAATGAACTGAAAATATTTATAATAAAGGATGTATATCACCAACACAGAAAAACAAAATTTGTCTCTAAATCGTCATCGTCCACCTCCCTATCGGAAGCTTCCACTTCTCGAAACAACGAGTAATGGCCTCGGTTCTGAAAGTCAAAGCCTTGGGGTACTGGTTCAAAGGTGAAGTAGGAACTGACGTCGACACTGGCCTCAAACGGTGAAGTCGGCACACTTGTGGCCCCAAAAGAGCTCGGGGTCATTAACGGAGGGGGGCCGCCAACTGACGATGAATCATCAACGGTCACAGCAGGCTCGATTATACTGTCAATTCTCCTGGGTAACAGTGAGGGATTGGATAGGCGGCGCGAAGACCGTGCAGGAACTTGACCCGTAATCGCGAAAAGGCATGATCGAGAGGGCTGAGAAGATGTGAACCACACTGTGCCCTGGGCGTAGCTGAATGCGAATTCAACCTTCCACGCAGAAACGACACGGTTGGGAGACGAGTGGGCTAATCAGGTAATAAAAAAATGGGCACGAGACAGATTTCGCATGACCATCAAGCTCACCGGGTACAACACCACGCAAGGTAACAAACGAACGCCAATGCCAACGAAGCAGACGACAAATCCTAGTAGCGACCACGGTCTCTGGTCCTCTTGTCAGCAAAAGGCAGTGCCCGGTAGGAGCTTCCTCGCTATTTTCATCGTCTAGCCCAAAATCAACATGAATAGTTAGCACAAAAAAAATCACGCATACACACACCTAGGAAAGGACGGCGAGGCATCGTTCGATGGTGTCTAATCGAATAAACCAAGAATCCTATTTCACGGTTCACACTTTAGTCGCTTCTCAATCACGACATCGCATATCACTATTCTTGGTTCCTTGCACCCTTGCACCATACCGTAAGTCCCGTTGTGCAGGGAAACATATTGACGACGCGCAAGGTATCATTATAGAATTGTGGAGCGACAAAGATCCTGAATCAGGCCGAGATTGACGCCAACGACTGACATCAAAACCCGGCAACGGAATCATAATCCAACTTCCTCAAACCATCCAGTATGACTTCAAAATTCACCATGATCAAACGTGAGCTTTGTCTTTGTACTTCATAACTAAATTTGACGTCTGAAGAGCAGCTACCCGAAACTTCACGAACATGGAATACACGGAGAGATACTGCGTTTTTTGGAGCGGGCCAGATCAGGAACTTGTGCAAAAGGTCGTGAAGATTACGATACAAACATGGGGAGATATGATAAACGATAGTGATACCGAAGCTGTCGCAGTAGGTGAGTGGTCGGCACTCCAAACTCCATGTTTTAACGACTAACATTGTACTTATAGGGATGGAGGGCAACGGCGCAACAGGAAGAACCGCAAGGCAGTCTGTCGTCAAGATTGGAGACTCGGAACTTCACATCTTCACAACAAATGCCGACGACCACTGGGAACTGTCGTTTTGTACGTGCAAGATTTCAGAACGATCAAACGAGACTACACGCGTCGAACAGCTCTGGGAACGAGAGATAGCAGAAACCAATGTCGTTGCCGCAGGTAAGCTGTTCACAATATCGCCCAATCGTCACAAACATAACACTGTTCGTAGGGACTCCTATAATACAGATTAGTTTTTACGAGTCCCCAACGACAGGATTGTTCCGTTAAGATAGCAGAACATAATATGTACATCAGGAGCAACTAAAGTGATCAACATCAGGCCCCGTTCGAGTGGCGTTACTCTCCTTCTCCGTCAAGACAATCTAGATTTCAACCGAGGGGATGGATCGGACCTGACAGAATGTAACGACCCTACTCATCGCGCCTGTTCGTTGCTGGCGGCAGCGATTCAGTCGCGTCATATACAACAAAGTGAACAAAACTCACAGACACGCAGGTTCTGAGGTCTACCAAAAACGCGAAGATTGCAAATTCGGAACTCCCTCCTCCTTCTCACTCACGCCAACAGCCACCTTGAGAAATGGTACGTCGATTGATCTACGCCTCGCGCTAAACCTCTTGAAGGTAATCTGCTTCCACCACTGCGCCACTCGTTGCCACCATAACACTAAATGGGGAGAGGCCTACTTCCTGCGAGGTACGTCAGTAATGCGTCTCGCACCTACAACGATCGATAGGCGCGTCTTCCGATATCTACCAGAAACAGAAGTAATGCAAACCCGGAACTCCCTGCTCAGACATACCCTATCACTCACGCCAACACACATCCCAGGCGACGCTATGTCAACTTTCCGTATATACCTCGCGGTAAACTCCTTCAAGACCTAGCACTATGCTGCGCCACTCGTTGCCACTATAGCACTAAATGGGGAGAGGCCCACTTCCTGCCAGGTACGTCAGTAATGCGTCTCGCACCTACAACGATTGATAGGCGCGTCTTCCGATATCTACCAGAAACAGAAGTAATGCAAATCCGGAACTCCCTGCTCAGACATACCCTATCACTCACGCCAACGCACACCCCAGGCACCGCTACGTCAACTTTCCGTATATACCTCACAATAAACTCCTTCAAGACCTAGCACTATGCTGCGCCACTCGTTGCCACTATAGCACTAAATGGGGAGAGGCCCACTTCCTGCCAGGTACGTCAGTAACGCGTCTCGCACCTACAACGATCGATAGGCGCGTCTTCCGATATCTACCAGGAACAGAGGTAAGCAAACCTGGAACTCCCTGCTCAGACATACCTTATCACTCGTGCCAACGTACACCCCAGGCAACGCTACGTCAACTTTCCGTATATACCTCGCGGTAAACTCCTTCAATGAATTCCGGACCTAGCACTATGCTACTCCTCGCCGTCGAAACTAATAGAGAGGGACTCACCCCCTGCCCTAAAGCCAAATGACGATACGTCATTCACTGTACGCCTCGCGCTAAACCTTTTGAGGGGGACTCTGGTTCTACGGCTGCGCCGCTCTTTGCAAACAGAACACTACTGGGAGGGGCCCACCTCCTGAGAGGCACGCCAGTACTGCGTATCGCACCTACAATGATCAAACGGGCACGTCCTCCGAGACCTAACACAAACACAAGTATTACAAATCCGGAACTCCCTACCCTGGACGGATTCCAGCTCTACCACCGCGCCGCTCCTCGCCACTAGAACAATAATGGACGGAGCCCATCTCATGTGAGGCACACCAATAATGTGTCGCGCATCTATAACGATGCAGCAGGTGTGAAATCGCAGAGCGTAGGGCAGATTTCAAGGGTAAATGTGAGTGTGGAGAACAAAGAATGCAGACCCTTCCACATTGCCATTCTTATTCATTGGTGGCACACGTCCTGTCTTGTGCGTGTCCAGTAATAACCGCATAAATGGCAACAATAACATGTTCCCACCCAAGGACAAAGACAAAAGAAACCGCCATTTCATTGGAGCCTCCCCGCGTGCCACTACAGTCATCACCTCGTCTAACGGGTATGTTACCATGACTGATGCGGCAGAACTCTCTCATTAATTTGAACAAGCTTGGACTTGTTCGGGAGGGCGTATGTAACGGTCGCCTTCTTCTTTTGGAATCCCTATTCTTCCCCCCTGTTTCATTGGCCCTCTCTTAGTACCGCACGCATGCCCTCTTCATATGTCTTCCTTGAGCCACTGTGGATCAGACAGTTCGTACTCATTAATGACTGTTCTTTGCTGCCAGGAATACTAGGGTTTTCAAGGGTATACTTCCTTCTAAATTGGCAGTTCAGTAATTATGGTACAAAAAAAACAGCTATTCGCGATTAAACTAGAGTCAGTCTGACTATTAAAATGATTTCTAGACCAGTAACATTGCCTCAATAATGATGCGATAATGAAAAGGATCGTTAAAGAAAGGTGATATATAAGTCAATAAAAAAGTAGTGCAGAAAGACGAAAGTACAAGAACAAGTCATTGTTTTAAGGGAAAATGAGTATCACATAGCGTGTAGATAAAGGCATTTTAACAATGTCAGGCTTGTTAAGAATCAAACTGTCCAATTGCAACAAGCGACGATCCTCAGTTCCTAAACTCACATGATCTCGGTGAACCCATGCCGCCACAAAAACCTTTCTTTCTACAACTCGCTGCCCTTTTCCACGTGTTTCGCGTTTATTAAAACGGAGGATGATTTTAACGTAGTAGCCATCCGACGTCTTCGAAAAGAAACCTACAATGGCTCCAAAGCCATATGTTCGAGGATCGAAAACAAGACTCTCCATCGAGAGTGGTCCTCGAGTCGGAATGACATGGAGTTGCCCTTCGAAGGGCTCGACAATTGTCTCGATGGTGATAGGGTTGACATCGCAGGCGGGGTAAAAGATACGAATTTCGATGAAGAATGCGTTGGTGGTACGGTTAAGCTGTGCCTCTTCCCCCAATGCCTCATTGATCCGTGGATCCACCAGGCCATCCAGAAATAGGACGCCAGGATGTCCCATGCGTACAAGGGCAGGAGTGACGATGAGAGCGTTTAATGTGTTGAATATGTCGTCAAGTGGTTCTCCCCATAAAGCCACAAGAGGTGCGGTCTCGGTTGAAGACTCGAGATGATGCCTTCGTGGCCTATAAAGAACTATAGGTGCCATTGTTGTAAGGCTGCCTCCGGTGATCTCGCATGGCGTCTCTACAACTAGAGCTTTTGATGCGTCCGTCATGGTTGCGCATACGTCTTGAGAAATTTCAGCAGACATGGCGGAGGAGGATGTCAACAAGTGAGATGAGGATGTCGAACAATGTTGTTGGTCAGGAAGAAAAGAGCCCTTCTACTTACCAAGTGCGTCGAATTGAATTTCAGGGCCAACATCGCCTGTAAATCCCTAGATGTCCGCTTCTTTCTAGGGTTAGTGGCTCTATCTCCATAAGTATTTAACTGTTGATGGTGGCGCATCTCCAAGGGGTAACAACCTCCTTATGAGTGGCTGTACTAAGAAGCATACACCAAGGTTGTAGCGAAGTTGAATTGCTTGTTCAGCTTACAAGGTTGTCACCATTTTAGCATCAATCTATTACTCATAACAAATTATATCGTCCATTCTAAATAAAGTAGCGAATCCAACTACCAATTTTTCTTTTGACGGCTTGTTTCCATTCTTTTACAACAAACTTCCATCCATCTTTTACCAACCACATATCTACCCACATGTAACGTTCACCGACAAATAATCCTGTTTGGCGACTATACCAATGCACTAAGACTTTGAAATCTCGTCCATTGCGTCCAATAATCTGTGAAACCCATCCAATTCTGGTTTCAGTGGCTAAGCATGCCTGTCGAAAAATGGGACTTGTGGCAAATATGATGCGATGTTGATGGCCAAGTGGCAAAAGTGTAAAGTCAGGATGGAGGGTTGCACGGATGGAAATAGAGGGTGGTTCTCTATTGCCATATCGAATGGAAGGCATGTAACTTCCTGCCATATTCAAGGGATTGGTAGGCGAATAGATGGGTGGTGGATAGGTGACTGAATCACATGCTATTTTGCCAGAAGCATTCCTGCTGGTAGTAAAGACATGAGCAACAGAAATGTATGCTGATACAGCAAGTATAAAAGTATTAACCTTTCAGCACCAGAATCATCATTGAGATGTGACAACAGAGCAACATGCGATAGGTTTGCCATGGTACTGACACAGCGAACAATGATGGTCACAAAGAAAGAGAGCTTTGTAATCATTTTCTGTGGCATAATCTTCATATTTCCCAGACTGGTTCTCTTATCTTTCGTAAATTCTCTTGACTTTCCCAAACAGGGTGTTAAGAGCCACACTGGCAAAGTGACATATGCTATGCTGACCTGCGGGATACACAGCTCCTCAGAATGGGCGATGAGAAATGAGGAGAGCAAGGACATATAATTGCCTTTAGCTACTGGCTAACCTTCCCACACTCTTGGATGCCCTGTAGTTTGACATTCTGTTTAAGTGCAGGCCAACCGTTGGCAGGTGGGATGGTGAATGTTGTTGGGTGTGTGCAGATCTACTAGAGTGGAAGGATTAGTATTCTCTTGATTGCACTTAACAATCAAATGAGCAAGAAGCAACACTAATACACCATTAGAGTTGCTGTTGGTACTGGCTGAATATTCTTGACCATCTGAACAAGGGATTTACTGAGAAGTATCAGCAGTAGAGATACTCTCTACAGTATTAGCATGGTTCTTTGGAGCTTCAGCATGGACAAAGCAGCGGTGTTTGCCATACAGGCAGGAGCCTGACAGGCAGAATGTTCACGGATCATGAGTGAGTATTGGGAATCACTTCCATCGATTGAACACTTACTCAGCAGATTTCAGGATTGTACTATGATATCATCCTTGCCATGCGTGGGCCAGCACTAAAGGGTCTTTTCTCGGCAGCTATGGCAGAGATATGTGTTATATAAGCTCGACTTTCTGTTGTTGCCACAAAGTCTCACTGATGTATTGATAGGAGAGGAAAAGGCTGATAAAGCTGATGCTATAGCTGAAGTAGGAGCAAATAAAGCAGCTTCAGCCTGGATTGCTGTAAGGTCCTTACGTTGCTTGGTAAGTGGCCTACTAAGGCCTGTAATATTGGTTGGGATACATCCCCGTTGCAGTCCATGGTGCCAGAGCATGGGTGGCTGCTCAAGAAAGAGTCATAGTCAATTTATTCCATTGAGTACATTATATTTTCCATCTAAACAAGTGCAAGTGTCTAGACGTCCACCGTTAGAAGCACATGAGTATGATCATTATCTATCGATGGCACAGAGCCTCATGCCTTGCCTTCCATCATCATGGTGGTCATTGATTGTTATTAGCTGATGCATAGTATGCATAGATAATAATGGAAAGGGCATCAGCTTGGTTGACTGAAACCACAGTGAGTTTGGCAATAAGGAAGCGACTGGGGTCGCCTGTTCGATAATGTGTCTAACGGGACGGGGCTGCTACAATCGTAATAGGTGGCCATTAATGTGATCATTGGTAGCATTATGGCGGACTGAGAAGGAGATGGAAGCGGAACTCAAGGCCGTCCTAGATGAAGAGGGTGATGCCGAGGAGGATGGGGACTTTGAGGGTGACAATGGTATCGACTACAATCTAATCAAGAATTTCTTGGAAAGCTTCGGCGAGTTTTGCAATAAGGAAGCAACTGGTGGTTGCCTTTTTGATAATGCATCTAAAGGGGGCAGGGCTGCTACAGTCGTAATTGGTGGCCATTACAGTGGCCATTACAGTGATTGTTAGTGGCTATTACGCTGATCATTTGTGGCCATTATGGTAGTTGTCATCAGCAAACAGTTGTGTCGGTGTGTGAAAAACCATCCCAGACATAAATGATTTAACAACTGGGCCAAAAGGCCACTATGCTGAAGCTATTCAGCACAGTTGTCTGGGTCTATATAAGCAACTCCAATGCCACAATGTGTCATCCAGATTGGACTGTGACAGTACCTCCCCGTTAAGGCACCAAGCCCTCGAGGTGCTAATGCTGACACATTTCACACCAGGGTGCCCAACCCTGGGCATCAGTCACCCCAGGATAAACTCCAAGGAGTGCGTCTATAGCAGGCCCCCAGGGGCCAGACCAAACCCCTGTCAGCCATTGGAACTGGGACCCGGCACCACCCGGGATTGAACCGCTGACCTTTGGGAGCTTCAGCATACTGTGAAAAACCATCCCAGACATAAATGATTTAACAACTGGGCCAAAAGGCCACTATGCTGAAGCTATTCAGCACAGTTGTCTGGGTCTATATAAGCAACTCCAATGCCACAATGTGTCATCCAGATTGGACTGTGACAGTACTGTTATAGGCGCATCCGGCGGGCCCCTTAGGGGCCACTAGGGGCACGCTCACGTGCTCTCCGGCTATGTACTCGGGCCGCGCATGCACGCGGCTACACGGACTTGTCACGGACTTTGGACTTAGACATATTTCGAACACGCTGTACTTATTGTTACCGGACTCGAACGCGCGGCTACCGCGTGTTCCTTAGTATATAGTCTTGTACAGTACCTACAGTTACCTTAGTTCGAATATTAGTTCCTTTCCGCACTCGCACCCTCGTCCTTCTCCCTCTCCTCTCCTCCTCGCCTCCGCTCGTACCCTCGGTACCCGCGTAGGAACACCTCTCGAAATCCAGGGCACGCAAGAGTGTGGGAGGCGCAGCCAGTAGCTGAAGCCAAGCCCGTACGTACTCGCTCCCCTCGTTCCTCCCGCGTCTCTACGAGGAACCGCGTACCCCGCGGGTCCGCGTAGCCCCGAGCCCCTCCGCGAGTGTGGCTCTTAACAGTATATTCGAACTCACCACCCAGCTCTTGCTCTCGTCCCCGCAAGTCCTTGCAAACATCATGGCCGGCAGCAACCAAGCAGGCTCCTCGCGTACCACTCGCGTGGGCCAACAGGCCGCCGCCACCCTCGTCTCTCCGCTGATCTCCTCCGCGCACGCGCGCAGCCACGCGAACAAGGGTAAGGATCCCGCAGCTCCGCGCTCGCGCGCGGTGTCCTCGTCCGCCATACCCTCTTTCCGCTCCCCCACGGTCGCCTCGGGCGTCCCCGCGCAACCCGCGCTAGTCCCCAGAACACCCAAGTCCGAACCCGCCGCACCGTTCAACCCGTTCAACCCCCTCTCGCCAATCCATTCACGCTCGGTTCCCTCGAACGAGGAGGAGCGCGCACCCTCGCCTCAGCCGAGTAACCGCGCGCCCTCGCCTCCGCCGAGCAACCACGCATCAGAACGGGCGGACGACGAACGGCAACCCTCGTCCCATGGTTCGGGACCGCGGCGCCCCTGGGATTCCGACAATGGCTCCGAGGACCACTTCCGCCCCACGGACCACGCTTTCCTCAACGCGTTGTCCGCGCTCAGCAGAGAAATCAAGGACATTCATCATCGTGAGTTATCCGCTACCCCCGCCGCTCCTTCCGTCTCCCGTCCCAAACCTCGCACCCCCGACCCTTATGACGGCTCCGACCCGTTGAAACTCAACACGTTCCTCGTCCAACTCAAACTCTACTTCGCCGCCACCCCCTCGCTCGCCTCGGACGAAGACAAGGTGACATTTGCCTGCTCGTACCTCAAGGGGAACGCGTTCGCCTACTTTCAGCCCGAGCTGATTGACGACGCCGCGGACCCCGAATGGCTCCATAGCTACTCGACCTTCGTTCAAGTTCTCCAAGAGAACTTTGGTGCGTTTGACGCTACCGCGGAGGCCGAAGCGGCATTGGACCAGCTCAAGATGGGGGACAGGCAGCGTATCAGTAAGTATAATGTGTTGTTCCAACAGCACTCTGCGTTGGTGTCCTGGGGCCCCGCGGCCCTCCAGCACCGTTACTACCAGGGTCTCCCGGACAGAATCAAGGACGCACTCCTGAATCACCCGAAGCCGGGCTCGCTCCCGCGGCTCCGCTCCCTCGCGCAGGCCATTGACCAGCGCCACTGGGAGCGGGAGGCCGAGCGTACGCGCAACACCCGCGCTTCCGAGAAATCCGCGCCTGCAAAATCGTCCTCCGCGTCCACCCCGTCCTCTAAATCCTCCGCTCCCTCCTCTTCGAAATCTTCGTCCTCGGCTCCCCGCGCACCCGCGGCCTCCAAAGACTCCACTCACCTCGGCGCCAACGGCAAGCTGACTCCTGAAGAACGCCAACGACGTTTCGACAACGAGCTTTGCTTGTTCTGCGGCGGCGCGGGGCACAAGGCGAACAAATGCCCCAAGAGTCAGAAGAAGGCCAAGGGCCGCGCTGCTGTCACGGAGCCCGCGGAAGACGCGGAATCCGCCGCGCACATCTCTGACGCTGAGTCGAAAAACTAACTGGCACCTCCGAGTCTCCGGCTCGTGATGGTTGCCCTCCTGTTCTATGGCCGGCAGTATGTAGATTAAACGGTTCCGCGCTTTCCTCGCCTTCCGCGCTTCACTTACTACTTACTTCTAATTCGCTTTCGGACTCCCTCGCTCCCTTTCGTACTCTCGTTGATTCTGGCTCTACCCATTGCTTCGTAGATACTATGTTCTCTCGTTCACATGGACTCATCACGTACCCTATAGCTCCCATTAAACTACTGCTCTTCGATGGTACCTCTAACAACTTCATTACTGAAGCTATAGATATCCATCTCCGGTTCCCGTCTGGCGACAATATGACTGTCACTTGTCTTGTGACTCCTCTGGATCCGTCTTGCTCTGTGGTTCTTGGATACGACTGGCTCTCCCGCTACAATCCGTTGATTGACTGGGCTCAGAGCAGCATCACTTTCCGTTCCCCAAATCTCGACACTCCTAGACAGAGCTCTTGCGCGCCGTCCGCGGCACGCGCTACCGCTTGCATTGAAGCACCCCCTTCGTCTTCTACGACACCTTCGACTCCGACCTCGGCTCCGACTTCGTCCTCTCGACCTGACATCTCGCTCGTCAACGCGGCCGCGTTCCGCACCGCGTCCCGACTCGCGGGGTCCACGGTCTTCCAGATTATGATACGACCCGAAACTACCTCCGCCAGAGCAGCTGGTGTAGCTGATCCTGATCTCTCCGCGGTACCCGAGGAATACCACGAGTACGCGGACGTCTTCAGCAAAGGAAAGGCCGACACACTAGCAGAACACCGACCCTATGACCTCAAGATTGATCTCGAAGACGGCGCCGCGCCTCCGGTCGGCGCCATGTACTCTCTTTCGCAATCAGAGCAGCAGGCTTTAAAGGAGTTCATCGACGAACACCTCGGACTTGGATTTATACGATCCAGCAAGTCGCCTCACGGCGCACCCGTCCTTTTTGTCAAGAAAAAGGACGGTTCCCTTCGACTTTGTGTCGATTACCGCGGTCTCAATCGCGTCTCGAAAAAAGACCGCTACCCCTTGCCCCTCATCTCGGATCTCCTCGACTCTCCGCGCAAAGCCTCGGTGTACACGAAGATCGACCTACGGCACGCGTACTACCTAGTTCGCATCGCCGAGGGAGACGAATGGAAAACTACGTTCCGGACCCGCTACGGGTCCTTCGAGTGGTTGGTTGTCCCCTTTGGGTTAACTAACGCGCCCTCCGCGTTCCAGCGTTTCATGAACGACATTTTTGCTGACCTCCTCGACGTCTATGTTATCATTTATCTGGATGATATACTAATCTACTCTGATAACATGGCAGATCATAAGAAACACGTCAAGGAGGTACTCCGCCGGCTCCGCAAGCACAAGCTCTACGCGCGCGCCGACAAATGCGAGTTCCACGCGGACACCGTAGAATACCTCGGCTACATTCTCTCCCCGCAAGGTCTCACCATGGACAACTCGAAAATCAAGACGATCCAAGACTGGCCGGAGCCGCGGAAGATCCGCGACATTCAATCTTTCCTAGGCTTCGCCAACTTTTACCGCCGCTTCATCCGTAACTATTCGGATATTGTGGTACCTCTGACCCGTCGCACGCGCAAAGGACTACCCTGGAATTGGGATCAGGCAGCGCGCGACTCCTTTGAAGCTCTGAAACGAGCATTCACCTCGGCCCCCGTGCTTACGCATTGGGTACCGGATGCACCACTCGTCGTGGAGACGGACGCCTCGGACTACGCGCTCGGCGCGATCCTCTCCATTTACACTCCTGACGGTGAAATCCACCCAGTCGCGTTTCACTCACGCACCTTCAGTTCTGTAGAACTGAACTATGACGTTCACGACAAGAAACTTCTAGCCATTTTCGAGGCCTTCCGCGTCTGGCGACATTACCTCGAAGGTTCTGGTATGCCAATTGACGTGGTTACTGACCATAAGAATTTAGAATACTTCTCGACCACCAAGATTCTGACCCGCCGGCAAGCGCGCTGGTCCGAATATCTCTCGCAATTCAACCTCCTCATCCGCTTCCGTCCCGGAAGGCTCGGCTCCAAGCCTGATGCCCTCACCAGACGTTGGGACGTCTACCTTAGAGAGGGAGGTGACGACTATGCTACAGTCAACCCTCAGAATTGTAGGCCAATTTTCTCGAACGAACAACTGACCGCGTCTATCCGCGCAACGTATCTCTGGGAGCCCGCGCTCCGCGGCTCCATCATCATGGACACTGAAAAGTTACACGAAGATATTATTGCTGCTTACCTTTTAGATCCAGTCACTAAAGCTCGACTCGACAAACTTGAACCGCGGTGGTCGCGCTCCGAAGACAACCTACTTCGCCTCGACGGCCGCGTCTACGTCCCCGACCACGGAGATCTTCGCCTCCGCGTACTCCGTTTCAAACACGATCACATCCTCGCTGGACATTACGGCCAGAACAAGACTATTGAACTCGTTCGCCGCGAGTATACGTGGCCAAAACTCCGCGAATACGTTCAACATTACTGCAAGTCCTGTACGACCTGTATGCGTAGCAAGCCCCAGCGTCACAAACCCTACGGCAAGCTACAACAACTCCCCGTCCCCATTCGACCTTGGGATTCAATCTCTATGGATTTTATCGAGAAACTTCCGCCATCCCTCGGATACGACTCCATCCTCGTCGTAATGGATCGTTTGTCAAAACAAGGGATTTTCATTCCATGTCACGATACCATTACTTCGGAAGGTCTAGCTAAGTTATTCGTTATTCATGTCTTCTCTAAACACGGAGTCCCCGCGCACGTCACGTCTGACCGCGGCTCCGAGTTCGTCTCCCGTTTTTTCCGTTCATTAGGAAAAGGGTTAAACATGAAGCTCCACTTCACGTCAGGTTATCATCCTGAAGGTGATGGCCAGACGGAGCGTACTAACCAAACCCTCGAGCAGTACTTACGCGTTTATTGCAATTATCAACAGGATAACTGGGCTGACCTCTTGCCCCTCGCCGAGTTCGCGTTCAACAACGCTCCTAGTGTCACCACTGGAGTATCTCCGTTCTTCGCGAACAAAGGCTATCACCCCAATCTCTCCCTTAACCCCGACCTCGACCTCGCCTCGGCCCGCGCGCGAGACTTCGTAACCAACCTCGACGAGCTTCACCAAGAGCTGCGTACCGCGATGACCGAGGCGCAAGCCCGTTATCAAGGACCAGCTGATCGTCGCCGCGCCCCCGCGCCGGACTTCAAGGTTGGCGAAAAAGTCTTCGTGAAGGCCAAATTCTTCCGCACCACGCGCCCCTCGCATAAGCTCGCGGAGAAATTCCTCGGTCCGTTTGAAATCATTCACCAAGCCGGACCCTCGTCGTTCACTATCCGTCTTCCGGAAAATCTCCGCGGGGTCCACCCCGTATTCCACGTTTCCATGCTTGAACCCGAGACGCCTAACACAATCCCTGATCGCGTTCAATCCCCTCCTCCTCCCATTGAAGTCGACGGTAACGACGAATTTGAAATAGCTGAAATTGTAGACTCGAAAATCGACCGTCGACGAAAAGTAAAACTTCAATACTACGTTCGATGGCTCGGCTACGAGCACACCGATGAAGAATTCTCGTGGCTCTCCGCGGACGAACTCGGGAACGCGCAGGAACTCGTCGCAGAGTTTCACTTGCGCTATCCTGACAAGCCCGGACCCGCGTAGCGGTCCTTCATCCTTTTTCTCTACTTTCTCTTTCCGCGTAATCCGCGCTTCTACTTACCACTCTTTTCTTCCCCGCGCATCCGCGCTTGTATATTTTGTAGATATTCTCCGTCGCGCGTACCGCGCATCCCATCTTTATCTCCCACTACCGTCTCCGCGCGTCTCCGCGCATCCCCAACAACTCTACATACCACAAGCCGCGCGTATCCGCGCTCCACACAAACCAGTCTCTCGCTCCGCGCGCAAGCGCGCACCCCACCAACAAACCAGCGTCTTCCGCGCACCCGCGCTCCTCCATCTTTTCCTTGCTCTCCGCTCGCTCCGCGCGTCCGCGCATCCACTCTCTCCGCATCACGTATACTCGTCTACCTTCTTCTTCTCTGTGTTCTCTTACGGTTATTTGCTTTGTTACTATCTTTTCCCTGCTGATGCTCTCACACGTAGATTACTCGTCGGTCAATGATAGATTACAAACAAAAAAAGACAACAAGAACCCAAAAAAGAAAAACAACTAGTTACAAGTATATATAATTTCTGAGCCGCGGCTCGACGCGGCCCCGCGCTCACTCCTCCTCACTACTTTCCTCCTCACTCGTCTCCTCTTCTCCCCTCGCTTTTCCCTTCCCCTTCCAAACCCTTCTTTCCTCCTCTTCCTCTTCTTCTTCTTCTTCCTCGTCCGTCGTTCCCGCGCCATCCGCGTCGCCCGTATCGCTGGTCGACGGAGCCTTCGCTTCGTCAACCTCCATTCCGTCATCCGCGCCGTCCGCGTCCTCCTCGCTCCCCGAGGCAATCTTCTCCAGCGACCTCGCCCACGTCATCTTGAGGTCGCGTTCGCCCGCGACCGCATCCGCGGCGCCCATCACTCCCGCGATCCACCGGACCGTCTCCGTCAGCGCGTCGACTTTTCGCTCGAGGCGCGTCAGCGCCTCGGACCGGTTGAGGCTAGTGACTGACAGGTCAAAGACCTGCGCAGCCATGTCGCCCAACGCCTGGGCGACCGTCGGTTCCGCGCTCGCCGCGGGCGCCGCGCGCGCCACTGTCCCGCAACGGCCGTGCCGTTGCTTGCACTCCCAACAAGTGCGCGCTCCTTTCGCGCTGCAGGTAAACAGAGTCAGACGAGAACGAAAAAAAGAAACGAAGCACTCACAGTCTGGTGTGGCACTCCGTCCCGCGCTGCACGCACGCGAGGCACGGTTCGTCGCGTAGCGGCCCCTTGTCATCCTCCGCCGCCACCGCCTCCGTCGCCTCCTTCGCCTTGCCCCGCGCCTTCGCCGCGGGCACCGTCGTTTTTGCCTGCTCCCGCTCCCGCGTCCCCGGCCCCGTGCTACTCCCGGCGACCACGCTGATCGCCTCCTCGGCGGCCTCGTCCTCGTTATCGTTGCCCCGCCCCCGCGCCGCAATGTAGGCTGCGACGGCCGCCCGCACGCGCGCGTCCTCCGCAGCTTTCCGCCTCCGCTGTTTTTCGCGCCGCCGCATCCGCGCCTCCTTCTCCAGTCGGGCATCGGCGTCCGCGACCGTCTCGTCCTCCCGTCGTCGTTTCTCCTCCCGCCGCCGCCGCTCGTTGTTCCCGTCGTCCGGGCTATCGTTGTTGTCACGGGCGCGCTTGTAGAGAGGAGCCATTGTGTTGCCTCGTTCCCCCGCGGTTCCGCCCCCTTTTAAACTCCTGACCCACTTCGCCTCCGCGCTTCTCCCGCTCACGTGCACGCAGAGGCTGACTCACCACGGATGACCATGACGCGCACACCGCATCATCGCTACCTCATCCGCGCGTCATGGGCATCTAGGCCTCTATGGGTCTCGGCCTTAAAGGGGAGGTACTGTTATAGGCGCATCCGGCGGGCCCCTTAGGGGCCACTAGGGGCACGCTCACGTGCTCTCCGGCTATGTACTCGGGCCGCGCATGCACGCGGCTACACGGACTTGTCACGGACTTTGGACTTAGACATATTTCGAACACGCTGTACTTATTGTTACCGGACTCGAACGCGCGGCTACCGCGTGTTCCTTAGTATATAGTCTTGTACAGTACCTACAGTTACCTTAGTTCGAATATTAGTTCCTTTCCGCACTCGCACCCTCGTCCTTCTCCCTCTCCTCTCCTCCTCGCCTCCGCTCGTACCCTCGGTACCCGCGTAGGAACACCTCTCGAAATCCAGGGCACGCAAGAGTGTGGGAGGCGCAGCCAGTAGCTGAAGCCAAGCCCGTACGTACTCGCTCCCCTCGTTCCTCCCGCGTCTCTACGAGGAACCGCGTACCCCGCGGGTCCGCGTAGCCCCGAGCCCCTCCGCGAGTGTGGCTCTTAACACGGTGACCTGCTGTGTCAGCGGACCATTGTTATTGGTGAACCATTGCTGTCTGTGGACCACTGTTGTCCGTGAATGGTTGTTGTTGGTCGACTGTCGGGGGACTGTCATTGTCAGTGGACTACTGTGTCAGTGGACTGTCTTTGTTGGTGGTGGACCGTCGTTGTACGTGGATGGTCATTGTCGGTGGACCATTGTTGGTGGTGGACCATTTGGTCGGTGGACCTTTCTGTCAATGGACCATTGTGTCGGGGGACTGTCATTGTCAGTGGACTATTGTGTCAGTGGACCGTCTTTGTTGGTGGTGGACCGTCATTGTACGTGGATGGTCATTGTCGGTGGTGGACCATTGGGTCGGTGGACCTTTCTGTCAATGGACCATTGTGTCAGGGGACTATTGTGTCAGTTGACTGTCTTTGTCAGTGGTGGACCGTTGTTGTACGTGGATGGTCATTGTCGGTGGACCATTTTTGGTGGTGGACCATTGTGTCGGGGGACTGTCATTGTCAGTGGACTATTGTGTTAGTGGATCATCTTTGTCAATGGTGGACCATTGTTGTCCGTGGATGGTTGTTGTCAGTGGACCGTCTTTGTCAGTGGACTGTTGTGTTGTCGTCGATGGACTGTTGTTGTCGACACACAGTCATTGTTGGCAAACAGTCATTGTCGGCAAACAGTCATTGTCGGCAAACAGTCATTGTCGGCAAACAGTCGTTGTCGGCAAACAGTCATTGTGGATGGACTGTCATGTCTGGTAAGTAACGTATATGTTGATGTTGGTGTACGTGTCCTGTCGTTATGATTGCTTGTGAACTATTGAACTGTGTATAGTTTAGTGACTGTTGTTGAGCCATATGTATCATCTTGTGGTACATGATGATCACGGTGTTCACACTGCAGAACGGGTGTAGCTAGAGTATGCTTGAGTGGCTAGAGTTCCATCCAGGATCAGACTGTAGGCACTTACTGGCCCTAGAACTTTCAGCTCATGGTAGAGCAAATGCCAACACGAAATCATGCATCACAAGTCAGATGGTCATAGCATATGCATATTTTCTACCTACTCTTTACATATTAGAACTCTGATTCCATATATCTCCTATAGGCGTGGGTGATACCGTTTAATGCTATTCGAAATTTCAAGCATATTTTCAAGTCCTAACTTCAACACTTCCATACCTTTCTGAAGCGCAGCGAGGTCATTGGACCCACGGACGTCACCCCCTCCTCCCAGCCATGGGACCACCTGTCTCCTACATACGAAGCCGCAGGCCTGTCGCCCGAATGGCTCTTCTACTTGACGATCCGCGTCGAGCCATACTGTGCGAACTGTATCCATGTCTCGTCGTCGCGCATTGCCTCGAATTCCTCCAGTGCAGGAAGTTCGGCAAATATATGAGTGACTTTGATATCACCACCCTCTCCCCCCAATTACACTCGTCCCTCCACTCTCTTGGTGATGCTCGTTCCCACTATCCTTTGGCATGAGGCACAGCCTACGCACGCGGAACAAGCGCAGGCTCTGCAGATGTGCACTGTATCTTCTGCCGGTAACCTCGTCCACGGCACACAGCGCAGCGAGCAGGCATTGGAGTTTGAGCCCCCTTCAGCACGATGTTGAAACGCTCGAGCTTCGGGAGGAGCCTCGTGAACTCAAGATCGCCGTCATCGCGCACAAGGACAGTGGCAGGAATCAGCGAAAACAGACGCACACAGAATACTGGAGACACACACCTCCATGGCCGAAAGATTGGCCCGACATTGAAGTCGGGGGCCTCATCTATCAAGGGACGGTACCGCCGATTAACGAACTTGATCGCGGGAGGATTCTGTGGGTAGTTTGATGGAAACGTGAGTGTGAACTTGAATATAGAACCTACGTAGTATCTCACACTTCGAATTCAAGCCTTTAACGCAGCATCGTGGTGGCATACACGAACATACCTGGATTCGAAACGCGGGCAAGTTAAGGGTTAAGCGCAAGCAGGGTGCGTCGAAAGCGAGACGATAGCAAGTTGACCATTGAGGGCGCGTCGAAAGTGGGGGCGTGGGACTCGAATGCAGGGGCATGGAGGGAAGGGGGATATCAGTGGTCGACAGAGGGGACATGTGTCGTTTCTCGGCCATTGCAATCAAGAACCTAGTCGGGAACGTACTAGTTTACACTCGTTTTGTTCTGCACCTACAATGATGAATAAAGGGGGATGGAAAGCCCTTCGACTACATCGCGGACGACGGTGGCGTACGCCGTGTACCATAGATCTGCAGTAACGGAGACATAAACGTTAACAATAAAGCGCTCTCACCAAAACAAGTGTGCGTTCCTGAAGCTGTATGACCATATCGGTTGCGCTCCAACACGGGACTGGTGGCGTCTCGAGTCTACGTGTCGCCTATCGAAACTCCCGTGGATTCAATAATAAGTACCAAAGGAGAAATATATCGGCTCACGAGTGCCGCACTCCGTTTATGCCTTCATCCCGAGATATGGAGGTGCAAGCGTCGTCGATCAATACTCGATCTGGAACGGGGATCTGGAAGGAAGGAGAAACAATTGCGCGACAGGGACTGAGCTCCTGGGTGCAAATTATGTGGCGTCAGTAATTGCATCAATCATCGTCAACGAACGAGGATGGAAATATTAACTGAAGACGCGATATGAAAGAAAAAGAAATTTGACCTCGATTCAAAACAATGTAAGCGTGACGAAAGCGTGCCAATCGGACCTTACCACAGAATCTATGGTTCGTCGACAGTTAACGGAGCGCCGACAGCTAAGAACGCACAAAAAAGTCTAAATATGTCGACAATCCCGAACTACTCGACAACGCAACCGTTACGAAACTATGACGCGATTTGTTGCGTGCAGGTTCGTTGCGCTCCACCAGATGCAGCGCCTGTAAACGCGAGAGAAAGGTTGTTTCATTTATTATGTAGAACAATGCTGAATGCCACACCGGTTGCGTCGCGTATATCACACAGTACAGCTCGTCGCGATCATCAGTCACAATGACATCAAAGTTCATTATGCTCCAAGGTACGCACCCACCGAAACAGCGCGCATTCCCATTCCCACTCACAACTTGCAGAGCAGCATGACTCACGGGAAGGCAACGTCTCAAATCTCTACTCCGTCTTCTGGCATGGCGGCGACAAAGAATATGTCAGGAAAGTAACGACCATCGTCTCTCACCTCTGGAAGCGCATCGCAATGGACGGGCAGTCGATGCGAGGTAAGTACGATAAGCCATCATCGTATCATACAACGCTCAGTGTCGTCCAGGAGCTATAAGGGCCACGAAAGTCTTCGCTATAATGGTAGGCCAAACAAGCCTCAAGATCTTCACGGTGAAGGACAACGACTGCTGGGAGCTCTTGGCGTGCACAGGCATAATATACGATCCATCGTTGGCATCGAGCGACATTACTCAAGTTTGGGATCAAGGCGACGGAAGACAGCACGTCAGCGAGGGTAGGCACCATCTCCATGCCTGTGACGCGCGCTCATGAGTACCTCAGACGATCTGCTGGCTGATATTACACTGTTTGAAGTGGGCGAGTTTGTAACGTAAAACTACAGATGTACAATATACACAACCTCTAATGGATCGACTCAAATGTATATACTAAATTAACGGAAGACATGCCAACGCGCAGCGAGGTGCCGGAAGACTCTTCCACTGTTCACTTCGACATCTAACATTATTGACACACTCAAAAACGATACCAACCTTCGAAAAAGCAGAGAAACATATTTATTTCATAGCCCCTGACCCCTGGTCAACCCCCCCCCCCCAAATCGGGCGATTTTCGAACATGGGGGACCTAGCTTTTCAAGCAAGGTAACTTGGGTAGAGCTCACAGGATCAATGTTATCATGTATTTCCAGGCCGATATCTCAGACTTGGCCATGAGACTCACTAAGCTTTATGTTCTTTACAGTTACAAAGGAACGGATCCCGTTCTTCAAAGTCGATACTGATGACCGTAAGTTTTCTTCACCGAGAGCTCCCAATTTTTCAATTGCCGTGTATTCTTGTCAATGGTTAGACCTACCCCGCCTCCTCCGGGAGAATCCACATCGCTTTGGGGCCCTTCCGCGGACGACTGGCAGGCCGGGCTAGATTTCGAGGCCAGGTTTTTGACAGGGTATGTTACTAGATTTGTGGCTTTGAAAGCATCCTCATGTATTATAGACCACCGGACATTGACACTCTCAGATGGGCGTACAAGAGATCACGAGAAATCGCCCGTCGTATACCCTTGTACCGTGGCGAATTGGTATAAAAGCACTCCGTGTTTTCTTCTGACAGTAACGCAAGTTGTGGGAGAACGAATGGCCCAGTGGAAATCTCCGCCCCGGGCATTATATCCACGGATGAAGACGACGGGAGCCATCAATAAATACATACGATTTAACGGTGAATTGTGCTCCGTATTGTTGGATCGCGATCTCTGATATATCTGGTTGATATCGACGCGCAAAGACATGGCAGTCGGTAAGGCCTGAATGAATTTGGCACGGTAACTTGATGCTGATACTGGTGAAGATGGACACCTGGAGTGTGAAACCTTGCGACCGGGGCGGCGCCGTGGACCCCTCACTCAATGTATGTGGCATTTGTAACTGCTGGTGTGTTTATTTGTTCTCAAGCAGGCAACTGACTGCATGTTAGATGTCTGTCCCCTTATATCATGTGTTTTGCTCAATATCCAACGCAGTGCCACTATTATCTAGCTATCTATTTGTCCGGCTAAAGTCGGTTCTAGTACTTGTAGCACAGCTTTAGCGGTAAGAGCAAAGGCAGCCCTCATCATTGCTGAGGAACTTCCGGGCAATGGCTTGTAGGGAGGTATCATTTAGCCGGTTCTAATTGAGGTATGCTGCATGGCGGAATTCTTGTCTTAGCAATGCTCGGGAATAATCTGACCGACACTGTCCAGGGCAATCCTGAAAGCAGTAAGGTACAATACCACACCGTCTGTGACTGCCTCCACCGCATGGTGTTCATCCGGTCCCCATTTTTGTTTACCGCTAGATCTCTGTTTTGGTATGCATCGGGAGCTCTACAACGAGCCTGCTGAAGCGGTGGCTATCCGCCTTCTGGACCAGGAATCACAGTGCAATAAGTGCATGTGCATAGCATTTATTGTCTTCTGCGGAAACAAGTGTGAAATGCAGGTAGTAGTAGTTGCCTCGTTGTCCCACCAGCTGTAGAGCTTTTCCCACGCCAGTGTTACACTGCCACTTACTTCCGCATAGGTTGGGGCTCAATATGACAGTACCTTGATCAAAGCGATTCCGATTGCATCAGGGAGAGTTAGCATTAGAAAGTAGCAGACTTAGCTATGTACTGTGCTGTACACCCTCTTACCACGCCCATTCGGCGATGCCATGTGCTGACACCGACTAATGTCTTGTCTTGTCTCGAACCTAAGTGGAGGATCTATCGTTCCTTTGATCGCTATTTCTGCTACAAGGTGAAACCTCTCTCGCCGCATATTTCATCAACAGTCCCTGCTCGGAAGATCGCCCTCCGGAGAGCACAGTGACTACTGAACATACTGCCATCTCCCCGGGCGTGATCAAATCTCGCCTAGCAACAAAACTGAGTGCGAACCGCAGAGCAAATGCGGCCAAGGAAGTTGCTTTGCATCATCGGAGAAGCATCACTCCATAAAACTTCATGGCCCAAGAAAGGGCTATAGGAGGTGAAACGGTTCCCACTGGATGTCATTGCTACACTTGCGATATACTCACAAGCGCCGACAGGTGCGGATTGAAGCCCACCTCGAGGCACTTAGCTCTACGCTATCTCCAACTCGTGACACAGGAAACATGCATCCTTCACACAAGAACGTGCTTGGATGGTTCAAATTAACTAGATGCCGGTGTCGCGTAGTTGGATGCGCCGGCAACAACGGGGCACGTCGCTCCTCAGTCCTGATTTGGGCCTGAGCTGCATACGTTATGAGACGACCTTATGGTACTTCATCAACTACTATCCCTCTGTTGATAGCGATAGAACCATGGTCGTCACCGCTGTATAGCGAGCGATCATGGCATCCATAACCGTCTATTGAAGCTTGAAGGCCATTTTTTGGTTTCTATGGTGGATCAAAGAAAATGGAAATATTTGATGTTGATGGGGGCGGAGAACATACTAGCCAAAGCGGGCACAAGCCGCTGTATTTCCAGGCCCTCGTGAGGTTAGATGGGAGTTGCTGGTCCCATAGTCCTGAAAATAAAGGCGGAGGGGCAAGAGTAATATAATTGGGGAGTCGGAAGGACCCTTTCCAGATGAACGCTCCTGATCGTGTGTAATACATACGTCCAAGTACATACAGATCCAAAACAGAGGGACGGTCTGCTCTATCCAGGGCTTGTAAAGCCACTATAGCCTAGAATGGGTTTCTTTGATTGGGAGGCGCCTATCGTGCGACGACGCGTAACATTGCCGTTTGAGTGAGGCGCAAGTTTCTGATCAAATACCCGACCTGAGCCGATGACTGGGAAGACCAACGGGTAGACCGGCGTTAATAGGAAAAGTTGACAGCCGTAAGCGAGCGAGGGAACGAGGCCGAGAGCATGACCACGTCCATTAGAGATATCCGCATGTGTGTTTTGATAGAGGAGGGTCCTGTCGATGAGATAGAACGTGCATCGTTGTTCGCCGTCACTTGTTCCATACCTATCACGGATCCTAGTGTGGCAACTTCAAAGGGGGCATACGAATATGACGAAATAACATCCCGATGTCTGGGTGAATGTCAAATTTGTATCGCCATTGATGCGAGAGCCATCAGGTAGGGTTTGCAAGTGGCGGAAAGCACTGAATAATGCGCAGTGGTCTGGTGTTCCCATGGAGCAGTTAAAGCGGCCTGGTCCCATTCTAGGACATCATGCTAGAAGACAGCGGCGAGTGTCCTCGGCAACCTTAGTCATGGACGGCTACATCGAGATGGATTTTGTGTTTTAAGTTGCTTACAGGGGACGGACAAACAGCCGTGCGCCCTGATGTCCTCGTTTTCCCCTCCCAGACGCCAGCGACGACGTGCCGCGTTCAACGGGGGTCCCAGCCTCGCCCCCGCGTAAAGACCTACAGATCTGATAGCATTTGCACTACAAGTCATCACGGGAGGCGAATAGCAAACAGGAAGACTCCTCCGCTGCGATGATCGAGAAATGGCCTAGGGTGTTGGCCTCTGGGTAGGTCGTAGCTCGGCCCATGCATTGCGAACACGTTGTCCCTCAACGTCACAGAAGCGCCAGTGGGTAGTTCGTCCGCAAGGGTAAGGTTGGGATTTGTTATAGGAAGTCCAGGAAATTAGAGGAGGTCTGGCCTTCCCCCATCGAAGTAAACTGCTCAGCGCATTATATTGTAAAGCAGAAGAGCGACGCGCCGAAGGCCGATTGTATATGTCACAAGAACCTTGGGCGGCCGCGAAGAAGTCCCATTTGCTCCATGGATGGGTAGGATGGGCGTCCCAGCGCTGTATCCTTTGACCGGGCCATTATCTGATTCGTAGATAACTTCACCCAGCTGACCGCAGTCCAAGGATTCTGATAACAACCTCCGTCAGCGCCAGCGCTTGAATCCAGCGCTCGAGTCATGTGACTCAGGAGAACGGAGTGAAATCGACTTGAAAATTGAATTACTACGAAATGTTGTTATAAAGTTAGAAAAATTTCAGAGCGCTATGTATCTAGTAAACTATCCTTTACAATGGAAAGCCGTGCGCTCGTCCTCGTACCCTCGTTGAGCCCAAGTCAGAAGGTGGTTGGGCGGCACCACGTGATGAAGTGGGCGCACCGCTTTCTTCCTTTTATGTGGGCTTTGCATTTTCCGTGCCATCGGGCTATAAGCTCTTCCTGCCCACTCTTTCTCAAGAACTCGCCCACTCACGAGAGTCACCTTCACCTCGCTGCTCGACACCGTAGCCGACGAGTATCCCTTCGGTCGTATTATTCTCCTTGATATCCGTGGGGGCCTGTTGGTCCCGCACTATCGTCGGCTCGCCGGGCTATGATTGACTGCATGGGACACGAGTTCAATAGTACCGTATGTCCCCTTCATCTGCCATTTGCACGGCCTTGACGGTCGTGATTTCTTTTACGAAGCAATGGAGGCGTGTGCTAAAGTATTGACGTCCTTCTAGGTCATGGCACTTTGACGCTGCGTAAGGATTAGCCATATCGCGACGCCGTCGGGAATTGCATAGATCTCATCGTTAGGACTTCCGGGCGGATATACGCATGGCTGTCGGTGGCCCAATGGACCTACTAAGTCATACTGACTTCCTCAAGTCTCCGTTGACTCATTCGGAAAGAAGTGCTGCGAACATATAGATGCATATTCAATAAATATTGGTGAGATCATTTAAAATATCTAGCGCTTGTAATACACTGGCTAATCAATACTGGCACTCTTTGAAATAGGGATACAGGTGTGGTGCTTGCAAACCAAAAGAACAAATGCGGATTGGAGCGATCGAAGCATGGGAGTAAACGACTTTAAGGCGGTGAGTTATTCGAATGCATTATATGGCTGTTTCAATTGAGTTGAATCTGGAGTTGGGGTATCGTGGATCGCGGGGGAAAGGTTTCTTCCGTCGCCTCTAGGGTGGTAGAATGTGGGATGCGCAAGTCGTATTAGGAGGGAGCACCAGGTCCCTGATCCTGGTAATCGTCGGGCGTTTTCATCGTCGCGTTCATGTGCCCTCTTCGGTTATACCAAAAGAAGGGAAAGCGGTCTCTCCCAGAGCATCTGTCGCCAGTCAGCGGATCCTTCGACATCTCGCTGTCGCCAAACTAATTCCATCAAAGCACGCGTCTGCCTAACGTTTCCCCAACCCTCGTCCTGCGCTTGGAGTCGTCCTTTTATGAACTCGCGCTGGGGAGAGTTGTCCGTCATGCATCCTGCGATGCAAATGGGGAATACAAGCGAACGGTCGAGCTCCGATCGAGGCAATTGCTGCAGCAAGTGAACAAGTTGGTCGACACTTTGGGAGATTTCGGCGACCCCTATCGATATTGCTGGATGAGTCACGTGTCGACGAAGGAACGGAAGCAAAACTGTGCGTACCTGGGTTACATCCGTTGAGGACGGTTTGAAGATAAAGAACAGCTGACTCCCTGAAAATGCTCGCCACCACGCGGCGCATGTCATCCGTTGGGAAAGCAGGCTGAGGGGCGGTTGATAGTTCGCCATTGGCGTTGGATGCATTCTGAGCGAGGTTGGGGTGGAGGGGGGATCCAGGTGAGTTGAAAATATCACCGTGGTTTTGACGAAGTGTTGCCTCGATAAGGTCACCTCTCCTAAGGAGCTCACGAATGCTCAGCGTGCCTTTGCGCAGTTCGTTCTCTTTCCAATGGGCCAAAGCGGATATCTCCCCGATAGCAAGTACAGCATCATCCGGACATCCCATGAGGGCTTCCATATGTACGGGTGACGATGACGAATGTACAGTTGGGTTAGTGAGATCATCGCCTGGTAGATGACTTGGCCAATAACCCGGAGTCAATAGGCATTTCCACAGGCCGAGGAACCTAGGTGGCGGCGAAAGCGAGATGCTTGAGAAGATATCAAACCACTATCGGACCATATGATGTGAGTAATCGTTATTTCCGGCGAGAAGCGGCGGGACGAAGAAAAAAGGAAGTACAGAAGCTCCTTGGTAGTCGGGGCTGTAGGGGCGAAAGATTTGGGAGATCGGGACTTACCATGGTCGTCTTAACGATCAGTTGTTCGATCGGCCGCATTCCCATCAACTTGGACTGCGCGTTCTCATCAGCAGGTAGTCCCAGCTGAGCGACCCATTCATAGGCAACCGACAGAACCTGCCGCCAGTTGGTGGCACCTCCGGAGAACAGGGAGAAGCTAACGAGATGAAGAGCTGCGATAGCATCAGCTTCGTTGTAGTGCCCTCGCATGGCCTTTGAATTGACGAGTTGGAGGTAAGCTTCATCGTGGAAGTATCTTGCTGTAGAGTATTCCGGATTAGGATCGGGAGGTTCGAGCCCCTGGGCCACCCGCATCGCCGTGTGATGGAGGCTCGAAAGAGCACACACGGCATTTGTCACAGCCCCGCGTGGTTCTTGCAGTATTAACTACGTCAAAGAAGAGTGGGGTTAGATTGAGTGGGGAAAGAGCGCAAGTTACCACCACACCACGGCCATGATGGTCGGGGTGGAGAAAGCTAGACTGATAGAAAAGGTACGCACGGAATAGGTCACATTGGTTACTGAATTTCCAGCAAAGATGTATTGTACCTTGCGAACGTTTTCAAAGTAATACATTACGAGATCTCCTTGAAGGTTCGTTTGTTGCTGGGATGATTGATCGGGGAAGATGGGAGGAGGATTGGGGGTGGGTAAGGCGAATGAATGCCCGAACCCTGCCGACGATGACTCGACGATGCCAGTCAAGTTGAAGTCATACTGGTTTGTTGTCCCACTAAGGCCCAACGCCGGAGTCGCGCTACTGCTCCCAGGAGCAGAGGAAGGTGAAGTGGATGGTCCCCCGAAATCATGCGTTGAAAAGAAATTTGATGATGTCGGGTCGATTGTGGGAGCGAGAATGGGATCATTGAATGTAGCAGGCGGCAAGTCCCCGAATATCGAATTGGAAAGTCCTAAAATTGGATACGAAACATCGTTAGTCTAGGTTTCTATTGTTTGTCGCACGGCACGTTTTGATGCGGCCAACGATGACGAGATAAGAGGCTTACCGGGCATTGCGGGGATGTAATGGCTGTGCTGCGGTGCACTCGTATGGTACAAGCGGGACTGCCTGCTGTTGGGGTGGGGATGTTGAGGCTGTCCGAGAGTGTGATAGCCAAATTCGAGGCTGTTCGAGGGGTGATTGTGGTACTCGCGTGGATGTGAAGATGATGATGAAGGACCTGGATCAGCCGTGGGTCGGTAACCTGAACTCATGGATGAGGACGAGGCCGCTGAAGCCAAGTTCGCTGAAGTACTGATGGGGTTCGTTCGTGGTTGTCCGCGAATGAGACCTGCGCGAGTGAGCTGCGCTTTAATGTCGGCTTTATACCGTTCGACTTCTTGCTTGTCCTTTTTGTTCGCCGGTCGGTGCATGAGAAACGGAAGCACGGTATTAGAAAGAAATGAACGCACTCTCATCCAGTCAGGACGCTTCGATCCCCATCCCAGGCACTTTATTTTGAGTCGAATACACGTACGGCACGAGTCGCCTTCGCGTTGTTCGTCGCATTTCTATAATTGCGGGAGATGATTGGTCAGGTCGCGTTCAGAGAGGCGATATGGAAGATAAAAATAGAACATACCTTGCGGCGCAATCTACATGTCCTGAGGCGACAGTCGGTGGGTTAATTCGTTCGGTAGATGGAAGCGAACGGTGGTTAACTCACCAGCAACCTCCCTTACTAGCTGTCTGAGTGCGGGGTAGATCTAGAGGTATTCTGTTTGGTGTCCCCTTGTTACTGCGAGATGACGGCGAGCCAGATCCGTCGACATTTCCTGGTATCATGGCGAGTGGGGAAGTTGTAGAAGACGGGGACACGTTGCTGCTTGAGAGTGTGTCTTCAGCTTCACTAGGAGAGCTGCCTGGAGACCTGTAGGCCATATGATGAGCAAACGAGCTGTGTCGGGAGCGGTATATATAATATGCGTGGTTCAGCAGCGGCGAGCACTGGTCCTGGCTTGAAGTGGAAGAGATAAAGTTGGAGAGTGCTTGAGTCGGAACTAATATTGCGAGTCCTTGTCTCAAAAGGGTTCGTGTGGATTTCCGGACTCTAGTGCTCCGGGGGAGGGACGTGAGTATGATCGTTTCGAAGGACGAACTCACCAAAAATATTAATATAATAATTATCCACGCACACAGCCGGCAGGGTGGACGGCAGCAGACTCTCAGGTCTGACAAAAGCAGACGCCAGCCAATTTCCATCCTCATCGGAGCTGTTCTCTATGCGTCTTACGGAAAATAAATGGGCCCGTCAGAGTCTGAGATCTCTTTGATCAACTCGCAGAACATGGCTTTCTCCGGTTGAGCACACCCTGCGAATATTCACCGGTCAACTTCTGTCCATGTCATTCTGCACTTGCCTTGTTCTCGATTCGCACCTCGAAGTGCACTGAGAGTACTGCTTATGTCACCCGCCGAAACAATCGCACTCATCCATGTGTGCCTAGCACAGGCGCCTACAGCCACTGACCAAGCATCCGATGAAGGCCGTAATTGCAGTTGCTCGTGTTGTCCATGTCGACGCCATGTTCATGCTCTGTTGAAGGTTGATAGCGTTAGCTTTGTGATGGTTGCTGCACCCTCCCATCAGTCCAACGGTGGCGCGTCAAATAGCCAATACTTGGTTGTCGTAAACCTTCAAACGTGTACCACCGGAGACGGTGGCACACAAGGACGGTGCAAGACTCAACATCGTCAAACGTTCTTTCAGATATCATAGAAACCAACATTGATTTACTTATAGTACATTCCGGCTAAAAGTACTGCGTTTGGTACAAGTTGCCTGACGGGATAGTGGCAGTCTGTCTGTCATATACACGTCGTAGTGAGTAATGCGTAAATAGAAATGAGCAAGAAAGTGAGGAGGAGGAGCGATGCATTGTAATGTACGTATATGGGGTATTGTCCTTCAAACAGGAGAGAGACATGATGGAGACGAGAATAGCTTGCACCGCCATATCGAAAGGCCTGCAGCCTGCAACCTAAACACAAACGCTAGAACCGTCGGCAAGTTGCTGGCTGTATTGCTGGGCCTCGATGTCGGAGAATGGGCAGCTGCTTGGAGATAACCGGTTTCTTCTAGCTTGATTTTTTTGCTAATTTTTTAAGTGTTATAGAACCGATGGGAAAAATAGGAATAGGGATGGAATAGAAAATGAAGAGGGATCCAAGGGGAAGCGGGGTTCAATGCAACGGAGAAATCGACAGCGAGGAAGGAAATATGGCGGCGGAGGAAGAAGCGGCGGGGTGAGACAAAGGGAGGCGGAGGTACCACTCGCGTAGACCTTCCCATTTTAGTACAACCGAGATCTTGTCCAAGACGATGAATGGCGGGTTCTGGGAAAAAGAAGTCTTTGAGGTCGAAACCAGGCACCGACATATCGTCCATCTCCCACAAGCCCATCATACCATCACGACTTGAACACGCCGCCGGTCCCGGTTCTAACAGTTACACTTCCACCGACCCGATTGTCCTTCTATCTCTTCCTCACCAAATCAAACCAAGAGAATCTGCGAAATCTTCAAGGGCTCCCTCCACTTCACCGACTTCCTCCCATCCCGGTCGCATTGTTCCCAAATCTGCTTCATCAACCTAGAGATAGCGGTGCAGTTCCCCACATTGTCCTCGCTCTGCCTCCCTAGATGGCTAAGCAGAAGCATCCTGTCCTGACGCTTCGTAGCAAATACCCCGCACATGAAGATACTGAAGACCGTGCTGCGTACGATCGATCTTTCGAGGCGCTTTTCATGGGGGGTATTGGATGGGATGTTCGTCAGACACTTGAGGGTCGTTTGCACAGCGTTTGCTACTTCTGGAACGTTGGGACGATCACCCGAAATGATGGAATGTAGCCATGCGAGTGTAGACGCGCGGAATATCTCCGCCGTTCGAATCCGGCAGATATCTTCGTCTTCGGCGTCAGCTTGTTGAGTAGGATAATAGGCATGCGTCAGAGCTTGCTCGATGTCGGACCCTTTGGTGACCAACTCGGGGACGCTAAGAGATCCTTTGCTAATCCGGTCCTGCTTCCAGCACGACAACGCCGACGTCCTGGCCATGGCCCAGAATGTGTTGTTATCGCATCCCATAACGTCGAGCATAGAAACAGTCCCATAACCTTCATCTATGCGGGCCTGCTCGGGACTGAACAATTCGTCGATGATATCGAGGTAATGCGGTGGTTCTTGCGTGGTGACCGAAGCGATGACGTCGAACCATAACGTCGTTTTGATGATGAACGACATCTTTTCATCGTTGACACGCGCAAGTGCGTCGGCGGGGTTGTTGTATTGCCGAAAGATAGAATCTACATAGGCGTAGGCCACGTGTAACCACATATGCCAATTGCCCATACCACCATCGAAAAGCACGGAGGAGATGATGAGTAGCGCAGTCATGGCATCTTCTTTGATGTACTGCCTTCTCTGGCTCAACGGCCCCGGAATGAGTTGTTGTGTGAGGTCGTTGTATATCTCGAATGCATTGCTTTCCACTCTGAGTAAAGCCATATCATCGGCCTTCGTTCCACGTTTATGTTGGTGAACAGACGCTAATAACCGGACCGCGTTGCGCACGAGCGGAAAGTTTTGCACCGTGTTGAATATCATCCTCGCCGTCTCCGATTTGTTGGCGAGGAGGTATTGAATACCTACTACCGTCGACATGTAGTGTCCGACGAGGCCATCAATCTCCGGGTTCGGGGAGAGGTTCACCTCAGGCGAATCCCTTGTGTAGGAGAGCATCCCGTTATTCACTGCGAGAAGCGCCGGGTCGACTTGAGAATCATCGTACTCATCAGCGTCAAAGGCGACTAGTCCGTGATAGTGCGGGCCAAACGAGCTGTGGAGCCATGGTTGCTTGCTCGAATAGCGAGGAGGTTGATAAACTGCGCAACAAAAGGGGGAAAGCGTTGAGCATTAATTACATTAACTATTATTTCACTCTTTCTTACATGCTAAGCTATTCGACGACAAAGAGGGCGAGGTAAACACAGGCTGCGCTTGCGCACTCTCTGGGGAGTGGTGGTAGTAGGGAGATCCAGGCGTTCCTGGTCTCATATCATGGGGTGGTGGCGCTACTCAATTATGAACAACAGTGCTTGAAGACGATGACCGCCGAGGGGTACATACCATTTGGGTAGCCCAGAGGTGGGTGCGGGTGTACCGCCCATGTCTCACGTACAGCGGAAAGGTTATTAAATGGTGGCAAGAGGACTCTGTTTGGGTCGCCTCTGTGTGGGTCTGATAAAGCTAGATGGGGGGCGATGATGGGTTGGGCGGGGAAGGCATCGTCGTTGAGGCGAAGTATTTGGGGTTCTTGTTCAGCTGTTCGGGGACCCGACCCCGAGTGGCCCTTGATCATTCCCTGGGAAGCGAGGAAGCCCTTTATCTTTTCTCTTAACTCTGTTACATTACGACTTTCCTGGATGTGCGACACGGCGTCAGCGCCCGCCCGCCCGACGAGGACGACGATGAAGAAGGAAAGGCAGACTCACTCTTAGCCACTCTGGCCTCTTTGCTCCGAAACCTAAACATTCGAGGCGCAATCGTACACAAGTTTGACAGAAACCCTGTTCATTAGGCTGTTCGTCGCATTTCTGGATGATGGTGGTCAGAGACAACGAGCAAGCGGGGTCGACGAGGCGCCCGACGAACCTTGCGCCTAATCCTGCACGTGTAGCACCCCGACTTAGCGCGCACAGCGCCTTTCGCCTTTGGCGCCCCTCCTCCGGCTTTCTTAGCGGCTGTCGACGGCGACTTTGGTGCGGGCGGCATCGCTACTGATGAAGAAGTGGAACGTCGGTGTTGTTGCTCGTGGAGATTGAATTTTCAGGGAATTTAATTGATTACAAAAAAGAAGGGAAGGGGCGTTTGGTTGCAGAGTTCAGATGGTGGATGGGGGACTATATGTATTCTGAACGAACGAAAACATTTCAGTGTGGACTTGGTCGTCGAGAAAAAGGAAAAAGGCACTCAACAATACCCTTTTTCCATTCAGTCGAGTTTCAATCTCCGATTCACGTCCCGGGGTCCTACCTCACTCTCGGCACTGGTGACTGCCCGGCACACTCCATAAAAGGCCAAACTCCTATTGCTTTGTCAACAGACCCCTTTTGATTCCGTCAGCGACAAGGCAATCCCAGCAACCCCAGCGTCTCGCGGGGTTTCAATTCTCGCGATCCTAGATGCATCCCCCCTCCTCCTCGTACTCTCTCACCTTTCCTCGATCCTTAGCCCGTTGCAGCTAGCAACGTGCCCTGATCCCCCGAGTTCCGAATTCTTCTGAGACACATTTCATGGTCCGTGAAAGTGAAACGCCTGTTGCGCCACTCATTCAAACATCTAGCCCTTATCACATCTCTTGTATTTAACCTACCTTCAGCTAATTGAACACAGCCGTAATCGAACACGTACGGGGGTCATCAAGGGGGACAATGCATCGACCAGGGTCCCCCCGATGGCACCCACACACGTCCACAACTTCATCATATAACATACAGCCTCCCCTATCTGACATCTTTCTTTGTTCCAAAACCGCTTATCAGCTCTATAACCTTTCCGTACCGGGACGCAGTAAAAGGCATCGTGCGACACATGGTCGACTCACGGTCCCCTCATTCCCTTTTTACAGTTCACTCTAGACAGGTATTCAGGTATTAACTATGTTTGGTTTCATTATCGATTCCCAAGTTCATCTCGCACGACAAGCCGTTGCATTTAATTATGGAACCTCTAGGATTCACGGCTACAGCCCCCCAATCACAGTGGCACCCTTCACATTCACCATACATGATACATCTTACGCATTACAATTATCACCATCGGTTCTTGGATTCGACCTCCCTCCTTCCTCCACTTATCATCGACAAGTGGGGCAATTGTCCTGAATTCCATACGCTTCGACTTCTCACCCTCCATTCGAACGTCTATTTCGGCCAGTGCGCACGGTTATATTACCTGCTGTCATATGAACCGGGATGATCGGTGGCACTTGAACAGAAATTCTTGATGATGGCATGGCATGTAAGTCAATGTCACGTAAATGATTGGCGTGCTACAGTATACAATCGTTTTGGAGTGATTTACTGTCCTACATAATGAGGTGGGAAGGTGGTCGAGGCACGACGAACTAACATGTAAGTCACATAGTGCTTCTTTATCCCCGGGCCCGCCTATTCTTCCGGCTTCGAGACAAGTCGCCGACTTGCCGAGACACGAATGTCACCAACGAGATCAGGACAAAATAAATCATCACTTCTGGCCGACCGCCATCCCGAAGGGATATTTCCATTATCCCAATAATCCAACAATAATCAGTGCGCGAGGCATGCCGAATAGGCAATAAAATAAAAATAAGATTCCGCTTTGAGCGGTTCCAGCTATACGCAGGTTGGCCTAGCTGCGAGGCGTTAGTAAGGGTAAACACTACTTGTCGTTGATGAAGATTGACAAGATTGTCAGGCTGCAACGGCCGGCTTTGGTAACGCCCCACTGACTAGTTGTCACCCTGCATGTACGCCATGTGCTCGCCCGCGGCGCAGCGTCTTGGCTTCGTTCTCGTAAATATTGTATTGCGGGAAGAGTACCCAATCTTCGGAACATGGACTTGCGGTGACATCAACTGCGACGATGCAGCATCATTGAAATATCTTCAGGTCGTTGGTTGCGGAGCTGCAGGCTTCTGGTGATGATAGGAATGATTCCAGGAGGTAACCAATTGAATCGTCAATCTACAAATACCAATATCGACTGCGTCAGACAAATATTGCCGCACCTGTAACCCATTGTTCGACTCAGTGGCGTGCATATCTGGATATTAGGTGGTCTCTATTAATGGCTACGAATAGACAGAAACGTGAAACGTGCGGCTGAACGTTCGAAGAGAAATGATGACGAAAATTGTTGTGATCATCCGTAGGTATGTGGGTTTTTATAATAGATCGAACCAGGTATGTGATATGATGCACGGGGGATAGAAAGAGGCGATGTTGTACAAAGTAAGGGAATTTTGGCTGTGGCGGAGCGAGTGGATCGATGTATTGAATTCGGTTGGTATGATGAAGAAAGGAGAGTATGTGCGAGGCGTGCTAGTGATGTGGAGAAGAGCGGCTAACGTAAACGAGAATCAAAATGGAATGGAAACCTCAAAAAGTCTCTCCGTCTAATCTGACCAATGGATGAGAGAAGCTCGAACGGCAAGAAGATGCACTCCGTATCCAAGATTGCATTCGAAAGATATTCCACCAACTCGGGTTTCAAAAAATAATTTGGCGTTTCCGGAACCAGAACGGCGAGGCCCAAGGGGAAGTCGAGGGAGTCGGGTAGGGCAACGGTAGCACACGTTCAGACTTGCAGTGTCCATGGCCACGAACGCCGCCCACGGATTCACTCTGATCCCTACCGATCGGT